>OZ004597.1:3968403-5168403 GCA_963924555.1 Crambe crambe | reverse complement strand
TTAGCCTACAATGGAGCAAGGTTACTCTCACCACCTGATACCAAACAGAACTAACCAAAAAATGGTTAGCCTACAATAGGCAAGGAGCTCCAGCACTTGACACCAAAGAGAACTGAAGCCAGACAGGACAAATCCAATCAACCATTTAACATTTCCTGCTGACTAAGCAAGCCATTTACAGGGAAACCACTCTGAGTGACAGGGCAAGCCCCTCATTTTTCCTACAGGATATTCTGTCAGTCTCCTTCTATGAATATCACTATAGATGCTAGTAGAGAATATACTAGCAAGAGTGTAATAGTGATACTAGCATAATGGGATATTAGCATGGAGTGTAAGATTGTATACGCATAAATGTAATATTGTAACATTGTATAATGGGATACTAGTTGGCGAGCGAAGCGAGCCTCTCTCTGGTCATGTAAACGGGAGCTCGAGATATATATATGTATACTTACGTCATGGCTAGCGGGCATAGTTAATAGTAGGCATGCACACATTCGTTTGACCTTTGACCCCACAAATAAAACGTGCCCATAGCACTTAGAACAAGTGTAGCTAGAGCTTATTGCATGCTTTCTACAGCATTTTGTCACAGAGGCGCTAAGTGGATTGTAGGCCATGGCTTTCTAAGTGCTTGTGGTAAGCATTATACAGCCTCCTGTGTATGGAGCTGCCACAACCACTGCAATATCTTAGGCTTAGTCAAAGTACAAATGACTTTCACCAACTGCTTCGCTCGCTCGCAGATTGAATATGTTACACGAACATACCCTAGTATAGAGTGTAACATTGTATAATGGGATACTAGTATAGTGTAACATTGTATAATGGGATACCAGTATAGAGTGTAACATTGTATAATGGGATACTAGTATAGAGTGTAACATTGTATAATGGGATACTAGTATAGAGTGTAACATTGTATAATGGGATACTAGTATAGAGTGTAACATTGTATAATGGGATACCAGTATAGAGTGTAACATTGTACACTATATAATTGGGATCTGATCCTAGTATAGAGTGATTGTATAACATTGTACAATTATAGGATACTAACATAAAGTGCAACAAGATGTGATGAAATGTTTGCATAAGATACTCCCATATTCAACTACCACACATTTCCCATATCACTTCTTACTTCCATCATTGTTTCCTGTTTACTTCCCAAAAACTAGAACTAAAGGAGGAACCAGGATGCTGAATTGGAGGACTACAATAAGAGTAGAGTGACCACTGAGACCCAGGGACTCAGAGAAGACAGCAAGACCAAGAAGAAGGGACAGAGCAGGTAAGGTATACATACAAGAGCTTGGGCCTTTCCACATAAAGATGGACAGCAGTACATTAACATACAAAGCTCATAATAATAAACACTTCTTTATGGCTCATACTCCCAATAACCAATGTTGTTGTTGTTGTTGTTGTTGTTGTTGTTATTGTTATTGCTGCTGCTGCTGCTGCTGCTGCTGTTGTTGTTGTTGTTGTGACTAGAATGCACACTTCTTCAGTGTTAGGTCATTTTGACTAGACATACCACAAAATTAATTCAGGTTCCTAATGAGAACATCTGAAGAAATTTACATCTAGTCGAAATGATGTACGGTCTACTGGTAGTGTTGCCACGGTTTCGACACGCTCAAGCAAGTCAACACAATCCCATTACCTTACCAGGTTACCTCCACACACGACTACACACAGTCTAAGCAGAAACATACGTACATACAGAAGTACTTATGTACATAGAGCCAAGTCACACATGCCATACATGTGCTATACACATGGTGAACATGTGTTCAGTCCATACGCACTCTGTCCACCATCAGGCAGTGAGTACAGTTCAGTACAGCACTATGACACTCACTTGTCATGGCCCAGGCAAAACCAGCTCTAATTACAGTGATTATCTTTTCTTTTTAAGTTAAAGGTGCCACTACCATGCATCCACTGCATGTATTCATCCATGGTACAGGAACATACCATGCACCACTGCATGTACATGTTCATCCATGACATGATACAGGAACATACCATGCACCACTGCATGCACATGTTCATCCATGGTACAGGAACATACCATGCACCACTGCTTGCACATGCCATTGCACATGCCATACAGTAGCCATGATAATGGTACAGGAATGCACATATCCCTCAATACATGTACTTCTGTGCTTTTGCACTGCTATGAACTACAGATGAGTTGATCACTAACATCTCTTCGATCAGGACACTTTTAAGTATCTGTTGATACTGTTGGTGATCACTCCTGTATGGAGGTATTTGCACGAACCTTGGCCTCATAATCCATTGAGAGGAGGTCATACTTTCCTGCATGCTTGATAAAGGAGCCTCTGTCTGTCCAATCATTACAAGTCTTGTCTCGAAATCTACACACAGAACAGAGACAGGGTCAAGTCATCAGGGGAGTGGTGAGGGGGGAGAGTGGTACAGGAGTGGTGAGGGGAGAAGGGAGGGAAGGGAGAGGAGGGAGGGAGGGAGGGAGGGAGTGGTGAGGGGAGGAGGGAGGGAGAGTAATGAGCATAAGCACACAATAGTCTTACACATCCATACTTCTTTGTGAAGAGAGATTTAGCTTCATCCAAGTCTCCTCCACATTCAATGAGTGAGTGCTGGCCGGCCTTACCCACTGCAAACGTGTGTGTGTGTGTGTGTGCGTGTGCGTGCGTGCGCGCGTGTGTGTGTGTGTGTGCGTGTGCGTGCATGTATTTGAAATAAATCAAGCATTAAGGAGAAGCATGAATGACAGAGCTTCATAGGAAGCATGGCGGTGGTTCAAAGAATGTGAGGGTTTGTTTGATCACCATCAGTGGATGCTTCACTAAAGGTGCTTCACTCCTTTAGAGGAGAAACCTCCATTGCATACATACATACATACATACATACATACATACATACATACATACATACATACATACATACATACATACATACATACATACATACATACATACATACATACATATGCACGCATGCACACAAAAATCAAAATCAAATCATATAGCCGGTCACACACACTTGGTCAAACCAGGCACTAGGAGCCAGTGCTGGCAACCTGAACTCACAGGAGGACTATCTCAGCAAATGGTGTGGGCACCCAGAGTCATAGGCAGTTTGATTTGCAACCTAGAAATCCCAATTACATTTTCAGCTTGGTGGACTGGTGGACTGGATATTTACTTAAATACATACTGTACAAGTCCAGAATAATTTTGACACTAAGGCCTTACCCCCTGATGAGTGGGGATGTATGTATTTATACTCACTACTAGTTTGGAACCCATGAAAACTCAATGGGTTTTTTAGTGTTGTACCCCATGAAATGTTAACATTTCATAGCACGAGTGTATGCGAAAAAGAAATGAAAAGGCAATGAATTACCAATGAAAAAATATTTTTCATGTTATTTTCATGTTCTTTTCGTGGCCACCATTGAGAAAAAATTGCATGTGGTTTTCATTGCAGTGTTTCTCCATGAAAAAATTATCATGGGTGACTTCATAAGTCCATTAACGTGTTCCTTTTAATGGGCAAAAAAACCATATGACATGTAACATAGTCCCACCAGTGACATAATGTGTTCACTAGCATTACCTCTGCCCCAGCGGAACCAGACTGAGTAGCGCTTGCTGCTGTTGTCCTGAAGAAGTTGGAGAATGTAGAACTTGTTATTATTGTTCTTCAGGTTAGTCTGGTTCAGTGTGGCATCCCAGTGCTCCCCATCCTCATGCAGCACATGGGCCTACAAGATCACAAAGATATACTACAAGATTACAAGTTGGCATCCCAGTGCTCCCCATCCTCATGCAGCACACAGGCCTACAAGATATACTATTACAAGTTTGGCATCCCACCACATGGACCTGTTGTACATGATAGCTAGGGGCAATCTCTTGCAACTCTATTTTACCTTTCCAATTTTCTGGTGGCATTCATAATCCACTGGAACCTTTCCTCGGTAAGTCACAAGCACACGACCTGCATAAAAATTATAAGTATCACTTACACCCCTCTCACCCTACACTCACCCTACACTACACTTCCCCCATCTCCCTCTCTCACCCTACACTCATCCTACACTACACTTCCCCCATCTCCCCCTCTCACCCTACACTACACTTCCCCATCTCCCCCCCCCCCCCCACCTACACTACACTTCCCCATCTCCCCCTCCACCTACACTACACTCCCCCTCTCCCCTCCACCCTACACTTCAATCTCCCACCTGTTTATGCAAGTGTTGACCCTTTACCATACATTATACATATTATGGTAAGCTAGTGAGGATGCATATTCAGTAAGGATGGTATGTGTCAGTAGAGGTACAGTGGAACCTGGTCGTAATGGTCACTGTATAAGCAGGTCACCTCTCTATAACAGCCAGGGGTCCAAGTCCAAAAAGGGCTTTCAACCCGAGTTAGCAGGCCACCTCTTTATAACAGCCATTTCTTGATGGCCCAAGGATGACCACTATAACCAGGTTCCACTGGACATTACACAATCATGTATGTAGAGGCTCTAATCTATATGCATGTAGAGGCACATGCATGTAGAGGCACATGCATGTAGAGGCACATGCATGTAGAGGCACATGCATGATTGTAGAGGCCTACTAATCTGATCTGTATGTAGAGTCTCTAAATCATACAGGCTCTAAGTAGAGGCTCCAATCCGACATACATGCATGTAGAGACTCTAATCTGACATTATATACATGTATGTATACTCAGTCAGGGAAAGGAAAGATCTCAGGCTATACAGATTTTATCAGCAGACATTCTTTTAACCACATCAAATGGCTCATGATAGGTGATTGGACAGGTTGACCTGTCTTTGCTGATACACTGTTTGGAACCATGCTGGAACAAAAAAAAATCTCACAAAGTCATACTGCCCACCACACTCCAACAAGTTCTGTCTCACACAATGTTTCACTAGTCCTGTCTTGCACACTGTCTAAAAGTCCTGTCTTTACACACTCCATGTTTGACTAAGGCTAGTCTTGCACACTCCAGTGTTGAATATTTGATTAAGGCCTCCTATGTTGAATGTTTCATTAAGTCCTGTCTGCACACTCCAGTGTTGAATATTTGATTAAGGCCTCCTATGTTGAATGTTTCACTAAGTCCTGTCTTGCACACTCCAATGTTGACTGTTTCACTAAGTTCTGTCTTGCACCCTCCAATGTTGGCAAATGTTGAGTCCTAATACTGTATTGTTGTGCACATGCTAGACCATGCTTTCCTAATAAGGGTGCAGTTAATCACCTAGTGTAGACCCACTGCTCCTCCAATATCATCTAATTAACAAGATTCTCAAACTAAAAATGGCCATCCCCCAGTAGCCCTCATTAACAGCACCCTTCTAATTAACAGGGTTCTCCCTTAAAAGTGGCCGTCTAATAAGTTGTAGCAGCAGGGGTCTCCCTCAGCTGGATCAATAATCTACTGTGTCCCAGTCAGATAAGCCTTGAACAATTAGATCAATTTTATGCACTGGTAGTTGACCACCCCATATTGAAAGGTCCCACAGAATATTCTACCACCTAGTACCTACAGGTGCGAGTTCAATAACCCTTCCCACTGCCAACATGCAGTGTTTGTTGGCTATTTAGTCTAAGTGTTGAGCTCCTGTAAGTGGCTGCACTCGTGTTAATTCATTTCCTTCCATTCACTGAAGCCCAAACTCACCTATTAGTGGCCACCACCAGACAAATCACAAACTCCACTTACGTCACACAGAACACCGGCAAGTACAGACTGGATGGGTTGTATTAGTGACAGACGGACAATCATGTAAGCGCTTAACCCTCAGTACACCAACAGTTAAAAATTAATTGCAATTATTGTCAGTATAATTGTGTGTAGTGATTCAAAGGAGGTGCTAACTCACAGTCTACATTTCTATTTTGAATCAACTTTTATAAGTTGCATTATTGTTGATGTTGTACAATATGAGTAGGTAATGGTCGACAAACATGGTAGCACATTGTATGGAGCAGGGTTGTGTAGAAGCTACTCAAGCTAAAATCTTTCTGGAGTAGAAACAAACATTGGAAAATATTGCTTACACATCACTGAGGCTGAAGTTGAAGCATTCTGATCATTACTGACTGTGTAACACACACACACACACACACAGTCAACTGAATGACTGTGCAAGAGCTACAGACTAACATCAGGTGGCACAGGAAACTGACTTTCCCTCCCATGAACTCTAATCCAGGAATTGCATAGAATTAGGTATGTGGGTACTACCAAACAATAGGCCACAACACATCCTGTGATAAAGGTCTCCAGAAATGGAATCAATGCTCTCTCTCCCATTTGACACAAATGCCCTCACTTCCTCTCTCTCTCTCTCTCTCTCTCTTCTCTCTCTCTCTCTCTCTCTCTCTCTCTTTCTCTCTCTCTCTCCCCTCACTGGAGCCACTTCACCATGTGAAGCAGCAGAGGCCACACATTAGACTCGTTATCTGTTAAGACTCACTATCAGTTTCTTCCACTTTAGAATCACCATCACCACTCTCCCTGGATGATCCATCAGATGCACACCCTTCTTTGCCATCTGACGCACCCCCTTCCTTGCCATGACTACTCCCCCTGGATGATCCATCAGACACACCCCCTTCCTTACCATCCTTCCTCTTGGACACTCCACTCCCTTCCTCGTGTACCTCCTCACTCTTTGGCTTCTTTCTTTGGGTCCTCCCCTGAGACCTGGTTATTCTTTTGTTTGAAGCTCCTTCTTCATCTTGGTTGTTAAGTGATGCTCCTGTCTCCTTGGAAGCAGATCCAGAGGGATTGCCTGCATTAGGGAGGGAGGGAGAGACAGACAGAAAGAGAGAGGGAGAGAGAGAGAGAGAGAGAGAGAGAGAGAGAGAGAGAGAGAGAGAGAGAGAGAGAGAGAGAGAGAGAGAGAGAGAGAGAGAGAAGAAGAAGAAGAAGAAGAAGAAGAAGAAGAAGAAGAAGAAGAAGAAGAAGAAGGGAGGAGAAAGTGAAGAAAATGAGAGATTATGGAAGGAGGAAGAGAGGTAAGCATTAACTAGTAAGGAGATGGCATGGGTCATATAGAGCCACACTGCCTTCCAGGGAAATCACCCACTCTACTCCCCACCACATCCAACAATCAGAGCCCTGCTAATGGTAACAAGGTCAACAAGGTCACGAGAACTCAATTACACAAAGTAATAGTGTGGGCTCATCACCAAGGAAACCATAATACCACAGAGTCATTAGGACTCATCTAAGGGAAGTGCAGTCACTACTGTGTAGCCACTAGCCTCCAGCAACTAAGCATGCTACCCAGTGCAGTCACTAGCCTCCAGCCTGGATACGAGACTAAGCATGCTACCCAGTGCAGTCACTAGCCTCCAGCCTGGATACGAGACTAAGCATGCTACCCAGTGCAGTCACTAGCCTCCAGCCTGGATACGAGACTAAGCATGCTACCCAGTGCAGTCACTAGCCTCCAGCCTGGATACGAGACTAAGCATGCTACCCAGTGCAGTCCAGCAGGGGAACTATACATCTAATTTGTGGAAGATATCATACTTTAATTCAATTTTAGTTGCAGGACTGACCATAATTATTTAATTAGCAAACCATAGTAAGGGCTTGAGGGAGCGCACTTGGACCTTTGAGTGGGCCAATATCAAATAAGATGACCCTTTCAGGTAACCCTAATTGGTTAACTTGGTTAATCAAATAAGGGACAACCCTTTTAATTAAGAACATCACTTTTAAGGGGAAGCTTTTTGATTGAATAAGGATGATCCTTTCTAATGCAAAAAGGATGAGCCTTTAGAAGAGATTAGGCAGGTCTTTGACTAGGTACTCCATTAGAGATTATTGCAAAGTAAGTAAGGTTATAACCACATGATATCACTGGCTAGAAAGTCACATGACACTAGGAGCAGAGCTCACAACATATGTAAGGCTGGCTATAAATCACATTAGGAGGTGGAAAGTCACATAACACTAGGAGCAGGGCCAGCTGGAAAGTCACATGACATATGTAAAGGTAAAGCTCACATTAAGTGGGCTGGCTAGAAAGTCACATGACATATGTAAAGGTAAAGCTCACATTAAGTGGGCTGGCTAGAAAGTCACAGGATACTAGGAGAACAGGCTGCACTGGGCCAGATTAAGTCAAGTCACATGGGCCAGCCTAAAGTCATGATCAAGAGCACAATCGGTGAAAAAGTCAGAAGGATGGACATGAGTAGAACTAATGACCTACAACACCGCAACACTCCACACCGTGAGTGAGTGAGTGAGTGAGTGAGTGAGTGAGTGCAGTTACACACACAACCACCCACAGCTCCTGCCAAATACACCACTTGAGTGGGAGGCAACAAGTGGCAGTGCATGCCATGGTAAGGACCCTACAAATGAGATACACCTACATCTGTAGCTTCCCTTCCCAATTGCTAGCTACATTCTTGCTAGTACTGCAGCACGAACTGTACATGCTATCATGTTTCACTAACTGCAGCTTGTAAACTACATGGTGGTGCTCATTGCTATCATGTAGCACTGACATACCACAAACCGGTAGCAATCCAGCTAGAACACCATGAAGCAAAATCACCCAATCTCCTGGCCACTACAACACATGCTTATCCTTTGATGTGGTTAAGATCTTATACCATTCCTTTGATGTGGTCAAGACCCTATTAATGGTTTCAAATACCAACTGCTGAACTCCTTGCTATGCATGTTTCACATGGCAATCTACTGCCCTTTCACAGGCAAAAAGGACTTATTCCTAGAATTTGTAATTTGATAGTTTTTTGTTAGTGAAGTAGTGTATACTCAAACCTTAATTATACCAAACAGTTCTTATTCTATCCCACACCAAATCACATGTGATGTCGACAGGGAATTTCCTTTTTCAGCCGCTCGGATTCCACCCTCTCCCACTGTCCCCTTAGCCCTTTCATCTCCTCTCCTCAAATGAAAAGATCAGAACCAAAGTTCTGATACTCCTTTCTTGGACTTTGTAAAGCACCTCTTATTCTACAGGCAGATAACAGCCACTAAGTATTCCAATTTTTCACATTTTACTGCATAATATGGCAATTTGCAGATATCTATACTCAATCATACCAATTTTGCTTCTAATAATAGTCAAGTCACATGCATGTGACCAGGGAGGAGAGTCACATGCATGTCACCACGGAGGAGAGTCACATGCATGTCACCAGGGAGGAGAGTCACATGCATGTCACCAGGGAGGAGAGTCACATGCATGTCACCAGGGAGGAGAGTCACATGCATGTCACCAGGGAGGAGAATGGTGATAAGCTGCAAGTGTTGTGTGTCACAATACTGGGACTGCCTATAGTGGGGTAAGTCAGTGTGCCATTAGTGGGGTCATGATGTCATGTGATCTCCATAGCACCTGTGTACCTTCATGTGTGACTTACATATGGTCTAGATGGAATAGCAAATGGGCACATTGAAATTGCAGCGCTGCCATCTTTTTCCTTCCCAACAAAATCTTATCGGATTAATCTGATAGTGATTTCAGATCAATTTTCTGAGAATCCATGAAGGAATGTTTTCTTGTGGTCAGAGAAAGGATGGCAAGATGGATAATGAGTACTGCAACAATCACATCAAGAGTCAAAAAGGAATATATTCACAACACTAAAACCCTTCCTGAAGATGAAACTAACTTCATTCATATATGCATGCATACATACATACATACATACATACATACATACATACATACATACATACATACATATATACATATATACATAAATTAATGAAAGGAGAGGCATCGTAAAGGGGGAAGTGAATGAAAAAGTATTATAACAGAGAGAAGTTGGTGCTTTCAAAATGGAGATTCCTGGAAATAGATAGTGACCACTGTTGAAGATAAACTTCCCCCACAAATGGGGAAAAAAATAACATGCATATGCATATCTTAGGGCAATTACACATGCATTATGCATACGTAGCAGCGTACACATTTCAACTACAAGTCGGGCACATATGTATACATCACATGCTCACCATGTACATACAGCAAGTTTAAAGACAGCAGGCGTACAAACATCACTTTCACCAAACTAATATCTGTTTTAATCATCTTATGTATATTCCGTGTGTTTAAGGTCGGTGGTGTGAGATAAACACTTTCAAATCACGTCTAGTAATTCGCATGATCGTACTGGTTCACACGTAATGATTACACCCAACCTGTGTTCTTAGCAAGCCAGGATTGGCACAAAACTCCAACAACACTTTCATGAAAACGTCCATGATGTATGCTTTACACAGAGGGCTGGTCCAACAACACTTTCACAAAACACTATCATAATTATCTTAAGTCTGCATCCATGAAGGTGACCGGCAACCTCAAGCATACGTTTTAGCTGGAGATAGGTCAATAACACTTTCATGAACCATCCTTCCATCAACCATATATTGAAAAAAATATATATATATATATATATATATTTTTTTTACACACACAAAATCATCTTTCAGTTGTTGAACACATAAATGATAGGGAGGTGGATCTGAGAACCAGAATCTACATGCCATCCTGAACTCAGTGGAAGACGAGGTCCTTAAATCAGTGTAGGCAGACCCCTATCCTAAGCTTAGGTTGGCCTCCCAATAACCCCTGCACCATACCCTCCTACCCTCGTACACCCCTCACCACACCCACCCCTTATCACACCCTCCTACACTCATCAAGATAAAGCATTTGTGATTAGACATGTCGAAAGTACTGTTCCCTATTGAGGATCTGAACAAGAAGACCTTTAAAGACACAGACCTTTTAAAGTGACAGCTGATAAAAGACCTTTAAAGAGCCAGCTAAACTGCCTCCGTCACTTTGTACCCTCCCAGACAAGACTAGTGTCCAGCAAGAGGAAGTGTATCATCTCTATTGTTTCCCAACAGTCAAGGAAAGTCCGTCACTATGGCTTCACTCAACTGATTGTGACTTCACTTTCCTTAAGAGCAGCAAAAGGTAATTAATGTGGCCAATACTGATACTTCCCTTCACACACTTCCTCACACGTAAGAAACACATACTGACTCAATGGTTGTAATCACTGCACTGCAATGCTTTAGGATCACCACTCATATCTTTCCCACACGTGCAGGCATTATGATGATAACTAATTTGACCCCGGCCCTTGAACTATACACAGTTATAATCACTGTGCCAGATCACTTCCTAAATCGCAGCGTCTGTCTTTCCTACACGTGCAGGCATTGTGATGATAACTAACTTAACCCCCTTGATCTATAAATAGTTGTAATCACTGCACTGCAATGCTTTAGGATCACCACTCATATCTTTTCTAAACGTGCAGGCAGTGCAATGATTACAACTGTTTAGTCACAATGCCCACACGTGCAGGAAAGATATGAGTGGTGGTTCAACCGCAATTAACAAACAAATGATAGATGAGTCAAGAGATCTGGTTTCAGTGCCATAATTTTTTTTTTTTTTAAATCAACATATCCCACTTCCCTGATCCCCTATCCCCTTCCAAACCCTACCCTACCCCTTTTTCTCCTTCCACACATCTCTCTGACTAAATGATAGTTGTCAAGGTCCAGTTGCAGTAATTGGTGTTGGTGAACTCTTACTGCTCCATAAAGAAGATGAAGAAGGAACAAGAATTTAGCAATTTGGCTGGTAGTGCCCTAGCAATGTCATTTGTGCCTTATTGTGTTACCCAAATAAGATAATACTCAAGAGAGGCACAGCTAAAACCTGGCCATAATCCTCAAGAGGAAACTTTTGTTGATGTAATTACAATTATTCTCTTCCTAATTCATCCAAAGTACAACTGTATAGCATCAAGTATTTATAGGGAAAAAAATTTTAGTGGATTTCGGGAAGACTGCAGTGCTGGAAAAATGCATACCTGCTTAAGCTTAAAGATGGCTTGTAATGACAGCAAGAGCTGGTGTGTTTGGCCTTCGTGCCACACAAGAAACTGCCTATACAGTGAAGTCTCCAATCTGGGATTCCCCCCCCCCCTTTCTTGATGACTGCTAGAAAGAGCACACAGCAACTGTCTGTATACAACTGGTGCGAAAGAAGATGTGGTATGCATCAGATAACTTGGTAAATGAAAAGCACTGAAATAGTAAACCCACATACGGCTAAAATAGTGCTGTTACACAGAGTGCATCCAAAAACATTAATTTATAGTATCAGAATAATTGTGTCTTTGCAGATATAGATCACTGATGAACAGAAGGTATTGAGTAAACAGTCTACATTTTCATTTTGATTCATCTATTAAATTGGCATGTGCATTCTATATTGTTGTCTGATTATAGTGACTTAGTTGATAAGAAATGTACAGTCCACATTCTCATTTTGAATCCCCAGCAATCACAATGTGCATGTAAAAACACTGTTTGGGGGATGGCCTTATATGACTGCAGAGATGCTCTCTACAGGCAGCTAGCAAATGGCTTTAAGCAACATGCACATAGAATCATCAGTACTGCAGAAGCAAATAATTATGTTCACTAAAAACACTCCAGCAAGCTATGAGCATTATGCTGTTGCTCTACACAACAGAGACTAAGAGACACAGAGCTCACCCGTCTGTAATCTCTATCTCACAGTAATGGTTGACAAACATCAATAGTGTGCATGTGCATTATATGGAGTATTAGGCTGCAAAAAATTTTGCCTTCTTTCAAGAATAAAGTCTTTATCCAAAAAAAATTAAATGCTGGAGAGCATCGTCTAGCATCATTAAGGCTGAAATTGAAGTACTCTGGCTAGCTGCACAATAGATGATGTTGTTCGTCGTGGTTTCATACAATAATTATATCAATATTCATTTACAAAGTTAGAAATATTGATGTATGCAAAATGCAAGCATACAACTAGGTGCATAAAAACTGACTGTTAAAACAATTCAAATGGTAGATCCCAATGACTTGGAAGAAGGGAAACATTAAAGTACTTCCTAGTAGCTCCAACAACCCCATTTTTCACCAATGTACCTCAATGGAATATCTTGGGTATTTTTTTCACCAATGGAATATCTTTTCACCAATGTACCGTACCGTAATGGAATATTTTTTCACCAATGGAATATCTTTTCACCAATGTACCTTAATGGAATATTTTTTTCACCAATGGAATATCTTTTCACCAATGTACCGTACCTTAATGGAATATTTTAGGTATTTTTTCACCAATGGAATATCTTTTCACCAATGTACCTCAATGGAATATCAAACCTCTTAGTGAAATCTCTATATTCATAATGCAATATCTCTCTATTCGACACATTTTTAGGAACCGAACCATACTACTGATAAGAATTGAACCTCTGCACAACCTCTGAAAAGTGGAAACCACTCTATAAGGAAAACATAGTTGGTCCCTTAATTAAGTGTCCATTACATATATAAAGGTTCCACTGTACAAGCAAGAAGGAAAGATTATTAATACATGATGGCGTTCCAATGCTTCAATTGTACTCCATAGTCAACTAATCAAATCTCTTAGAATCCCAAAAAATGAAAATTTACACTCTGAAATGAAACAGAGATAATCACCAGCCGATCTGCGGCCATTATCGATCAAGGAAGGAAAAACCACATGCTTCAAGATACATACTACACATACTCAAAAAGCCAGTCCAATAAAAACCAAAAACAAAAAAAAAAAGATTGTCCACAGTATCCACCCTCACTCAGTATTCACTGTACACAGCTGCATAGCACTTATCAGCAGAAACCAAAAATGTCAGACTGTGCATACTCTCTTGCACATTGTCTGATGAAGTCAATACACATACCAACACTTTGTATTCAATTATGTATATACTAATCACAAAACCACAGCTATCGATTAGTTTCATCTATGGAAATCAAAATCAAATCTCTAAGTATGCATGCACATACAAGTACATATCAACCAATAGATGCAAAGTGTATGTTGCTGCCTCCCCTTTCTTCAAGACGTTCTCCCAAATCCAGTTCGGGCTGAACTTAAGATAAACCTAATGTGGACTAACAGAGACACTTCCCCAAAAGGAGACTATCCCAAGACCTTTAACTTTCAATTCTCATGCATATGCATGAACACAACACATTAGTACTGCCCTGGTGCTGTCCCTTGCAGCTGCACCATAGCTAATTCCAGGAGTGTTGTTGTAGCAATCAAGGCTGCTAATGTTTGGGGACTTGAGAGCTATGCAGGGATACTTAGTGTGGAAAATGTCCCCTTCACTGGCTACACAAAAACTTTGGTAAAACAAATCAATACATCGGTAATAACCTCACACACACACACACGTCAACAAGTGATATGGAACAAGTATACTCTAACCAGTCTGACGAGTCTATACAGAAACCCCTTACACTCATTCAGTTGTACAAGACTCCCCTCCCCCCCTCCCCCTGTTCAGCTGGTACCCTCCATCTTATTATTACAGCTAGACTTCATATTCAGCTGATCACCTATTCAAACCCACTGTTCACTCGAGTACCTCTTCTGATCCCCAATTCCGACCCCCCTTTTCAGATCAAGCACTAAAACCCTCACTTTGAGAACCCTCCCTTTTGAGAGTCCTGGATTAGAGATGGGAAGCCCCATTTCAACAGGACATATTTAACACCATCGCACACAACTGACATGGTAAAAAAGGACTCACCATTGGGGTCTGTTGCAGGAGCTGCTGTGGCAGTACACCTCACCTCCCTCTTCACACCTGTCTCCACATTCACCTGCACCATTTCCCCAGACCCCGCCCCCATCTCCACCCTATAACATCGACCGGAAGCTTCTATTTCCCATTGCTCCACACTGCAAAGCCGACATGCCCTCAATAGCCTCTGCACCTCGGACGAGTAGGGGTTCCAGCTACCATGCTCATCCTGCCACTCCCACTGGCTAGCAGAGGGAAGTGGGTGTGGTTTGCTAGGCACACACCTGATGTTGCGTTTCCACCCAGTCATCATGTTCTTTTGAGTCATACTTCCAAAGTCCACCTCCAACTTCACATTACTAGCCACCTACAATATGAGCACACAAAAAAGTGAAATAATGTGTGCAGAGCTTCAACCCTTTTCATTTAAAAAGATCAAACATCTACTGGTATGATGCTACTTGCATGCACAATAATTTAACTTCTTCCAACTAGCTCAACTAGCTAATTAAAACAAGAGATCATTTGCTTCCACTTTGGCATGTTTTTGAAGTCAACACTTTGTGGAACTCCTTATGTGTGTGTGTGCGTGCGCGTGTGTGTGTGTGTGCTCAAAGGAGATCTCCAGCTCTATACATATACCGAGCAAATCTATTCTTTGAAAGTTACCTCCCACTCCACATACATACATACATACAAACATACATCCATGCAAAATGCCTGCTGCTGAGCAGTCACACACACCTGGTCAAGCCAGGATGCCTGCACACACACCTGGTCAAGCCAGGATGCCTGTGCACTAAGGAGGCACTAAGAGCCAGTGCTGGCAACCTCCTGAAGCCCGGGCTAGGAACTCGTGACTATCTCTTCTCAGCAAGTGGTGTGGGCACCTGAAGTCCCACCTGGACCACAACTGATATTTGCACCCAGGTCAGGGTGTTAGATGGATATTCACTAGCAAATTAATGCTGGTGAAAACGATGGATAAACACCATTTGTCACTGGTGGGGCTCAAACCCACTTATAAGCAAACCACTCACTTATATACATACATACATACATACATACATACATACATACATACATACATACATACATACATACATACATATATCCTTGATGTGGTCAGTGGAACATACAGAATGCTTTGTCCATATTCATGACGAAGCATGTTTAGACTGCAGTCAAAGGTCACACATTCAGTAGTGTGTGTAATGTGTGATAAAAGCCATGTGCACACTGAGGCATAGTATATGATATAACACTTCTCTAGATAACTACATTGCTATCATCCCTTGTGACAATCTGCCATATAAAAGAGATCCTTCCTATTCCTCTTCATGAAATGGAAGAAGAAAGAGAAGGTGCCCATTTGTCCAGTACTGGAGACACAAAAGTTCATCTTTGTTTATTTTTATACATTACACAGATAAACAAACTAGGGGAACTCCAGGGTTTTTCCCCTCCCTATTCAATAGTTCACAGAGTGACTTGCTGTATAATGACCCTAACAAAGTCCTATTCAAATAACGAAATGACTTTCAACATTCGTCTATGACATACAACACACACGAGAGTGAATTCCTCAAGGAATGAGCATCATTTGAATCAGGAAATTGTAGCTTGTCTGGCTACAGGACAAGCACAACCACACAGGTGTTGCCCGTGTCCTGAAACTCCCAATCAAAGAACCTATTACAGGTAACCTCTAAAACCTCTCTTGTTGCTACAGGGAAGTTAACATTTCTTACCAATCAAGCTCAACAGCAGGACCTATTGAAGAGGTTCCTGTAATTAATAAGAGGTGGTCTCAATGACCTGTAATTAATAAGAGGTGGTCTCAATGAGAGGCCCCTATGATTAATAAGAGGTGGTCCAATGAGAGGTCCCTGTAATTAATAAGAGGTAGTCTCACTGAGAAGTCCCTGTAATTAATGAGGTGGTCTCAATGAGAGGCCCCAGTAATTAATAAGAGGTGGTCCAATGAGAGGCCCCAGTAATTAATAAGAGGTGGTCTCGATGAGAGGCCCCTGTAATTAATAAGAGGTGGTCTCAATGAGAGGTCCCTATAATTAATAAGAGGTGGTCTCGATGAGAGGCCCCAGTAATTAATAAGAGGTGGTCTCAATGAGAGGCCCCAGTAATTAATAAGAGGTGGTCTCAATAAGAGGCCCCTATGATTAATAAGAGGTGGTCTCAATGAGAGGCCCCTATGATTAATAAGAGGTGGTCTCAATGAGAGGCCCCTGTAATTAATAAGAGGTGGTCTCAATGAGAGGCCCCTGTAATTAATAAGAGGTGGTCTCAATGAGAGGCCCCTGTAATTAATAAGAGGTTGATCAATGAGGCCCCTATAATTGATAAAGAGTTTTCCCATCTCATAAATGACAAGACTTGGCAATCTAGCATCTAGAAGAGAAGAACGAGGGGAGATATGTAGCAAACAGTTATGCATAAAGAGCCAAAACACAGCAGGCTTGTACTGTGAAAGCTGAAACACAGCTGCTTGACAACTTGAATGAGGCTGCACTGAAACCAAGGCTGCACTGCACATCTTGCACCAGAAACACTTGAGGAAGCAGCTGCTACATGCGAGATCACACTGTTGGACAGCGAGATTACCAAATTGATTTGCTGAATATAATTATGGTAGAGTATTAGCTTATAATTAAGAGTCCCTGTAATTAATGAGAGGGATTTGTTCCTATAATAAAAGAATTCCCTGCAATTAGTAAGAGAGGTTACAAGTTGCTGGAGAACTTTCATCAATATGGGAGGTTCCCCCAATCAAAGCCTGCTATTATTAGATGACATCAGGAGCTCTATATATCCACTACCACCCAATATATCCACCACCACCCATTGCACTGAAATGCTGACATGATACATTTGCTTATAAAGTGGAGAGGAAATTATCCCTGTCTGAATACAAATACTTCAGTGAAGGGGCAAAACTAGGTGCAGCACAATATCTGAACCTCCAGTCCCAACACTATTTGCACCGTGCAGTGAAATCACTCAGCAGTACCAAATGAGATCGCAGTACCGAATGATATCATGTGACATCACATGATACCACATGACATCACATGATAATGATATTCACATTCTTTTTGCATTACTGTTTGCCACCTTATAACCAATACATTTGTTACTTTTGGCAAGCAACATTCTTTGAACTACAAGGAGTCCCTTCACCTGTACCTTAGAAAGCACTGATGCTGTTTTGTATCTTTGATAAAACAGCAAATTTTTAACAGTGTAGCTCTCTCTCTCTCTCTCTCTCTCCAGGGTTTCATACAGCGCCAATTAATTACTGAATGTGTCTTAATAGCACATCCTGAAAAGGAAAACATCTTCCCTTCCACAGCTGATTATACATAGTGGGATTTATAATACAGTCACAACTTTGCCCTGAATTTAAGTGCATATGACAGTCATCCAAGTAATTAAAGTGGGTGTGGTAACCTTTTTTTTTCTCACACAACCCCTTCCATCAAAAATTCTCTCTCTCTCTCTCTCTCTCTCTCTCTCTCTCTCTCTCTCTCTCTCTCTCTCTCTCTCTCTCTCTCTCTCTCTCTCTCTCTCTCTCTCTCTCTCTCTCTCTCTCTCTCTCTCTCTCTCTCTCTCTCTCTCTCTCTCTCTCTCTCTCTCTCTCTCTCTCTCTCTCTCTCTCTCTCTCTCTCAAAATCCATACATGTGCTCCTACCTACCTGGCAAAAGGATAGGCATTAAGGTGTGCTCAAACACACCTCAATTGGAAACTGGGCATACCTATGGTAGAAGCACTATACAGCCGATTTTTGGTGTTTTGTAAGTGAATCAAAAAGATAGCACTTTGAATCAAGGAAAGCACCTTAAATTAACTAGTGGCACTTTGAATCAAGGAAGACAAGTTTGTGTACACATAGGGTCTGATAAAAGTGAGCAGGTTTGTACATGCACAAAGTGCGCATGATAAAAGTAAGCAGGTTTGTGCATGCATAGGGTCTGATGAAGTGAACAAGTTTGTGCCGTAAGCTTAGGTCTGCAGGTTTGTGATGTAAAAAAATACAGATACGTTTCATGTTCCATCAAAAAATTGCAATGTTCGTGATTGTGACTTCCTATTGATTAGTTCCCTGGCATGAAATGTGATGGTTTAGAGTTCATAAATCACCATCAATAATAGTACAATGGCATAATAGTCAAATGAGCAAGTCCTTTCAATTGGGCCAGCTGTAGACACGTGTGAGCAGTTTCCTGTCTCATAGAACACACATCCACAGAGAGAAAGGTACCTACCGTTAATTCCATGCTAGCCTTTTCCTGGATGAATGCTGCTGTGATATCTGCACTGTGCTTGGGGTCAAAGGTAGCCCACCCAGCATCATTTTGCCACTCCCACTGGACAGGAGATGGAGGAGACTTCTGTACAGCCTTCCCCCGGCCCCTCGGCCCTGCTGCTGCAATAAATATACAATCCGAATGACAATACTCATCTTATATATCTTCCTCATCACACTCACTCACCATGTATATGTCCCCTCACCACACTCACTCACCATGTCCCCTTACCCACCTAAACGTCACACCATCTTCTTCCCTGATAACCCCACCCACGATAAGACTTGGGAAAGCATGTTACACTCCCAAGTTACTATTAAAAGATAACTGCATTGTACTGATCATGTGCTGGTTTCGGGTATAAGGTATGCCAGGAACAGGTATGCTGCAGAAGACAACATTTCCTAATACACACTAGTCACCATAGTGATTGAGGTGCATAATGTGACAATTTATGTAGCAGACAATGTAATTTATTGTGCAATCTGTTCCAAACAGGTCCCTTACACATAATCTATCTGTGCAGCCAATTACAGCTGCCTCCTGCCTCTCCAGCACTTGGTCCTCATCAACATGACATCTATAATCTCAAATGCAGCCATTCCAGCTGTCAGTACATGTAACATACCTTATACCTGCCCTGATGATCTACACTTACGTACTCATAAACCAGCCATTGCATCGTCTTTTGGTGTAGCCAATCTTACACCAATCCCTTCATAACAGCAAGCAATGGCTGGTCTGTATATTATCACATTCTAACACATAGCACACTGACACATCTCTCACAAGTCCTAGAAATTTATGGAACACAGATTTTTTTAGACAAAAGTATCAGAGGGGACAATCAGAATCTTCTAAATTTAAGGGGGAGGGGGGGGGAAATTGCCCCCCTTGCCCCCACAAAAAAAAACAACTCTGAGTCAGAATATTTGGCCCCGGGGGAAGCTTAATTCATTTAACAAATTTGTTAATGAGGTTAACGTTTAAAAGGGGCCACTCTCTGCTGGTTGGCAGGATAATGCACACTAGCTGACTTAGCTAGCAAGCCAGCAAAATACGATAAAGAGGCAGCAATGATAATCATACACAACAGTAGTGCTGAACAATACAAAACAGCCCACATCACATAAAAGCACCAGTAAGCACTGCCAGTGTTCTATATTAGTACTGACATCAAGTACTGCAGCACATTGACAGTGTATATGTTAAGTACTGTAACGCACTGACAGTATATATATCAAGTAGTACTGTAGTGCACTGACAGTATATATATCAAGTAGTACTGTAGTGCACTGACAGTATATATATCAAGTAGTACTGTAGTGCACTGACAGTATATATATCAAGTAGTACTGTAGTGCACTGACAGTATATATATCAAGTAGTACTGTAGTGCACTGACAGTATATATATCAAGTACTCCAGTATATATAAGTACTGTAGCGTTTACATATAAGTAGCTGTAGGACTGAAACTTGGCAGTGTGTATATTAAGTAGCTGTAGCTTTTGCATATGCATAATGCATGAAAGTAAACCTTTCCCAGAATTAGGAACCTTATGTCAAGTTCTGTCGTCACTGGTACACCTCTACATATGTTCTCATACTGTTTGATGATGCCACCAACCCAACATGTTATCTATGGGATATCAAGGAGCTGAGGTGTTCTACATTTGTTATAATTATGAATAATTCATGAGTTAATGAAAAGCACTAACTGGAGAACGACTGCTCACCGGCTTGGTTAGCTAGCTATCCTGAAGTTTAATTGTACAGGTGTATTTTTTCAACTGTCCAGCTGTCAGTGTGAGATATGCTTCTAGACGACCACACTTCTTCTCTGCCTTTCCACCTCTCTTGGCTGCTATAATAAAGAAAGCACGCTTTCTTTCTTTTTTTCTTTCTTTCTTTTTTTCAAAGACAGAAGGATTTTGCTTTTTTTAAATCACATCAGCTGCTGTGTGCTCGTAGCTGTTTAAACTGTGATAAGTGCACTAGCTCCTAGATCAAGATGTGACAGACAGACAGACAGACAAAATGATTACCTTGCACATGCACTGAGGTGCTGACTACTGTAGATTTCAGGATGGTTGTCAGTAAGGAATGAGAAATAGGGTAGTGGCTTACAAGGACCTATGAAACCTGATCCTTTCATGTCCTATACAATCCATGCAGTTGTGTAAATCATAGGACAAATGGTGTCCACCTATTCCCTGATAACAACCTGCAATGGACAGTATGAGCTATGAGACAGTTTGATACTGCCTACTCTATAACTGGGGCCAAAAGAGACACTCAACTGTTAAAGCAGCCATGACTCTACTGTAGATTTCAGGATGGTTGTCCATAAGGAATGAGAAATAGGTAGACCCGATCCTTTTATGTCCCATGCAGTTGTGTAAACCATAGGACAAACTGTATCCACCTATTCCCCTAACCTTCCTAACAACCAACCTGCAATGGACAGTATCAATAGTGGCATCAATTTTCTCGAACTACAGCCATGTGTTGACTGTCTTTGCAAGGCCAGGTGAAGAGATTTTGGCCAGTTTCAATTGCTTTTAGGTGTTAGACCGAGCAATCAAACAGCTAAAAAGTGCCATAGCTGCCACCTATAGAGACTTCTTTGCAAAACCTCTTCATCTGACCCTGCCCACTAGTTCATACAAGCACAAAATGCAGTTTGTGACTTGAACTAAATAGAATCTGCTGATTGAGGTTATTTGACTGTGAATTAATGAGGCAACTGACTATGAGAATGCTACAGTCAAAAACTGCTGACTAGCACCTATTCTACAGCTGAAGGCTCTAGAACGATACTAATGTTGCAACTGCTAAAGCAGCTCTCTATTCCCATCTCCCATCCCTATTCCCAATTCCCCACACACACCTTATTCCCCATGCACATATCCCCTATTCCCCACCCACCCTATTCCCATCCCATGCACACATCCATCTACCCCTATCCATCTTCCCCAAACAATTAGCCAACTATCATCCAGGACCATATCCATCTTCCCCATACTAATTAAACCATGGCCACTCCTACATGCATCACACCATACACAGCCTCAGCCACACCCTTCCTTCAGCTAGCCATTCCCCCATCCCTCCCACACACAAATTCACAGAGAGGAGGAGGTAGGAAAAAAAGAAAAAAGACCCCCTGGGCACACATTTTATTCAAAAAAAAACACCACTTATTCCCTCCCTCCTTCTATATGTGGGCAGAAAGCACTAGCCAGCGCTCCCAATACCAGACTCTAGTCTTCCTAAACTCACCGTTCGTTTTTGCTGTCCTAGCTCCCTTCCTCCTAGACCTCGTGGCCATTTTTGAGGCAACGTGTGGTATGCCCCTAGTCATTAGCCATCCATTTAGCCATGCGCAATCACGCCCCTTTTTAATTCTTATTTGGATGACGTCATCATTAAGCAAAAGACCGTCCTCTCTAAATAGTGGAAGTCATTTCCCACTAACTTCAATCAGTGAAGTTTGTATACAAAACTGCCCGGCAAGTCCTATGTGCTAGTGCAGTGTGATAGCTTAAAGCATAGCTAGCTATTAGACTCACCAGTTGCCAGTGCAATCGGCTTGTTATCGCTTGTTTGCAAGTCCTGTCTACTGGAGTTTTTAGCTTGTGACCGCACACAAGCAATACATAAGTTTTGCCTGCAACTCTAAAGGAATAGCTTGTAAGTATAATGGTAAATGTACAAGTTAGCTACTAACTATCATAGCCTTAGCTAGTACAGAAGATCCCTCTTCTGTCCTATGAATATTTGTTGATTGATTCTGAACACTCCAGAATTTCACTGCTCTTTTATCATTTTATAACTGTAGGCCTGTACAGCGAAAGAGCCAGCGTCATAAGTGGACAGTGAACTAGCTACGTATCTTGTTCGGGAAACGAGCTAAAACGTAGGGTTTCCATTCTTTTCCCTCCAAACCCGCGCCCATTTTCATTTGTCGATGGCAGTGGCTACTTCGTTGGAGCAGTACCACCCTTTCGAGACTCTAGATGGACGTTCTAGATCGAGTACATGGCCGCTGCAGGAGCCAGCAGGTCCTGAAGTAGGCAACCCTAATGCCGAGCAGCAGCAAGGCCAAGTAAATGTCAAGAGCGAAACTCCGGAATGCGAGTCCCCCATACCCCCACAGCCAAAATCAGAGCCAAACAAAAAGATGAGAAACGCTTGGGGCAACATGTCTTACGCAGAGCTGATCACTCAAGCCATTTTGTCCACTCCAGAAAAGAGATTGACTCTGTCAGAAATCTATGACTGGATAGTGAAAAATGTCCCATATTTTTCAGATAAAGCCAACAGTCCTTCTACAGCTGGCTGGAAGGTAACTAGCTGGCTAGAGTTGTGTATTCATCACATCCATAGTGTAACCAAGCAAGCTAGACTGGTGCCCAGTATTGTAACTATGCAAATAGCATAACAGCTACTGCTATCATCCATTGTGCACAGTCTGTCTGGGCCTCGTATGCACCTTATGTATGAGTCAGTCCACAAATCACTATTCTTTATGGAGTTGCTGAGTTTGTCTATATTTGTTAAATGTTTATTTGTAGTTATGCCAGCCCTGGGAACCATTAAGCATTAACCATAATTGACTTCTTAGTTGCTAAGCTTTTTTGTTTGTTTTCTTTCCTTTTGCACACACTTTAGAACTCCGTACGGCACAACCTTTCTCTTCATAGCAGATTCGTCAAAGTACAGAATGATACGTCAGGAAAAAGCAGCTGGTGGACGGTGAACCTTGATGCCAAGTCTGGACGGACCAACAGGAGGAGGTCACACTCTGTTGATAATACCAACGCCCCATCTCCAAAGACTAGGAAGCGAGAAAAACGATCAAAGCTGAAGAAAGTGAGCAAAGGATCGTCCACAGAGAACATCCTGTCGAGCCCGTGTGACAGTCCAACATTGTGCCACCAGCTCCAACCACCATGGAGTCCCAATCCTTCTTGCCCCTCCCCCACGGGTTCAGACCTCTCCCCGTGCTACTCCCCAGTCTTGCAATCCCCCATCCTCCATAGGAACAGTCGCAATGCCACGCCTGTCTCCCCACTCATTTCCCCTCCAGGTCTGGACCAGCAAGGGGCCAATGTCTTGAGCAGCTCCAACCCTTCCCTCCTGGACAGCGACACACTAGACTTTGGAGACCCCAATACATGCGTGGACATGCTGGCTCAGCTCAATCTACGATCCTCTCGGGAACAAATGGGTTCCTCGTCTTCCCTCTCCTCTCTCAACTCCCCTCGTCCTGCAATCCCCCCCAATAACAAGAGTCCACATCCTGTCTTCACCTTCAACGGTCCCATCGACTCTTCAGGCTATTCCAGTAGCACCTACTACTCTGATACTGACCTGCCCACTGACTCAAACCTCCCTCCCCCTCCCCCTTATGAAGACCACATGGCACACCAGGCAGCTGCAGCCAGACCCACATGTTATACACCCACACGCAGTGGGACACATCCCCTCCACATTACGCTCTCGGCAGCCATGGCTCGACCACGCTCGGGCTCAGAACCTGTCGTGAATCACAACCATCAGTACAATATTCCACAGGACATTGACATGGATCTGATTAGCCCTGGATTCCCCGAGTGTGATGTGGACACCATCATCCGCAATGAGATGCAATTGGAAAACGGACCGTTGGACTTCTCCTTTGACCAAAGCAAGCAAACAAACAACCACCATCATCACCACCACCAACACCATCTACACAATGGAACAGGCCACACCCATGCCACACCCACAACCCAATACAGCAATCACCAGCAACAGCAACAGCATAACACCACACCTCCTAACCACACGTCGTACCAAGCACGACATCCTGCATCCACCTCCCCTGTTGACCCCACCCTCACTTCCGCTGCCCTCCGTGCCGATCCCTACATGAGGGAGATGCAGGGACACAATATACCACCTAGCACCAACACATACTGGGCCCACTGAACTCAATTCACCACCACCAAAAAACAATGGTGAGAGCTCACCCCACTTCCTTATCTGTCCCTCTGTCTATCCATCTGTCTATCCCTGATTGAGTCCAAGAGACTCATCTGGGTGTGTTTGTGTGTGAATTTTTGTAATTTTCTGAGCAATTGGAGTCACCTCTGATCTCTAATTTCTGCTTTTCCAAACACTGGGATATGATCCCACATGCTACACTAGGGGCCTAGCCACACCCCTCACTCAGGTCCTATATTATGTGTGTGTATCTATGTATCTTCAATGTGGGTGGTTTAGATTGGCATTCTTTCTTTTTGTGCCGTTTATTTGATGTGTCTGTCGTAATTGATCAAGAAAAAAAAAGCCGTTTTACCAAGCTTTCCCACCTCTCCTATTCCTTTCTTCTATTAAGTGAATGATATACATACTTTTTAAATCTTCCTTTCTGCCTACTGGTATAGCCCCAGGCACTTCTTTAAATTATCATACTCCATCCTCCTCACTCTGTACCAGCATTCAAAATCCTTTCTTATAATTATGTGTAACACCACGTACCACCACATCTGTACTTGCATTGACATGCAAGGCATAATATACTTTTATATTAACAGTTCCCACACCTGCACTGTACATGTCTGTTACACCACATGTCCATACATGTATAACTAACCATGTCTCTGTCCTTATCATTTTTTTGTGTATAGCAATAATTTTATTTATGTTGCCAATATTTTGCACTTTTGTTTGTCTCTGTACATTTGACTTTTTTAGAAATAATGAGATCCTACTTGCAATGTGTTCGCGGGTTTAGTCAATGCTCTGATCTGCTCAAAGAAAGGGGGGGGAAAACGTCTACAAGTGTATATTTTTGTGGTTTTGTGAAGTTGCACTCACGAGGTAAAATATGGAAATGGAGACGGTTGCTAATCTCATTGTATTTCATACCAGATGTTCCTGTGGTACCAAGCATAAACTTCCAAGAATTTACTACAGTGATCACAATGAGTATATGAGGATTTATGCATGGTGTGTGCTCAGGGGACTGATATTATAAATGGTAACTAGGTTAATCTGAAACTATGCACTGTCCCTTGTGAGGATTGGGTTATTAATTTGTGTGCAGGTTCCTAAGCAATTGAGATCTTTCTAGAACAGAATTCAGCTGTTTGCAAGCTTACCATACATAGCTAGCTGGACAGGTGTGATGTCATTGAAATGTAGTTACTATGGCATCACACAATGACCATTAAATTTCAGATAGCTTCACATAAGCTTATTCTAACTCCTCAAGTTTAGGCAGCATCCAATAAGAAGATATTAATTAAGGTCCCCCCCCCCCCCCCAACATAGTATCTTGGGGGTCAAAGTAGCTGAACTGGGCAGCCTCTATAAGACCATGATATGCTTGTTCCTCCCCCCAAGCACAATCCTCAGGTCAAAGTAGCAAGACATACCACTTCCATACAAGTCTAGCCTCCACAATAGAGAGACTTGGAGTCCACGCACTTCAGATTTGTATTTTGTGGTTAAGTTGGCATGTCTATAATTACTTCACTTCCTTGTATGGTCACTGCATACTTCCAATAATGCCTCCAATTCAAGTGAGCCTTTGATTAAGACCAGGGGATAATGTTCCTATGCAAAGAAAACCCTGTGTCGAATGAGAAGCCACTTTACCACACATGATTTGAATTTGACCTGTTGCATCTCAAAGGTCTCAGTGACAGATTTTGTCACTTGAGACCCCACAGAGCTAGCACCCAGAATTTGAACCTCATGAGAGAAGAGGTCACCATGCATGCTTGCTCGGATAAAATAACATACCAGTGCAGCCAGCCAGCAGATAGAACATGATAGTAGCAGATATAACTAACATGATAGCCAACCAACAGTTAATATGATAGCCAGGCAAAGCTAATGGGATTTGATAAGAGCTATACATTCTTCTGCCGTTCCAGCTAATGCTGAGAGTTATAGCTAATACTATGATAGTTCTTGTGTTTAATTTGCACCATTACATTATCAAGTCGACCAGTTAAATCACTAAATTAATAATAGGGGAAGCAATGTGTATCAGGGGACATGAATCGTACAATAGTTCCTCTGAGCCCCTTTTTGTGAATCCTTACTAACTAACTACCCCTAAACCCCTACCCTACCCTGTATGGAACCCATTGAAACTACCCCTGAACCCTTTACCACTGAGCCCTGAACCCCTGAACCCTTTACCACTGACACTCAACCATTTACAGTCATGAGTCTCTACCACTAACCCTCATCACATCTTAAGTACACTGACTTGACTGCAAATTCAATTAAGTCAAGGGCGCAGGTCGGGTGGTCCCATTATTTAACAGCTATTGTACCTGCTTTCTGACTAAGGATGACAAGTAGCTGTTAGTGAGTTAGTTCTGGGCATGTAGTTAATGGCTCCACATTAACAATCACTTAAATTTGTTAGCTTGAGAGAATTAATGCAAGTCATAGCTCAGCCATGTCTGATAAGTATTGCAGTACTGTGATGCCATTCGGAGTGGGTGGATTCTGCTATTAGTAGTTAATGAGTCTAGCTGGCAAGATTTGTATTTAGCTAGTAATGATCTTATAAAAGCTGTTCTGCTCTCAATTAGCGGTTGATCAAACTGTTATCAGTCAATTCAACTTTTGTATGTAGCGATTATCCCATACTTAGTAGTATAAGTATGATGTGCCAAGACTTATATATGCCACACAATAGTCATGTACTTAATGCATAACCAAATAACTCTTTTTACATACAGACATACTTACGAATGTGCAGTCAGTGATGGGAAAATTATAGTTAAAGTAGCTATGCAATTTAGATTTAGCTGGGGGTGGGGGTATGATATGACAGCTAGGATGTAAGTCCCTTTGTATGGTGATCCCCATGGCAACATTAAGCACTCAAGTTAGGTCCTGACATATGAGTCGACAACTACAGTGTTCGCTCCATCTTTAAATGTTTCCCCATTTAAAGACTGCTACCACTGAAGACGTACTGGTACCTAATTAATGTCCCTCTCACAAATCCCACTGAAGACCCACTGAAGACTGGTGCCTTATCCCACTGAAGACCCACTGAAGACTGGTGCCTTATCCCACTGAAGACTGGTGCCTTATCCCACTGAAGACCCACTGAAGACTGGTGCCTTATCCCACTGAAGACCCACTGAAGACTGGTACCTTATCCCACTGAAGACTAGTGCCTGGTTCCCCACTGAAGACTGGTGCCTTAAACTTAATAGGTTCCCCACTGAAGACTGGTGTCTTAATGTTTTGCCTCAATATTTCCCCACTGCCTTAATTAATGTTTCCCTTCTCACAAATCTCCACCATGAAGACTTAATACATAAAAGGCCATAGCCATAATTATGCCTCCATTTAAGCTGATGTAGCTATGGCAATACTTGTTTACTCGGACAGTACAGTCATAGTCACCTTCCACCAACATGCATACTTCAACAGTTACTAACTCCCCAAAGTTATTCATAACTCAAGTAGCATAATAAACGCATTGTCTTGGTATGTAAATAGTCAATACAATGCTGCATGCACAGTTAGTCTCAGGTATTTATATATCCACACTTTCCTTCACCCAATATTGCAATATGCTGTGGGATTTTTATCCGAGGAATCCTAGCCTTGACTCTTTTAATGGTATTCATAGAGTTCAGTGTTTGCCTGCATGACTGGCCATGTGGTTGGTCCATTTCTGTGGGGAGGGGTAGGGTAATGACAAGGCTTGCTGGCACATGCATGTGTGAGGTAACCCAACAGCCTTGAGCATGAATATTAGCTCTGTCTCTGAAGCAATACTGCTAATAGTATTCATGTTCTAGGAGGTGTATGTAGTGGACATGCATTGTTGAAATCATTGGCTCAACACTTACTGCTGAGTAGGCATGAATTGCTTAATGAAATATATAGGGTTGGATACCTCTTTTCTATTATGCACTTATGATCAGAACACCTCTTTTCTTCTTCTTCTTTGCTTCTTTCTTTCTTTCTTTCGTTCTTTTGCATGCGGGTACATAACACTATTAATCCCCTGGCCACCCACACTTAGGTACTCATGAGTACTAGCTAGTAGCCCTGGGAATAGTGCCTAGGGATAGTGCAACCATCTTGTCATAACAGACACTATTTCATCAAACCAGAAATGGGGAACCAGAGTAACCATGACAACCTCTTCACAAAAAAGTTAATACTTTAGAGGAGTTAGCTCTCCATAACATACTGCATGACTACACACACTAGATACAGCCCCAGGGTTAAAATTTGGTGTACGTAGATCGATCATTACAGAAGTTTATTTCATCAAACCACGAGTCTTCCTTGGAACTATCACAAAGTGACTTGAACCCAGAAAACCTTGATCCAGCTGTTAGAAGTCCTTAATTATTTACTTTAAGAGGTAACTTGTTTCAATTGTGTGTCATTAATAACTGTTAGTAAATAATTATAAAAACTAATAAATTATCATAAGGTAGCAGTGGTATAAAACATATTTTCATAGCTAGAGTGTGCACAAACTTGACAGTTGCTTTTAATCTGAGCACTAAATTATTAAATCACTACAGTACTTGAATAATTACTTACTGGAATCGAGATATTAGTCTGGCCACATTCCCAGAACCTGTATCGGTACTGTGTGTACTGGGACTGGAATCAGTTTTGGGTGGACTGGAACGGGACTCAGACTGTGAAGTCGGTTGAGTTTTGGAAGGTGACATGGGTAGTTTATAGATGGGAGAGGAAGAGAGAGAGCCAGCAGGAGAAGTCTTGCGTCTTTGCAGTTCTCTTAATTTCCTTATGGCAGGGGGAGTGTTGCCTGTTGGTGTGGTTTCTTCTTGCTCCTTGGGTTCTTGTGAAGCTGCTGGTCTTGGTGACCACTTCCTCACAGTGGCAGGAGAAGATGAAGGGGTGGGGTGAGAACTATCTGACTTGGTCAATTGGACATTTCCTATGCGTCTGACTTGCTCTCTTGGTGAAGAAGGTTTAGGCTTGGACTCTGATCCTTCCCTTCCACCAAGGAATAGAGAAGGGATGTTGATCTTGCCCACTTGTCTTGCTGGTGATTTAGGTTCTTCTGATTTTGACATGGGATCTTCTCTCTTCATTTGCATCTTTGGAGGAGGTTGAGAGGAGTCTGGCTTGGCCGGCAGTTTGGCAGGATCTTTTTTTGCTTGTTGTTGCTGATACTTCCACACATGTTTCTTTGCAGGTTGTGAAGAGGCAGTCTGTTTTGAAGGTGTGTGTTTCCATCGTGGCATGTTACTAGGAACTTTATATTTGTCATCCTCTTTCTTGTATGGCTTTTCAATTATTACCTGATCACTTCCAATCTCAAATCCTCCCTCTTCCTCCTCTTCTTCTTCTTCCTCGTCTTCCTCCTTTACCTCAGCTGCAGGCTCTTTGGAGTGTTCGTCTTTGGAGGGTTTACTTTTGGGATGTTTGTTATCATCAGAGGGAAGGGGTGAGGTAGGAACAGGTGGTGGTTGAACATCTTCCTCTTGGTGGAGCTGTTCTGTTGATGGAGCAGTGACAATGACTTTGGGAAGTTCCATTGCATCGTGATCACCTGCTTTCTTATCACTCTTGGATTCCATTTTCTTTTGTTCTGCTTTCTTTGGTTCCACTTTCTTTGGTTCTACCTTCTTTGGTTCCACCTTCTTTGGTTCTACTTTCTTTGGTTCTGTTTTTTTGGGTTCCATTTTCTTTGGTTCCACTTTGGTCTCTGGTTTATGAGTAGGTGTAGACTTAGGTTCGGCTTTCTTCGGTGATTCCACTTTCTTTGGTACAGATTTTGGTTCTATCTTTTTAGCAGTAGCATTTGGTTCCATCTTTTTCGATTCCACCTTCTTCGGTTCCTGACTTGTGGGTTCTACATCTGCCTTTACTTCCCTCCTTGCGAGGCCAGTCTTATCTTTGTCACCCCTTAGACTCCCTAGTCTCCTTGCTTCAGCCTCCCCTGACACTGGTCGGGAAGGTGTGTCCACCACACTTGCTCTCCTAGACTCTCCTGGTGAATCAGAAAGGGGTGTGGTTGTGGGTGGAGTCTCTGCAATTGGCACTTTTTCAGGGGTGGCTGGTTCGCTGATTGGAGGTGGAAGAGAGGTGGGTGGAGGAGGGGGACTAGACTCTTGTTCCAATGATCTTGGTGATGCCCTTTTTTCGTATGACACTTCCTCCTTCTCAGCATAAGGAGGTGGAGGGTATGACACTGGACGAGAGTCATGCTGCTGAATGAGCTCCTGGTCCATCTCTGCAGGCAGGAGAGCTTCAGCAATGGCTTGGTAGCAGAACCTGTACTGTTCTTGTGTCTGGACCATCCCTTCTCTCTGTTGACGGAAGTTAGCAACTGTCCGATGGACGTCCACGTGTCGTCTATCCACGTGACACTCGAGACAAGAGTGAACAGTGGCAAAGACTCCAGAACGACCCAGTCCAGCACTACAGTGAAGGATCATCGGCTTGCCAGGTTTGCTGGCACCCACTCTCCTGACCAGCTCCACTAGAGACTTGCTGGGAGGAGAGCCAAAGTCTGGCCACTGAGTGTACTGATAGTGAGTGATGGAGCGTTTGGTCGGGGCTCCTTCCATGGCAACAAGGAACTTGGACTCACTATAGCCATTGTGTTCTCTGCATAGATAAAAGTGATATAAAGTACCCTCCCTCATGATATCATAGTTTATAACCTTAAAAGAATATTAATTCATGGATCGATCGTGATGAGAGTGTAATAAGTCCCAGTTCTCTCACAACTCATCAATCCCTACACTTTTAATTTAGAACCAAAAAGAGAAAAAGTGTCCTGATTAGAAAAGTGTCCTGATTAGAACTGGGGACACAAAAAGGTGTCTTGACTTTACAGCACTGAGAGGTTCCTATGCAATGGGTAGGCAATTATGAGGGGTGGGCAATTATGAGGGGTGGGCAATTATGAGGGGTGGGCAATTATGAGAGGTGGGCAATTATGAGGGGTGGGCAATTATGAGAGGTGGGCAATTATGAGGGGTGGGCAATTATGAGGGGTGGGCAATTATGAGAGGTGGGCAATTATGAGGGGTGGGCAATTATGAGAGGTGGGCAATTATGAGGAACCACACTGAGTGGTTCCTCTGCAATGAGTAGACAGGAAAAAAAAATAATTAAATAACGATCTAATAAGGTCATTGTTTTGTTTAGTGGCTGAATTGAACACACGAATATTTATGAAAGCCTCTCCATTTCCTTCCAATTCACCTACTGGAATCAGAATAGTGTAGTATCAACTAGCCAAACGCTAGCGATAGCCACAAGCCAGCTGAGCTGAAATGTGTGTATTAAGACCAGTAGAAACCAGGACAATTATTCCATAGCAGAACTGGTAAATATGATTATTAGGCACATTCATTTTTTCATGATGGGGATAAAGTTGGTGTGGAGAGAACATATGTGACAGAAGTTTCTATCTGGGTCCCACCCAGGTGGGTCTGTGATATGATCAATATCAGGAGAAAGATTTAATTAATATTATAATGGGAGAAAACAGATAATGATAATGGTTTGACCATAAGCAACATATCACAGTATCTACAGTATAGCAGTATATAGGGGGTTAGCAGTATATAGGGGGTTAGCAGTATATAGGGGGTTAGCAGTATATAGGGGGTTAGCAGTATATAGGGGGTTAGTATATAGGGGGTTAGCAGTATATAGGGGGTTAGCAGTATATAGGGGGTTAGCAGTATATAGGGGGTTAGCAGTATATAGGGGGTTAGCAGTATATAGGGGGTTAGTATATAGGGGGTTAGCAGGTTAGCAGTATATAGGGGGTTAGCAGTATATAGGGGGTTAGCAGTATATAGGGGGTTAGCAGTATATAGGGGGTTAGCAGTATATAGGGGGTTAGCAGTATATAGGTATATGGGGTCAATTTAGCGTTAATCTAGGGGTTATACATACCCATGCCATATGCACAGGCATTGCCAACTAAGTTATCACTAGTGCTTACATAAACTAGTACTAATAATGATAATGAAAGTCACGTGGGATACATAAGAGCATCCAGTAGATGTTGGGAGGGGGACATAGGGTGCTCCCCAGATGTTGGGCGGGGGATTGGTAATATAAGAGTCCAGTGGATGTTGGCAGGTTCTGATAACAATTGTATCAAGATCAGAGACAGGTCAATATATTACTTTACACCAGTTAAATGATATTATGCACGTGACAGTTGCACTGCATACAAGTTCTAAATATGGTAACTGTACGTGTTCCACATGGGTGGAGCACTTGTCCATCCTTTAGGAGAGTCGTTCAGCTAACTAGATGTACCATCATGTGATAGTCATATGCTAACTAGATGGGCAATGAGTGAGCGAGTGAGTGAGTGAGTGAGTGAGTGAGTGGCTATATTATAGCTTAGCTACAGGGCATTTAGCTACAGGGCATTCAGCTACAGGGCATTCAGCTACAGGGCATTTAGCTACAGGGCATTCAGCTACAGGGCATTTAGCTACAGGGCATTCAGCTACAGGGCATTTAGCTACTGGGCATTTAGCTCCAAGACATTTAGCTACAGGATATTAGCTACAGGCAGACATTAGCTAACTTACTACTACATATTTCTTTTTCTGCCATGGTACCTATTTACCTCACTAGTACTTATCATTCATCCATCCATCCTTTTCCAGTGATGTTCTACTGCACTTGTACCTAACACCAGCACACTTGTCATTCTATGGTATACTATATATATTCTAATGGATGTCCTTAGTTAAGCAATCAATTGCATTTAAGCATGAAGTGAAATGGTCTAGCTCACTGGTAAGCTAGTTTAAGGTAAGTACCATGGTAAAGTGCGGTGTAAGTACTAGTATAAGAGGTAAGCTGGTTTAAGCGATGGAGGTAAGTGCCATGGTAAGCTAGTATAAGAGGTAAGCTGGTTTAAGTGATGGAGGTAAGTACCATGGTAAGCTAGTACGTATAAGAGGTAAGCTGGTTTAAGCGATGGAGGTAAGTACCATGGTAAGCTAGTACGTATAAGAGGTAAGCTAGTATAGACATGGAGGTAAGTACCATGCAAGTGGTTGTACCAGGACTGGATAAGTAAGCGCTCCACTAAGGAGTGAAAGATAGCGTAGCCAACTAGAGATAACTACGTCACCATGGTTAAGTAGCTGTGTCATGGAGCCGCTAGGGTGGGTACATTGACAGCTAGTTAAAGTGGAGTGTAGGCTAGCTATGGTTATGGTTAAGTGCCATTAAGTGCTGTGTGATAATGTAGAGAAGTGTTCCCAAGGAACCAGGGGGGGTGCATACTCACTTGCTAACTACATTCAACGAGCTGCTAACGATGAAGCATTCATGCTGAAAAAGAATTAGCTGTATTATGAGTCTATTAGAGAGAACCTATCTACAGGTGTGCACTTGGCCTTAGGGTCAGAGTTCAGGTGGTGAGCCAGGAGGGACAGGACTGAACTGAACTAGCTGGTTAATGATGTGGAAGCTATTAGCTTCCATGCACCCATGGAATAATTTAACAGAACAATAGAACTGCAGATACTGCACAACTCGATGAAAGAAAGTAATGGTTGGCAGGAATATGTAATAATGTTGCAACATATCCCAAACACATAGCTAGCATTACACTGCCTCAAGCTCCACCCCTGTTCCTAAGCTAGCATTACACTGGACTGAACAGCCTCAAGCTCCACCCCTGTTCCTAAGCTAGCATTACACTGGACTGAACAGCCTCAAGCTCCACCCCTGTTCCTAAGCTAGCATTACACTGGACTGAACAGCCTCAAGCTCCACCCCTAAACCATTAGTTAAAGGATTTTCTCAAATCTAAAATCTGATAAAACTTTAACCCAATAAATAATGTTATTGAGGTCAGAGGTCAATAGGTGTACAGTCAAGGTGAGCCAGACCATTTGCACTATGCACTCTACTTCATCGTCATTATGGTGATTCTACACCCCTTAATTACGAAGTCAGTGCCATTAGTTACCAACCAGACAGCATTCTTCCACATTACATGCATATTACTCTCTAGATATGGACAGCTTCCAACTAAGTACGTACGGTAGATGCAGTCAGTCAGTGAAGGGCTGACGTTCTCAATGCTGCATTATTGTATTATGGGATGGGAAGGGAATGGTGATCAACACCAAAAGAATGTTAAATTCCTAACATCCAATTAGTCCAGCTGAATGCCTTACAGAAAGTGTTAATATTAGCTATACATAGCTACCTCTGGATCTTTACCACCATATATAACTTGGAGCATTTAATAGACTACCAGCACATGTTTTTGCCAAATATTACAGGGGAAAATTAATGATGATTGGATGAGTGGGTGCATGACAACTAAATTCACATATCAGTTTTGTTGTCTGGTATTTCAAATCCCTTGGTTATTAATGAAACAGCTTCAGCAAGATGTTCATCTAACTCTGTCAGCTATCAGTGGTATCTTTATGACATAGGTGGAGGAAAAGGGGGGGGCCGGGGGGGCCATGACCCCCCCCCCCCCCACTTTTTTACTCTAATATATAATGGCCCCCCACTTTTTTGCTGGCCATGTATCAAAGTTAATGATAGGAGGAAGAATTGTTTTGGTGATTTTTAGCTGTAATAGCTGTATATGCACTTTGTTTTTTATAATGATAATTGTGATACATAGCTAGACTACATTGGCCCCACTTTTATTTTGCTTCCTCCGCCTATGTATGTGATTTCATGCACAGGGTATGAATCTCCCTCCTTCTGGGCTCAAACATTTGAATAAATCATAAGAGCTTACATTTTCTTAGTGCAAGTGATAGCAATGTCTCCATATCTTCTGCTGTGACCTTTGTCTGGCCAATATTTCTCACACTTCCTACGACCTTTCTCCTCAAGAGTAGTCGTCATGACAATGACCTCTGCTCCCTCATCCCAGACCATCTTCCAGAAATCGGTAATGGTATTTGGCAGGGGACCCTACATTGGTCAAATAAATAAAAACTATTATTAGCATGTATCACAGGGTACTTGAAAATAGAGAGGCAGATGATCTGATGTATGGAGGTTACTCCCCACCCTGCTGGTCTCCAGAATATAAATCACCTTCTGACACACATGTATGTAAAATGCATGCAAACTACATGAATTGCATAGGAATCACTAAACAAGAAATTCTATTAAAATATACACATTATAGTATTATTTTATGGAAGAGTATGCTTTGTGCTCATTTATACACTTCCATGGTGATCATAGCCATGGGGGAAAGTGAGATGGTTTTCCATGGTGCCCCTCCCACTCCTCCCTGGAGTCACTGAAGTACCCCTCCCCCTTACCCCTCCTCCTCCTCCTTTGTCACATGCTTAATGAGATTCATTGTCCAAGCCATGACCATTATCACAGCATTGAATATTCCCAGTAGAACTGGAGGCACACAGGCAAAGATAAGATAGAAAGAAGAAAGTCCATTAAGAGAACTTGCTCTGGTGATCATTCATAAAGATTCCCAGGGAAAATCGTTCCACTGTGACCACACCTTCTCCCTATTGGTACGATAGAGAGGTGCATGGCGAAACAGCTCCCACATGTTTGTTTCCAAGATATTTCTATCACCTTCTCCATCTAGTCTTTAATGCCATGGCCCACTAGAAGTGAAACCACAAGATATGATCTACCATTAGTCCCTTCTACTCTTCTACTCAGATAGGTACGGCCAATGATCAGACCAGCTCAACCAACCCAGCCACTCAGCCAATGAGATAGGTAAGGCCATTCAGATAGGTATGGCCACTGATCAACCAACCCAGCCATTCAGATAGGCACAGCCACTGATCAATCAACCCAGCCATTCAGATAGGTACGGCCAATGATCAACCAACCCAGCCATTCAGATAGGCACAGCCATTCAGTTCAGCCATTCAGGGAAAGGAATTTAGATGATCTTGTTTACCACTTCGAGTGGTGGATTCACATCTCACCTCAGTGGGTTCATGCTGCCTCCCTCAGTCCTGCAAGCAGCCAGCATGGCTGGATAGCTTTCTGGAGAATCAGCTGATGATGGGTTATACATGAGGAATGAAGTCTGCTGATTGGACACATTGAAGCCACAAGTTGACTGATGATGATAATAGCCATTGATACGAGATGATTGAAACAGTAATGCAAACTCTAACAATGAGAAGTTTTGGTCTGATAATACCATCACTGTTAGTCCCAGTTAAATATTGACAAACTATTAACAAAAGGACTTGCTCACTAGAGACCACATGTTCTCTTCCTTGGTGACCTGCTCACTAGAGACCACACATTCTCTTCTTTAAGGACCTGCTCACTAGAGACCATGTATTCTCTTCCTTAGGGTATAGAGACCACATGTTCTCTTCTTTGACAACCTGCTCACTAGAGACCATGTATACTCTTCCTTAAAGACCTGCTCACTAGAAATCACACGTTCTCTTCTTTAAGGACCTGCTCACTAGAGACAACACATTCTCTTCTTCAAGGACCTGTTCACTAGAGACCACAGGACCTGCTCACTAGAGACACCAGGTTCTCTTCCTTAAGGACCTGCTCACTAGAGACCACACATTCTCTTCTATAAGGATCTGCTCACTAGAGACCACACATTTTCTTCTTTAAGGACCTGCTCACTAGAGACCCCACATTCTCTTTTTTAAGGACCTGCTCACTATGTATTCTCTTCCTTAGGGACCTGCTCACTAGAGACCACACATTCTCATCTGCTCACTAAGAGACCACAGGTTCTCTTCCTTAAGGACCTGCTCACTAAAGACCATGCGCTTGATCATAGGAAACATCACCAGTTTAACTTTGGCAATAGCAAGCTTGACTGTGTTGCCGAGGGGAGGGAACTCTAAAGGCTGGGTCCCAAATGTGTCCCTCATGCAGGGGTTTTACTGTAACTGTGCTGTTGATTGGGGGAGTCAGTGATGGGGAAGACAGACTTGGAAGTCTAATCATTCCATCACTTGCTTCCTCCCCTCATCAGCTAGACCACACCACACAAGATTTTTGGCCCAAGGGCCAAAGTACTTTAATTTACAATTGATACTTCTGGCTTTTGTTGTGGGTGGGTATCAATTGCTCAGCTGTAAGTTATCAGGGGGAGACACTCTTACCCAGAAAGTTAAAGAGGTAACATAGGAAGTGTAGTCATGGCTATCAGCTACGTATAGCTCACGACCTTTCTTGATTAATGTGGTGGCTTGAGGATTGAAATCCCATGGCAACCGTCAAAACAGACAAAAATCATGTTGGATTGCTGCCAACTTTGAGGAAAGGAAAGAGAACTCACGTTACCAAAACCTGTGTATCTGGTATTCTATCAAACCTATACCTATACTCATAGGTCAGTCTACCCTTTACCAACCTGAATGAATGGGTGGTCCATGGACCTGTAGTGCAACCTTAAATAAAAATTGGGGCATGGCATTTAATAGGTGCTGCAGAGAGAAAGCTAGAGTGCTGGGATTACGGAAAGACATCACAGCTACTATACTTGCTTGAGACCTGTAGCATGGATTGTATTCCATGCATGTGTGACTCATGCACTGTGATGCCTTTATGAGCATAGCTATACCACATACATACCAACCATCCAGATTTCCCTGGATTATCCAGGGATTGGGTGTCAAATCCAGACATCCAGGAAACAACAGAAAAATCCAGGGAACAGTTTACTTTAATATCATTATTATACCTAGGTGCTCTTTAATAGACAATGGCTATGCTATTGCTAGTATTACATTAATTTTGATGAACTCATTTTGCAATTATAAGTATGGTCAGTTTTGTTCTTGTGTACATGTAGTGTTTAATGGCCACTAATTTGAGCTTGTACAGTACATGTTTTAGTAGTGCGTTATTGACTAATTAATTGATTGTGCATGTACTGTTATAATAATAGTAAATGAATAGTGATATAATCACCTCATATCACACCAGAAGCAATCTCAGAACACCTGAGATTCAAAATTTTCCCGGGGGAGCATGCCCCGGACCCTTTAACTACACCCTTGCATTAATTTATATTTCATCCAGGGAAATTAATTCAAATCCAGGGAAAAAATATCCCAGATCCAGAGAAGTGTCTTGTGGGGTTGGTAAGTATGCCAGTAGTACATTTTTTGAAACACACTAGGAAGTATATATGGCTGACCACACCTTACCTTTTCAAGCCATCCAGCATGGTAAGATGATTACTGCTTGCTTCCATTCAGTTAGTTCTAGACCTATTTGACACCGTCCACTTGATTAATCCAACCCCAAGGGTGAGCATAACAAGCCCCACACTATAGGGATCGAGTCCACACTACACTTTACTTTTCTAATAAGTTAAATGTGGTTTATTAAGGTGATGACCATTGGGTAAACTTAGCATTACCTTGGGTTAGACATTAGGATTTGTATAGCTAGCTATTAATTTATGTATGGTATGTATATTAGCTATGTACGTTTTAACATTCACATTACACTTAGCAGTGAACTACCCACTGTGGCTGCATAGAATTCTGGTGGGTGTGGTTTCTATACATAGTCGGACATATTTCTAATCCTGCCACTAACTATTGTTAGTTTAGTCAAGTAGCCAGTGTTTATCCTTCAAGAGAGCCTTGATTCTCACCACGTCCCTCCCTACCTTGTCAATTTGCCTCCTGACTTCTCCAACTGCTTGTTTCTCTGACTTACTCTCTAGCTTGAATCGAACGACAGTCATTTCCTTCTTGATGGAGTCATACTTGTAAAACTGTTCCTCTTTAATCTTTGTTTGACTCAGTTCTGCCATTCTTCTCTCTAAACTCAAAATCTTTTCATTACTCTTCCCAAGTTCTGTGCGCAAACTATTAACTTCCTCAGCGTGCTTTTTGGCCTGTTGTTCAACTTTCTCCTGCAAATCCCTCAGCTTCTTCTCGTGCACTTCATTTTGCAGCAAAAAGTGCATCCCTGCCTCTTCAAGTAAATGATCTTTCATGTACTTATGGACTAGTTTTGCCTTGCAGCCAACAATTGCAAAGCTGCAGTCAACTACTCTCATTGAGCAGTCCTTCGCTAAGTGCTCATTAAGACAGTATCTTGCCACTTCCTCTCCACATGAGTTGGTGCATGGGATGGGATACCTCTCACACAAAGACCAGTGTGACTTCATCTCCTGATAAGAGGACATGTGACCACAATATTCACAAGTTAGAGGTCTGTGGATACATTCCTGATGATGTTTCTCAAGATCTCCTCGACAAAAACTTTCATTACAATATCGGCATAACAACTCTACAAAACCACACCCAATTAGCAGTGTTCCAACAGAAGGTGACAGATTCAAATGTTCCTTGAGACTACTCGACTTCCCCACCCACTTACAACCTTCATTTCTATAGGAGCAGTGGACTTGAACTTCGAGAAGAGCTCTTTCCAAACGTTTATTTGCCACAGTGATTCTGAAACTGCACTTACACAGAGGGCATGTCCTACTGCGAATGTTAGAGATGCAATCCCTACAGAAACTGTAGCCACAACCACAGTCAGTGAGATGAGGGTTGTTCAACTGACCCAGACATATAGAGCACTCCATTTGAAGTAACTGTTCCAGTTGCTGGGAACCAGACAACTCATACTGAGCCATGGTTGCAGTGCTAACTACAGGAGAAGCCACACTAACTCAGATTTGTAAAGCTACTGGTCTTCTACAATTACATTGTGGTATATCAATCGGCCCTTGCCAAATTGTGACTGGACATGCTATACAATGTGTACTGTATGTCCAATGTTGCATGCCAATGTTGCATACCACGCATACCTCTACAACCTAAACAAACTCAGTAACATATCAGGAGAGAAGTATGTATTATGGTGAACCAAAGAGCTCATGGTGAGGAAAGCCAGGCAGCCAATACCTATATGTGTACACTGCAAAAACGAAATTGTTATTTTAACAAACCTACTTAGTTAGGTGAGGTTAATCATTTGAAATCTGTCAAAATGACACTATATTTTCGGTGAATATAACAAACTGTTTGGTTGTTTCAACGATGATTAGTCTTAATTAACAGTTATGTTTATTGAAATAACAATTCTATTTTTGCAGTGTAGCCTCAAAGCTACCCAGGCCTGTTTTAATGAAGCAAAATGAGCTCAGCTCAAGGTACAACCAAAGGAACTGACAGGGAAAGGGCTGCAGAAGTCAAACTGGGTACAGTAGCATAAAGGAATTCCCAAACTTTGTTCTCACAAAAGAAGATAAGAGGACCAGTCCACAAACACATTCATCCAGCTAAAGATGCCACAGTAGAATGTAAACAAGCTTGCAAGTTATTCAATAACTTATGAAATGTACTGTACCAGCTATTCAATAGCCTAGCTTACAACAATGTACTGTATCTTTGCATAATACACCCCCTATATCAGAATCATAGAGTCAAAAGGAGCCCAACTGACCTGAGTAGCAATGTACGACTTTTCCCTCCCATTGATGTCAAGGTAGTTTGCATTGATATAATCTGAGCCTTCAACCTGACAAATAAACAAACAATAAGTAATAATGTATCACAGGATGATCTCAGTGCAAAAAACGTACCAGTGGGTCAGGGTCTTGCAATAAGACTCTTGTGCTGTCACATGGCAGGACATTACGATAGCGGTTCTTTGCAGCATTATAAGGTAGTCTATGGAAGAATTAGAGTAACAACCAATAAAATTACAACCAATATTGAACATAAGGGTTTGTTGTTGTTGTTGTTATTGTTGTTGTTCGTTGTTTTTTGGTGAGTGAGCAAAGTAAGATTTCATAAGGGTAAGAAGTGTGAAATGAGGGGGGAAGGCTTATTGGATAACATTCAGCTGGACTTCTGAGAGTTGCCAGTGATGAACCTTCCTGCACTTACTGTGCCTGATTAGGAGGACTTGCTGGCTTCACTGTAATGAGGTCACGGTACTCAGTCATGTCCTGTCCAGCTCTCACCACAGCTCTGAGTCTTTGAGCCAACTGGGCTGAAGTCTCATCTGATGGAGGAGGTTGCTCCATCAATGTCTGGGCTGACTCCTCCTTACCTCTGGGACTTCCATGTGTGGGAGCTCCCTATATCAACACAAGCAAGGTTAGGTGAGCATATATTTCATTCTGCCTTCGATGAGCACATATGATTGCAGAGTTCGCACTTAATGGTAGCAACAACAGATAAAACCATCTGAAGTATTTCATGTAGCTACATATGTATAACATGTGATTTATGACAATACTTACCACAGGAGTGCCCATGTCTGTAAAGGATCTCCTTTTCTGCTCATTTTCGCTGCTGAGTTTCATGATCTGGTCCCGATAGCCAATCATTTCATTTTCTGAGATTACATCTGGCTCTCCTCCTGGTTCATCAATTGTGACCAATGGGATTTCATCATCTTCTTTATGCCGTGAGAAGGACACACGACGCAGGAAGCTGGAGGACCTGCGATGAGAGTCCCTGCGATGAGAGTCCCTCTTTTGAGAAGTGCTCCTGAGAGTGGTATGGACAATAAAAAGAAACTCCACAGCATGAAATAGAAGTAATGTGGCACCTTGCCTTGATAATGATACAGCAATAATTATTTCATGCACTAGTCATACAGTTTTACACATAGCTCCTGTGGATTGAATATTCTCACTTTTTCCTGATGACAGAATACTTTCTTTTCCTTTCAGTGAGTGGCATAGTGTCCTCAGTCACCCAAAGGTCACTCATGTCTGTCTTCTCAGGGACAGGTTCTCCAAGAGTCCAAGGGTCATCAAAGGTCAAGCCGAACTGCTCAGACACATCAGATTCATCTGATGAATCTGAAGACTCAAATTGTGGCGGCAGCAATTCCTGCACAGCAAATTGTTTTAATTTTGTTACACAATTCTTACACGAGAACTCACAATTTTCTTTTCGTCCTGATACCAAAATGTCGTGGGTTGTTCTTTAGCAAACTTTTCTTCAAAATGTTTTTCTCTTTGCGCATCCAGTGGCAATAAGACATAAACACTGTCTTGTGGGAGAGGAACTTTCTCCTGCAGCGAAAGAAATCATCATAAAGTGCTACTTATTTCTCATAAAATAACAAAAAACAAAAAAGCAAACAAACAAACAAACAAACAAACGAATAAACAAAACTAGTTTATTGACCTCATATAAAACTTAGCATAATTATAATGATCACATACCACTCCAATATTTTCAGCTGTGAAGTTACTTGAGAGGAAGGCTGGTCTCTTTTTAGTCTTCTGAGTCCATCTCCTCCTTATCATGCAGCAGAGCATAAGCAGCAATAGCATGATGATGACAAAGGCTGTCACCACCACACAGATGATGATAATGTCTGCTAAGGCTAGACTAATGCCAATCACTCCAGTGGAGTCTGTACTGGTTGCAACTGATATTATTCCCACTCCACTTGTCCCAATGCCAGCGGAGTTATGTGCCTCCAGGGTCAAATTAGCCTCTTCAGTGATGGCTTGTGTGTACAAGAAGGAGAGACCAGACCCATTGAAAATGGCCTCAGAGTTCACATAGAGAGTGTAATGTGTGATGATTCCATTAGGGGAAGTGGGGAGAGTCCATGTAAAGATGGTTCTATCTGATCGAAGAGAGTATGTTGGAAGATTAACTCCAGTGGGAGGAGCTTCTGGCGATACTATTCCTGTGACATCCGTGGAAGATGTGGAAGCTTGCACTTGGAGGTAGTATGCAGTGAATGGTCTGGTTTGTAAGGTGTGTGAGGTACTGCTGTCAACTGCCACACTTGTGGGACCCACACAAGTAGAATTGAGAGTGATTTGATTTTGGTCCACTGTGCAGTTGATGACAAGCAGTGTTAGACTGGACGTCAAATTCAGTCCTCTTCTCATGTTCAGTAAATTCCAACCTAACAGAGCCTGGAATGCGGACACTGAGGTGACATTCAGTTCCGGTTCCAGTAATGGGAAGTCACTACATTGCGAGGTGGCGATGGTGTTGGATGTCAGAGTGAAGGGAGAGTAGCCTGAAGACGCTGCCACCAAGATTTGTGTATTTCTTGTGGGGAGGTTCAGACTGAGAGGGAAAGGATAGAGCAAAGGTGGACGACCAAAGAACTGGACGGATCGAGAGGAACTGGTTGAATTATGAGCATCAAATGTGGCAGTAATGACAGATATCCCCACACTGCTTGACACAAAACTGGAATTAAGTTGGACGATAAAGAGGCCATCAGCAGATTCTTGTGCTTTCACTATTCCTCCATTCAGAGATTCTCCCTTGTCAGTGGTCAGGAGTTGTCCAGCTAAGAAACCACTATCAGCAAAATCGATATTGCTTGAAGAATCTACAAAACCGAAATCTATGAAGACCTCAACTTGACCAAGTGGTGTGCCCTGGGAAGTCCTGAGTTGGACTTGGACTGTGAAGAGGCATCTAGAGAGAGGGTCTTGTATGGGAGTGACAGACACATTCTCTAGGAAGTACACTAGCCGGAAGAGAGCCCTCAACAGGAAGAAAGCATCACTGGTGTCAATTATACTGTCTTGGTTAGGATCGAGCTGTCTGAGTTGAGCTTGAGTGACCTGGCTCAGGAAGTTATTTGTCGATTGAGAAGAAGTTAGTAAACTCTCACTGATATAGAGCAGGGTGAATGACACATCTCGTACATCAAAGATACAGTTTCCATCAGCATCTCCAAGAGAAAGACCAGAACAAGGGCAAGGTGGTGAAGGACAACTCATTTGCCTTCTTTGTCGGGAATGAGAGTAACTTGATGGAGATGGTGGTATGGACTCTGGAATTGATCTCTTTGAGTTTCCAGCTACAGTGTAAGAGAATGTTATATTCCCAGCTACAATGGGTCTAGGGGTGGCCAGGCCGATGGGAGTGCCAACTAGGTTTCTCTCTGCAAATGTCACTACCGAGCCACGAAGGAATGATTCACCAGGTGAGGAAAGTCCAGCAATGAGGCTAAATCTCAGGTTGAAGAGATGAAGTCTTGATCCAGAAATGTCTGATGACAGAGCTCCACCAAATCTTATTTCACCTGGAGGGTCATTTAGGGATGCTTCATGCACCCCCGATACAAATCCTGGTCCCAAGGTCACTTCAGTCGGGCTGATGACAGTCACATCATAGTTGATCACAATGTCGATGGATCCGAGGTTCCTACCTCCTGTGTTCACCACTATGGGGAGCACCTGACTTGAACCTGCTCTGGAATTGGGAATGGGACTACCTGTGGCCATGCCGATATCAACATCTCCAACACCCGGATCCAGATTCACCACAAAACTGTAAGAACTTGGAACTGAATTGGAACCTGCTGTGATGTCCACAGAGACTGGAATATGGGAGTTGGTGATAGGTAGTAACAGTCCACCGCTATCAACACTGAATGTTGTGCTGGACGCATTGTACCTGACAATCCCTGGTAGGGGGTTGCTGGAAAAAGCTGGGTTTGCAGGGTAAGATAAAAGCCGAGTTCCATCTGATAGAGTCAAGTCCACATTCAGTTGTTGAGTGGACAGTCTTGTAATTCCTTTCAAAGTGTTGGAAGGAAGAGGTACAACATTTACTCCAGTCACTCTCACAGGATCCATGTCAACTGTGATGACAAGATCACTCATCTGAGTAACGAAAGTTCCTCTTATTTGAATGATTCCCACACCACCAGTGACACTCAGGACTGAACCATCGAGGATCTGGGGGACGACAGGGGGGACTAAGACTACAGCCTGCAGACTAGTCTCAGAGAGACCACTAACATCTACTGCTGTGCCATTGGAGAGTGAGAGTTGCACTTGGAGAGAGGCTCTCTGCCACATACCAGTGTCCTCTATAGGTTGAAGTGTAGTAACAGAAACATCAGCAGAGCCTGGGTAGGTAGGGAAAGGGTTTGCTCTGATGGAGAGTGCAGTGGAGACCACAACTAGAATATCAATATTGGCAGTCAAGACAACATCACTAGATTTGTACTGTATGGTTAGTTGAGAAGAACCTATAGCTCCTTCACTAGCATTGATCACTCCACCAGCGATAGAAAGAGTGTCATTTGAAAATACATAAGTCAGTCTGGAATCCGTAGTGACATCTAACAGGCGCCCACCGGGAAAAACCAGGGTGACTGTGATGGACAGAGATGAGGAGACGCCTATTGAAGTTGCTGGATCAAGAGGTGTAGTTAGGAGATGGACAACTGGAGAGGGAGGAAGAGATGTTTGAATGGCCATAGGTGTAGGCAGGGAACTGGAGAACAGGAAGAAGTCGGTGATAGTAACGCTGCATTGACCACCTAGAGGTTGCCACACAAAGCTCCCGATGGTTTCTCCACTGCCTCTGGAGACTATTGTGTTGTCATTGATAGAATACAGACTTGAGTTAGATGGCAGGAGAGCAACTTCAGAGCCGTTTACTGCTGAAAGTGCACCATCAGAGAACTGAACTGCCACTACTAGACTTCCTCTCTCTTGTTCAAATTGGAATTCTTCTCTAGCTTGAATATCTGCTACACTAGTTGAGTTTGCAGCAATACCACTGCTGGTTGTTATAGTAACATCAATCAACACTGAGCCAACTAGAGCAATGACTGAAACAGGTTCTGATGAGACAGTTATGTCGATACAACCAAGAGACTGAGTGAGTCCAGTGCTGCACACTACAGTACTACCTGGACTCACACCCAAGACCCTGCTTCCCACTAGTGCCAGCACGGAAGGATCACCAGAAAAAAGGAGCGGGGAAATAAGATCAGTAACAGAAATCTCAAGTAGCCTCTGTTGTGGGGAAGCTGTGAAGTCAGTGAAGATAGAGAGAATGGCTTGTTGGTATGCTCTACAATCGCTGGATTCCGAATACTGAATTAGGTTGAGGACTCTGTCAGTGGTCCTGTACGAGAGAGGAATTTGAGGATAGTACACACGAAGGGGGAGTCGGCCTGAGACTGAGCCAATGTCAAATGACACTTGAACTAAGTCAGAACCTGCTGTCTCATTGCCCACCAGTTGCAATGAGGTGCAGGAAGGATCAGGGTTGATAGCACCAGGTGTGTCGGATGAACATGTCACACCCCCACCAGTATACACCAACACTTCACCTGAAGAATAACCCACTAAGAGTTGGACTGGGACAGTTACAACAGCTGCACTCAACACAGCAGTATTTAGCAACTCGGACTGACGGACATAAGGGTACACGGCTATGATGTTGTTTGGCACAATATGAACGGTACCTGTTGTTCCTTGTCCACTTCGACTGAGAAACTGTGCAGGACCTGAAGTTGACCCAGTGGATGTTAATATGGTACTACCTTCCACTGGGTTGCTAAGTGACTGTATCCGAGCAGTGATGGTTGTGGACATTGCAGAAGACAGGCCAGAGGTTGTGAGGACCTGCAGGGTGAATAGTGGTATACGTCTTCCATTGTTTGGAGCACCTCCTCCGGTTGGTACAGAACTGATTGCTGAAATCCCAAATGAGTTTGAACCATTAGCACTCTGCATACTCCACTGTGACATGTCAATCATCACAGTAGTAATTGTGAGCAAGTCCTGAGTCTGGAATACAAGTGAAAATCCAGATATAGTGAAAGTGGAATAGCCATAGACTTCAAGGGTGAAACTCCGACCTGAGACTATGTCTCTGGAAGGTAATTCAACCAGTATGTCATTGGTGATTGCACTGACAAGAGATGGTGAGGGTTGCAGGCTGAGAAGTGGGATGTTAGATTCTATGCCTGAAGTGCCTCCATTCAGTGTTGGTTCAATGATGACATTGGAAGAAACATTGAACCAGGAGTCAGGGAGTGTAACAGTAACCACACATATGCCAAACACAGAGTCTGGATTGCAAGGACTTGATGTGACTCTCTCGGAGCTGCCAGCAAGCACAGCTTGACCTTGTAGTGTCGTGCCTGTCACACGAGTCAGGTGGTTCACATCACGTACTTGGAAGGATAGTCGCACACTTCTGCTCTCCTGGTAGACTGTGGTGGTTGGATTCAGCAAGTGTGCAGTGGCACTAGGCGCTTGCTGCAGTGTAGTCGTGAAGCTTGAAGAAGACCTGATGCTGCTCCCTTCAAATGTTGCTAATAATTGGCCGCTGAGAGAACTGGAGAGTTTTGTGAAAGTCTGTTGGAAGAGAGCCCCCCTAGAATTGTTACTACTCATGATCCTAACAGGACCAGAGATCCTCAGTGCATCTCCAAATGCTCGGACAGTTGGAGGAATGGGAAAACCAGGAATATCAGTTGTATTGATTTGGATTATCACTGTAACTGAACCAGTCATGGTTGGAGAACCATTATCAGTTGCTATTACATTAAGTATCACTATATTTGGTCCATTGAATACAGTTTCTGCCAGTTCAACGACACCAGAGAGCTGAGAGATCCTAAAGAGATTGGAGTTCACATCAGGAGAAATGGAGAAGTCTATGTCAGAATTAGGTCCAGGGGAATCACGATCTGTAGCCTGTAGCATTAGGATGGGGGAGCCTACAGGAGTATTGGCAGAGATTGAGATGTTGTAGGCAGATTCGGTGAATACAGGAGCATTGTCATTTTCATCCCTGAGGTAGATAAGGAGTTGTGCGGACACTTCAATGTTTGAAGAGTTAGCCAGAATTGTGGTGGAGTAAATCACTTGCTCCTCATAGTCAAGCTCAGTGTTCAGAACAACTTCACCAGTTTGATTCACTCCAAATCGATCATCTTGTGACATAAATATGAACACTTCATTTCTTGTATTAACAAGTCTAAGTTGAACCAACAAATTTCCAGGAGCAGTTGCTTCAGATATGTTAGTTGAATAGACACGTTCAGAAAAACTAGGCAGATACACATCCAAATTCACTGAACTCAAAGTCGAGAAAGCACTGTCGGACACTGTTATGTTCAAGACTACAAGAGAGTTGCTATTTGGCAGTAGAGACCTTTCTATTCTCACAACACCACTAGCTACATCAATTGAAAAGAGTCCAGGCACTGAAGAAGCAGTTATAGTGTAGCTTAAAGCATCCAAATTGTCAGGATCATTGGCTACTACTTGAGCAACATCTTCTCTGATTTGCTGAGAGGCTAAGACAGATGTGGTAGGAAGTGGAGATATGAACGGTGGAAGATCATTTTCATTAGTGACTGAGATGAGTACTTGAGCTGTAGCAGTGAAGACCTCACCACTCAACAATAATTCTGAAGCTGCAACCATCAAACTGAAGGAAGAAGTGGATTCAAAGTCTAGTTCATTAGTGACAGTGATATCACCGGTGTTGGAACTGATGTTGAATGGTAACGAACCTGTGTTCGTTATCGTGTAATTGATGGACACAGATGGTCGATTGGAAGTGGCTAACACTTGTATTACCACATCCCCAATGTTGGCAGCTTCGGATACATTAGTTATGTACACTCTGTTCTCAAACATGAAAGGAGACTGAAGGAGGAGGCATTCAGCTGATGTGAGAGAGGAGTTGGCTAAGAGGAGAGGTGAGTAACCAAGCTGAGAACTAAGAGTGATAGTTTCTCCTCTTAGGGAGATACTTGCATTCAGCATTCCAGTATATCTTGGCACCCCTCGGGAGAAGAAGAGAGTGGCCGTTCTAAGAGATGATGTTTGTCCTTCGCCGTCGAAAGTCACCTGGATGGGAGAGATACCGAATGGAGCTGGTCCCAGTGCAGACTCTGCTGTTATACTATAAACTCCATTTCCAAGATAAACCCCTTCTACCAGTCCACCATAGAAGTTGGATCCTTTACTTTCAGGAAGAACTCTTCCAACTGTGAAGTTGGTAGCATCAAACATGGCCTGGAAGGAGGAATCCTCATTAGCAATATCGAATATCAGAGCTGTGGACACATTATTAGCAGGGATATCCCCTCTCTCAACTAGAGTGATGTTGACAGAGAACTGACAAGAGTCTCCTGATTGCTCAACTGGAACAAATTGTGGCCGAAATGCAAATCTTAGGAGCCTGAAGTTGACTCGTAGCATGAACACCACGTCATTGGAGTCCACTCTACCATCCAAGTCAGAATCAAGAAACATGCTCCTATCCTCAGGCAGTGTAGGTGCCACTCCAGTAGCAACAGTTGTGAGATAGTGCAGCTGTAAGAAAGATGCATCACGGACATCAAATATGCAGTTGCCATCCACATCACCAGTTTCCCTTCCTTGAGGATTACATGAAGCACAAGGAGGAGATGGACAGACAGCCGACTGTCTCCGGGATCGAACATGAGGCACAGCAAAGTCATGAAGATCAGCACTTCTTCTCCTTCGTGAGCCAGTTATGATAGTTTGAATGGCCCCGGCTGTGAAAGCTCGAGGGACAACTCCAATGCTTGCAGATCCGTTAGGTCTTTGCTCAGCAAGAGTGCGTACCAGGCCAGATATGTTAGTCACTCCAGCACCTACTGCTTCGAAAGTTATAGTGGCAAGGTGAAGAGATGTGCCTCTAACTGGTGTGGATCCCACTAGTGTGCCTCCAAAGGAAATGAGGTGTATAGGATCGTCAGTACGGAAAGCGAAAAGACCTGTGGATGGCCAGTCACTACCTTGGACTGCACTGATTGCACGGATAATACTGGGATCGAAGGTGATGTCAAGATCAATGGAGTCAAGAATTGATGTGCCTGAATTGACTCGTACAGTCATGGAAATACGGTCTGAAACACTAGACATAGGCACTGGAATTCCTGTAGAGGAACCCAGGTCAACATCACCGACATCTGGATCCAAATTACAAGCCACACTGAGAGATTGACTGATGTTTAGAGTACGTGAGTTGACAAAGATCTGGGCTGGTGAGAGCTGAGAGTTGCCTCTCAGAGTGGCCAATGCTGTCTCACTGTTGATGGTGAGGGAAGAGGAGGGAAAGGCACTGAATCTGACCAAACCAGAGTACATTGTGTCTCGAGAGAGGTCGAGATTGACCAGCTGTGTGCGATCATCAAATGTCAAGCTGACAATGACTTGATGTTGAGTGGCATCAATTATTCCTCTAAAGGTGTTGTCAGGGAAGGGAGATATACGTATTTCTCTGATCTGGACAGCTGCTGTAATGATGTTGAGAATAAGTGGGTTGTTAGTCCCTACTTCCCTGAAAACAGCTCTCACTGTTAATGTACCAAATGGTGATGCTTCTCTGAAAGAGAGAATATTCAACATTGCACTACGTGTGATCATAGCACTGTTTCTTAAGCTTGTTCGCCTTGTTTCCAGTCTGAACTCTAATCCAGCATTAGTGGATATGTCTATTGTATTACCATTGCTAAGGACTGCATTAGCTCTGATGACTACTTGCTGACGTTGGGAGATATTTGCGATTGGAGCAAGAGCTCTCACACTCATAGAACTTGAGCCGGGAAAGAAAGGGTAAGGATTTGCAATTAAAGAGATATCAGCAACATTCACTATTGTAAAGTTCGCAGCCTGCATTACACCCTGGAATTGAGTAAATGAAATAGAGATGGAATAGTCCCCAACCAGTGTGGCATTAGCATTGGTAGTGAGTGTGACTCCACCCCCATCAATAGTCAGGTCTACATTGTTAGGAGTATTGTAAATAGTTCTGTTGTCTAGTGTCAAGTCTTGAGCCCTTTCATCTGCATAGCGAGCAATGACTCTGAGTGTAGATGAAGTAGACACTCCAATCAAATTAGCTGTGCTGCCAGGTGCAGCCAATAAAGGGGAAGAAAGGCTCACTGATATACTTGTAGGCAAAGGTATGTTCACTGATACTGTTGCTAGCCCTGTTGCTATGGGATTAGTGCCACACTCTGAAGGGGGATTCCACACTGCTTGTATGATGTCGCCACCACCAGAGGCCAGAGCTCTCACAGTCGTGCCTGATACTTCAACCACGTTACTTTGAAGGGAAGAGAATGAAACTTGAGAATCATCTAGCAACACTCGAGTTCCATCAGAAAACACTGCAGCTGCAATCGCTGTGCCCTGAACTCCTTCAAAATCAAACATTTGTTGTACAGAGACAAGGAGGTTGTTAATAGCCAGTCGAGTCACCTGTTGGGGTCCACTTGCTTGGATTTGAGTGATCACTCGAACATCCAAACCCAAGATCTCTACAGGAGTGTCTGCAACAGTTATTTCTACTTCAGAGAACATGACTCCATTCACCAGAGATCGGCCTCGGATAGTGGCAGTTCCCACTCCAGATCCAAACACTGTGCTACCATTCACTACAGCGACATTGTTATCCGAGCTCGAAAGTCTCATGGAGACTAGGTGAGTGACATCAACATCTTGAACAGACTGATCTGAATTGATAAAACGAGCAAAGGCACGGACATTGGTGAATTGTTTCATAGCTGTGCAGTTGGCTCTCAGATCAGGCACTCCTGCCAAATTATTCAAGATACCATCAGCAACTGCAAGGCGCACTGGCATCTGTGGGACCCATACTTCCACAGGGAAGGAAGCCAACTGGCCATCATGAGAAACACTTATCAGAGTAGAGATAGAGGAAGTGGTTTGACTTGATGTAAGTGAGATAGAGGAGCAGTCGGAAACCACACTCACTATGGAGGAGTTGCCTGATGTACAGGACAGTCCTGATCCTGATAAAGTGGTCATGCTTCCAGACATAAGAATGCTTAAGACAATCACTGGCTCTGATACTATTACTTCATTCAGAAGAGCTGTATTGATCAGGTCTGCTCGGTTTACATATGGGAGCAAACCTACTGCGTTGTCATTTGTTACGTATATTGTTCCAGACCCCATTATCCCATCACGAGAAAGAGCTAAACTTTGACCTGGCATCATTCCTGGAGGTGGGAGGAGTCGCATGCGATTGAAATCACTCAGTTCCACCACAACAGCTGTGACTGCTGATGTTATGAGGGCATTGACTGGACTTGATGGTAGGACTCGAGCTTGGATTGTGAACAAGAGAATTTCCCCAGCAGGTGGAATGGTGTTCTGGTCACTTCGAACTGCTGTAATGGTGACGTTCCCCCCTACCCTCTGAACTTGTGCTCTCCACAGAGTGCTGTCAAAGGTAAGGCTAGCGATGTCAACACTATTTGACCCTTGCACTGTGAGAGTGTATGAACCCACACCTGTGGAACCTGTTCTTCCTCGCACAGGGATGGAGAATGCATCATTCACAAACAAGTTCCTCACAGGCATCTCCATGAAGACATAGATGTTGAGTGCACTGTTGAACAATGGACGTTGTTGGATTTCAACATTCCTTCCAAGAGACTGAAGTGCAATTGAAGTGAGCCCAAATTGGACTGTGGCATTTGCTCTGCTTTCAAACCACACACTTGGTACAGTAATTGTGATGATGCAAGTGCCATCAGAGGAGCGTGTGGTGCATGAACCACTCACCATTCCTACCCTTGGATGAGTGAGTTGAGCCAAGATATTTGCTACCACATGCACATTGTGAGTGCCATCTCTTGCTTGTACAACAAGCTTCACTTCTGGTTCATCATGCCAAACCTCATTTGAGAGGAGTACAGCCTTCACACTTTCTGCTGCCATCCCTCGTGGAGAGACAGAAATACTTGCCGACAGGGAACTCAAGCTGGCGGTAATGGTACGTGACTGTCGGATATCTCTCCCTACAGCAAAACCAAACATCTGCTGGTACGAATCTGCAGAAACTTCAACTGGAGAACTCAAGAGGTTGATGCCTTCCTCACTAGTGAACACAATATCTCTTTCACGGCCAGCTGTTAAGTCATCTGGAGACAAGATAGTCACTCTTACAATAGATTGGTTGGAAAGAACTGGAATGCCTCCATCTGAAGCCACTACAGTCAGAGTAAAGTTTCCTTCTCTAAGTATTTCTGATGCTACTTGAATCAATCCCGAAACAGGATCGATGTAGAAGCTCGAGTTTCTATCCAGGAGGCTGTACTGCACTCTGGCATTGTTTTGCAGAGAGTCAGCATCATTGGCTTGGACTCTTAATATGGTGGCATTCACAGGAACTGGAGCTTGGACAACTGAAGAGTATTCTTGCTGGGTAAAGATGGGGGCATTGTCATTCACATCGTTGATGATAATTTGTGCCATCGTTGTGGCAGTGAATGTCATCCTGGAGTCAGAGTTGACAGCTCTGATGAACACAAGTGCAGAGGTTCGAGTTTCACGATCAAGTGGTAAGGAGTTTTCTAACACACCAGAAAGAGAGATAGTGAACATGGAACTGATGTCTGAAGGCATTATGTCATAGGTGATAGCAGAATTGGGTGGTGAATCTGCATCAGTGACTTGCACTCTGAGTATAGACTGGCCAGCAGGTAAGTTTTCGTCTACAGACCCTGTATACAATTGTTGAGTGAACACAGGTTGATTATCATTGATGTCTGTGACTTGAATATAGACTGGTACACGTGAAGATTGAGGTGGTGTTCCAGCATCAGTAGCAAGTACAGTGATATTGTACTGTGTCTGAGATTCAAAGTCCAGAGTGCGTGCTAGTGATATGTTTCCAGTATTAGGATCTATGGTGAACACACCAGCTTCATTTCCAGATGTGATGTTGTAAGATATTTCACCAGCTGTCCCCTCATCAGGGTCTACAGCTGGCACAGAAATCACTATTTCATTCACACGAGCATCTTCACTGATGTTAACAGTATACATATCCATGACAAACATTGGTTGGAAATCATTCACTGGTTGTATTTCAAGAAGAAGTTCTGCAGTGCTTGATAGAGAACCAAACTCAACAGGATTGGCCGCTTGGATTGTTATATTATACCAACCGACTTGAGCCAAGAGTGATGTTGTGGTCCTTGTTAAACCATTCTGGTCAATTACTAACTGCAAATCTTCATTCCCTGCTACTATAGAATACTGAATGATTGAATTATTTCCAAGATCTATATCTGCTGCTTGAAATGAGATGATGTCTGTATTAGGGCTTATGGTTTCATTGATGGAAACAGACTGAGATGATACCAGGAATTGTGGAGCGTTGTCATTAACATCAAGAACACTGATATTAACTTGAGTAAAGGCTGTGAAATTTGTAAAATTGAACACTGTTAGAGCCCCCACTTCTATGGAATAGGTATCTCTCTCCTCTCTATTCAAAGGTGCTGTCAACATCACATTCCCTGAACTTTCATCCACAGCAAACAGGTGAGATAAATCTTCAGTGTTCAAATGATACCTCACACTACCAGTTTCAGAGTTCTGAGAAGTGGCTGTAACTTGAACTAAGAAGGCAGATGGAATGTTCTCCAGAACTGACACAAAGTAAGTGGTCTGATCAAACACTGGAATAGGAGAGCTTTCAACAGTGATGGCAATGGTAGCTGTACTGGTAAGAGGTGGAGTTCCAAGATCTTGCACTTGCACAGGTATAAGGTAGAATGACATGCTGCTGGCACTAAGGGCACGTTCCACACTGAGTCGTCCATCACTGGTGAGTGAGAAGTCTGCAGATGTAGATACAAGGGAGAAAAATCCAATAGTGCCATTGGCTCCTTCATCTACATCGCTGGCAGAGAATGTTTGTACAGTGCTACCAATCAGTATGGACTCCAAAATGGAGATGTTCTGGAATGGGTCAAATACAGGACTGTTGTCATTGATGTCCATCACATCCACAACTACAAGTGCTCTGGCTGACATGACAGGAACTCCATCATCCTCTGCCAACACAGTGAAGTTGTACTGCTCTGCTCTTTCCCTGTCCAGTGCTGTTGCCGTGACTACCACACCATCTGCTCCAATCCTGAAGTTAGTATTGTCGGTAGAGAGACTGACCCTGTCATTAAGGTCACTGTCATTAACTCTCACTTGGACAACATGAGCTCCTTCAGCCTCTTCCATGACTGAAACCGTATACACATCTTGTGAGAATTCTGGAGGAGATTCATTGACATCAATCACCTGCACGTTGACAGTGGCTAGGCCTGGTTCAGCACCAGGTACTGCATTCTCCACCATCACACTGATGCTGTACACCTGTGTCACTTCAAAGTCCAAGCTCTGCACTATCTCAAGGCGACCATCAGGACTCAGAGAAAACTGGTTGCTAGGAGGAGCAGTGGAGATAATGGTGAAGAATAAGTCAGTATTGCTACCAGAGTCAGCGTCAGATGCTGTCAGTTGTAAAATGAGAGCTGGAACTCCAATGCTTTCATTGACTGTCACATTGTACACACTTACATCAAATACTGGAGCATTATCATTGACATCTAATATGAACACAACAAAGTTTTGCCGGGACTCCATTGATGGAGGACCACTCTCTCTGGCTGTAACTGTTAGGTTGTACTCCTGAACCCTTTCAAAGTCCAGAAAAGCTGAAGTAGTTATTTCACCAGTTGTGGAATTGATTTCAAATGGATTTCCTATTTCTCTTGATGCTAAGGAGAGTGTAATATCTCCATTAACAGATGGAGAGTCAATTCCATCAACCATTGCCACAGCTAACATACTACCTACCTCTGTGGATTCATTGATAGTAATGACATCAGGTACAACTACCAAGCTTGGCGGGTTGTCATTAATGTCAATGACTGTAACACTGACATTAATCATGCTACTGAGAGAGGGTGTGCCCATATCCATGGCAACCACTGATACTGTGATGGCTCGAGTCACTTCATAGTCCAGTGGCTGTGAATTAGTGAGTATTCCAGTGGAAGGGTCAATGGAAAGCAAGTCTGATGTCTCATTCAGGGAGTATCGTATAGTTCCATTGAGACCTAAGTCAGGATCAAGAGCCCTTAAGCGAATCTGTAGACTTCCTGTAGACATTCCTTCTTCTGTGCTTGCTGAGTATTCTTCTTCAACAAAGACAGGTGAGTTGTCATTCAGATCTTGGACAGTGACCAGTACCACTGCCACTGCAGGAATGGCTCGACTTGAACTGATGACAGTGGCAGACACTCTCAGCTCATATGATGATGTAAGTTCACGATCAATGCTACCGTTCACAGTCAGCAGTCCAGTACTGGCATTCACTGCAAATGGACTTCTCCTGGGTGATTCTAGTGCGTAGCCAATCGTAATAGTAGCTTCACTCGACTGATTGACTGGTGTTGCTCTTAGTTCCAGCAGTGGCAGATTATCAGGAGAATTTTCAGTAACATTTACACTGTATACTGGATTGGCAAATTGCAGTGTGGTTGGGTCAGGAGGAAGGACTGTGATGTTGAGGGTGATGGATGAGGACAGTGGAGGGTCTCCTAGATCTGTGGCAGTAATGGTTAGCAGATGCATGTTTTGAACATTGAAATCAAGTTGTTGCTGTAGAGTGACTATTCCTGTATTCAAGTCAACCATAAAATTATCATTTGCTGCTGTTGAATAAACTATCATGGCATTGGTTCCATCATCAGCGTCTAGAGCTCTTACAACTGCTATAACAGCTCCCACAGGAGTATTAGCAGCAAGGGAGATATCTAGTTCAAAGACTGCGAACATAGGAACATTGTCGTTGAAGTCTGTCACTGTTATTTCTGCCACTGCACTGGATGTAAATCCAGAGGCTGGATCCGTGGCTAAAATTCGAAGTGTGTAGAAATTTACAGATTCAAAGTCAAGTGGAAGAGCCACAGTCACTGTGCCATCACTAGCTCCAATGGCAAATACGTTTCCAGTATTCCCCAAAGCGATGGAATACCTAACAGGACGATCACTTTGACTCTGGGCAGATATTGTCACTACCTCCATTCCTATGGATGCATTCTCACTGATTGCTGCTTGCACAAGTGGCTGTGCTATTAATGGAGGTGGTGGAGGTGTCATGCATGCTAGAGTAGTCATGCTGTTATTTAGGAATGTGAAAGGACTATACCCTTGAGAAGCTTGCACTGTCACTGACTCTGAAAAAGAAGGTAGACGTACCATGAGTGAATTAGGGTAGGTGTAAGGAGGATCAGGTGACCCAAACATGGCCTTGGTTCGTGCATGGTTGGTGTTCTGTGCATTTGGTGAAGAAGACTGGATTGCACTGACTCCAATGCTGCTCATAGTAAGATTGGTTTCCATGACAATGCCATACACACCAGGTTCTAATTGGTTAGCTTGAAGAATTCCACCTGGCAGTGTCAAGCCTTTGGCAGCAGTGGATACCACAGATCCTATTCTGACCAAGGACTCATCAAAAAGTTGCTGTGTGGTAAATGTAGGGTCAAATGGGAGAGCTATGTCGAAGAAGACAGTTGTTAAAGATGAATCTGGTGCTAAATCTCCTTGTTGGAGAAGTGTGGCATTAATGGCCAACTGGCATGATGAACTTTCCTGAATTGGCTGAAGTGAAATGTTTCCAAGGAAGTACAGCAGACCAGTCTGCACTTGATGCAAGAAGTAAGCATCTTGAGGATCCAGGGCAGTGTTGAGGTCAGAGTCCAACTGCTGATGTTGAACTGAGATCAGTGAATTATACAGAGATGAACCGGAATCTAAGCGGAAGTCAAAAAGTCTCTCTGCATGATATCGGAGCAGAAATTGGACATCAGTAGAGTTGAATATGCAATCACCATTCACATCACCTGTTTCCCTGGGATCAGGGCAAACATCACACGGTATAGGAGACAGGCACTCTGTATTTCTACGGACCCTGAGGTGAGAAAGATCAGCAGCTCTCAAACTACGACGAGACCTGGTAGACACTACATCTACTCTGACCTGCCCAGCAATGAATTGTCTAGCTCTACCATTTCCTATGGGAGTTCCTGATGTATCTCTAAGCAATGTTACCACACCTCCAATGGAGCCCACACCAGATGAAGTTGCTCTAAATTGAATGGTGCCCAAATGGACCAGACCCACCGAACCATTTCCACTGTTTGCTGTGATAGTGAGTACTCGAGTGTTTGCATAATTGAAGTCGCTAATCCAAGTCGGGTTCCGATCCACTGCCACAACACTCAACAACTCCAAACTGTAAGCTATGGTCAAGCTTACTGCCCCAAGGGGTTGCTGCCCTGTATTGACTACCAAAGGCACTGAGAAGTTGTTACCAGACACTACAGGTGGAACAGGTATTCCTTCACTTGCTCCCAGGTCAACATCACCCACAGCTGGTTGGAGGTTACATCCGAAACTTACTTGTGATTGTACCTGAGTGGACCCGATGGTCGAAGCAGTGATGGTAACCAAGGAGTGGTGGTTGCCTTGGAGAGTAACAAAGCCTGTCAGTGGGTTGATGGATACCACACTGGGTGTGTCCACAGTCAACGACACCACTCGATGGAAAAGATTAGTAGCATTGGGAACAAAGCCAGGAAATAGTGTCATGTCACTGAATATCACATCAAGATTGAGAGGTACTCTAGTCCCCACTGTCCCACTGAGAGTGCTGTTCATCACTTGCAGTGAGAAATTTTGCAGAGCTGTGACAGACACTGATGTACTGGACACAATCAGGTTGAGAGATGTTGAGTTGGGGCCAAGTTGTCCTTGAATTTCAAACATACCAACTTGAGAGACCTGCACAACATTGCCCCTTATCATTACACTTGGGGAGGTGGAGCGGTAAAATGCCAAAGGCGAGCGTGTGACACTGATGGAAGAATTGTCAGAAAGGATGGCTTGGAGCTCTAAAGATGCTTGTTGGTACTGACCTGTGTTTTGTATCTCAAAGAGAGTTGATTTATCGACAAGATTAGATCCAGGATATGGTGGGTAAGGCAGAGCAAACATTCTAACACCGATGTATGTAACCACGGTGAAAGATATCCTATTAGTGATTGGAAAGCTCCTGTGACTAATCAATATTACCACTTCACCAAAAGCTGATCTGTTGGGGTCGGATGGAACTATCAAGACTGACATAGGACTGACTGTGAGATCCACCAAACCAGTCCCCTGGAGGATGCTGTACGAAATCTGAGCATCGCCAGTTGAATCTCGTGTCAGGCTGTCAGGGAAGATAGTTAATACCCGCAAAGATAAGGAAGTGGGGATCCCTCCCATTTCAGCGGTATTGCCAGGGTAAGTCACTCGTGCTGTTGACTGTTCCGTCTGCAGTCTCAGAGGATCTGGCACATTCACCTGTGCGCTGCCATTACCAGATATCAAGGCCAAGCCAGTACATGGAGATGATAGAGTTACCTGCACTAGATCACCAGAGCCACTTCTCAAGAGGGAAATGTTTCCATCTGATACTTCCACCGTGTTCTCACTCAATGATGTAATGGTCAGTATTCCAGCGTTCTCTTGGTCTAGCAGCATAGTGCTCCCGTCTTCCATCAACAGCAAGAGGGAGATGAAAACTGGTGAGGATATGGAGTCAAAGGATTGATCCACATTCACTGTAGCACTTTGAACTGACAGAGAAGGGAATGGAGATGCTGGGAGGTTGATACTTATGCCACTGAAAAGGGTGACATCAAGTGATGACACAGTGATAGGGTCACTGCTCACTACAACTGAAGTGGGCATAACAAAAGAACCAGCCGATATGATGCTAGTGCCTGGAGACTTTGCAACCAGAGTCAAACCATTCTCATCAACTTCCACCACTGTTGAGTTTGAGGAGACTATCAAGCTTGTAAGAAGAGGCAGCACAGACACTCTGAAGATGGGAGATGTTGATGTGCTGTAGGAAAATTCAGCAAATACGTTGAGAGATGCTGTTTGATACTGTTGTGAGCACTGACCAGCATCATTACGGAGTTCCCAGCCCTGAATAGGCTGAAGTAAAGGAGGAGAGCTCTCGATTGAAACTGGTGAGTTAGGATACCACACACGTACCACTGCTGATGATGATAAATTTAGATAGGATGACAAGATAATGTCACCACTGGTTCCTTCAGGCTCACTGCCATTAAGGATTACTTGAGTGCACTGAGCGGAGAGTTGAAAAGCCAGTGAGGTACTAGTACACTGCACATCTGTAGCATTGACAAGTACTCCAGAAGACATGGCTAACAAATGAACCAGCTCCACTCTGAGTGCTTCCTTGTTCAACACAGCTGTGTTAACAACCTGTGACTGCTCAGCAAAAGAAAACAGACCTCTTGCTATAGATCGTGCTATTCTGACTTCTCCTCTGCCAGGACTGATGGTTGATGAGCTGATAAACAATGATGGAGTTGGAGTTATGAGTCCTTGAGGCTGAATCTTTTCATTGAGGATGTTACTAAGATAATCTGTAGTGCAGTTAATGGCTTCTACCTCTCCTGCTACAGCAGATGGTGAGACCCTAACCTCAAAGGAGAAGAGGAGCTCAGGCAGGGATACCAATGCTTCTAAGACTGACTCAGGGTTTCTAAGAACACCCACTACTCCAACTTCTCTGCTCCCTGAAACATCAAGAGGTCTGACTTCTGTGAACCACATGTCTGAATCGATGCTGACTCTCTGCATGACAAGGTTCTCACCTACCTGGCACTTAACACTGTAAGCAGCTATAGGGTATGTGGCATGTCCATACACAGGCACATTGAATAGCTGAGAGAGGGAGACAGGTCTGGATGGTGGTAAGAATGCTACATTATTTATAAAGATCATATTGGGACGAGGGTTGACTGCCACACTGCCTATGGTTTGAGGCTGGTCGAAAGAGGAGAGTAGACGTATTTGGACTGTAAAAACTGCTCTTTGCTGGGAGTGAGAGAACCACTGAGTGGGAATAGGAACAGTGCCTTCGCACAAACCATTCAGTGAGGAAGTAGCACAGGTCACCTATTAATATTGCATTAGTATACAATCATGATTGCATGATAATTATTATCATATATTTCATGGTAGTGTAACATGTATCATAGAATCCAACTATGTAAGTAGCTATAGCAGAGCTGGAATGAAGATATTGGTCATTGGTCTGACATCGCAGTACCCAGTAAATTGAAATTTGGTCAGTCATTTCCTGGAAAATGACTAGTGATCATTATATTAATTCTGGCTCTGCTATAGTGTCCCTGGAATGTGTAGGTCATAAACCCAGTGGGTTCTGTTATAATAGTGTCCCTGGAGTGTGTTGTTCAGAATCACAGTTCACATATACTACCAGGTGGTTACATAACCAGGTTATACTGGTAGCTACATTCAAATTATTAGCAAAATCCAATCCCACATGATTGTACACTCTCTTGCTAACTATCTAGATGATTCTACCTAAGTTCAACTCACTTGGGGGTTTAGATCAGCCAGACCTCTGAGAGAAGTATCAGGTAGAATAGTGATGACCACTTGAGTGGCGGAACAATGCACATCCCCCACGGCATCTTGTACCTGCACCACAACACTGATCTCAGGCTGATCATGCCACACCTGGTCACTGAGCACTACACCTCTGATACTGGCAGCCTGAGAAAGATTGCTGTTGTAAGATGCATTTGCTGTGACATTTCCTAGTGTAGCAGACACTACACCACCACTACCCAGAGGAGAATCCACAAAGAAGCCGAATGATTGTGTGGTTGGAGACACTTGATTGAGCAGAAAACCAGCTCCTTGCTGATTGAAAGTCACCTGAAGAGGTTGGATGATGTTAATCGTTACAGACACATTGGAGGATAAGGGAGGATTGCCCCCATCAGTGGCCACAACTACCAGATCAAAACTTCCTGTGTTTCTCAAGGTAGAAGCTAAAACTATAGCACCAGTCCTTGATGAGATATTGAACTGGTCATCGGCATTATTTAAGGAATATCGAATGGCACCATTTGTTCCAATATCTGCATCAATAGCATTCACAATCAACACTACATCTCCAACATTGTGGTTGGTAGTGATGGCTACAGAAAACTCATTTTGAGTGAAACTAGGGATGTTATCATTGGAGTCTTCAATAGTAAAGGTCAACATTAGAGACGTTATGAGTGAAGGAATACCCCTTGGATTGAAGGCACGCACTGCTATTTGGTATGAGTCTGTAGTTTCCCTGTCAAGTTCAGTTGTAGTGAAAATTTGGCCTGTCCTGTTATTGATGGCAAAAGGTAGGGAAGATGGATCCCTGAGAAAAGCAAACTCAATCACACCTGCATCACCTCCATCACTGTCAGTTGCATTGAGATCCAGCACAACTGTGAAGGGTGCAATATCTTCCACCACTGGAATGACAGTTGAATCTATGATGAATGCAGGTGCAAACTCATTCACATCTTGTAGAGTCACCAACACTTGAGCTTCTGATGAGAGTGGAGGAGATCCATTGTCCCTGGCTATCACTTTTACCACCATTTCCCTCGGATCAGATTCAAAGTCTAACTGGTTGCCACTGGTAGTGAGTATGCCAGTCACGGAATTGACTATGAAGTTCAGCGTATTATCAGGATGGATTAAGTACCTGACTTCACCATTTGATCCAGAGTCTTGATCGCGAGCCAGCAGAGTTGCAATAGTAGTGAATGGTGGGGAGTTCTCTGAAAGGTCAACTAGGGTCCTATTCTGTGTGAAGATGGGACGATTATCATTGGCATCCACCACGGTGATGATCACAGTCGATGATGCACTCATTGGAGGGAAGCCTTGGTCGACAGCTTGCACCAATAGAATGAACTGAGTATTAGTTTCATAGTCCAGCATATCAGACATGAGAACAATATCTCCGGACTGAGTGATGTCAAAGATGTTGGCAGAGTCTCCAGAAGTGATGTTGTATTGAATTTGTCCATTAGTGCCCAGATCAGTATCCATGCTACTCACCTGGCCAATGCTAGTGCCAGCAGCCAAGTTCTCAACTGCTGAAAAGTTGTAGACTGAAGTATCAAAGACAGGAGGTGAATCATTAATGTCAATGATATTAATAATCAGGGCAGCTGTATCATTCTGTAAAGGGTTCGTTGGGTTCTGTGCAATGATCGTCAAACTGTACTCCTCTACCATTTCCCTGTCCAGACCACCAGCCAAAATCAGCTCAGCTGCAGTGGAGCTCAGAGTGTTTAGAGCAAATTGATTCATTGCATCGCCCGATTCCAAACGGAATTGTACCACAGCATTGGAACCAGAATCTGGATCCATGACCATGAGAGGCGGCATTCCTTCCAGAATATCACTACCAATGGTGAGGTTTTCAGCTATGCTCACCGAGTACATGTTTTGAATAAAGGTTGGTTTATTGTCATCAACATCAGACACACCGAGAGTAAGGACAAATGTTGAAGAAAACAGTCCATCAGAAGCCTCAACTCCAATCACATGCAGAGTCTCTGATTCGTAATCCAGACTCCTAACTAATAGGATTTGGCCAGTTCCTTGTGAGACAGAGAACAGCTCGCTGCTTCCGTTGACTAAAGTGTACATTATTTGACTGTTAGTGTCAACATCTGTAGCTTGAGCAGAGTACAGAGTTGTTGCAATCGGAGTGTCCTCAGCTAAAGTGGTTGTTACTTGAGTAGGATTGAACACAGGAGGGTTATCGTTTAGATCGTTGATGGTTATCAGAATAAATGAAGTGTTGGACAATTGGGGAGAGCCAGAGTCTTGCACCATCACTGAAAGACTGTGGAACTGTGTCAATTCAAAATCCAGAGCACCAGATGTAGAGATGACTCCAGATGTAGAATTGATGGTGAATATTCGCTGGGCGTTTCCCTCCCTAATGGAGAATCTCAAGTCACTATTACTGCCTTCATCAGCATCGTTTGCAAGTAAAGTCACCACGAATGTTCCAGGTGGAGAGTTTTCATCAATGTTGGCTCTGAATGGATTCATGGTAAATTGAGGAACGTTGTCATTTATGTCAATCACTTCAACTCGCAGCATCATCTGAGCAGTGTTAGCACCATCCGTTGCAGTAATGGTGACACTGTGCATATTCTGCCTCTCACGGTCTAGATGACTAGACAAAAACACTGTTCCATTGATTTGAGATATTGTGAATGGACTATTTGGGGGTTCTATTAAGTAAGTGAGCACTGAGTCAGCATCATTGTCAGTAGCAGAGGCTTGAAACACAGATGTCTGGATTGCCACATCTTCTGGTACAACTATCTGCACTGTTCTATCAGCAAACACCGGTGGATTGTCGTTGACAAGTATGGTAGGTATTGAGATATTGAATACTTGACTTGACTGTGAGCTGTCGGACACACTAATGCTAGCATATCTTGTTCCAGCAGTTGGTTCCTGTGCAGTGTTGTTGTAGGCAAGTCCTTGAAGGACCTGAGTGAACTGAGCTGTTGTACCTAAAGATTCTGGTATGAAGGAGAAGATAAAGGAAGAGGTATGTTCTCTAAGCTGATTTCGCACCATGATCGAACCTTGGACAGCAGCCGATGTGAATATGGATTCTTCTTCTCTGTCAGAGATGTTCTCAAGCACTACCATGAGACTGGAGAGTATTTGGTTGTCACTGTCCAATACTTCAGCACTGTTCCTGCCCAGCAATTGAATAGGTCCAGCTTCTTCTACAAAACTATTACCAGATGGTTGCAGAGATATCACCGGTGGATCGTTCACTCCGATCACAGTGATAGTGGAGGTGACTTGATTACTGCTGTCCTCACCATCACTGGCCATGATGGTCACCATTCGTACACCAGGAATAGGTTCAGGGACCGAATTTTGGTACACAAGTGAACGTAGCACCAGTTCAAAGTTCATGGTGGGTGAAGGACCTTCAATAGTGAGTAGATTAGTAGAAGAATTGTAAGCGGTCACAATTCCAACAATGTTTCGAATCACTGATAGCGCTTCTCCAGTTCTTTGCTGCACATTGGTGAGTTGGACTGAGACTGAATGTAACTCTGTTGAGTCCACATCCACTAAGGTGAGAAGAGGTGACGTGATGGCCACTGAAATGTTCCCTTCCTTGAAAATAGTGGCAAAGTTGAGTCCTGGACTTGGACCATTGAGGTCAATGATTGGAGGGTCGTTGACAGCTGCAAATGTTATGAACGCTGTGGCAATTTGGCTGGTGAGGGATCCATCACTCACTGAGAACTGTATAGATTTGCCACTCTGAAGTTGATCAAGTTGATCACCACTGACAAATGCATTGGTGTAGTGCAAGGTCTGCAAAACAGCTGAAAAGTCTCCAGGTGTAGCTGGTCCTGATAAAAGAAGAGTGCCAGAGAGAAATTGAACTGTAATGTTATAGCCCTCAGTGGAGTACACTAAATCATCAATGCCTGGCAAAAAGTCGGTTATTGTGACATTCACAAATGACAGTAGCTCAGAATCCACATCTGAAATGGTGACATTCTCAGAGACAAGAGAGAGAGATGCTTCAGATTCAGAATAGACCAATATCACATCTTGTGATGTTCCCCCTTCCAGCCTGATTGCAGGAGCATCGTTGACAAGGAGGATGGTGATGGTAGCTATGGCTGGAAGACTATTTCGTTCACCATCGCTGGCAATGAATTCCACAAGTCTTGCCTGCTGGGGTTTGCTAGGCTCAATGGCCGAGTTCTCATAAAACACAGTCTGCAATGCGAGCACGAACTCACTGGCAACTGCAGGACCGACCAGCTCTAGTCCATAGTCTCTGCTAACAGCTTGCACTGCACCTAGTGCAAATGAACCAAGTCTTTCCTCACGATCAACAGGATTAGTGAAGTTGACAGTGACTGAGTGTATCATGTCATCATCAAGGTCTGTTAAACTCAAGTCAGGACCAGCTATTATGATGAATATCCCTCCTTCCCTGAATGAGGTTGAGTAGCCAAGACCATCCGTCCCCAAGCTGAGATCAAGTACAGGATTGTTATCATTAATTAGCTGGATAGCAATGGTGAGTATCAAGGGATCACTTGTGAATCTCCCATCAGACACTTGTATCTGTACCAACCTCGACCGTGACATAGGTTCACCGGCAGTGCTCCCAAACTGCAGTCCAGATAGGACAGATCTATATGCCTCAATTGAACCAGCTCCAGTAATATTGATGAAGTCGGAGGTAGCACTGAGAGTCAAACCTCTGCTTCCACTCTGAGATGTGTCCAATTGAATAAAGTCGTCTGCAGGGGGTGTAGCTCCAACTACACCCAAGAATAGTTGTACTGTGGCACTCATTATCTGCAATGCATCTGGATCTGATAATGCTATTCCACTTCCTATCCGTACTGGTGGAGAATCTTCATGAAATGTGAACTGAGATGGGTTTGAAGTGGCAGTTGGAGTCTCATCATTTGCATTCAATACTATTATGCGGAGATTAGCAGCCACTGAGAGTGAAGGTACTCCAGAATCCATTGCAATAACTGTGAGATCCAAAATAGGTGTGCTTTCAAAATCCAATGGCAATTCAATTCGTATTTCTCCACTTGTACTTCTTACAGACACAAATGTGGATGGAGGGCTTATGGAGTACAAAAGGAGGCTATTATTCCCTGAGTCAGCATCACCTGCCATTATCCTACCTATGGAAGTACCGACTGGACTGGCTTCAGAAACCACAATCTCCAAACTACTGGCATTGAAAACTGGGTGATTATCATTTGAATCCAAGATGGTAATGGAGACAGATGCTGAGGCAGTGAACAGAGAAGAGGATGGATTGACAGCTTCCACTGCAAATGGATAATGATTAATAGTTTCGTAATCCAATCCAGGAGTCGTAATGAAGATAGCTCCGGTTATAATGTTAATACCAAATGGAAGAGAGCTGGCATTGGCCAGCATGTACCGGATATCAGCATTTGCTCCCATATCTGCATCACTAGCTGACACTTGAAGAACAGTCATACCAGTTCTCAACCCTTCACTTGCAGAAGCAAGGTAAGTATTTTGAGAGAATACAGGAGGATTGTCATCCACATCTGTGAGGGTAATGGTGACACCAACACTTGATGTCCTGGAAGGAGTTCCTCCGTCTCTGGCTTGTATGACTAATCGGAGTTCTTGCAAAGACTCATAGTCGAGTTGTCCTATTATGAAGATGGAGCCTGTGATAGAGTCAATTGCCAGTAACCCAATGCTAGAGTCCTCTATGATACTGTATGTGAGAATTGCATTTCTAGTGCTGTCAGCATCAGTGGCATTCACTACCAGAATGGGAGTGTTAATTGGAACATTTTCACGTATGGATGTGCTGTAGCTGGTGTTGGAGAACACTGGAGAATTATCATTGGTGTCTGTGACATGGATGGTTAGAGTGGCTGATGCAGTCAGTGGTGGGATGCCAGCATCAGCAGCAAACACAGTCAAAGTGTGGGTTTGCTGATTTTCGAAGTCCAGCTGTTGTGTTACTGTGACTCTCCCAGATTCAGTACTGATATTGAATAGGTTCTGTGGGCTGATGCTGTATGTCAGATCAGAATTAGAACCAGTATCAGAATCACGTGCTATAACCTGGATCACAAACGAATTCACAGCTCTATCTTCAGGAATGTTGGCTGCGTAAGACTCCTGTGAGAATTCAGGATTTTCATTAGCATCTGTGACCTGAACCATGAGAGTGGTTACTGAACTGAGGGAGGAAACTCCCCTGTCTCTTGCTTGGATCATGATCGTGTAATTCTGAATGAACAACGTGGATAGTGTTCTCACTTGCCCGGTCACAGAGTCAATCTCAAACTGTGCACTAGGCTCTGTCAGGGAAAATAGGAATTGACCGTTTAGTCCTGAATCAGCATCTTGAGCTGATGCTGTGAATATGACTGATCCTACAACTCTATTTTCAGAAACAGCGACTTGGAAACGATCCATGCTGAATTCAGGTGCATTATCATTGAAGTCTGTGACAGTTATTGTTACATCTGACTGTCCAATAAGATCAGGTGTTCCTCCATCAGTAGCATTCACTCTGAATGTGTAGGACTGGACACTCTCAAAGTCCACCACACCCACTAATAGGAGTGTGCCATTCTCAGGGTCTATTACAAAGTTGGATGGTGCCCCGTCTAAGGCATACTGGACCACCTCTCCAGACACTCCGACATCTCTATCAGTTGCAGACAACTGACTGATTACAAGAATTGGTGAGGATGACTCCGATATCTGGAATTGAAAGCGACTTTCAGTGAATTGTGGTGCATTGTCATTGATGTCGAGAACGTCGATAGTCACAGTTGCTGAAACAGCAGTTCCAGGAATGTCACTGGCCAGTACTTGGAAGATATACATGGACACACTTTCTCTGTCCAGAGATCCTGCAACAGTGATAGCTCCACTCTGAGAATCAATGGCAAAAGGCACTTGATTTGCCTGGTTCTCTGGGGACTGTCGTATGGAGTAAGTGATTGGGTTGCCTTGAACCGTGTCAGGATCTCGAGCGAGAACAGTGAGCACCACCATTCCAGGAGAGCTGTTTTCAAATACCCCGCCCACATAGTTATCCGGAACAAACATTAGAGGCAGGTCATTCTGGTCTAGCACATTGACCTGGAGTGTGGCTGTTCCTGTCAGTGGAGTCACTCCACCATCCACTGCCAGTATTATAAGAGTGTACAACTGCTGAACCTCAAAGTCCAGACTGCCTGCTACAGTCACAACTCCAGATGCTGATATAGTGAAATCCCCACTGGAATCTAATAGTGAAAAAGTCAGTTGTGCATTAGATCCTATGTCACCATCCCTAGCTTCCTCTCCAGCTGAAAAAATGGTAGTACTCAGTGGAGAATTCTCATTCACACTGACAGTGTAAGACGGACGATTGAAAGTGGGGGGTTCGTCATTAACATCCATCACAGTAACAGTGATATTGGCAGCAGAAGAAAGTGGAGGAGAACCATTATCCGATACAGTCACTCTTAAGAAATATCGATCTACCATTTCACGATTAAGAAGAGTTCCATTCGAGGAGGAAAGGTGCAGAATTCCTGACTGAGAATCAAGCAAAAATATCCCATCTTCATTCCCCTCAGTGATTCTGAATCCTCCAATATTAGCATTACTAGTTACATCATCATCAGTGGCAGACAGCGTTCCCAGAATAGCACCTCCCAAAGCTGCTTCAGATACACTAAAATTGTATGGAGCTCCAAGAAATATTGGAGCGTTATCATTTACATCAAGGACAGCAATAGTCACCATTGCAGTTGAAGATAGAACAGAGCCTTGAGCATCAAAATTGGAAGCTTGGACAGTCAAAGTATATCGAGGAGTTACTTCTCTGTCTAAAGACTGGACTGCTAATATAAAGCCAGAGGCATTAATACCAAAACTGCTGCTCATGTCTCCACTGATTATAGTGAAGTTGATGGGATTATTTGGAGGACTATCTGTATCCATGGCAATGACTTGAAGTATAACAACTTCTGTTTGTTCTTCTAATATACTTCCAGAGTAAGTGGCCATGGAGAATATGGGAGCTGAGTCATCGATATCTAGAACTGTGATGAACACAGTGACTTCAGTTGCGAGTGAGACAGGACTGCCTCCATCTACTGCCATTACAGTCACCTCGTGCAAACGAGTAGGGACAGTCTCATAATCAAGTGAAACAAGAGTTGACAGCACACCACTTTGAGGATGCACGGAGAATGTGGTGCTGTTTGTGGAATATGATATGAGAGCATTGGATCCAAGGTCATTGTCTGTTGCTGAGACAGTGAGAACAGATGTGCCAGTGGGTTGATTCTCTGCTACTCTGCCTTGATAGACAAACTCTGAAAAAATAGGTGCTTCGTCATTTTCATCCACAATGGAGACAGTAGCACTGGCACTACTTGTTTGAGGTGGTGAACCGCCATCGATTGCAAACACACTAAACAAATAGGTGTCCCGTGCTTCTCTATCAAACGATACATTTGCTAGAACTATTCCAGCAGGAGTGATTATGAAGTTAGTATTGGATGTTGAATAAGCAACGATTTCAGCATTAGAGCCTATATCTTGCAAATCAATAGCCAGAACTGCACCTAAAATGGAATTGATGTCGTTGTTTTCAACAATGTTGAAGCTGTAAGATGGTTGAGTGAATGATGGAGCAAAGTCATTGGCATCCAAGATTCTGATGTTCAATTGAGCTACTCCCACACGCTCTCCATCTGATGAGGTGGCTGAAACTTGCAGCTGATAGAAATCTTGCTGCTCTCTGTTAAGAGGAGATGAACTTGTAGTGAGCAGGCCTGTGGCCGAATTGATAGAGAAGAAAACTACTTCAGAGGGCGCTGAAGAAGAAAGAGAATAGCTCACTGACCCTCCAATAATGGGATCTGTAGCACTAACAGTCAAGATGGAAACTCCTTGAGGAGAATTCTCAACTATGGACACTTCATAGGATGGCTGTGAGAAAAATGGCAGTGTGGAATTGAAACTTATAACTTCAATAGTGATTGGCACACTCGAGTTCAGTGGAGGAGTACCTGAATCTTCTGCAGTGGCAGTGAAGTTAAATGTACCAGGATTCAGAGTGTTTGTGGTACTGATTACTCCACTTCTTGGATCTAGTACAAACAAGGAGCTCATGGGTTGAAGGGAGAAACTTATCTGAGCATTGGAACCAATGTCACCATCTTGAGCAGAGAGTTGGATGATGCTGGTGCCTGTAGCTGTGTTTTCCACCAGCTGTGTTAAATAAGAGGGTTGAAGAAATTGAGGAACTTCATCATTCACATCTGAGACACTAACAGTAACCAGAACACTTGAAGATAGCTGAGGTGTTCCACTGTCCACAGCTGAAACAGTGAACTGATATGACACTGTTGCTTCCCGATTCAAACTCTGAGCTACTGATAATCCTCCAGTTTGTGTGTCAATTTGAAATGCACTTGTTCCCACTAGAGAGTAAACCAGGACAGCATTAGTGCCAGTGTCTGAGTCAGTGGCCTCAAGGATGGCAATTGTACTGCCCACCCCAGCATTCTCTGCTACATCTAAACTGAACAGTGTCTGATTGAATGTCGGAGCATTGTCATTGAAGTCTAGAATATTGACAACCACCACAGATTGATCACTGAACACACTAAATGGAGGAGTCGTGCGAGTTAGTTGGACGGCAATCACATACTGATCCTGTGCTTCCCTATCAATAGAGCCACTGACAGACACAGTACCTGTCATACTATCTATGGTAAAAGGTGCACTTGCTACCATGAACTGATAAAGGAAGGTATCACCGATATCCAGGTCAGTAGCAGAGACAGATCCAATTAAAGTCCCTCTTGGAGTGTTTTCTGATGTATTGAATACATACAGAGGCTCGGTGAAGAGTGGTTCATTATCATCAATCAAGCGGATAGTGATGGTGGACGTCACAGGGGGACTAGTCAATTCTCCATCACTGACCACCACAGTCACAACTCTAGGGAGCGAGGCATTAGGTTCACTAGCAGCATTCAAGTATTCTGTGGAGAGGAGTAACTGATTGAATGTAGAAACTGGCATTGTCTCTGGATATGACAAGTTGTAAGTGGCTGTCCTTTGATCCTGGCTTTCTGTCATGTCTATCATTAACAGACCTGCAGGATCAGTGAAGTTCAGTCCTTCCATTTCACCATCCAGCATGTTTTCCACCACCAGTGTCAAGTGGGAGAGAGTTGTGCTGTCAACATCTGTTATACCAGCAGATCGAGCGTTGAGGATGGAGATAGCTGGTGAGTTCTCTCGGTAGTCAGTGGAGAAATTAACGCCTCCATCTAGTAAAACAATGGGAGCATCGTTTCTGAAGGAGAATTCCACAACTGCAATCACAGTCTGACTCTGAAGTTCCCCATCGCTGCACACCACCTCCAAGAGTCTTGAAGTACCACTTGGTTCATCAGCACTGTTGATATAACGAATACTTTGTAGGAGTTGTGTGTATGTGGAGATATCAGCCTGTCCTCTCAGCTCCAGTCTTCCATTGGAGTAGGAAGATGTTATCTCTGTCACATTATCATTTGAAACTGAAAGTGTTTCTTCTCTTCCGTCGAGACGCTGTTGAATTGTAACAGTGAGAGATACAAGATTAGTGTCATCTGTGTCTGCAATGGAGGCATCATTAGAAGACATGGCAACTGAGGGGCCTTCCTCCACAAAGGTGGTTGTGAAACTGAATCCAGATAAAAGTGGACCATTGAGATCGATCACAGGTGCATCGTTAACAGCTTCCACTCGGACAAATGCTGAAGTTGTGACTGAGAGGTCTCCATCACTAACTGTGAATTCTATTTCTCTAACTCCTGCCATTGGATTAGTGGCATTATTGGAATACGACACTGACTGCAGAGCAGATGAGAAACTAGCAATTGAAGCAGGACCCATTAGCATTATGTCACTTTCAGACACCCTCACTACTGTGGGGGAAGTGGGGGAGGAGATTGAGATGCGTTCACTCTGTATGTCCATGACATTTAAGATAGTGATGGAAGCTGACTGAAGTGTTAGAGAATCTGGATCGAGAAGCATGAAGTTAGTGTCACTCAATCTCACTGCTGATCCGTTTTCTCTGAATGAGGTGCTGAAGTTTCCTGCTGAACTGAGAAGAAGAGTGGGTGGATCATTCACAGCAGTGATTTCCACTATAGCAAAGCTGGCTTCACTTTGAAACTGGCCATCACTTGCAATGACTTCAATGACTCGCTGGAGAGGGTGTGTTGGATTATCAGCAGTATTGGCATATTGAAGTGATGATAAACTAGTCTCAAACTCTTGAATGGGAGCAGGTCCACTCAATCTCAGAACCTGTCCTTCAGATGGAAACACTCTGACAGAACCAACTGATTCCGCACGTAATGATTCCATATCACCATCTTGTTCATTCAGCAGAGACACCACTAAAGATTGCAAATTCTGTGGCCCTGAGTCTCCATCTGTGATTGTGACTTGACCGACCACACTGATGCTCTGGTCACCCTCTGTGAACCCTGTGCTGAAGTTAGCACTTGAGCCATTCAGATTCACAACAGGTGCATTGTCATTAATGGTAGTAACAGATACAGTTATATCCACCATATCTCTGAAAATGCCATCAGTAGTGGTAATTCTTGCAGTGAGTGAGCCAGGCTGGGGTTCAGGGTTCATATTGACATAGAGTACTGACATCAGTGCTTGAGTCATTGTGGAAGGAGATGTTGGACCACGAATAAGCAAAAGATTGTTACTATTTAGCAGTTGGAAGGAGAGATTAGGGAACTGTGTATTGACTCCATCCATCAGTAACAGTTCACTGCAACACGACTGAGTGCCAATAAGCTCCACTGTGGAATTTAGAATTAACCCTACAACGTCTCCATCTGTTACCATGATATCTGGAGCTACAGCAATTGAAGAAGCTTCTTCAACATAGCTGACTAAAGTTGAAGGTACTGTTAGCTGAACAGGTTCATCGTTTGTATCAGTAACAGTCACCTGAATGGTGGCTATAGCTGAACGCACTGGAATACCGGCATCAAGAGCTTGGATTTCTAAGGTATGAGACAGTGCTGTCTCAGCATCAAGACTTCTGATGAGTGTTAATACACCAGATATCCTGTCCAACTCAAAGAGACCAGGGGAATTCCCCGCCAATAGTCGGTAGGTGACATTTCCATTGAGTCCAATGTCAGCATCTGTTGCTACTACTGAAAGCAGTGTGGAACCAACTGACAAACTTTCCATTCTGGAGATCAAGTACGAACCTTGAGAGAAAATAGGATCATTATCATTCCTGTCTTCCACTGTGATGAAAACTCTAGCAGTAGATGACAAAGGAGGTGTGCCCATGTCAGTTGCCATGACACTGAAGTTGTAGGAGGAAATATTCTCTCTGTCTAAGGTTGAGGTGGAAGAGAGTTCACCTGTTATGGAATCTATGCTGACTGGTAGTGTGCTGACACCCAATCCTGAAATACTGTACATGATATCAGCATTGCTGCCTTGGTCTTGGTCACGAGCTAGCAGGGTGCCTATGGTATGGGGGGAAAGATTCTCTGTCACAAAAAAACTGTATTCAGGCTGCTCAAAGACTGGTGAGTTGTCGTTTTCATCAGTCACATTTACAGTCAGTGTGACTCTACTGGTAAGAGAGGGCATACCACTGTCAGCTGCAATGATGTTTATGATATGAAGTGTAGGCAGCTGCTCAAAGTCTATAGAGCCAATCGTAAAAACTTCTCCAGTGGATGAATCTATCCGGAACAGGTCATTGGGTTCAGCAAAAGTGAAGGAAATGGCTGCATTGGAACCTATGTCATTATCAGTTGCACGAATGGTCACAAGAGAATGCAGCAATGGGACATTCTCAGGGATCTGTACCGAATAAGATGACTGCTGAAACATTGGAGCATTGTCATTAACATCCAGAACAGTGACATTGAAAGTGACAGAAGATGATCTGGCAGGGAGACCACCATCAGTAGCGGTCAACTGAAAAGCATAATTATCTTGCTGTTCTCTATCCAATGATCCACCAACGGTTACTGCACCAGTTGTAGGATTAATATCAAATGTGACTGTCCCTTCAAGTGAGTAATTGATTGCCGCATTTGACCCAGTGTCTAGATCTGAAGCCACAGCAGTAATGATCAGCTGACCAAGTGCAGTATTTTCAAATACGGAACTCGAGTATGATGGCTCTTGAAATGTGGGTGGATTGTCGTTCTCATCTTGAAGTGTTACCATGACTGGAGCTAAGGCTGACATGGAAGGATTGCCTGTATCTGAGGCCATTATGGTGAAGGTGTGTGTGGTTTGAGATTCTCGATCCAGTGATGCTGTCGTTGAGACAACTCCACTGGATGAATCAACAGCAAAAAGAGAAGTACCATTTAGTGTGTACAGAATATCACTATTAGTGCCAATATCAGCATCCACTGCTGATACTCTAAGCACAGAAGTTCTAACAGGTGCTAATTCTGACAAAACCTCTGAGTAAGAATTCTGGGAGAAGATTGGTGCATTATCATTAATATCTTGAAGTTGTATCGTCACCAAACTGGTATTACTTGTTTGTGGACTGCCACCATCAGTGGCAGTCACAGACAGCAAGAAGGTAGAGGTGCTTTCTCTGTCCAATGACTGACTATTGGTCACTGTAATTTCTCCAGTGTTTGGGTTGATAGCAAACACCGAGTTTATGTTGCCTCGAGCAATTGCATACTCCACCTCTGAATTGCTGCCAACATCTGCATCCACAGCCATCACCGTGCCAACCAAAGTTCCCAACTGAGCATGCTCAGTGATTTGAAAAGAGTAAGACTCGCTTAGGAATTGTGGCGAGTTATCATTGACATCTTCTACTGTGATGATGACTAGTGTTGTGGGATATACAGCTGAAGGATTGGCAAGACTTTCTGGGTTAGATGCCTGAACTGTCAGCACTGGATTGATATTACCCGATTCTCTGTCCTGAGGGATGGAGACGATAATTTCACCAGTAGCCGAGTTGATGCGGAAAGTGTTATCCTCATTCCCACTGATAATCTGATACATGATTCTACCCTGATCTCCAAATGGTCCCACAGATGAGTCCAGATCACTAGCAACTACAGTTGTAACAGTGACATCAACCACATTCTCACGTACTCGTGACTGGTAGATGAATCTCTGAAAAACTGGAGCATTATCATTCAGCAAAATAACATCTATGGTGGAGTGTTGCTCAGAGCTACTGGCAATTCCATCACTTATTGTTATCGTTACTGTCCTGGTACCAGGGGTTGGTTCCTGCGAAGTTGAACGGTATGTGAAAGAAGAGATCAGAGCAAGGAAATTATCAGCAATTGATGATGCTTCACTGAATTGGAATCTAATTCTGCGGGAATTTTCACATTGAGAGCTTTGCTCAGATCCCGACGAAGATTGGACATTCAATGACCTGTCACTGCTGGGATCTCTGTAGCCCAAAATCTCAGATTCACCATCACATAAATTGCCTAGGACAACCAAAAGGTAAGAGAGTGTAGTGTTGTCATTATCAAGGAGTGTGATCTCTCTAGCATCAACTATGAGCACTGCAGAAGTTTCCTCAACATACACAGCTTCATAGGTAGAACCATTATTTAGCAGTAACAATGGAGCATCGTTGACTGAACGCACTATTACAATTGAGGATACCACTGTACTGTTCGACTCCCCATCATTGACAGTGAAGTGAATGATTCTATCGCCTTCTGTGGGTTCTTCAGCATTGTTGAAATATCTCACACTTGAAAGAATTGCTGTGTAAGCTGAAGCAGATGCTGAGCCTCTTATTTGGATGAGAGTCGGTGACGATACGACAGTTAGGACTGGATCAACCACTGAGCTAATAGAGATACCTTCTTCAGAAGCATCTGGTGAAGACACTAACTGGATCACAGCATACTCCAGCAGAGCACTGTCCACATCATTGAGGATCAGTTCACTGCTTGTGACTGCGATTGGTGAAGAACCTTCAGAGAAGGTCACTGTTAAGTTGAATCCTACAGAGGGTCCGTTGATGTCCAGTATGGGAGGATCGTTGACAAGATCAAAAGAAATGAATGCTGTAGCTACTGAGGAAGACATGCCATCATCAACGGTAAATACAACCCGTCTCACAAGGGGGTTTGGGTTCTGAAGGATGTTGTTGTAACTGACTGAACTGAGAATCATGGAAAAATCTTCCAGACTAGCAGGACCTTGAATTCTGATGGAATGTGGTGAGGAAGACACTTGTAGAGATGGAGTTGTGGATGTGCCAAGGATCAGTGACTCACTACTGCCATCAGGAGCATCCACAAGAGAGACAGAGGCATTCCTTAGTTCCTGGTTGTCACTGTCTGAGAGAGTGAGTTGAGAATTCAGCAACACTGCTCCACCGTCTTCAATGAAGTTCACAAAGTAGTCGACACTAGGGCTGAGAGCAATCAAGGGTGCATCGTTAGTGAGTGTGATATTAATGGTCGTTGTGGCTATGGGACTACTCAGTTCACCATCGGACACAGTGACTTGGATGGTTCTGGTTAATGGAGGTGCTGGTTCATTGGCACTGTTGAAATAGAAGATAGTAGAAAGAATTGACTGGACCAATTCAAAACTGGCTGGTGGTGCTGAAGCTGAGAGAACTAATGTCTGGTTATTGTTCAGGCGCTGGATGTTCAATTGGGAAGGAAGGGGAGCAATTATGAGGCCTTCAGAAGAGTCACTTTGAGCATCGATTAAGCTCACATTCACACTTTCAATTCCTCCCATGTTATCTCTATCACTAATAGCCACCATCCCTATCCCTGCAATGCCAACTGGAGCACCTTCTTCCGTGAATATGGTGGAGAAATCTTGACCTGGTGTGGATGTATCAAGATCTAAAGATGGAGCATTGTCATTGATCAGGTGGAATGCCACTTCTGTCTGAACGTTTGTCTGAAACTCTCCATCTGCTATCTGCAAGGCAATGAAGCGAGTAGATGGATCAGGTTCATTGTCACTGTTTAGGTACTGCGAAGTTCTTATGAAGGAAGTTAGTTCCATAGCACTGAAGGAGCCAGTGAGTTGAAATGATCGTCCACCTTCTGAGACACTCAAGCTGATAGATGTTGGGGGGCTACCGAGGGAAAGGGTTCCAATTTGACCAGTACGTACATTAGGTCCTGTGAGTGTGATCCGAACCAGTGACAAAGGCAGAGTATCAGAATCAGACACTGTGATATTAGGCAGTACATGCAAACGTTCTTGTCCTTCCACGAAAACAAGACGACTGGACACACCAGACACGAGAGGTGGATTATCATTCTGGTCTAAGATGTCAATGATGATAGTAGCATTGCTTGCAAGTGGTGGGTCACCACTATCAGATGCACTAATCGTCAGTTCATATCTGCTGACTCGTTCAAAGTCCACATTTCCTGCAGACTGTACTTGTCCTGTTAAGGTGTTGATGCTAAAGATTTCTTCAGGATCTCCTGACACAATGCTGAAGGTGATCTGAGAATTTGGAGTTTGGGGGTCATCAGCATCAGTGACTCTCAGTGGTGGAGTAATGCTGACGTCTGTTCCAGCCCCTACATTCTCTGAAAGCGTAGCCATATAGGAAGTGGAGATGAGAAATTGTGGAGGTGAATCATTCAGATCAAGGACTGTAATACGAACTTGAGTTGAACCACTGAGAGGGGGTATCCCTTCATCTGTTGCCATGACAGTCAGTTCATATATTTCCTGCTGTTCTCGATCCAAGGGAACCAAGGATAGTAGCGTGCCATTATTTAATATTTCAAAGGACATCCTGCCATTTCCTGAAGTGATTTGGTAACTTAGCTGTCCGCTAGGGCCTCCATCCATGTCGTTAGCCCTTACACTAATCAAGCTTGTACCTGCAGGTTGGTTCTCAACAATGCTATGTTCATAAATGTCCTGGGAAAAAGAAGGAACAAACTCATTGACCTCAAGCACCTGAACCACCACATTCACAGTGTTGACTAACTGATTTGCAGCAAGGTAATTTCTAGCAGTTATTGAAAGTCTGTATATTGATATCTGCTCAAAATCAACCACTTTTGCCGAAGTGATCACACCACTTCCATTATCAATGCGGAAAGTAGAGTTGATATTGCCTGCAGTTATCATGTAGCTTAAAACAGCATTATCACCACTGTCACTATCAGTTGCTGTCACTTCAAGCACAGAACTACCTACTGCATGCATCTCTGAAATGGACACAGAATACTGCTCCTGAGCAAAGATTGGTGGATTGTCATTCACATCAGTGACTTGGACTATCAAAGAGGCAGTAGCAGAGAGACTGGGTGAACCCAAGTCAAAGGCAATCACAGCAACTTGATACTGAGTTTCAACTTCAAAGTCCAAACTATTTGTGAGAGTGATGATTCCAGTGCTTGGATCAAGTATGGAGAATGGAACTGATTCTGTTGCTTCCAGACGATACATCAGTTGTGCATTTGAGCCAGAGTCAGCATCCATCGCTTCAAACACTGCTACTTGTGATCCATTGCGGAAATCTTCACTAAGCCTCATGGTAATCAAGCTTTCTCTGAATATGGGAGGATTGTCATTGACATCTGTCACGAGGATGACCACTAATGCATTGGTGGATAGGGGCGGGGATCCTCGGTCCATTGCTGTCACTGATATTTCATATCTTGACTGGTTCTCGGCATCCAGAATGGACGAGGTGAGGATGACTCCTGTACTGGGATTGACACTAAAGACCACATGCTCTGGACTAGTACTGACAATGCTGTAAGTTACAGCTGCATTAATGCCCGAGTCAGAGTCATTAGCAGACAGAGTCAGAACTGACGAGGCAGGAAGAGCATTTTCCAAGATGGAGGCCATATAGATATCTTCAGAAAATGAAGGAGCGTTGTCATTTTCATCCACTACTTGCACCACTACAGTAATGGTGTTGTTGGATGGAAGTGAATTAGGTACTCCATCACTGGCCATCACCACTAGTGAGTATGTTCTTCTAAGTTCAAAGTCCAATGCAGCAGTGAGGAAGATTATTCCAGTATCGATGTTCACTTCAAAGCTCCCTCCTTCACCACCATTGATCAGAATATAAGTCAAATTGTTGGTATCTGGATCGCTGGCTTGCACCTGTATTACAGTGCTACCAACAGAAGCCAGTTCAGAGATCTGTACTGAAATGCTGCTATTAGAAAACCTCGGTCGAACGTCATTTTCATCGATGACCTGTACGAATACTCTGACAGTACTGCTCAGTTGTGGTATTCCAGAGTCTCTGGCAATTACTGTCAGACTGTAGGAAGGAGTTGTCTCAAAGTCCAGTGCTCTCTGTGTCGTGAGCTCACCAGTACTGGCATTCAACAGAAACTCCTCAGAACTCCTCAAGAGTGAGTAAGTTATTACGTTATTGGGAAAGCTGTCACTATCATTGGCTGATACTCGTAGAATTGAAGTTCCAGAAGATCTATTCTCTATTATGAAGCCAGTGTAGCTGGGTTGTGTGAAGGAAGGTGCATTATCATTGACATCTGTGACAAAGATCAGCACAGTAGCTGTTGCTGACTGACCCGAGAACCCCAAAGCAGTGATTGTTAGAGCATGAGTCTGACGAGTCTCAAAATCCAAAGAACTCTGCAGAGTGATGGAGCCTGAAGCAGGATCAATACTGAACAAGTTGTTGTCATCTTGCACTGTTATTTCATAGAGCAGTGGATTTCCTGTTTGTCTCAGGTCCATGGCTTGCACAGTTGCTACAATGGAATTCACAGCCAGGTTTTCAAAGACGGATTGTAAGTAGGAGTCTTGAGTGAACGAGACACAGGAACCTGAACATGGCTGGCATTGTGAGTTGGTGGAGTTCACAAAGGAATTGGTAGGGCATTCCTGGATACATGTGGTCCCATCTTGGGACAGCACATTACGACAAATCTGTAGAATTAGACACAACAAACTTAATACAGAGTAGATTATTTATGAGTATAAAACATCCTCTCATAAGCCAAAATTCAAATCATACCCAATCAATTAATTTTGGAGAATAAAGCATTATCAGGGACGGTCTTTTATCACTATAATTTGTTTCATTGCTTATTTAAAGTTCACTTACCACACAGTTAGAAGGTCCCGGGCCAGTACAATCATTACACTGCAGATCACATGGGATACACCCTTCTACATTCTCAAGTCCATAATGACCAGGGGCACATGACGAACAACTCCGACCAATCACATTAGTCTTACAGGCACACTGTCCAGAAAGCTGGTCACATGTTATGCTCCCTCCTACTGTTCCCCTAGTCTCACACTCACAGGCTGTGCAGCCGTCATCGTTAGAAGCCATCAAGTTATAGTAACCAGTTAGACATTCGTCACACCTCCTTCCAGTGACAAACGCTTTACAGTTGCATTCTCCTGAACTCAATCCACTTGCAGAGCAATTTCCATTGTCTCTGACTCCAGGTGAGTTACAATCACATGGAAGACATGAGCCTTGATCGTTCAGAGGTACTCCTGGTGGATTGTAGAAGAAAGGTTCACACAACTCACACTCTGCACCAGTAGTGTTGTCCTGACAATCATTGCAGATGCCAGTGCCTGAAATTGGGTTGTATCGGCACGAGTCAGCATGGTCATTACATTGGCAGGGTTCACACTGGTTTGCTGAGCTGGTCGTGCCTGGTGCCCATGGCTCATTGTTGAAGAGTGGAAGACACATCTCACAGTTTCTTCCTGCAGTGTTGTGCTGACATAGGCAGCTAGAACCCATGCAAACATCTGCGTGTCCATTACACAAGCACTCCTGTCCTCCCACCATCACTTCATCTATTGCAAAGTACTGGTCATTGACAGTTTGAGTGTTCCAGTTGAGGAGCTCTAGTCTGATGTGAGTCGATAGGGCAAAAGATTGCAAGTCAGAACTGCGAAAATAATCATCAGTTTCGGGACGATTTCCAACTTCCAGCACACGAAAGTTGATCACTTGGTTGGCAATGGGTCTGGATTCTGAGGTGATGCAGTTCACATCAGTGGCTGTTCTCAAGAGGCCGTTGTTTGGGAGCCCATATCTAGAGCAATCAGAGGAGTAATACTGCCTTGGTGTGAATGTTTCACCATTATCACTGGAGTAATATAAGACCATGGATTGTGGCAGGAAGGAACGGAATCTAATGCCAACTGTTAGAGCTGCTCTGAGTCCATTTAGACCAATGGTGATATTAACAGGGGCTACTCTTCGTTCACTCTGCCACCACGTCATGATGTTGTCGTCGTTGATTAGGGAAGGGTGGTGAGTGTTTGTGTTCACCCGAGAGACCTGAGAGGTGCTAGATGGATTCTCGCATGTTGTCTCACGGGCAACGGGGTGAGAGGGAGGACAGCGGCAGTCTGGTTGTGTGTGTACCGCGGGAAGAGTCAGAGCAAGCTGTGAAATATCGTTATCTGAGAGTGTCGAGTTGAAATAGAAAAGGGAGTGCATTAGACCTACAGGAAGAAAACATTTTAAAATGACTTTATAATTGCACAAAAGATAACTACAGTGGTCCTTTAAATGTCGACTCTAAGGATATGAAGAAAGTGATCTCATTAACTCATTTTTCAAAGGAATTTCTATCAAGATGTTTGCATTTCAGTGAGTCCACAATGAGAAGTTCCACCATGATACGTCTTAACCAACCTCCTATTCATTAGATGCCAACATACCTGAATACCGAGTTGGGTTGTTCAACTTGCGTCCAATATACAGGATACCTGGTCCATCCTCCAAAGCACCAATCAGGTTGACTCGTGATCTATGCAAGCGCCCGTCCAAAAAGAGAGCAAAGTCAAGTCCATAAACAGACACAGCAAAGTGATGGAAGTTCCCATCAGAGACATTGACACCTTCGATGATCAGAGTTCTGGACCCCTGGTCAAGGCCTTCTGGGTGGTATTCAAAGTAAGCTCGCTGTTCAGACGAGTTGAGGTACAAACCATAGAAAGTGGTGAGGCCAGTCAGCGTGGTTTTGGCAAACACATATCTGCAAGATGGTTAGTCAATACTTATTATGTAGGGCCAGGGCTTAGCCTATTTTTAGTTGTTTTGACTGGATTATTTCATACTTTATCGATATTCATGGATTATTCATAATCTTAAAATATATTCATGAATCATTAACAACAGGTGACCAAAGGTGGAGTAGATGTAAAAGTGGCTATAAACACTCCATATAAAATTACAAAATAAATATTATTATGGTGTGTAAAATTTGAAACAGGTTTACTCCATGCAGCTCAAGAAAAGAGTATTACATAGGCTTAGGAACCAGGGGAGCAAGCCGCCCTTTTTATTAATGAAGACCAAGTGTAAATAATCTTACTGTAAGACTGGTGATATGAAATTGTTGCCCTCCCTAACCCAAATCATCTTCCTTTGGTTTACCAAACTCTTTTGTATTCACTGGTCTATTATATCTGCTCCAGAAGCTCCAGAGCACAAGTATAATAATACTGTCCAGCTATAGATGTTAGTGTGGATGACACTTTCTGCCAGCCACTTCTAACTGTTGAAAGTTCATAGCTAATGTTGGACTCACCCCTCATTTCCTCGGTCTTGCTGCAACCATCCAGTGATTGTGAAACCCATTGATGGTAAGAATGACAACTCATCAGTTATAGTGATAAAAGATTGACTTCCACCATTAAAACTGTAAATGAAGGGAGACTCTCCACTCAGTGAAACACCTCTTTCTTCAGTCTGCAAAAATAATATTTCTAGTATTAAGAGACTTCAAATAAAGTGACTCGCAACTGCTAAGAATAATCATAGCTAGCCACAATTACACTTTTGGCATAAAAGGGAAGGGGGTGGTGGGAGAGAGTACAGTATACTATCTGGCTCCCGCAACTAGAATGGCTCAACTTCCCACCCCCCCCCCCCCCCCCCCCCCCCTCTCCTCTCTTCCAGGCTACACAGCTACATATATTACTTCAGGTTCTATCTAGAATTTTTAAGTTGGGGTACACGAGTGTGTCAAAATCAGTGGAAGGGGGGTGCATGTAATTATTCTGTTAGGTGCTATTTGGCCGCAGCGCGAGGGGGTGGGTGCATGTGCCCCCTTCTGCACAGAGTGCAAAGCAAAAATGACATACTTTTGGAAACCTATAGAATTAATTGAATGTGTGTCCCTTTCCATGTGGAGCATGAAGCTGATACTTTATGGAAAAATTTTTTTTAATGATTATGAGTCATTGACTATAATCGTCCACTATTGCTTCTAGTATTTTGGTAGAAGGAGTATCTGGGCCCTCAATACATATACACAGGGTATCTTCACATCCTGCTACGAAGTCTGGTTTTATTGAATTTTAACAGCTACGTAGCTAGCTGTGGTTAGTAATTATTGTTCAGCAAGAAACTAGACTGAAAATTTTGGGGTAGAAGCTTCCACCCAATAGTGTACTTACTCTTTGTACTCCAGCTGATAAGACTCCACCCTCTAGCAGATTGAAGAACACAGGCAGTTCTTGACCAAAGGGACAGGTATCATTGCAACTTGCAACAGGACAACTACCCCCACTGCAGGAGAGGAATTGGCTGCATGTTGAAGTGGCTGTGACTGGAGTTCTGGAAGCAAAGTTTGTGCTGAAGGTGATTGGGGGAAATAGCCCAGCTGTAGCCCCAGGCTGTTGAGCAGAGGAGAGGCAGACCAACACTGATAAGGAGGTGAGAAGGAGCAGCATACGAGAGGTGAGGGACTTGAACATGGATGGAGTCATGAGGATGCGATCCCTAAGTTTGCTGCATCATGGAGGGAGAAATGATAGTTAGACTTCAATAGCTATCCTGATGTAGGTACCAGCAAGCTAAACCAGTGCAAGTATCTACCGTATCGGTAAGTTTAGCAAGAGTAGCCAGAAAATATGTATCCACATATCCACATATTACATTTAGCTAAATTAGTACTGCAGCAATCGTGAAGGTTTAGCTTATCATTACTTACTTCCAACATATTACTTGTGTAGAAATCTGGTGATTCAATGGAAAATATTGTGATCTGTGTACCCTGGAGACTGGAGCTAGGTACATGTACAACAGACTACAACTGAAGAAAACTAGGTGTGTATTGCACTGTGGCGCGGCAACATGATCGGGCGGGACCGCCCACCCACAGCGAGATCATGAGGGTGGGGCTGTTGCTAATTGTGCGAAAGTAATTTTCAAAAAAACCAACAACTGCAGCCCTTATTTACTCTACCAGGCACTAAAAATGCGTGGTGTTTACTTGAATTATAGCACATCTTTTTCCAATGGCCAGAAGAAGCTGGTGCCTCGCTTGGAAGATCATGTATGTAAGCCAGATATCTGCCAGTTTGTGTGATTACCCCTCCCTCTTGCCCCTCCCCTTTCCTATGTCCTCTCCACCCCTCCTTTTGCCCCTCCCCTTTCCTATGTCCTCCCTTGCTCCTCCCCTTTCTACGTCCTCCCCACCCTGTCATCCCCAGGTGATTCTCCCTCCTCTGGGGGAGTATGATGTAATGGTTCAAATCAAAGCTTGTGGCTTGAGCAGAATTGACACAAAGGTTATTAACTACTTAGTGTGTTTCCCCCCTTAGTTTAAGGTAATTATTGTTCGCAGAGCCTTGCAGATATCAACCCAGGTGTGGAGCAGATCCCTGTGGGTTTTGAGATATCAGGTGTCATCAGTAAAGGTTCGTTGACAAGGAGCGGAGGGAAGGAGAAAGAGGGATTGGTCTATTGAGATATCAGATATTCAGACTGATTTTAGAGCACAACCTAGTCTCTTTCTCAAGCTTTCCTCTTCAACTGATCCACTGCTTGTACTAGAGACTGATCGGTGGTTTCATTAACATATTGTATGTACAGTTGGTTCTTCTGTGAGTTTATCAGTTGGTGATGAAGTGACAGGACTCGTTCCATTGGATTCTGAGTGTCCAGGGTGTGCTGAATACTGCACTCTCCCCGAGTACTGTCTGGTGGCCAAACCTCCCACCGTATCCCACACCGATTGTGCCGCAACCCTACGTGGTGGTCTCATGGCCTTCACTGCCCTGCACCACCAGACAAGGCTCCAGTCAGGGGCCATAGTCCTCATCTGCTCCGCCATGGAGGGAGATCGCCTGATCATGATCCAACTATGTGAATTCATAGGAACCAAGGTACACAATCCACGTTTCTCTTTACTTCAGGTCATAAAGTAGTTTGAAGTGTTTGTTTGGTATGTGTTTTAGAAGTCTGAATAATGCCTTTAGGGTAATCTGATTAGACAGAGTGTGTTTATTGTGGACACCTCGGGCAGGTGTGTGGAAGAAGTACCCAAGAATCTTTGGGTGTAGAAATTAAAGACAGTCTATATCATACCAAATTTATGCAGTCCTCCTCAATGCTAGGTGATAGTAACTGTTAAGAGTGCTGAGGAAGCCGCCATTATCAAGAAGATGCATCCTTCCCTCCGTAAGTGTCTCTTGCCATCAGAGGTCACAATTATTGATTTGGTAAAGGGTTTCTTGTTTGCAGTTAGAGTGATCGATATGAGCTCCTCAGAAAACATTGCTGAAGTCTGCCTACAAGAAACTGGGGGACTTGGTGTAGATTGCATCATAGATAATGGAGGTTGGAGTGACCCCTTACCTAATTTACCTGATGGCATCTCTCTCTCTCTCTCTCTCTCTCTCTCTCTCTCTCTCTCTCTCTCTCTCTCTCTCTCTCTCTCTCTCTCTCTCTCTCTCTCTCTCTCTCTCTCTCTCTCTCTCTCTCTCTCTCTCTCTCTCTCTCTCTCTCTCTCTCTCTCTCTCTCTCTCTCTCTCTCTCTCTCTCTCTCTCTCTCTCTCTCTCGTTGTGTTTATTCCCTCCCCCTTCAGTTGAGCCCAGCTATAAGCTGACCGACTTCATGATAGAGTCCACATCATTGAAGAATCAATTAGAGCAAGAGACACGTGACTCTGAGTACGAGGTTCCTGTCCCTACATCCCCAACTCTCCCTCCGCCCAACTTCCCCACTAAGCACCAACTCATTAGTTGCCTGGCAGCCAGGGGTCAATGGGTGACAACACAGCCTCGTCTACAACTCGACCCACCAGACTCTCAGTTATTGCTGATGAAAGGGGCATCTCTTCACTTCCTCTTTGAAGGTGTGTGGGGACTCTCTGGAGCACATCAGGGAAACTACCTGCAGATCTTAAAGAGTGTCGTATCTAAGTTGGAAGACAACACATTGAAGTAAGTATATAGATCATGATTAAGAACCCTATTCCATGCATGACATCATTACTGTATTATAGCGAGAAGGAGAAAGTTAAGTTTGCTTTCAGTCATGGGAGCTACTCTTGATTATTGTAGCTATAAAGTTGAGTCACGTAAAACCTTACTGCGATTTGAGCACATTTTGTTTTCACTTCAATCTATTGTACTTTCCAGATAAACTTCTTTCAGGACCCCTGCCATTTTCAGGACCCCTGCCATTTTCAGGACCCCTGCCATTTTTTTGCCTGTTGTTCAGTACAAAGTCAATGATCCCAACATAAATAATTGATTTCCCCTGTCACTATCTCCATGCCTTCTCTATGTACTATTTTATCACATCACCTTCTGTTTGCTGCAGTGGAGTTGTGTATAAAGTGATAACATATTTTTATTTATCCATCATTTTCAGACCGTATGTGTTTAAGACTGTAGTCTTGGAGCAGGTGTGTGAGGAGTTGGTGAGACTGGGAGCTTATGGTGTGGGCAAGGTGGTCATGAGAACTGCAGAACCTCTCAGATAGCAGACAGCTGCTCCAACTTTTATCGTATTTGTTATTGTTTTTGTTGCTTTGCCTATGCAAACAGGGAAATTCCCTTCCACGCCCACCCTCCACGTGTGCATTGTATAATACTGTAGTAAATCTATGTTGTAAGGGTCATTGAGAAAAAAATGTCTTTCCCTGAAATGGAGAATGACCTTGTGCTGCGAGCAGCTCGAGGGGATTCAGTGGAGAGAGTACCCGTATGGGTTATGAGACAGGCGGGCAGATACCTACCAGGTCAGCCAAGCAAGCACAGCTCATGATTTGATGTGCAGCACATTAACAGTTAGCTAAAGTCACAAGCAAGGAGTGTTCCTCAGACTGGTCATAAGTTGTTGCCACTGTGATATATTTCATGTATGTAGAGTTCAGACAGACTCGTGAGAAGCACGACTTCTTCACCATTTGCCGGACGCCTGAACTTGCCTGTGAAGTGACCTTGCAGGTGTGTACTTGTCTTCTGTCTGTAAAGATTGAAACGAAGGAGGAGGATGGGCAGTGCATAAAAAAGGAATTAAGATCGGAGCATTAGGGGAAGAGGGAGGGAGTGGAGCATTAGGGGGAGAGGGAGGGGCAGACTCCGGCAGTGGAGCATTGGGGGGGAGAAGGAAGGGCAGAAGGGAGGAAGGTGGAGAAATCAGGACATTTGAGTTGTACTTTTCCCCCAGCCTATCCATAGGTTTAACCTGGATGCTGCAATTATCTTCAGTGATATTCTGGTGGTGCCTCAGGCTATGGGCATGACTGTAGAAATGGTTCCAGGCAAGGTGGGTCATGTGATGTATAGATACATAGAAACTATGTACTATGTAGTAACTCTGTTTTAATTACATATGACAGGGTCCCCATTTTCCAGAGAGGCTCGAGTCTCCTGATGACCTGAAGAAACTGGCGGTGTCTGTGGATGTGGAGGAGGAACTTGGATACGTGTTTGCTGCCATCACACTCACTCGTCAACGACTGAAAGGGAAAGTCCCTCTCATTGGTTTCACAGGTGCTCCAGTAAGTCTTGTCATATCCAAAAATTAATAGCTCAGGGGTTCCCTCCCACTCAGGGGTTCAATAGCCCAGAGGTTCCCTCCCACTCAGGGGTTCAATAGCTCAGGGGTTCCCTCCCAGCTAATAACTCAGGAGCTTAGAGAATATCCCCCCCCCCCCCCCCCCCAAACTGCGGAAGCAGTGTACAATCAGAACCCGCATCCTTAAAAGCACACAAATTCAGTAGAGGTCTGTTGGATGCAGTGGACGTTGATGTCCTACATGATAGAAGGTGGAGGGAGTCCCACTCTCAGTCGTGCGAAGGCCTGGCTGTACCGTCACAAGGAGGCCAGCCACCATCTCCTGCAGGCGATCACTGACGTAAGTGTCGACTACTTGGAAGGACAGGTCCGTGCTGGTGCTCAGATGTTACAGGTCTTTGAGTCCCATGCTGGACTCCTCGGACATGCTCTCTTCACCGAGTTCTCTCTTCCTTATTTGGAGCAAATCGCCACCAAGCTAAAGGAGAGAATAAGAGAGAAAAAGCTGACTCCTGTTCCCATGGTAGGGCAAATGTAACACACAGTTTAGCTATTGAAATGAGAAGGTTACACTTGCTGTACACACTAGTTAAACTGTAGAAATGTGAGGGTTACACTTGCTGTACACACTAGCTAAACTGTAGAAATGTGAGGGTTACACTTGCTGTACACACTAGTTAAACTGTAGAAATGTGAGGGTTACACTTGCTGTACACACTAGCTAAACTAGAAATGTGAGGGTTACACTTGCTGTACACACTAGTTAAACTGTAGAAATGTGAGGGTTACACTTGCTGTACACACTTAGCTAAACTGTAGAAATATGAGGGTTACACTTGCTGTACACACTAGCTAAACTGTAGAAATGTGAGGGTTACATTTGCTGTACACACTAGCTAAACTGTAGAAATGTGAGGGTTACACTTGCTGTACACACTAGCTAAACTGTAGAAATGTGAGGGTTACACTTGCTGTACACACTAGTTAAACTGTAGAAATGTGAGGGTTACATTTGAGATATGAGGGTTACATTTGAAATGTGAGGGTTACATTTGAGATATGAGGGTTACATTTGAAATGTGAGGGTTACATTTGAGATATGAGGGTTACATTTGAAATGCGAGGGTTACATTTGCTGTACGCACTTGTGACCCACATTTTCACTATAGTTCAATTGGGATCCTTTCTGGCATTGGAGTTTCTTTATGTGGTAACTGAGCATGCGCCCCACAAATGCTTGCATTTCCCTAATAGTCTCAGAATTATTTTAGAAAGTTTGACTGTCTCTTCCAGGTGGTGTTTGCAAAGGGTGCACACTATGCCCTGTCAGAGTTGGGCAAGATTGGATATGAAGTGGTGGGCATTGACTGGACCATTGACCCTAAGGAAGCAAGGTACAGCACTGCATATTTTGAGTAGCAGTAGGAGCATGGCTGGAAATATCAAGAATTAAAATTTGCCCTGAATATGAAACTCAGACTGCATGATCAACAAGAAAGGAATAGTTGAAGTGGAAGCTTCCCTTTCTTTTGCATTCGAAGCGCTTGCTTAAATTCACGAAATTGTGACTTTAATGAACCTTACCAACTATTTGAATTATGTTGCTTAGGCAGTTCCAAACAAAATCACTTGTTAACAGATTTTTTCTCCTTTCTTATAGGCAGGCAGGACAAAATAAACTACCTCAGTATACTATGCATCATGTTTATATGGTCATGTGTTCTAGTATACAAACAGCAGTATACTGGGATCTAGTATACAAAGATAAACAGCAGTATACTGAGGATATACAAGTTTAAATTCAAAATAGGGCAAGGAATCCGTTAAACAAGTAATTTATTTTGAACTGCTTTAGCCAAGCCACCAAATTAAATTCTCTGCCAAATTTTCTGGCCATTATGGTGTGTACCTTTGTGATCTGTTGATACTTAGCCTTGTGTGTTAATGATACAAACAAACCCTCCAAATATGGACACACTTGGGACCCAGCCTTTTGTCCTTTGTAGAGAGGTTGTCCTCTTTTGGCCCCATGTCCAGTTGAGCACTTTGTTTAAGTTGACTTCCTGCAGGAAGTCCAGTACGGTGATTTTGTATAACTATGCAAAGACTGTCCTTTCTCGAGAAGTTTGTTCTCTTTTCGGAGTGTCCTTTACTGATTACATATATCATCATGTTATGTATGGCACGATCATTTCTTCTGAGGACATCATACAGTTACTCTCTTTCCTTGTATACTGTACTAATAGAGTGGCAGTTGGTCCCACAGTGACCCTGCAGGGGAACTTGGATCCGTGCGCCCTCTATGCACCCCCGGAGGAACTGGAGCAATTAGTAGAAGACATGATCCAGAAGTTTGGTCGGGAACGGTGGATAGCCAACCTAGGTCATGGCATCTACCCAGACATGGATCCTGAACACCTCAAGACATTTGTTGATTCCCTCCATAAACTAACACAGAAATCATAGCAATAATAGACAATTGTTATTATATGACATCATTTGAATACTACTGTAGGGATTGGAATGATTCTAATGGTATAGCTAAGAGTAAAAAAATGAGAACTATAGGAAATTCAAAATGGTCCACTAATGAATGAGTATACAAAAATAATATGTGAATTGATTGGAGAAAAGTATAAGTGTGGGAAATTCTTTGATTAATGTAGTCTGCATGTATTATAAAGATGACTGACTATGCAGTGGCACTGCTTGGGCCTTCCTGGTTCTCCTCTGTGTTCTCTTGAGAGTTAGAGGAGGCAGTGGTATCACCCTCACCTTCCTGGTCCTGAGGGTTGGCAGAAGTTTCTTGAGCCTTTGCTGCCTCTCTCTCACGAATCACCTGCACCAAAACAATGTACACTCAACAAAGGACAACTTTTGTAGTCTATACAAAATAACCTCCGAAAGAGGACAAATGCTGAGTCCTCATTATTCAGAGGTTCCTGTTGAAAGTTGCATGTATGTAGGTGACCCTTTCCTAACAAATCTTAACTAGTTGGTACACACCTGAGAGTCACAGAGCTCTCGAAGCTGTTGCTCTAGCTCCTTGTTTCTCTGACGTAGCTTCTCTATGGAATCTCGCTGAGTCTGCTCTATCTTCAGCCTGTCCTCTGCCACATCCCTCTCCTTCTCAAGAGCCTATCAAAGGAATACGCAGATGATAACTCAACTACTGTACAATGGCCAAGCTTGAAAGTCCCTTCAAGCTGCAATGCACACTACCAAGAGGTGTTAAACATACTGGTCACATAATTATATTTTTAATAACAAATTTTCTGTTATAAGTTCAGAGTACACTATAAAGTAGTGCAAAGAATCTCCAAGCTATTACTTCAATGCATGCATGCACTTCTTCTGTGTGCATATAGCTAACATGAAACATGATTCTAAATCACATAATTTTATTATAGTGATAGTGTGGTTGTAATAGGAGCCCAACATCCTTTGTGTAGGAAACCCATTCCCCCCATACACACATCCCACACACAAAGACACACTCAAGGCTTCTGAAAAGCAGGACTTCATAATTTTAATATGATTGGAAGCTCTGCCCAGTTTTTTAATATACCTTGACATTCCTAACGAGCTTGATGTTCTTCTTTATGAGCGTCTTCTCACTTATTTTCAAGCGGTTGTTGTCTATATTCAGTGACTACAAGGAGAAGAAAAAGGTGCACAAAATCACTCATAACAGGGACAACACAAGGCATGTTTGCAGCAGCATAGCAGCATCTTCAATTAACTCATATCCATCACACAACACAAGGCATGTGTTTCTAGGCCACAGTGCTCGAAATTACAGCCACACAGGCCAATTTCCCCACTTCATCTGGTCAATTTTTGCCTTGGCCTGGTAAGATTCTTACTACAGTAGAACCTCAGAGTTACGAACTGCCAAACAGTGATTTCATTGCACACAGCCACACCCACAATTTACTTGTTTTTTGCTTTGTTTTGTTTGTGTGTTGTTGTTTTTTCATTCAAATACCATTAGCCTCAGAAATACACAGTTATGAACCAAAATTAATCACAAGGGGTTCGTAACTCTGAGGTCCCACGGATCAGTGGCCTATGGGAGGCCACCTATGGGATTAGAACTATGTTATCAGACAGCATGTACGGACAATAATTATCAAGCACTGTTAGGGAAAGAGCTACTGTATAGTGCACTTAATGGACTGCATACATGAACAACGCCCTCACCACATCACACACACACAGTCCCCAATCATCCACAACTTACTTCCACTTTCTTCTGGAGCCCTAGAACTGCAACATCAGACTCTGACTTGGCCTTGCGGATGGAGGAACCACCAGTAGAAGACTCCGCCTTCTTGCTACTGTTAAGCATCAGGTCCCTGTGTCGCATAAAGTCCTCGTAAGAGCTGGCACGAGGGATTGGGTTGGAGCCAGGGAGAATGCCCCCATGCTTCCCCTGCAGGGAGGAAGTTGTGGATGACATTGTAGAGGTCGCGGATGACATTGTAGAGGTCGCAGAAGAGGGGAAGGGACCACTGCAAAGGGGAACACAGAGAGAAGGTAAGGGAACATAATGTAATTAAAACAAGAAGTAGAGTTCAGGAGTTAGTTCCTCGCTCTATGGCACCAAGGACATAAACCCTTATGATAGTGGAGAGGAGTGGGCAAGGGAGTGAAAATTACTTTTGATGATAAAATTGATTATTTTATGATGGTGACCCTGAAGTATTGTGATCATCCATGTGGAAAGATTTAAAGAAGCTACATAGCTACATACATACATAAATAGCTACATACATACATGCTTCTGGAATCCAAGCCTTGATCTGCCAAATGTAACTCTTTGATGACCTTCTTGAGATCCTCAACTTCACCCTTGAGTTGGACGAGGCGTCTGATTCCCAGTTGAAATGCTCCAATCATTTCTTGTGCTGTTTCACTGGCTCGATTCTGCTGGCGCATCTGGTGGTCCAGACACTTGACCACACGCTCCCCATAACCATACACTCGCTCATACGTCTCAATCACACTGAATAAGGGAATATGAAAGTACTATTGGCTACCAGTAAGCTATGGGAGGCAGTTAATGGGATTATGTATTAAGTCTATTTATGTTTCAATATAGCCAGCTTGTTAAGCATGCAGCTAACCAGATCCATAGGTACAGATCTGTGGCAATATTTTTTTAATGAATACGTTAATGTATGTGGTGTACCAGCTAGCTAGTATATTCATAGCTCTAGTAACTGCGTCGTACTTTACCTGCCATTCTCCTGAGCCCCAGGTCTTGACAGTGCCTTCAAGCTTGACAGAGAATCGAAAAAGTCCTTCACCGCAGGAATTGGAGAGAGGTAATCAGTCTTTCCGTTGACTTTACCCCCTCCTGATGCCATCACCAGGTGCCTGACGGAGGAGCCTTGGCCTGGCGCCCCTTAATAATGCACATCTTCTATACTGCGCATGCCTACGCTGCTCTAGTACCACACCCCCTGATTAATTTTTTTGTGGACATGTCTCTTCGACCTCCGACACTGCAAGAGATCTGCGAACATTGTGAGGTTCCACTCGAGGTATTAGATCAGGAGTGTTCGGAAACTGGAATAGTCGTTCTTTCCAACTATTGTGATGATTGGGAAGGGACAGCAAGCAGGTTAGGAATACCACAGAGGTCCATAGATGACATCGATAATGATTACAAAAGAGCAAGAGATAAAAGGTCGGCTTTCGTAAGAGAATGGAAACGAATGTATGGACACAAAGCGACTTATTTATCCTTCTTGAGAGCTCTTCATGATTTGCAATTAGTTGATAATGTAGAAGAAGCGATAAAAAGTCTCAAGGAGAAAAATGCACTAAAAGGTACAGTAGAAATTCTCTATGCAGGCTAGCTATTCTGATTAGGAGTGACCTTTTAGGCCATGGAATACATGAACAGTTTTAACATAGGATCTAATCATAAAGAGCTATTGAGCAGGATGAATATATTCGAAAGGCATGGTTGTGCACCACACAATACGTTGGCAGTAGGCTTGAGCCTGATATTCTTTTTTGCCTATTATGCTTTTGAGCAAAAAGCTCAAAATTATGCCCATTATGCTCAAGTTATGCCCACAATTTTGGTTCATTAATATGCATTAAACAAATATAGTTGCAGATTAATAATAGTAAGTCATTGTTAGACATATGGTGCTTGCTTATAAGTGCTTGCTTATAATTACCTTATACAGTCAGTATTCATCCAGGGAAAGCTTTTACTACAGTTTAGCTAGGAGCTATTATATGTCTGTAACCAGCATACCCACTATCTCACTGCAGTGGTTATGATATGCACTCTGGACTACCTCTATTCACCTTGTGTAGCAAGGCACCAGTTAATCAAGTTTTGTTTTGTTTCATAGTTACACCAGGTGAAGTGGTTTCTTCAGCTGTCAAATCCAGCTCTTTTAAAGGTAAATGGAAACAAAAATGGAAACTGGATATGAGGTTTAGCCTTGACTGGGTTATTATTATGAACCTCTGATGTTGCTAAGGCCATACCAATATGATTTTATGTTGCTCGGGCCCTACCGACCCACTAAAATCAAGATTGCATTTAATAATGATACTCTAGATAAAGCACACCTAATTTCTGCATTGTTAGCAAGGCCTGAAAGTACTATGATGATTAGCTACTGTGGAAAATTTCAAATTGCTTTTACTACCTCACGATAGGTCAGTACTTTTGGCCAAACTTTAGGCATGCCAAGGATAGAATAATGAAGAAAAGTGCATTTATGACAGTATTTATTCCCTCCATCACATTCTGTCCATCAGTCTTGACATGTCTAAACCTTCCTAGTTATTATCATTATCATTTTCAAACCGACCTACCTACCCATCAGCCAGCATATTTTCGCCCGAGCAACATAAAATCTAATTGGTATGGCCTAAGCCTAAAGGCAACATGAGCCATAATGGTACACATAAGCCATTGTAATAGTAACACTAGGGTATGTTCGTGTAACATATTCAATTGGCCGAGTGAAGCAGTTGGTGAAAGTCATTTGTACTTTGACTTACTAAGATATTGCAGCTGCATACATAAGAGGCTGTATAATGCTTACCACAACCGCTTTCTGCCTACAATCCACTTAGCGCCTCTATGATAAAATGCTGTAGAAAGCAGTAAGCTCTAGCTGTTTGTTCTAAGTGCTATGGGCAGGTTTCATTTGTGGGGTCAAAGGTCAAATGAACGTGTGTATGTGTATTTGGCGAGTGTGTATGTGTATTTGGCGAGCGAGCGAAGCCCCACACTAATTGGTCAAAATGGAAATTCGCGATATTTATATGTAACGTACGTCACTCAAAATGCGCATGCGCTTACGCATGCGCATGAAATAGCTACTAAGCAACGTCATAATAAGCAATCATTTTCGTTAAGCTTGAAGTTGAAACACTATTGTAGCGAGTATTATGGAACCCAGAGAACCAGAAAACAAGCAAAGGAGGGCCCCAGAACACCCTCTAGAAACTGACCAGCAAGACCTCATGAAAGAAATGAAAGAGACAGAGCTAGAAGGAGAACAGAGTCAAAGGAACAGAGAAAAACAAGACTAGCAAAGAAATGCGACAGATAGAGCCAGGAGGAGGGAATGTACAGAGTCAGCAGAAGATAATGCTGCAAGAGCAGAGCAAATGAGAGCCAGAAGGAGAGCAGAGTCAGCAGAACACAGAGCTGCCAGATTAGAGCATATGAGGGCTCATTATTTGAGAGACTAGCTACTCAGTCTGAACAGGAGTGGTAGCCTGGGTTCAGAGAAGACACTCTAATGCTAACTGGGAATGCACCAAGTCAGTTAACAACCTGAATAGCTAGATATTGAAAGTCACTGTTGGGGCTATATAATCATAAGTGAGGGAGGAGCACATTGAAATGACCACTGGCTGCTTGCTCGCCCAACTAATGCTATACGAGCATCTCTAGTATTAAATATGCCTGCTAGCTATTGACTTACGTAAGTATATATATAAATATATATCTCGAGCTCCCGTTGACATGACCAGAGAGAGGCTCGCTTCGCTCGCCAATCAGATATGTCTGGAAGGAAATAAGTAGCCACTCCAAGAATGCTATAGCGTACGTACACTATACAGTTTACAGTAGACCCTAGATCTAGCTCTAGAAGTGAATCCTAATGGCAGTGCAATTAGTTGTGAGCTCATCATGGTATTGTGTTTATAGCTACTAGCAGGAATCAATTACTTTGTATAGTTTAGCTACCTACTCTATAGTCATTTTTCAAGTGCATAGGGAGCCCTTTGACACTAATTACAGCTGCATCATGAGAATTAGATTATTGAATCCTATTGGGGAATCAAAAGCCCCGTTTACACGGGGTTCTAACCCAGATTCGACCCAGATTTGCTTCGTGTGTGAACGGTACCAACCCAGATTCCAATCCGGGTAGCCCAACCCATATCAATTAGGTGGATTGGAATCCGGATTAAATCTCGACCTGAGTTGGGCGCGCGTGTAAACATGGCTATAGGCATGCCCATGCAGCTCAGCTATCTAATCTGAAGCCATACTAGTAGCACAGATAATGATGATACCAAACTAGACTGCAACTTAGCAATATGACACTTCATTCTTATGACAGCCGAGACATTTTTGCAGTGTGTGCTATGGAAACATGCACTGCCCCCTTGATTCATCCTTTTGTCTATGGTAAACTGGGCAATATGCCCCAAAAGGCTTACAGTAAAAATACTATGCCTCCATAAGCTTCCCTTCGACATCATTAATATTATAGAATGGAGAGTTTTATTTATTCAGCATCTTAGATGTCTAAAGAACAAGCATACTCGTAAATTTTTTGCACAACATTTGCAATGCAACTATAAGTACCTCTTAGAAAATCCTGGATCTGCCATTGAAATAGAGGATGGCTGTGTGTAGAATTTAAGGTTAGTAACTTACAGTATAATGTTTGCTCATGAATTATTCATGAGCAAACTCTATACTGTAACCTTAAAAAGGAAGACTTTTACCCATCACCCCTAATTTCAGTGATCGTTGTATGCTACTCATCACTTTACTATGCCAAATAATTATGTGGTTGCCTTTGATGTGTCTTCATGGTTTGTGTCTGATGACTGCACATTGCATATTGATAAGAAACAAAGAAACGTGCAATTAGTCTGTCACTCCACTTTATCTGAAATGCTCTTGTAGAACCCATGTAAAGGGGAGAGAAGTAGGGCAGGTACTCCATATGCAAAATGGATGGCAAAATGTAGAGTAGAGTTGTAGAGTTTAGTTTAGAGTTTTCATACTTTTTGGTGCCGAGACATTCTAGTCTTTAAATTTAAAGCTGTGCATGTTCTTTGCCCATGCATTAATTTTTCATAAAAATAATTCTCATTACTCTCCCCCTTTTTAGTAGAAAATATTCAAGCTCAATCTTTGGAAGAGGGTAAGTCTTATATGCCTTGTATACTGGCATACAACAAGTATTATTACAGATGACCGTGATTGGGACGTGATTGTTCTAGAGATTGACTGTCGAGTATTAAGTGAGTATTAACCACAGATCATACAGATTCACTGGCTCCTATTCTATAATATACCCACATGCACAGACATTAGTTGTTGATTTTACTTCTGTTAATGAAATTCAGAGGAAGAGCTTGCATGCAGTTCTTAAGTCCGTGGGATTTTTCCAATGCCAGAGCCTGTCCTAGTTCAACAGCACAAAATGATATTGATATCGTAATATTGTGAGTTAGCTTGCTAAGTTCTAGAAAACACTCTTTCATAGAGAAGCAGAAGATTATTGTGGTGGGGCCATAGCTATATGTTAAATCTATCCTGTGTATTGACTTTACACTACTATAATGATCATCCAGATATCAGAGATATAAGTGATGTGATGAATGAGGTAGATAGTCTAGCTGGCCAATGGGAGAAGTTTGCACAACAACTTGGAGTCAAGCCGGGCAATATTGGTATATTCAAAGCAAATCGTATGGGAGATGTTATGATGGCTCTCAATGATGCTGTATCTGATTGGCTCAAGAGGAATCATGACGTGCGTAAATTTGGAAAACCAAGTTGGAGGACTTTGGCAAATGCCGTAAGAACAATTGATGGACATCTTGCCCATTCAATTGCTATGAGACACCGCAAAGGTATGCATAAGGTAGCAGGTCACCCCTGCCTAATGACTTTTGAAAATTAAACCGGAGATTACCAAACATCTTGGTATCATTAGAGAACAGCGCTCATAAATCACACTTTCAAACACTTCAGACAGACTATGTGCATTGTTGTGATAGCTATACATAACAATCTACTGATAATATACACTATAACCACTAGTATCACTATAACCACTAGTATCACTATAACCACTAGTATCACTATAACCACTAGTATCAACAACAATTGTAAAGAGCGCTATGGCTGTTATTTTTGTGTGTGTGTCTGCGTGTGTATTGGGGAGCTGTCTAGTTCAATGAACCACATGAAAGGGGAGGAAAAAAGAAAAACTGTCTGCCAGATTTTCATTGCTTCTATTCAGCAGAGCCAATAAAAATAATCATCAATTCAAGAAATGTCATGAACTAGATCACGTGCATGAAATCAGTTGGCATTATCATTTCCATTATGGATGGAAACACTACAATTAAAATGCAGTTGGCTTAATCAGGATCTGAAGTCAGATCAATTAAGAGCTATAGCATTTAACAGTGGGTCACGTTTTGATCAAAATCATAAAATGATAGTCTACTAAGTCCTCCCTTCCAATTATTGGCTTGTAAGATTTATTAAGTTCCACTGTATGTAATTATTATGACATTGTAAATTCATTCTGTGACTAGATGATGGAACAACAGTACCATTTCCACCAGCTAATCAACAGCTGGTTCGTGAAGTAATTGGAAAGACAGAGATTACCCCTAGGTTCAGGAAAGGCAAGTATTAAAGTATGCATATTTGCATTGCCATGCTCCTGGTAGAAATGAATCCTCCCTCACTGTGGACACAATTATCTGTAGCCATATTTATTTAAGGTTCCACTGTATTCCTTGAGATTCTTGAAATGCTACCTTGATGAATAGAAACCACAAACCATAGAGCCCTGGTCTCCTCTATAGATAGTTACTAAGTGGGCCATCTTATAGCAGGGACTAGTCCCAGGATCATTCTAAGACTTACCAACTTTATGTTTGAATTATAAAAGAAGAATTTTAAAGGTTTATACTACAGTGGCATTTATATTCATAGTTGAATTGAATTCTGCATGATTATAAATTTGGTACTTATATCAAAGCAAAGTTTCTTCTTTTTAGTTAACTGCTCTACTATTAAGTGTAAGATATTCTTTTTGAGTATCCTGATATTTAATTTCACTCTGTGCCGCTGATGTCTTGCTGTTAAAAAAACTTTGCTTTCCAAAGACGACATATGTGACACACTTGCTATAAGGAAGCAGGCAGAAAAGAGCCTCCTATGAAAAATCCATTCCAGTATTCGATTCCACTTCACCTGATTGAACTAGCTCTGAAACTTACTACTAAAAATGTCGTGTACTTTAAGGACATTTTTGTACTTGTAGAGCAACAGGCATTGTTGGTCAAAGAGGGACTGTGGTAGCATGCAGCATGGGGAGTGATGATCGAGGAGGGTGTTATTATTCAGTGGAATAGAACATAAACTAATGCAGGAACTTCCTACAACTAAATAAAACTTCAAGAGAGACAAAACAAGTAAATACAAGGGCCATATATCTACTTCAAAACAATCTTGGAGGCAGTATAATCTGTGGATACTTAGCAAGAAGTCTGAAGCTGCATGAGTTATGCACCATTTTTGATTCCATATAATTTACATGCTGCAGAACAACCTCATATGATACCACAGAAGGATCCTGATGTTCCCCGAAAGTCAAAGCGTGAAGGTCCTCCTTATCAGTACATCATCATCTTTGGTGCTGTACTTGTACTAGGAGTAATCATTGCAAACTGGAAAACGGGGGCAAAACCAGAAGACCTTCAATCTAATAGTCAGCCACCCCACACAGCTGAAAATGCAAAGACCAGTCAATCACCCAGGGAAATGAAGAATGAAAAAGAGACTTATAAATCTGAATGTAAGTGTGTGTCAATAACACTGTAGCCAACTTGAATAACTGAGTGTTACTGTATCTTTACAGGTCTGAGAAAAAAGCCCACTATGCCATGTTTACTAAAGTTTCCTGGTGTTGAACAAGTCATCAATATTCCAGAGATGATAGGAGCACATTATAATTCGTTTGGCACGTTCCTGCTGCAGGATAAAACTGGAAATCTAATGAATTCGATCGAGACGCAACTACAAAGAGATAGTGTGGAAATTAATAAAAAGGTACTGAGAACGTGGATGGAAGGAAAAGGGGAGCCTATAAAGTGGGAGACTCTCGTTAAAGTTTTAGGAGATATCGATTTGAATGAACTTGCACGAGAAATAGATGAAGCCTTAAACACATAGGTACACTTTATTGCCTACATGTACATGTGCACTTTATTATGTATTGTCTATTATTTTGAAACTATACATGACATGGATTTTGAGAAAGGGTTCATCATAGCTATGGTGTGTTTAATATATATGCAAATGATACTAGGGTGTTATTTTTTATAACGGTGACGTGAATGGGGTGTTATGTATTGCATAGGGTGCTACTTTTACACAAGTAATAACATTACTAAATAAGGCTAACCCACATAAAAAACACCCTTTGATAAGTTAGAGCTTCTAGTTAATCATGGCTGAAAGTACCATCAAGGAACTTGAAGAACAGCTCAATTGTGCCATCTGTCTTGAGACCTATAAAGACCCTAAACTACTCCAGTGCTTCCACATCTACTGCAGGGACTGTCTTGTGAGACTTGTGGTCAGAGACCAGCAGGGACAACTCTCCCTAACATGCCCAACCTGTCGTCAAGCAACATCCATCCCGGCCAATGGAGTGACTGGCCTCCAGTCAGCATTTCAAGTCAACCACCTCTTGGAAATCTTGAAAAAATATAAGGCTGAAGATACAGCAGCCAGTCAAGAGGTGGTGAAGAGTGACATGACACACCCCATTCCTTCAAAGAAGGTTATTGCTAACTGCTCTGAACACAAAGATAAAGAACAAGAACTTTACTGTGAGACATGTGACAACCTGATCTGTTTCAAATGTGCTATTAAAGGGGGGAAGCATCATGATCACGATCACCATCTGTTGGATGAGGCATTTGAGAGGTACAAGGGAGAGGTTGCACCATCACTTGAGCCAATGGAGGGGAAACTGGCAGCTGTCAAGGAAGCACTGGCAATGTTGGATAAATGTGGTGGGGAGATATCCAACCAACGGGAAGTTATTGAAGCTGACATACACAACACTTTTGAACGACTCCAAGAAACCCTCTATGTCAGGAAGACCAAGCTAATTGGCCAGTTGCATCAAATCACTCAGAGAAAGTTGAAAGATCTTGCTATCCAGAGGGACCAGATGGAGACCATCCTGGCTCAGCTGAGCAGCTGTCTTGACTTTATCAAGAAGAGCCTAAAGACAGACAGTCAGGAAGAAGTGCTGATGATGAAGTCAAACATAATGAACCAAGTGAAGGAACTGACTTCACCTTTCCAACCGGATGTATTGAAGCCTAATGAAGAAGCTGACATGAAGTTTTCAGCATCACAAGACATGATAGCAAAGTGTCAGAACTATGGACAAGTACTCTTACCAGGGTCACCTGATCTATCTAAATGCCTGGTTACGGGTGGGGGTTTGGCGGTGGCAGTGGTTGGGGAGAAGTCTACTGCCTTACTGCAAGCGATCAACTTTGATGGTGAACCATGTATGAAATTAATCAGTTCACTGCAGTGCAAGCTAGTCTCTGAAGTAACAGGTGTTACAGAGAGAGGAAATTTCGAACACAAAGGACGAGACCAATATGAAATCAGCTACCAGCCCATCATCAAGGGGAAGCACCAACTAAGCATTAAAGTTGAGGACACACACATCAGAGGGAGTCCATTTAGTGTAGTAGCAAAACTGCCAGTTGAGAAGCTTGGCACTCCAATCAAAAGTATCACTGGACTGAAAAATCCATGGGGAGTGGCAGTTGACCAGAGAGGGGAGGTGGTGGTCACCGAGGGAAGGAAAGATTGTGTGTCTATTTTTAGTCCCAGTGGTAAGAAGCATCTTACATTTGGCACTCATGGCTCTGGTCAAGGACAATTTAGTAGGATTAGGGGAGTGGCAGTGGATGGTGAAGGTAATATCCTCGTGGCAGATGGTGGCAATCATCGCATACAGAAGTTCACAACAAATGGCCAGTTTCTCTCTGCAGTTGGTACAGATGGTGATGAGTTTTACTATCCTACAGACATTGCCTTTAATGCTGCTAATAACAAGGTGTATGTTACTGAAAATGGGAATAAGCGTGTTCAAGTTCTGAACTCTGACCTCAGCTTTCATCGCTTGTTTGGAGAGAGTGGTAGTGGGAAGGGACAATTTGGTGAAAACCTGCGTGGTATAGCCTGTGATAGTGCTGGAAACGTGTATGTGGCTGATACTGGCAACGATCGCATCCAAGTCTTCACAGCTGGGGGGTGGTTCTGTAGGATGTTTGGGAAGTATGGTGTTGGTAAAGGGGAACTAAAAAAACCTTGGTGTATTACCATTGACACTAATGATGTCGTGTATGTCGGTCATTTTGGCAATAGTCGTGTGTCTCTTTTCACTTCCAAGGGTCAGTTCATTACATCATTTGGCCAACATGGGACGGGACTGGGACAGTTTATGTCTCCTTATGGTGTAGGTGTAGATAGCAATGGACTAGTTTATGTGTGTGATTATAGTAACAGTTGTATCCAAGTGTTTTGATTTATGTTACACCACATTTAAAATTATTTTAATGCTTTGCTATTCCTACAACATAGTGTATATGAATTGAATTTCTTGTTTTTGTTTGATGATTCTCATTATCAAATATAAAAACGTTGCTCATTGCATATGTCTCTGCTGACATCTCTCCTTCAGGAATTGGTTCTGGAATAATCAGATAGCTTTTATAGTGCTGTAGCTAATGCTCTTCATGTACAGTAGGCCAAGTTGAATCTGCATGGCATAAATGTGTATTCAGCTGTTTTGGTAGAGAGATGATATTGTGGGATATGAGAAAATGTTAATAATTAACATTATTATTATCACTCATGAAGAGCTTTCTTTAAGGAGCTCTGGTGGCCATTGCAAGTCAACAGTTTCTTCAGTAAACTGAGTTATGCCTACGCAATGTGCAATATAACAAAGCAGTGCCTCATTCTGAGTCAATTAAAGTATACACAGACCCTTGGTGGAGCTCGCAATTTTAAAAGGGTTGGGCACATGAGACTAAAAAATTCAGTGATGATCTGAAGGCTTTGTTTAATTAAAGAATTTTGAAAGATTCAACAGTAGCTGTCTTTAATTCCATATGGATTCACAAAACTTTAAAAAGATAATTAGCTGTGTCAAGATATGAGCATGAAAATTAATGCACACTTTGTACCTCGGTGAGACCAGCTTCCCTATGCTTGCTGTCTCCAGATGGGCAAGGAATTGTTCCCACCCAAGTTCCACTGAAAATCATCAATGGTTCCACTGAACTGTTGAAGGATTTTGATTGCCCACTGACACAAGCTATAGTACTCATCAACAGTGCCCATACATACACTCAAAAAGGAAGATGCCCAGTACTAGAAATTAGTTTATGTTCCTGAAAATAAAACACTCTGCATAAACTATAATTATTATAATAGTTGGAACATTATTAATTTTTACTGCGTGCAATACTAGCCTTAATTGATTCTTTTGTTATATAGCTAGCTAGCTATAGTTCTTAGCTTGTTAGTCAGAAACACTTTTTCTATCATGGATTGCATATTATCTCAAAGACAGCCAGGCTGGCCCTGACAGATATGTAGTTGTGTTTACTAGCCAGTTATAGTTAATGTATATGTGACAGTCGAAATCAAACTTTATTCACGTTTTAGTCAAAGTTTACTTTTGTCATGCCTGATGCTTTACAATAAAATTTTCTGCCTTTTGAACTTTTTTTTTCAAAAGTAGAAAGCGTGAATAAAGTTTGATTTCTACTCTCGACTGTCACATATGCATGTTGGTTAATTACAAAAGTACCAGACTAGACTGAAGCTATGCTTTTGTCTGGGCACCAAGTGCCATGGAAGATTGTTCACAGAGATGAAAGTGGTATGACCATCACTATATTAAAAATGCATACAAGGATCATGGTCATTTTGATACTGGAAGAAGTCTGACAAGCAAAAAGCTACAAGATAATTATTTGGCACACAACAAGCTACATGTACTGTAGCTAGGAGTCAGAGAGGCTAAGAGGAAGCTACTATCATGTACATGGAGTTCATAAAGAGCTGCATGCAAGGCCACCTTAATGATAGAGCAAATCATAGCTGTACTTTTGATGATTGTAGCTATAATAGCTAACTATGCCAGATATTCAGTCCTGGAAGGAAGTGGAGAAGAAAATATGGTATGGTAACTAGGTATACTTGTTAACACACAACCAACGAAATTTTTGATAGCACAAATCAGATCACTAATTTAGGGATATGAGACACACCATGTTGCAATGATTTTTTTGGTATGCTTAGCTAATTGCTAATGCTAGGTTAGCTACAATTATTATAGCTATATCAGAATTCAGTAGCTAGCTAACTGGCTAAAGTTAATTTTCAGCTATTATGCAAAAAGGTATTATCATAAACTCCTTCACTGTTGAATGTTATATACAGCAACTTCACGTGGTGTTCTTGTTGATGGAACTTGTCCATAAGCCACACATGAACTCATATCCATTTTATCACCAGCACCAATACTAAAAAATTAAGACAATATTATAGCTACCAATCAATGCATATATTATTGTCAGTGTTGAGTGTACCTAATAGAAGTGGTCATTTATAATACCTTGTTGTAACTTCATAGGTGTGCTCCATATCTTCGTTAACACTTTTCCCCCTGCACACAATAATAAGTAAGACTGAAGTAAATGTCCACCGGCTCCAGAATCATCTAGATCTCTACCACATCTACTGTTATGCTCACTTTGATCTTTTATACAAGTAGAATACTGCAAAAAGAATAGTATTGTTCAGTAGGACTGTCAACGAAAAGGTCACCAGAACACAAATGGATATGTCTCTTCCATACATGCATGCTTCACCTGCATCTGTGCATAATTATAGCGGTCATTATAAACCACATGCATATGCACAATTGATGACTTTGACATGTCTGACTCTATTTAAAAAGCAATTAGGGATGAAAGAAGGAAATGGGGTCCTGTATATCCAGCCAACAATCCCTACATACCGTATACAAGTTAAATTTGGTGGTGTATTAAATTTGACGGTTTGGCGGTCCATCTTGGAACCACCAATAATAATGTCCGCCAATATCTATAGCTAGCTCTGGGTGGGGCTCGAGTGTATCTCATGGAACAATGAGCTGTGCATGCAAGACTACATAATAGCTAGCTAGCTCCATTTCCAGCTGTATTGCAATTGTGATGGCTCTTCGAAAGTTCTTGAAGAAGGAGGAAGTGAGCAGGCAGCTGACATCAATCTTGGAATGTGGCAAACTACATATACATTGCCATCTGATATTACCGCAATAGTGTATGGGTCCTCTGGGTTTCCTTCTTCCCTTTGACAGCTGAATAACCCCCACCCCCACATTTGATAACTTTTAATGCGTAATAGCCTCAAATACTAGTCAAGTGAAACTCCATGGCTTGCTCCTGGGGGGTTTTATTTGGTGTTTCTACCATGGATCCTTTTGGCGGACATTATTATCGGCGGCTGTTATTGCACACTCACTCACGCATTCTTGTACCGCGTGTGTGTGCACATGCCATCGGTCGAGTGCCAAACAAGCCAGGAGCAAGCCAGGAGCAAGCACCAAAATTAACTCATATACGGTAAATACATTACACCATGTCACACTGACAGCCGTAAGCTATGGGTAGCTTCAAATATGGGTAGCTACCATTGTGCAGTAATATATGTTATGTAGGAATTGTTCATACAGAACAAAAATTGATCTACTTATGTTTGTTTTTTTTTTTTGTTTGTTTGTTTATTTGTTTGTTTGTTTACCATATAAAGAAATAGAACAAAGGCCATTCCATGTTCTCTGTAGATGTAGTAGCTAATCAATTGTAGCCTTTTGAGAACCTGTAGAGTAAGGGTACGTAGAAGAGAAAGAAGAGTTTTATAACCTTTGATCTGCTATCCCTACATCGAAATCTAAAAACCGCTTTTATCTTCCCTTTCAATCATTATGATGAAATAGTAGCTCAGTGTAGAGTTTTGAGAACCTGTAGAGTAAGGGCAGATCAGAGAAAGAATATTTATACACTGCATAGTGTCAGTATGGGTGAGAGAAGCCTGTATTCATAATGTCCAGTATGGGTGTACATAGTGTCCAGTATGGGTGAGGAGAACTCACGTAGTTCAGTTGTGGTGAAGGAGGATATGATGCTGGTGGCGGTACCTACAGAGTTGCTGCTGACTACATGGTAGAAGTAAATGGTATTAACCATGAGGTTGGTCAACTCCACTTCAGTGATGAAGTTTATGAGTGTGATGTCCATACCGCTGGTCACTAAGGAACTGTTCAGACTCAAGTTTGCCTCAGAAAGTCCATACTCCACCACATAGGACTCAGGGTCATAGGTCACTGATGAGACATGCCACTGCACCGTGGCTCTATTATGGAATAATGATGAAGTGGGTGTGATTATAGGCATGGAAGGACTGGAAGGTCCTATCAATAGCAACATTGTCATTTCAAAAATGAGGTCACATTCTTTGGAAGCTATCTCAGGATGATATGAGCTTACCAATGATGGTGATAGTCCTAGATTCTGAGTTGTTGATGATGTCAGTGGCTGGGGAGATGTCTAAGCTCACCATGCAAGTGTAACTCTGGTCCCCTACTTCAGTGGAATTCAGGGAGAGCACACTCCTTCCACTTGAGCCAAATTGACGGCTGCCAGTGACAAACTTGGTAGGAATGACAGTGCCATTGTTGTATTGCCAGCTAATGACCATGTGTAGGTTGACACCAATGCCTCTAGCATTCAGGGAAGCCAAGCAGGTGAGGAAAAGAGAATTGTAGGGAGCTATATCCAAGTAACGGTCAACCATATTAGTTACATCTACATCTATCACTGGCCCTGAAAAGAGAAACAAGGGAATTAAGGCTATAGATTATTACACCGCATGGAAGATCACATAGCTAATATCCCTATAGCCAGTAATATCAGAATATCAGACTGAGGGATCACAGTCACACAGGCTTCACCAAGTGTTTGCACTCACTGAATATTGTGATGTTCTGAGACAGTGTAGTATTGGTGCATCCTGTGACTAGAGGATTGTGTGTGGCTGACATGACAGTTCCAGTGCAAATGTAATTGCCTGCATCTCTTGCACTTATGGGACTGATTTCCAATGTACGTTCAAAAGCAATTCCACGTATTGAGACATTGTCAATATGTACACGATCTGAATTCTCAAGAACACTAGGTGCAGAGATGAAAACATCAGCATCCACATCCTCCAAACTTCCAAGTAAATACACCACACGACATGTGTAAGAGAAGTTTAAACCTATGTAAGGATTTCTTGAACTTGGATCGACAACTAGTCTTACTACTTCAGATGGAACTGAACAAATCAAATCAATGACAAGTAAGCTGCGTGTCCAATAGGATTAAGTTGACTCACTGGAGACACTGAGACTGATATTACTTGACACTGCTATCAAGTCATTGTTGTCTCTTCTGTGAACTGCACAACGATAGTCACTGCGAGCATCAGTGAGCACCACAATGCTAATATTGTACTGGGGGGTGCTTCCAGTGTTTATCATGCGGTCACCAACAAACCATATATAGGAGAGTTGGACATTGGAGTCAAATTCCTCCAACCTGCATGTGAAAGTGTGAGACTCTCCAGCCACAGCCATAATGTTCATGATCATAGCTCCTATAGAAAATGGATAACATTATGTGTGTAAATGAGAAGAGAGTGATTATTCACTTACTCTGAGCAGACATAAGTGGCAAAGAGACTATTAGTACAAGCAGTCTCACGAAGAAGGCCAGCACAAAACCACCCCCCTTCATCCTCACATCAGTATTCTGATAGAAAGGAGTGTAATAACCATCATATAAATGCTAACTGGACGTCACCACTAGCTCTGTATGTCTGCCACTTACATCCAATGTTAAGTGGCAGTTAAGTGAATTAATGATCATATTGAGTTTGTGTATACTAGCATCAATCTCTCCCAACTGCAGATGAATCTTCTACCTTAGAGACCTTTGTCAGCATGCTGTATTTTTATCTGTATTATTATTTTTTTCAAAACCACAAAAATGTTATCCCATGAAATTTCCTGCTATAATTATGGTATTACATGCAAGAATATGTAGCTATGTAGTCTCTATTAGCTGCACTAAAAATCTTGGATATCAACATCCAAAATAAGTTCAAATTAATCCTCCTGCAGCTTGTAAGTATTCCCAAACACTTTCAGTATTTGGATGTTTACTTTCAGTAGATACAGCAATATCTGCTGGCCAATAATTAACTGCTACCAGCTCTCAAAGAAGCTGCCCTCAAACAAAATCTAGTGACATGCATAGTTAGTTAGTTTGGAAAATTTGATGGTTAACATGAAATTATATAGCTGATCTTGTTTGTGAAGCCTGGGTGTACTTGTCAATTGCAAGCAATTATGGTGAGAGAGCAAAAATAATGATTATGGCATTCCTGTTGCCATATCAACGAAGATGACTGCAACAGCAAGATGTTGATACAAACTCACTTATAGCTTTGTTTATGAAGCTTACCAAGTAACTGCTATTTCGCTTGTCTCTAGCGCTTCTATAACCTTAAAAATAGGCTATTCTGAAGCAGAGAGGATGAAGCACTACAATTAGGTGAGTTACTTTGTTAAGCTGAAGCTGTAAGATACCTTGTATGTTATGCTTTTTAGCTTGTAACCTTGTAATCTACCATGAGAAAGGATCAAGAACACATGGAGTAAGAACTTTATTGTAGAGCTTATTCTTGCTGATCCCATGCAAGAAGCGAAATATCACATTGCAAATAGACTTCCCCTGGTGGTAGTACACAGTGTGCGATCTACTCCTCTCATGTGGTGTCTTGTGAAAGGAAGAGGTGAAGCTGTTGGTGTTAGAGAAAGCCATCAGCTGCCCCATGAGTGCCATATCCATTTCACTGCTGGACAGTGCCCTGAAAGTCTGACATCCTTCACATGCTCTACATCAAACTGCTCACAGCATGCCCTACCTCCTTTCCGCACACATCCACACCCCCTCTCCATGAACTGCCCCACAAACAAATCTTCCTTCATCTCACCCGGCATCAGCTCAAATTCCACCTCACCACCAAAGTCCACACGCCTCATTGCCTCCTCAACCAACTCCTCAGTGCTCAACTCTACATACTCGTCACCATCTCCTCCATTCATATCACATGCACCTCTACCACTTTCCACCTCTATACCGCTACTACTCCCTCCCTCTGTACAAGCCACTCCAACCTCACCATTCTCTCCCAACCAGTCATCAAACCTCCCAAGATCACCATGCACACCATCATCCACCAAATGTGCACCACTATTGTGGAGGTAAGATGTACCTATGTAAGATAGTTTACTTATCATAACTACCCTTTGTTGTACTACAATTTAATTATTCGTTCATTGCACTAACTTAGATCCCTTTCTTAATAATGCACACTTAACAACTACCCCTTTCTTTACAGTGCACACTTATCCTTTGTATTGTGTAATCTATTTAATTATTCATCCGTTGTATCTAACATTACTTCTATAGATCCCTTTCTTAATGATGCACACCTAACATCCTATCTCAAAAAAAAATTCAGTATCACTCTTGTTATAATGAGCACTAAAGAGCACTAAAGCCATTAATGGTGTTGCATAAGTTTTCTTAGCAGTGAGCTTAACTTTGTTGTTCTCCTTTTGCTCGTATGAATACCGTAAAATTTTCTAACTTAAACATATGCAGCTACAATCAATTTAAATCATTTTTAAGTCTTATTTAAGTCTTAAATGCAATAAACCTCTCTCTTCAGGTTCGGAGATTCCAAAATCGTCATTGACATCATCCAGCTGCTCCTCATCATCTCTGCAAGAAGGGTCAAAGAAGTCACTGATGACCTCCATCATAGACTCCTGATCATCTTCAGAGAGTTGCAGAAGCTGATTGATAGCTGTTGCTGCTTCACTAGCACAATCCTTAGCCATTGAAATTCAATACTACTATGAATTATATTTTGTGGTTACTGTGGTAACAAAAAATTAAACAAGGGAAAGTCCCAGATTAACCGCGCACTAGTAACTAGGTTTACGCATAGATATAAGAAGTTTACGGGATTGGAAACGGATCACGTGCTCTCGTTAGCAACTAACAACCGAGGCGCGTTGACAGCTGAATGACATAGCACTTTTGTCAAAGTTGCTGTTCTGACAAGATCCGTGAGGTAAGACTTATGCCAATGATACTATAATACACTAGGGCATAGATTTACTGTATGAAATAAATTTTAGCTCAGATTTTCAAGTTTATTCCTACAAATACTACTGTGGTGGTTAATGGGACTGTAATCCCTCTCACGCTTGATGGAATCAATTGCTGTTGCTCATTTTCTGATCAAAAGGCATGTAAACTTTAGCTACATGGAATAGTAATGTTAGTTTTTGTATTTGCTGACGTATATTGTCTCTAGCATTTGCAAGTGGTGTTAAAACTGTAATCCCTCTCCCAAGAAATAGATTAACAATATTGAAACTGTATTAGTTATTTCAGGGAAAGGATAGAACAGTAAATGGAATTGGTGCATTCGTTTTCTATACAATAGTCATCCTATGGAGATGGCAAGCTTACTATATTTCCCCCTAATATCCATAGGGTCCACAGGACAGCTGACTGAGCCGAATTCTTGAGGTGGATGGTGTCAAAACCCAACAGCCAAAAGCTGGAAGTATTGCAATAATGTTGATGAGGGAGAACTGAGCAGAAACTGGCGGATAACTTTGGGGCAAAATTATCTAGCTATAATAATAATGAATTTATGTCTAATTTTAATACCAAAAGTCATTCTGGCCTTTCTTTCAAATCAATCACATAAAATTAATGTATAATGAGCAATGATAGGTACTCATAGTTATAATTACAAGGAAAAAAGTTATGAATAATTAATAACTTCCTTCCTCAGACTCTCCAACTTCAACTCTCTGACTCTTCACTTCTTCAATACCTTCCCCTTAGCTTACTTGTACTATTCTGTGAGCTGTAGGGGCAGAATATCACTTTAACTGCCTTGAAAGGAGTGAATATTGACAACGATTAATATAATTAATGCTGCATGCGCGTGCGCATCTGTCAACGCGCCACGGTTGTGCAGTTCATTGGGCGTTTCCAATCCCGTAAAACCTCTTATATCTATGGTTTACGTAAGCCGTAAATCAGAGAGTGCGGTAGCACTCTCTATGTAGGGATGACTCGGACGGCCGCGCGCGCCGCCTATAGACTAATACAAAAGTGAAATTCCAGTTCCCCCACTTAGACCTAACAAAAGCTACTGTGAATGATTATCCAGCCTACTAGAGCCTACTACAATGTGCAGACCAAGTTTCAGGACCAGGGAGCTTACCGTTTCAGAAATACGGCAAGCAGGTAAATCGCTATATTCTTCTTCTTCTCTATTATTATTATTCTTCTTATTATTCTTCTTAGACAACCATATCTCTCGAACCACTCAAGCTACAGCTATGATTTCTGGACAAATCCACTCCAAATTCTACGAACTACGATCTTTTCTACTCGTTGATCCTCGAAAGAGTCGATGAAAAAGGAGACACTAAGGAGCACAGCACTCGACTAATTCAATTAGGAAGCCATCTTTTCTATAATACGCATGCGCATGTATTTGATATCCAATTATTCGAAATTATAATATTACTCAGCTGCCTCTAGCTAGCTAGCTAGGTCCTACACAGCGAAAAATCTACAACTTGTAAGCATTTTGTAACAGGTATGTAACAGAACAAAAATCCGTAAACCCTAGGCACCGGAAGTACTAATTTTTGATCTGTAGGCAGTTGGTGGGGCAGCAGGTCTGATACAGTCCAAAAATACGGACCTGTTACAGACTTGTAGATTTTACTGACCTGTTACAGACCTGTGTACAGGTCATAACTGGTATGTGGGGCAGTCCAGACCTGTTACAAGTTGTAGATTTTTCGCTGTGTAGGTATAGGTACGTATATGTAGCTAGAATAATGATGATGATGATAGACTACTGTATCGACTCGGGGATTTAGATTCAACAAGGTAGACTCTATTTCAGCATCTTCTACCTCCACCTTGACTCGTTGATAATGATTGGGCTGGTATGCTATTGGAGAACTATTCTTCTTTCATCTGTCCCTGCATACACATAGAAGAATGAACTCTATAGATAGCTAAAACCATAAAAGAGAGGAAAAAAGACCAGGAACAAGTAAGGGAAAAAGCATTTCGTGAAATGAAAAAAGATGTAGGGATGACCACTGCTCAAAAAAGTAAGGAAACAAGAAGGATGGAATCTTTGTTCTGTATATCCAGCCAACAATCCCTACATATACGTACATTACTACACTATAATCTGAAGCTACCCGACGTATATGTAGGGATTGTTGGCTGGATATACAGAACAAAGATTCCATCCTTCTTGTTTCCTTACTTTTTTGAGCAGTGGTCATCCCTACATCTTTTTTCATTTCACGAAATGCTTTTTCCCTTATTGTAACGTAGAGTCCGTTTATACGCTTGGTAAGTTTTTGAAGAAACTTCTAACAGCGCGCTTGCCTACTTCTAATGGTTTCTGACTCTTCAAACTTGGCATGGAAGTAGACCAAAGATCTAAGATATATTTGAGGTAAAAAAAAAATTTTTAGAATAAAAATTTTTTTTGGTTGAGCACACCATAGATACTATATACTGCGCACCCTGGATAGGAAACTCCACCTCTCAATTAATTGGCACGTTTGCCGCATGCGCTTTTCGCGAAAATAATTATTTCCACGTTGGGATGGCCTTGGCTGACTGCATCAAGTTTAGCGATTTCTTTCGTCCAAAGTGGTAAGTTTGTAGTAGCCTCATTACTAACCACTTACTTAAACAAAATATAGTTTAAGTATTGCCTGCTTACGCAACTTTAACTAGAGTTTAGTAGGAAGAATAGGTTGCATGGAATTTGTGAGCACATAAACTCCAGACTGCTTGCATATTTTAGCCAAGTAACTTTACAGCTTCTTTTTCATTTATGTATGCATGAAGTAATCTAGTCATTATTCTTTCTTCTATTTATTTTAGGTATATTTTTTACAAACTTGTTCCAATTAGGACATAGCAAATTGCACACATAATCCAACAAGTACTTTGAGCTGCTGTATTGAACATAATCATAAATTGAGATCCAGTTATGACATAATAAAGTTAGGGGGGTAAGAATAGCAGGTATCTCAGAAGTGCTTAGAAAATAGGGGCATAAAAATAAACAAAAAATATTACACCTGTAGCTATAATGCCTGGTAAACGAGGAAAGAAGGGGCATGGATCAAGAAGCAAGTCACGTTTAGCCCCCCCAAAGAAGAGGAAAGAAACGTATGCTGTTAAGGTATTATGACAGCATATCAGACTTGTTTTACTTGATATCTTGTCACTGTTCTATTTTAGTGTACTTCTGATACCCTTCAAGGTTTTCTTCTTCACTTACAATCACAATCTTTTTCACCTGATTGGGTATTTCAAATGAATGAGAGTTTGACAGAACTGAGGATTATTAGATTGCATCGTCAAAAGCATCCTTCTACTAAGCCTATAGTTATAACAAAGTCATTGATTGTGCATTTGGACTTAACATGGATGGTCCATATACATAGCCAAATGGTTAACCCAATACAGTGTTCAGCCCTCTTTAACATCCCTAGCACACTGACATTTGATACATTCAAGGTGTTGCTCTCCCTCATAATGAGTCATAATGTGTGTGCAGGGAATCCTGATGCCAATTTTGTTAAGATGGCAGAATCGCGTACAGGAAAATTTTTGTCCCCCAATAAAGAACTCGTGTGTTATCTGGACAACCATTGTGTAACTATGGATGGCAATCTTTACCCTTGCACTGTCAGACATACAAAATGTGAATTGTTGGTCAAAGAGGTGTCATGTGCAGAGTGCCACAAGTACCGTTGTAATTTGAGGGCTATGCATTCCAGTTACACCAGGAAGAAAAATTCAGTGTTGACCAGTACAACCAACCTACGCTACATGCGTTCACCACAAAAGAGAGCAAGAATATTAAGGATGAAGGAAGTATTGCATAATAAGGAAAGGCAGATACAAAGATGGAAAAAAAGGTTTAAGAATCTAACTGAGAAGCATGGTGTTGAAGTCACAAAAGAGCTTGAGGATGATTTTAAAAGTATAATAAAGAGTCATGATGGTGAAATGAAGAAATTACCTGTGCAGAATTTCAAAAGAGTATTTTGGGATCAACAAGTTAGTTAATAGCTGTTTTAACAGACTCTTACATATGGAATTTACATGTAATTAGGTTTCTGCAATGAGTGTGAAAGGGAATACAGGACGAAGATGGCATCCATTGTTTATTCGATGGTGTTTAAATATTGCACTTACGTCATCTAAAACCTATGATATAATGCGTGACTCCGGTTTTATTACTCTTCCATCTAAACGGACATTGCGTGATTATACACATTTCTTCAAATCACAACCTGGATTTCAAATAGAAGTTGATGCTTTTTTAATGGAGGAAGCAAATATTAAAGAATTGGAGCATGATTGGAAGAGGTATTATGATTATCATAATATGTAATTATATTATTTATTAAATTATTCCATAGAAGTGTTAGCATTGTATTTGATGAGATGAAAATACATGAAGATTTAGTGTTTGATAGAAATGGGAAAATTATTGGATTTGTTGATGTTGGTGATTTTAATAACAAGATAAGGTCATTTGAGCAGCGGTGTAAAAACAGCAATAATAATGAAATTGCAACCCATATGTTGACACTGATGATTCGAGGAATATTTATCAGGTTGAATTTTCCCTATGCACAGTTTCCTACATCAGGTAATAACACTTAGCTAAAATGTAGTCATACTTTAATCCATCTAGCTATAACACAGGTGTTGTGGGAATTGATTTAAATGCTATCATTTGGGAAGCAACACGACGCATTGAGCAAATTGGACTTCACGTCGTTGCTTTTGTGTGTGATGGTGCGAAACCCAACAGAAAATTTTTCCGAGATCACAGGCACAAGACATACATGAAGGAAGGAGTAGTTTATAAAACCCCAAATATATATAGATCTGGAAAATTCATCTACTTTTTTTCTGATGTCCCGCATCTTATAAAAACAACAAGAAATGCATGGGCAAATTCTACAGAGAAAGGAACTCGGAATCTGATGGTAATGCAATGATATCTACATAGCTATTAATATTAATATTTTAAGTCTTTAGATTAATGGACAAAAGATAATGTGGTAGCTACCATCTTGTTAAACTATATGAAAGAACACAAAGTGAGACAGGATTGTACATTGGCAAGAGACTCAAATTAGAGCATCTGAAGTTGACATCCTACTCGAAGATGAATGTGCGACTCGCAGCTCAGGTACTAGCTAATGTATCGCCTTTTTAATTACATTATTCACTTGTTTTATAGGTTCTCAGCAAATCAGTAGCGGATTCATTTGCTTCAATGAGGGAGCTTGAGCCAGAAAATTATGTGTGGAAAATGACAGTGGAAACAGAGAGATTCTGTCGAACATTTGACAAGTTTTTTGACTGTATGAATACACGTAATTTGAAGGAGGCCAAGGAGAAGAGAAAACCTGATCTCAGGGGATATTTTAGCCCAAAGGATTCCAGGCTTAAGGTGTGATGTGGTAAATAGTAATATGTACAATTATTATGTCAAACCATGCATCATAATTATAGTGGCTAAAGACGACCTTTTTGGAATACTTGAAGGAATGGGATGAATCAGTGAAAGCACTACCTGAATTATCCGACAAAGAAAAGAACTGTATGCTCCTTCCAGATGAGACACTTTATGGTGTACGTATGACAGGTACTTATTTCTAAATAATTATAATAGCTAACTATATTAGCTGTAACCTATGCTTGCAGTTTATTCCTTCACTGAACTAGCCGAGTCTCTTCTGAGCAGTGGTAGCAAAGGATGCTTCATACTCAGTGAGAGATTTAATCAGGACCCTCTTGAAGCCTTCTTTGGCAAACAGAGGATGAGAGGAGGAAGAAGTGATAACCCTACTGCCAAGAGGTTTATTGAGAATACTCAGGCAATAAGGGTTGGTCGTTCAATGGCCCTTGGAGGGAGTAGCAGTGTGAAGCGAATGCTTGATTTTGACTCTAATGATATTGAAGAACTGTTCCAACCATTACACAAAAAGAAGAAAAAGAATACATAATAATTATTATTATGATAATAATATTGATAGTAGCTAACATGGCCTGTACCATATATCACTTCTCTTCTTTTGAAGAAGACTCATTCCGCTTGAGTTCTTTTCGTAGGCTTTTCTTGCTTTAGTCATACTCAATACCTTGTAATTTTCCATGAATCTGTTGCGGAGAGAATGCCCTCGCAAGATAATCCATTCCTGCACAATAGATGTTAAGAGGCACTGAGCAAGGTGGTGATACTCATCTTCTATGTTGTTTATTTCAGACCAAATAAACTGTATATCAGAGTCTGCAGTTGCTGTTGCAGTCAGACTAGCCACAGAACGTTCTTCTCCTGCAAAGCACTCCATCAACTTGTCATAAATCACAATTTCAATCTCACAAAACAGCCAAAATGCTTCATCTGTCACATGTAGCAGACCACCTCTGTCAGTTTTGGTCAACCAAACCCTTGTGTATTCCTCAAAATCATCCGCATCCACATCTTCAAGATGGTCTAAGTCTGTTGGATCATGAATTAATGAGTTAATACATTCCTTAATCTTTGCTGAATCATCCTTGCTATATTTCTTCATAAGCTTCCTCAATACATACCCAGATGCATATCGAATGGCATTCTTTTCGATGTCATCTAGACACCTTTGTCGCTGCATACTTTGTGTTCGAGCAGGAGCCTTGAAAAATGACAAAAATATCTTTTCTGCAACAATTTGCCAAAGGAAAAGACCTGTTGGTAAGGATGGAAACTTTCTCAAGATTTCTGGAAGCTTGTATGTCCTAAACCTATGAAACCTAGGAATACTTCTTTTCTTTAATAGTTCAACTGAATGTAGACTGCCTCCTTTGCTGATAATTTCCGAACATTCCCTTTCTAAGGTTGTAAATAGCAAAAGGGGCTTCTCTGCCCTGCTTTTAATGTCCTCTATATCTTTCAAGATACTTTTGTTTACTGGAGTGTCTAGACTGAACTCTTCTTGTTTTGTAACTTCCTCCAATATGTTATTAAAACGCAGGATAGCGTCAGGATCCATCTAGCTATCAGATACTAATAAAGCAGCTGCACGCCCACGCCCCCCGAAAAGCGGATGTGACCACTGAAAAAATTCCAATTTCCTATCCAGGGTGCGCAGTATATAGTATCTATGAGCACACCATAGATATAAGATGTTTACGGGATTGGAAACGGATCACGTGCTCTCGTTAGCAACTAACAACCGAGGCGAGGCGCGTTGACAGCTACAGCATGGGCGTAGCCAGGGGTGGTTCGGGTGGTTCGGTCGAACCACCTTTTCAAAATGAATAAAAAATGTTTTAAGCGCGATCGCGCGCTATGCGCGTACGCGCGTTCGTGAGTGATCGATCGATCGTGAGCTCGAAGCGAGCAGAGAGAAACGAGTGAGGCAAAGCCTCTTATTATTTTTGTCCATAAAAGGTCAGTTTTACGTATAACTCAGCCCTACTGAGCAGTTAGTGGCTTAGTGCCTGAGACTATGAATAAATCTTGCTGTAAAAACTGTACAAAAAACTGTACAGGTAGCCAGCAGATCGTGTACCATCTTCATCAAAAACTGTACAGGTAGCTAGCAGATCGTGTACCATCTTCATCATTTACTCATCTTCATACTTTCCCTGCCTTCATATGCTGCATTGCAGCTGCTAAGTGATTGTTTTTTTATAAATCGGTTATAAAAAAGGGTGTGGTTATAGGAAAGTGGGCGTGGTCATGCCAAAAAATTTTCCGCGCTTATGCGCGGATAACTTTAGAACCCCCTCTTCAAAAACTCTGGCTACGGGCCTGTACAGCTACAGCTGAATGACATAGCACTTTTGTCAAAGTTGCTGTTCTGACAAGATCCGTGAGGTAAGACTTATGCCAATGATACTATAATACACTAGGGCATAGATTTACTGTATGAAATAAATTTCAGCTCAGATTTTCAAGTTTATTCCTACAAATATTACTGTGGTGGTTAATGGGACTGTAATCCCTCTCACGCTTGATGGAATCAATTGCTGTTGCCCATTTTCTGATCAAAAGGCATGTAAACTTTAGCTACATGGAATAGTAATGTTAGTTTTTGTATTAGCTGATGTATATTGTCTCTAGCATTTGCAAGTGGTGTTAAAACTGTAATCCCTCTCCCAAGAAATAGAGTAACAATATTGCAACTGTATTAGTAATTTCAGGGAAAGGATAGAACAGTAAATGGAATTGGTGCATTTGTTTTCTATACAATAGTCATCCTATGGAGATGGCAAGCTTACTATATTTCCCCCCTAATATCCATAGGGTCCACAGGACAGCTGACTGAGCCGAATTCTTGAGATGGATGGTGTCAAAATCCAACAGCCAAAAGCTGGAAGTATTGGAATAATGTTGATGAGGGCGAACTGAGCAGAAACTGGTGGATAACTTTGGGGCAAAATTATCTAGCTATAATAATAATGAATTTATGTCTAATTTTAATACCAAAAGTCATTCTGGCCTTTCTTTCAAATCAATCACATAAAATTAATGTATAATGAGTAATGATAGGTACTCATAGTTATAATTACAAGGAAAAAAGTTATGAATAATTAATAACTTCCTTCCTCAGACTCTCCAACTTCAATTCTCTGACTCTTCACTTCTTCAATACCTTCCCCTTAGCTTACTTGTACTATTCTGTGAGCTGTCGAGGCAGAACATCACTTTAACTGCCTTGAAAGGAGTGAATATTGATCTCCTTTCACGGCCATTAATATAATTAATGCTGCATGCGCGTGCGCATCTGTCAACGCGCCTCGGTTGTGCAGTTCATTGGGCGTTTCCAAGGGTCTGACTAAAACGGGTGTGTATAAACTTCGGACCGGACCGGACCCACGGACCGTGTACGATCTGCGTGGGCGGAGCAAGACGGACCATTGCGCTGCGCTGAAGAATGTAGCTACCTGAGCAAATGATAATTCATACCTCATGCCTAGAAGCCCAGTTAGATAGCTAGCTAGCTAAACTGTTATATTTGTCTAAATATTGGTAACTAGCTAGTCTGATAGACCACTTGCATCTGGTTCACTATTAATTTTTCTAGAACATTGACTATAGGCTATTTTAGTTAGTCAATTAATGATTGTTCTTTTAACTCTAAAATCATTATTTTTCTGATATTCTTTGTGTTCCTAGATCCTGCAGGGAAGGAATAACTAAAAAACAAAAAAAACACAACATTATGGTATATCTGACCTGACTGAAAGAAAAAGGCTGATAAAACACTTGATATCTTGCATACTATACAAAAAAATTAGCTAGTTTTATATTGATATTAATTGAAGTATTTTTACCATGCATGTGAATACACCACAGTCATAACCATTTGTTTGCATATAGGTATTATCCTAATAACAAAAATATAATAAATAACTTGAATAAATTCTTAATACTTTTGGGCATAGCATCTTCTGGAGAAGTCTACATTGGGATTTGCCTTGCTTAGGTAATTTCTGAATCAGAAAAGCAGACAATGAAACTCAATGTTGTAATAATAACGTATATGTTTAGCTATACCTGATTGTTTCCAAGTATCTGATGTATTCGGAGTCATAGTAACGCAATTCCTGCATAGTATAGTGTCTACAATAGCTAGACACCAGTGTGCACCTCTGTTGATTGGTACTCTTTTTGTATTTGAGAACATTGACCTACGTATGTATGCATGGACATTGTATGAGTGAAAGGCAAAAGCAAACTATCTTGGAACCTCAATAAAGGAGACTCCAAAAGAGGACAAATCTTTGATAAAGGACAAAATAGAATTCTTATACACATTAGAGGAACAGAAGCAGAACAGAGGGACATTAGCTGATGAAATATGCAGTTTTCAGACTTGGAATGTCCATGAGGAAAGTTTATAGCAACACTTTCATCTCCTATGTAGTTAAAACTTGGTAGAATCCAAAAGTAAATGTGGCATGATGCTTAAATCTCAGATCTCTTCGTGAGGGAAAAACGATTGAAAAATAAATTTTAGATCACCGCTAGGAATCAATTTGGTCCCATTCTGGTACAAGTGATAACCATCGTCATCTACAGAATAAGTATGGTGGTATGAAAAGAAGTTAAGGAAGCTCACTTCAAAAAAACTGGATTAAGTAAAGATTTACTTCTCGACCATTTGCATTCCTAGGAGGTTTGCATTCCTAGGAGGATAAGTGGGGTTAAGATTTGTATTTTGCTTAAAATACTTCAAAACATCAGTAAACTTTAGTTCTTCATTGCTTCCATCCTTTAGCTGGCAAAAAAGAACAGCAGCGGGCAAATCATGGTCCGCCTCGCTCCGCGCACGCAGATCGGTCACGGTCCGTTGGTCCGGTCCGGTCCGAAGTTTATACACACCCGACTAAAACACGGACCGGACCGGACCACCGGACCACGATAAACTTTTGCGCACGAAGTCAAAAATGCGCATGCGCGCTTGATTGCAAAGATCTGGGACACAGCCCTGGGCTTTGGCTAAAGAGGTAGCAAGGCAATACAGTCACTATTCAAAGAAATGACCAGACCTGTGTTTTGGCAGCATCCCATGCAGCCTATGCGAGTCTACTACTCTATGTGAATGAACACATCCAAGGACAAGAGATGACCAAGGAAGATATCGAAAAGACCCTTCCTGGACCTTGCACCTATCATTGCACTGTTTTCCACCACACCCACCTGACGGGGGCAGTTTTCTCATTTTATCAACATTATGATAATAATAATTTCAATAAATAAATTACAATTAGTGATTCCGGAAGCTAGACCTGCCCACATATAACTAGCTCTATCTCAAAGGTCAATCAACACATGAAGGCTTAACTCATATCCAGCAGCAGCTTAATAAATGTACTAACTACTCAAACACCAAATGAACCAGTGTGTTATGTTCACAGTTAGCGCCTTTGATTTTTAGTTATATGGAGATTTATATGGGGAAAACGGTAAATCTGTATAACATCTATGTGCTTCACCTGTTCCTTGGTTAACCCACACCAGCAGGTAGGCCTTGTTATAAGCTAGCTAGTGATATCTAAACATCAAGCGCTTCTATAACTGTCAGGCTGCGCTGGCCGGCCAAAGTTTCAGGAAATGTATGGCTTCCGGAATCGCTATTACAATAGAAATTTATTCCCACCTTGCACGTGACTCCTGAGTACTTGACCAAGGAAGATATCAAAAAGACCCTTCCTGGACCTTCAGAGTCTAGGGTAGATCACTAAGTGAATGTTGGGTACATATGTTGTGTGCTGCAACATAATTATAACAAATCTATATACAGTATGTATATATACTCCATATAGCTAATATGGTTTGCTCAGATCGTAGACTTCTACTTATTTTTGATTGCGGAAGAATGCAATAAGAAACTTGAAAATAGTGTCTACTGTGTGTCAACTTTTTTTTTATACAAGCTCCTACTTGGATGTTCTGAAGTTGAATCTTGGATTAAAGTAATTGTTAAGATAGGTAACTTAAAACTAATAATTATAGGTGGATATAGCACAGTACAAGAAATTTATCATACCAATATTTTTGGGGTGTCATTGGACTCTCGATTTTGAGAAGTAGCTATGAGATCAGATAATGATTCATTATTGGGTGAACATGAAATGCTTACAAAATGTGCAGTAAGTCAAGTAGCTATAGCTACTCTGTCTATACCACTAGAGGATAATATTTATGTCCACACAGCAAATATTAAATATATTCATGACTAAACATCCTAGCTCAAAATGGAGATTGTTCTGCTAAAGTGAGTTAAGCTAGCTGGTTGTATGTGTGGAGATCAGTACAGTGTGTTGCCATTAGCCAGTATAGCTATAGCTATAGCTATTATGGAACTATACTTTTATTTTTCAAACATGGCCATGATTGTGGACTATTTTTGTGCTTAGTAAGTGTTACTAATAGTACAAGCTCTAGCTATAATTATGCATAATTACTGTTATGATAATAGTATGCACGCTACCAGGCTCTAAACTGGCCATTCACCTTCTCTCAGGTGGGTTGATTTAATAACCATATACTCAGATAACTATTGTTATGGTCTCATTAATTTTATCTCATACAGAATGATATTCATTTGAAAAGGAAACAGATACAATTAGAAATTGCAAGATTTTGATTTAATAATAATATTAACTAGTTCAGCAAGTGTGTGACTGTAGCTAGCTACGTAGGCTAAGTGTTACAGAAGCAACTTTATTAGTGGTCCATGGTCTGTGATTTTGTCAGCCCCACCTGGCCTGTGGCAATTCCAATTCAATTCAAGTTTGAATAAGCCGCAGGAGCACAAACAGGTAGGAGTGGAATAAAAATGAGAAAACTGCCCCCGTCAGGTGGGTGTGGTGGAAAACAGTGCAATGATAGGTGCAAGGTCCAGGAAGCGTCTTTTCGATATCTTCCTTGGTCATCTCTTGTCCTTGGATGTGTTCATTCACATAGGGTAGTAGACTCGCATAGGCTGCATGGGATGCTGCCAAAACACAGGTCTGGTCATTTCTTTGAATAGTGACTGTATTGCCTTGGTACCTCTTTAGCCAAAGCCCAGGGCTGTGTCCCAGATCTTTGCAATCAAGCGCGCATGCGCATTTTTGACTTCGTGCGCAAAAGTTTATCGTGGTCCGGTGGTCCGGTCCGGTCCGTGTTTTAGTCAGACCCTATAGATTGCGTGATAATACGCGAACCGGGTGTGATTTCTACATCGCTTTGTTTATAGCGTGGTGGATAGCTAGGCTTATCTAAGTGGATTGTAGGCACTAGACATATCTAAGTGCTTTGTGGTAAGTATTTAGCTTTCTATACATGCAGCTGCCTGCCACTCCACTTACAGTCGCGTAGCCACCCGACCGGAAGTGACATTGAAATAATACATTTCCTTTTTCAAAGCAATTTTTAACTCCGCGAATTTATCAATAATGTTAGCTACATGAAAAATTATACACAGGCCGCAAAAAAACGGTTAGCTACAAGAGCAGCTACAAAAATAACAAGGAAGAAGTGTTCTATCCCATCGTTCTTGAAATGTTCATTCGTTTTCTTGTACGAAGTAATTAACCACGTTGTAAAGTAAGCAGGTAGGTCTGTAGACTTTTGGCACAAATCATTCCGCAAGCAAGACAGTATTAGTCATCCCCCTCACTAAGTAGCTAAACTGTAACTGCAAAAGTATTATACAAGTAGTTATGCGTGCTTCATTTATTGAATAATAATAGAATATTAAAACCAAAATTAGTCATGTCAAAAGTTCATCCTTGCCACCCTCAACATCCTGATGGTCCATGTTCTCTTTGTAAACAAGAGTGAAACTATTACTCCCATCCATCTTCATGGAATTATAGAGAAACTCCTTCAGTTAGAGAGGCAAGTTGTATCTGTAAGTTTATGAAAGGAATATAAAAGAAATGTATATCACTGCATCATTCCAGTGCACCACGATGTAGACAATATATTATGGGCCCAAGCAGGCACTACAAGGGCTTATCGAGTCGCGAAGCGACGAGAGGGCATGCAACTTCCAATGCTCTGTATATAGACGGCGTAATGTAAAATATTACTATAAATAGCTTAGGTTCCGTCTGCATATGTCCGGATACTGCAGTAAACTGTGGTTAAATATAGTAACAATTTACATTTTGCCGTCTATACTAGTTGCATGCCCTCTCGCCGCTTTGCGGCTCAATACGCCCTTGCCGGTACCCAGATCCCCAAACCACTAGCTTCATTTCTCTACTCATGGTGACATTGAAACATCAAGAGACGATACTAGGACAATACATGCACTAACTGTTATAACACTCACCTTTCAATCATAAACCATAAGCCATGATCACAATCTTGATGATTTACTTCAACAAGTGAACTCTGTGGGGGCAGAAAGGGAGATAGATAATAGTATGTGAAAGAAGAGGCAGGAGTTCACCCTTGGGATTTCAGTAAATTAACTAAATGACATAGTTACGGCAAGCCTTCTATTCCATTTATAGTACTATGCTTAGTTAGATGAGCATGGCTGAGTCCCCCAAGGCTAAGAGACATTACAAAGAATAGATAGATCAAATTTCCGGGAATAGGTACCAGCTCTGAAGGTCCTTAGAGCACATATTGATAGGTGATGTAATGTCCATTGACAATACATACAATACATAGTCATTGTTAATATCATACAGTCCATCCAAAAGGTGAGGTCAGACAAAAGTGGGTATGGTTAGGCCAAAAATTTTCCACACACAAGTGTGCAGATATGCTGCCCCCTCCCCCTTATTTCTCAACCTTCATCCCCCGGTATAATGAAACCCTGATAGGTACTAGAGATTCATGGTCTTTGAGATCGTCTTGTATCTTTTCAAGAATTACAAAAGACACCCCCATCCCCTTAGTGTTTTGGTTAGGCATGTGATGAGATCTGTGCCAATGATCTTACTGTGTGACAGTCGAGGTTACTTTGATGCTCTACAATGAAAATTTCTGCCTTTCAAACTTTTTTCAAAAGTAGAAAGTGTGAATAAAGTTTGATTTCTACCCTCAATTATCACACGTACAGAAATGCCAAAAAAAGGCATTGAGCAAGCATCTCTTCTTATTTCTGACTCGCTTGCATCTTTTATTGCTTCTTTCGTAAATAGATCATAAGTATTGGTCAGTAGTATAACTTAAATCACCCCTTAAACCACATGCCTACAAATCCTTTGAGAGTCAGACATTCACCGAAAGACAAAAGGACAAAGAAAGAAAGTGAAATAGGATTCAAATACTGGGTGGTTTGCATTAGAGAGTACATCCCAGATAGAAATCTACTCATAGCTAAGCAATTAAAGGTATATGCAAGTGGAACCCAAGAACAGGTGTGCACCATATAGAATCCTTGTTGAATGACATGTACAACAGAGATACAAGTGTAAAAAAGCAGTGTTCTCCCCAGTATATCTTAAGAATAAGGGCCCACAATGCCTTCAAGTACATCTTCCCATTGATGTGGTCAATAGAATGCTGATTAACCACAAATACGTGACGGAATGACTTCATTCGAACACTGATCACTTGGCACAAATCATTCCGCAACGTGCACTCAACCTTTTTTTGTCCAAATACTCTAGAATATACTCTGAACTTACCTTTCGTTGAATCTTGAAACTGCAAAATACTTCTGCTGAATGTTAGCGGCAAAAGTCGTAGCTCGAGGCAGCTTGCTAAATTGGTAAGGAGCAAGGTCAGCTGCCTGTTTCTCTTCGTGGCGCTAGTCTTACATCGAAAAGTTGGTAAATCGGTAAAATACTTTCATTTAGCAAAATAATTGTGTAAGAAACTTCTCATTCCATCACCGCTACGCACTGTTAAGAAACTATAAAACTGACCACCTCGGCCTTACAAAATTTGGCCATTTTGGCCCATGACGTCACTTCCGGTCTGCAATAGAATTTGCACGGTGGCTACGCGACTGCTTACATAACTCAACAGCAAGGCATAAATCTCAACATCTCTACAGCCTTTTGGGCAGCAGGCACAAGAGGCTTATCTAAGCGGCTTGTATGCACTAGGCTTATCTAAGTGCTTTGAGGTAAGCATGTATGCAGCTGCCTGCCACCATTACATGACTCTTAGCAATATCAAGCACTGAAGCCTATCAGCTACTTTAATTGCTCACTTGCTCACTGTCAAATGCTGCACATTGCTACAGATACTCAACAGCAAATGAAAATCGCTGTCAACTGAATGTTGAACATTGCCCTAGTTATTCATAATACATACGTCATTATGACGTCACTAAATCTGCGCATGCGCATATGCGTCCTTGGTTTGTTTAGCTAACCACACCCAGATTTTCGATCTTAAAAAAAAGCCTTGTCTTCTTATAATTTACCACTGAAAAGCCGAGATTTGAATCGCTAGACAGTTGTAGTAAAATCTACATCCTATTAGGCTCTAGCTATTGCTAATATCACCCTATCATCGAACCTCTACAAGGAGGCGGGGCTTGTACCACCGCTACTAGTGCTACTGTACATACTTCTCACCATCTAAAGAGGTACTTATAGCAGCAAGTGGTCCCTACTGATGATCAGATAGTGTAGTTGCTTTATTTCTCCCTTGTAAATCTCCCAGTCTAGTTTCATCCATACCCTCGTATCATCAAGAGACTCGTTGTTCTACGGTTTGCAGTGTGAGTTATTTTATAGCAGTATCTTGAGTAGTATGTGATTGATCTCTTGATTTTCATTGAGTTTGTGTACAAAGGTGAGTTAGCTTTCTAGCTAGCTTATTGAGTGCCATTAGTGGGAACCCCACCTACTCCAGTCTGCATAAAGCCTTAATCTTAATTTTCTCAGGTCACTGCTCCTTTCTCTACATAATCAGCTAATTCCTCTCTTGTTGAGAGACATCTGTGATCATTGACATTTGTTCAACTAATAGATCAGATTGACTTGTAAGTTGGCATAATTATGATTATACTATAAATGAATCATCACATCTTATTTTTACACTTTTGGATGGTAGGGGCATAAAAAATGGCAGAGTCCAAAGAGCATTCCACAATGATTAACTGTATAAAACAGTTGGAGATTGCTTTGGAGTCTAACAGAGATATTACACAGTTTCTGCTTAAGCAAGGGTTCATCTCACCAGAGCGTTACGATGAAATTAACAGCCCAAAGTCAAACCTGACAGATGCTGAAAAGGCTCATATGCTAGTGAGTACTATAAGGAATCAAGTTGCACTCAACCCTCGCAATTACCACATAGTGGTCAATCATTTGCGTCAGAACATAAGATACAGAGACATCATAGAAATTCTTGATATGGAGTATCAAAGATATCCTGGATTTGCTCCTGAATTTTGCCCTCCAGCTGCTCCCCAGCCCCAACCAGGTGAGTGAATGACTGAAATACAGTATAGATATAGAGCACCTATAATCTTGGACATATATTTATTTTATTGTCATCATTATTTTTCATTGTTGTCATTGTTTATCATGCATATGCATACAATGTGTTGTTTCCACATAGTTGCTACTCAATCTGTGAAGGCCTCTAGCTCTCCCACTTCGCCAATGAGATCTCTAAAGGAGTCCTGTGAAGAAATGGCTTCTATGATGATCACACCCACTCCTTCTCCTAGAACTCCAAATGAGTCTTCTGAAGCTACACCCTCCTCTTTTATTCCATCCAATATTGCTCGTTTGCCAGTAACCTTACCCTTTGCAATAGCCACACCCACCATCCCACTCTCCAGTGGCTCCTCCCCAGTCCCCTCAACACGATCTTCTACTGATCCCTCTGGAAGAATGCAAACTTGTGATGCAGCAACAAGTGATAACTCAAGTAAGCCCAAGTTCCTACACCAACAATTTCAATGCCCCTAACAGTTTTAATGACCCTTTACCAGTTGATCTTCAACCCTTAGCTTTTTACCATGTACTACCATCAATTTAGACCAATATCGTATGGCCAAAAATATTGGCAGAGAATTAATTTGGCGGTTGAAGACTTATAAAGTAGTCTTCTTACATAGGTATGGTAAAGGTCGTCAACATTATGAATCTGGGTAGGATCTAGGAGCTGAGCTAGCTAGCTAGACATGACAACGCTAACTATTGGTCCCCAAACATAACTTTCAACAGAGAATTCAAAAGCCATCGATTGATTGAGCTTGAGCGCTTGCATGCTCGATATAGCATGCATGCATGCACGCATAAGCAAGCTTGCACGTGCGTCAATGAGCATGCACATTCCGCCAATATTGAATGAGAGCAATCTGCCAAATTTGCCAAATCTCAGCTCGTGATTTTAGTTGACTAACACACTTGCTGACTAACTATAGCTACAGCAGCTCGAACGAATCCAAATGGCAACTAACGAGCTAGCTAAACACTTTGGCTAATAACATGTACTAGCTATGGGGATTAGCCTAGCTACCTGATACCGCATACCCAGCTAGCTAAACTAGACACTAGCATGCAAAAGACAGTAGCGTAGTGCTGCTTACCTTCCATGATAGTGACCAGTACTGCAGAGCAGAGGTTGCCAAGCTAGCCCAGCTAGGCTATAATGATTATGGTAGATGGGGAGTAAACAAAAACATTTCTACCAATATTTCTGGCCATACAGTATGCCACCAACAGTTTGGATGAGCCTTTACCAATGTTGTGTCCTGATCGAGATAATAGCATTTTCTGTTATGCAGGTTCCTGCAATCAGATGACAAAACAAAAAATCAGAAATTTAGAAGATAAATTCAATGAACTTGCTGATAAAACATTCGATGAAATAGAAGAAGGTAATCCCAATGTCAAGCGATTCAGAGCAAGACTTGTTTCTTTGAGCTTTAAGTACCAAGAACAGCACAAAGATTTTTTCCAGCAGCTTACAGAAGATATAGAGAAAGACACGACCATAGATCACATATGGATGAAGCTAAGTCATTACTGGAATTTCCTCAACTACTCACTCCTTGAGAATCTGGTTCACAAATATGGGAGTCACACTCTCAAAGCTGATATGAGAAATTATTTGGAGCAATTAAAAGAATTTCGAACTAACACTCGTTTGTGCGAATTTGCCAAATACTGTGATAAAATCAGTAGAAAGTTGCCTGAAAAAGATTTACAAGAATTTGTTGTTAAGCTGAAGAAATCCTGGGATGAATGCACACTTGAAGACTTAGAAGAATTGAAAGAGAACATTACTCAACAGTTCTTTCTTCCTTCATTTGTGATGAGTATACGAAGCATTGAACCAGGATCCATCATAGTCACATGGACAATCCCAACACTTATCACATCAGCTCTCAGGAAGAACATCAAAAACATTGACATTTGTGAATTCTCTAATGAAAATGGAATTGAATGTATCCTTATCGATGGCAAAGAATTCTCTGAAGAAACCAAATCTATGATGACTACACCAATCACCACATCTATCAGTGGCTCCTCCCCTGTCCCATCAAAACGATCCTCTGGTGATCCGTCTGGAAGAAGTCAACCTTGTGGCAAAGATGCCAATGGTGAGCTTTATCAGAGAGTGCGTTAGGTAGGGTCATAAGACTGTATGAACTCAAAACTCTTTTCTCTTGGTTATCTGACTCAAAAAAAACTACAGTGTCATAGAAGAGAGAAAAGTACAGAGAGTAAGAGAAAGAAAGCAATTCATAAAATTTACATTTCATCTAGATTGTTCATTGCAGCGAGCGAGCTGACTCTCAGGTCATGACTCATGAAATTATATCAGAGAGTGCGCTAGCACTCTCTAAGTGCGGATGGCGGGTCAAAGGTCATAAGACTGTATAAACTAAAAACTCTTCTTTCTCTTCTACCCTTACTCTACAGGTTCTCAGAAGGCTACAGTGAATTATTACATCTACAAAGAAGAGAGGAGAATGTTCAAAAACCAAATATTCATTCGCTAACATAAGAAAAAAACGAGTTCTAAAATTGACTTTTGTTCTTTTTCTTTATAATAATGTATAAGATCGATGTACCGACTTACTGGCTATAGTCATCAAAATTCTGCTTTGGCCATCTGTTAGAACAGCACCTAGAGGCTGATCTTTTGCTATTAGTTTTGACTAAAGCGCTACTTCACAAATCAGTGATATCGATAGCACTCGGCTAATCTTTCTACGCCATTTTAAAGCACACGTCGGTAGGGGGCGGAGCGTATGAGCGTATGGGCGTGGCCATATATAAGTGCTATAGTGCAGCCTAATCAAGCTAGGTCTTCAGTTTAATCATTTAGCTAGCTATTTATTCTTATCTGATGATCTTCCTGACACTCCTTACTGAATTACAGTACAGATGCTCATCCTATAGTAGTATTATAGCCAGTACTTGGCTGTAGTGTAGTCAGCTCACTTTACCATGCCATGCACATGCCATTTACATTGTTGTTGCTGTAAAATTTTATATTAAATAATAAACAAAACTTAGCCTAAATAGCTAAATAAATTCTTCCAGAGACTGTGTATGAAGAAAAAAGATAGGTTTATGTAGAGCTGGCTTTGTATAGACTAGCTATACTGTAGCCTCATGTCAAATATTATATACTCTCAGTTTAAGTGACAATTAATACTGCCACCCTCGATTCTTTACTTACACAAACTTACTTTCAACTTCAAGCACTAAAAAAAGGATAGAAACAAGTGAGCGCAAAAAATTTCTTCTAAATAAAAAGTTAAGTAGGGATAGCCTAAAATCTAACTGGGCTGTATAATGTATGAAAACAATCCCTACTTTTATAACGGCCCATAGCTAGCTATAGGCAGTGAATGTAAATGTAGGGATTGTTTTCATACGAGGCTACAGTACATTATACAGCCCAGTTAGATTTTAGGCTATCCCTACTTAACCTTTTTATTCAGAAGAAATTTTTTGCGCTCACTTGTATATCTAGGTCTACACTCCAAAATGCCCCAGGCGTACATAGGTGTTGTGCAATAGTAGCACCCTGCTCTAGATTGACTTCTGCTTTGTGGGCAGCCAAGCACAAGGCTTATCTAAGCAGATTGTAGACACTAGGTCTAAGTGCTTTGAGGTAAGCATTACAGCATTCTATGTATGCAGCTGCCTGCCACTTACATAATTATAACTCACAGCAATATCTTCTAAGGAGTTGAAGCACAAATGAATAGCAGCATAAAAGCCTAGCTACTTGCTTGCTTACTTGCTGTGACTCAAATGTTGTACATTGCCCTAGTAATAATAGCTGGTTGGCACGCGCGTACGTGCACGTGATAGTGACAGACGCGCGCGCATGACAAATGATTCATTTTAAAATGGCTGACATAGTTATGAGTTTGATATGAGTGATCATTTTGAAGGGAAACTGTGGATATAACGATGGTAAAAGCACATTGTGTGGTTATAACTGCACAAGTTGATATGAATTTCATTGTCGTATGTGAAAGGATCATGGAGTTACAGCCGTCAAAGAAAATGAATATAATGAATCATAAAAATTTTTTGATTTAGGCGGCGGCTGGTGCCGATCGTTGACGCTGTTCTGGAGGAGTTTGAGCGGTCATATCATCATCATCTTCTGCATTGTTTTCCAGATGTAAGAAGTTTAGTTGAGCCTGTACCAAGAATAGAAGAGATACAGAGAGTCTAGTTTGAATGAGAGAAGCCACGCCCATTCCGTGCTAACATAGAGAGTCTGGTAGCTACCGCACTCTCTGGTAGCTATAACATAAATTTGGTAGTTCTAAGCATTCCCTTATTTGTGACAGTCACAAGTAGCTATAGATTATAATCAAACATCATTTATATGCATGTAAACATATAATTATAATTTTGGCCATTACTCTCCATCATGCACCCTATCTTGTCTGTCATGATATAAAGGGAATTCTTATTAATAGATTCAGAGCCTTCTTGCTTACATTCTCCATGTTGATGCCTGCTAGCTAATTAATAATAATGAATATGCTCTATTGCACTCTAAATCTACGTTGCTCCAGGGAGAGTTTGTAGATATCATTTTGTTTGATTGCAAGCTAATAATGGCTGGGCAAATGGGTGGATATAGCTACACCCTTTTTTTTAGGTCAAAGATAATAGGCCACTTTAGCTATATGGACTGGGCTACCATGAATGGTGTTGTGGGTTCTTCATAATGAGCCCAAAGTTCTGTGTTGACACAGATTACAGGTAACAGAAAGTTAGGAAAAATTTCCGAATGATGTATTCTTAGCAAAATCAAAACAGAACTGACTGAATGATGTTCATATATGGTAGCATGTGTGAGCTGTTGATTGAATCAAGGTGAGCAAGTCTAAGTCCCTTATTATAACTTGAGTCTGAATATAAGTAAGCTGTAGAGATAAAATTAGTGAACATGATGAGATTTTTTCCAGAATATCCACAAAATTATGAAAGTGTGCAGCATTATTTCGAATTCTGCTGCCAATGTTTGACAGTACTAGCCTTGCCTTGTCTTTTGGAGTTTTATCATATTGACTCTTCCATAGAAGGCCGTAAAAAAGTCATTGAACGCTTGAATTTTGCTAAATTTGATAACAAAGAGAAGGAGTCAAAGTTGAGAAGCTTAGAAACAGAATTAGAGGATATTAAAACAGAAAACATCAAGATAAAGGAAGAGAAAGAAAATTACTGTCATAAAATATCTAAGCTCACAGAACAACTGGAACGAAAAGATCAGAAATCGGATCAACTGGAATCTAGGCTATCAGCAGCACAGAAAGAAAGATACGAAGACACTAAGGAACAAAGGCAATCACAGCGACATATTGAGACAATAACCACCATGAATGCTGAGTTAGCAATTAGAATAGAGCAAGTTAAATCGGAGAAAGAAGATATCCAAAGAGAACTCAACAGAGTTCAAGAACAGTATAACATTATAGCAGATGTCAGGGCAGAGGAACTAGGGCTCCTTGAAGCTAGATATGGTGAAATCCATGAAGAACTTCAAAATGCCATTGAAGAATTAAATACAGAAAGACGCTCATCTGAACACCAGAATTTCAAGAGAAAAATTTCAAGGGTTCATATTATCGCTAAAGTGGCATTTATATTCATAGTTGTTATAGTGATAGTGTTTGCTGTGACTCTTGTGGCATTCTCCATTTGCCTGGAAGATTCAGAAAATTATAATATCAAAAAGTGTTTACAAAGTGTTGTAAATATCATAGCAGAATACATGTCAAAAAATTGTTTATGAAATAATTATGTTTACTACTAGTAACCTCATAATTAAAATATCCAGTGTATTCTCATCATTCCATTCCACTGATTAATAACACCCTCCCCTGCATGCTATCTGGAAAAAAGGGACAGTCCCTCTTGCACATAAGTCACCTGACTTCCATGTGATCAAAATGTCCTCAGAGTATAAGACATTTTGTAGCAAGTTTTCAGAGCTGGTGACTGGCACAGCTAATTCAATCAGTGAAATAGCAGATAAGTGTCTAGATAGCAAACTAATAGCACAGGAAACTCATGAGAAAGTCCTACAACTAAATAACACTTCAAAAGACAAGGCAAGGCTAGTACTGACAAATATAAGGGATACGATCAAATACTTCTACAAATTTGTAACCATCTTGGAAGAAGTATCATGTGAAGACTTAGCAAGAAGTCTGAAGCCACATGGTTTACAACCCCAAATAGACTCTGGTAACCAAGTGGACTTCTTTTTATTGTTTAATGCCATAATTCTATTATACACCCTACAGAGCAACTTCATGTGATACCACAGCCTGTTCACCAAAAGCCAGAGCGTGAAGGTCCTCCTCATCATACTACCAACTACATCAACATCTTCAGTACATGTATTGCTGTACTGGGACTAGGAATAATCATTGCAGCAGGATGGAACTGGTATACTAATAGTCAGCCACCCCACACAGATGAGACTTATAAATCTGAATGTAAGTGTGCATCAATGACACAATAGCTATGGAATTAATTATTGTTTTATCCCAAGTCACTTGTATCCCCACAGGTCTGAGAAAAGACCCCACTATGCCATGTTTACTAAAGTTTCCTGGTGTTGACCATGTCATCAATATTCCTGAGATGATAGGAGCACATTATAATTCGTTTGGCATGCTCCTGCTACAGGATAAACCTGGAAGTCTTATGCTATCCATCGAGAAAGAACTACAAAGAGATAGTGTAGAGATTAACAATAGAATACTGAGAATGTGGCTGGAGGGAAGAGGGAAGCCAGTAAAGTGGGAGACTCTTGTTGAAGTTTTAAGAGATATCAAATTGAAGCGACTCGCACAAGAAATAAATGCTACCTTAAACACATAGGCACACTTAGCTGATGTTATTTTATCTTCATGTACGTTATGTACTTCATACATTATGCAGTATATGTAAGGAAGTCAATGCAACTCTCTAGCCCTCACAATGTGCAAGTAAACTACAGAGCAGACCACTTCCCAATGTTTCAATGCCATAATTTTGATAGGATAAGTTGGATAAGATCGCATTATTAGATGGTAAAGATAATCCACGTCGCATATTTATTTATATCACGTGATAGTCTCCGTCACATGATTGCAAGGTTAGCCACAACCAAACAGGTAAACTAGCAAATATATAGTGATACAACCATGTCTACTAGATCCAGAGTTGAAGCAATTGAATCTTACTTGGCTGAGCTAGAAGAGAGCTTGAAAGATAAGATTATCAGCATAGCTGGTGAATGTTTGGACTCTGGCATAATAGATGAAGTAGCCTATGAAAACTTGCTCTCACCAAATAGTACGATCAAGGAAAAGATCAAATTATTACTCACCATTCTATGTGAGAAGATTGAGGAAGATGGACTGTTATTTGAAGTTTTTATGGACATCCTGAATAAAGATAGAGATCTCAGAAAAATTGGAAGAAAAATACGTACCAAACTCAGAGAAATTGAGGCACGTCAACAAATAGGTGAGACAAGTACTGAACCTAACGACAAAGAAGTTGCAATAGTGGTCCCACCATTAGCACAACACCCAGGGATGAAAAAAGGAAAGCCAAACAAAAACACAAATGTTACTGGACATAGGGAGTACAAGCTATCTTCATCGGGTGACAATGAAATGGTACAGAGGCTTGCTTATTCCAAAATGGATATGCAGCAGCTGGAAGCTATAATCATTGACCTGCAAAGACAGATTGAGCAGGTAAAAAATGAAAATCATATCATTCAAGCCAAAGATAACCATATATGTCGAAAAATGACTCTTGTGGAGAAAGAACTGAATGATAAAGACAAGAAGTTACACGAACTGGAAGTAAAGCAGCAAGATCTAGAGTATGGAACCTCAGTATTGAAAAGTAGGCTCGCACAAGCTGAATGTAAAAGATACAGGACACAAGTAGATAATGAAGCACTACTGAAAGAGCTGAAATCTTCAGCATCTGAAATGGAGAGAGGCGAGAGAGAAAGAGAATCACTAAAGAACCAGTTGTGTCTCCTTAAAGCTAAGTACTCGAAGACTAAGAAAAGAATGAAGAAGTTACAATCTGTTGATGCCAAGTTAAGTCAAGCTTACTACCAGTTGTTTGATGAAAGAGAGAGCCAGGTGTCCACTGACAATCAGTTGCAACAACCACAAGAGGAAAATTACAAGTATTTAAACATAGTCATGATGCTGGCAGCTATATTGGTACTGTCAAGTAAACTATCTACTAAATTCATTTAATTCAATCATAATCTCCCAAAATCACATGTACATAAACCATTATGTTTTATTATAAAATGTATTTATTCAAGTAATATGCAATCATGATTCATGCTCTATATAATTATTTATTTGCATACCTTTGGCTCCACCTCTGCTCATTTCCTTTTCGGAAGCTGGCTTTCCATTATACTGTGCTAGCATCCTAGTTAACCACACATTTCCTGCATGTGATACTTCCCCAAAAGGGGAAACCCAAAAATCAAGAAATGGCTGATGTTGAAAAAAAAGTTCAGCAGGAGGTCTTAAATGATTACTTCCATAAACTGGTGATAGCTATTCAATACAGTGTGTTAGAAATAGCTAACAACTGTTTTGCACAGAGGCTTATTGGTCAAGGTGCTCATGATGAAATCCTTCATACTCAAGCTGTTCCACAAGTGAAGACAACTAAGCTAGTAACAGCCATTAGAGATGGCTTGCATCATCAGAGTGATTGTTGCACAAAGTTTTTGAAGATCTTGGATGAAATGGCAATATTTGATGAACTCACTGCAGAGTTTAGGTCTTCTCTAGAGGAAGCTAGACATTTGTTGACAAAGCCCAAAAGAAATGCAACTGAAAATCTGAAAAGAAGGCAAACAAAACCCTCTCATGGTATATTAGCTATATAGGTTTATAAAATTAGGATAGCTGTACACATTACAGTGAAACCTGCTTTAAAGACCACCTGTATACAGAGATCACCCTTCTCTAAATATCACTGGTTGTGTTCCAAAAGTGACACTTCAATTTACATACAGAGACCATCTCCCTATATAAAGACCACTTTTTGTGGCCTAGGCAGGTTGCACTGTATAAGAAATCCTATTATGATAGCTACTCTTTGCTATACATGATGCTGTGAACTAGCTATAATAATATTAACTAATTCACCAGATATATACCCATCAGCAATATTATCCACTTATTCTAGGTACTCTGTCATCGAAAGAAAACTTACAAAAGGGAAGTACTCATATTCAAGAAACACGAACGACTATTCCATCGTGTAGTCTATGGATCATAGCAATAAGTGTAGCAGTAATAGCTTCAGTGTGGGGGTGTGTGTATTTAATATATGGTACAGCTGAACGTCCCATGGATAGATTTTCAAGTAAGTGAAATCAGCTAGCTAGTTATACAGCATTATCACTATGTTATTGTACACCCAGCAGAGTCTGTGCAGAGCAGTGTCATAAAAGGTGACCCAATTCCCACAGTTATCAATCATCCAGAAGACAATAAACCAACTGTCCCTAATCAAATTATTAACAAACCATATGAATCAGGACCTAAAGTAGTTGAACTCTGCATTCAAAGGCTAAATTCACCAGGCTTTGGGATGCTGGATGATAACAACTTTATGCGTAGAGTGGCTTATGTCATGTCAGACTTTGGGAGGAACATGAAAGGTGGTGGAGGTATCTGGCAACTACCATATACGGCATTTGAAGACACAATGGATACGAGGGCCCACAAACGCTTGCCACATAAATACGAAAGGATTTGGGATGCTTACAAAATAGATTGGAAATCTGTGAAGTACAAAGACTTGGACAAACCATTCTATTCGGCACTTGCTGCTAGACTGTATCTCTCAAATTCTCCCAAGCATATCCCACCAGCACACCAAGTTAATGAACAAGCTAAATATTGGAAGTTTCAATACATGCAGGGACAAGGAGATTTGCAGAGTTTTTTAAATAAAGTATCTGAGTTAGAAGAAGCTAATGAAATATGAGTCTATTAATTATTAAAATTCTAAATAATGTACACTTCCGGGAAACAGGAGGAAACTCGATCTAGGGGAAATTTTGGTTTCCTAGATACACATGTTCTGTACTACGTATGCTAAGTTATGAACCAACAAACCAACAAACCAACCCAACACCAACTGTTGGTGAGAGACTATAGTAACCTAAAGCCAAGGTCTATTGTAGGCCAGAAAATAAGGTCACCGAGTGTGCAGCAGTGAAGATCTTGCATAGCTAAGTCCTGAAACTATAGCAGTGAAGATCTTGCATCAGTCCTCAATGCCACATCTAGCACTCCATCGAAGCTTGTGAGTTATCCATTATGCTATATAAGAAATTAGAGACCTTCAGCTTCATGAGTTCTGTACACTACAGCTGTAGACATTAGAGGAATTCTGACCCTTCCAATGTTTGGCTTTCAATATAGCAAATTTGACTTCGTGGTTATAGTAAACAATATTTCAATATCTAAATTTGAAATAAATAACTTAATGGAGTGCTATAGCTACCATTGTTGCTATGGCATTATTATTTTTGATTAAAAGTCAGGATTTTATGCAAAACTTTGCCTGTGAAATACAGTAACCTTACTCTCTATGCAGGGGTGTATCCACAGAATTTTGAGTGGCCTGGTGTGCCTGTGCGTGGGATTGCCATACCCACTTTATCCTTCACCCACTTATCAGAAGGAGTTTCGATAAAGCTATGCTAGTGTGATCGTGATTCTTGAAGGTCATGTTGCTTCATATACACATAATCACCTTAGCTAACTCTATTGGATAATAAAAGTGGTCCAGTGAAAACTGGACCAACCAGAGTGGTGGATACACCCTTACTATGTGATAGACCTAATTATTTTGTTACATACACACAGCTAGTCACTCAACCAACAGTGGGCACATTGTGGTTTGATTGTTGGCTTATAACAGCATGTCTAGCTTTTTCTCAGAAATGTGCATTATTTAGGTTAAGAATTAGTCTGGTGTAGTCAACCCTTTACCAACCATGAGGGGTCTGGAGACATGTAATACTTGGACTCGTGCATTATACCAGAAGTCTTATGACATCAAATGGTAGCGTGCATTAATAAAAATAATAACTACGTCCACATGTAAGGCATGAACAGGGGTGGCTCCAGCAGATTTTAGGTGGTCAGGCCAAGGCATGGCATTACTGATCATACACGAGACCTTCTTTCCTTACAAATTCATTAGATCGTGAGTATTATTCTAGGAAGATTAGCATGTCACCATTGTTCCAAAAGTGAAAATACATGCATGCATGGCTAAGTGGTCATTTAGCTATGTATTGGCTAAAAAAGTGGTCTCGCCAAAACCCGACCATGCAGCCCAACCACCCGAGCCACCCCTGACCCGAGCCACCCCTGACCCGAGCCACCCCTGATGCATCTTTGCAGTCACTAAAAATGTGGAGCTACTTCAGGATGATATCATCAAGTAGCTAGCTATATTATTACTCGTCATTGAATGTCAGGATACGCTATTCAATGATTTCTTGCTACAAAGTCTCAGTATCAATAAGTAGTACAGAGTACATTTTGATTTGCACACTTAATTATAACTAGCTAAGGTCCTAACTATTACAACAAACTGACAAATAACACAAGGTTTCAAGGTTATAAGCTAGCTAAATGCAAACCTTCAGCCTACTAGATGTCACTTGAGAATTTAGAAAATTCAATGTATCCAGCCACTCCTGCAAGTAATGAATCAATTTCATGCACCAAGTCTTTGAAAAGGGGTCGTTCTTCAGGTGCTTTACTCCAGCACTGAGCAATTAGTGTATATCTGAAATAACGATGACATTCTGAGTGATAATTGTGAAATCTAGTCCAGCTCGAAGCAGCCATGTGTACAACAATCACATTAGAAAATGTACTCATTGATACATATGCCAAGCCTATTTGCCTACTGTATCTTGAGGGATAGCTACGTCAACTTACACCAGTTATTAATTTGCACTTATGAAAAGATAAACACTGCAAGTTCAACACTGGGGGAGCAGCTGTGATATCCTGTGTTTATTCTGGTGATAACTGTAAGTATTCCCCTCTCCTTTCCCCTTAAATTTCTAGATTAAAAAACTGACTTCTTGTCATGCCCATACAGGGGAGGAGTTTCAAACTAGAGTCACAGAGAAGTTTAACCAAGAGGCTTGACCAGACTTGCCACTACAAACTTATGCACTTACACTTGATCAGTGCAGCTGGCATTGGCAGGCTTGTCCAATCTTCGTCCACTTTGAAGGAGTCTGACTAGATCAAAGGGATCGATGGCAGGATAAGGGGTGTGTCCAAGGCTGAACACTTCCCAACAGGTCACACCATATGACCACTGCATGAGTACATACCAAAAAAATATAAATTCTCTTGCCACACCACTTAGCTAGCTAATCTTCTCTGAGTGAACATTGAACAGGGTCAGCAAGCACATAAGCACAGTGAAAGAGTTAACTAAGAAGTAAGTAACTCATGTATGACTGAATAAGTAGACCACTAAGAATCAAGATGTGCATGATGTAGCTGAAGCTCATACTTGTAGATGTTATGCTCACTCCATTTGAAATGCCATGTAGCAAGCTGATGTAAGTAAATAGCTAGCTATGCAGTTAATGGATGGAGTATTCATGCAAGATCCTCATTTCCTTGATGCTAGCTACAGTACTCACTACATCTGTCTTTTCAGAGAATACACCATCAAGAAGACTTTCCAAGGCCATCCATTTGACGGGAAGTCTTATTGGAGCCCCCTCCACCTGTCTGAAGTAATTGGTCGCGTAGATTTCCTCAGAAAGACCAAAATCACCCACCTTTATCAGAAATTGGTCGTCTATCCTGTACATTATATAATTAACTTTGAATTAGGTGATAATATGTCTGCAATATAAACAGATAATCATGCACCGAATTACCTGATAATGCAAATGGTCCTCCAAAAACCACTTAGACTATAGCTACTATACTATTATAATGGAGAGTGTGGGGATTCTAAATCACTTAAGAGTCCCTCTGTGGAGGGACTCTACATATAGAATCCACCCTCATGGGCATAATAGAATCCACCCTCATGGGCATGATAGAATCCACCCCTTAGGCTATTATTGATAACAAGAGTTTTTTTGTTGTTTTTTTTCCTATACAGGTTCTAGGGATAAATGAAGGAAGACGATAATGAAGTCATAGCTATAGCAGTAGCTAGCTAGTTAGTTAGCTATTAGTGTAGTTATTGATGCTAATGTTTATAGAAGAACATCTGCTGGACAGCTATATAATTTTCTTGATGCATTAGCTATAGCTGAGGATGATATCTGATCCAGCAGGTACTGGGGTAGGTACTAGTGTATTTGCTGGATATTCATTTGAATTTTTTTCTCCCAAAATAAATCTGATAATTTAATATACTGCAAGTCGGTTCATGAAGCCTTATTTCTACATTTATACTACGATATTTTGCCCACTGATTCTTCAGCCGAACACAATACCTAGTATCTTCCAGAGTCTTGGATTTTATTCTTGCTGCAGAAACTTCCTCGTAGCTGACGCAAAAAGCTCGTTAGTTGGAAGGGTGGGTCTCGTAGTACGCACATCTTGTATTTCCGGTGCTAGCTCAGCTTCACTTTGGCCTATATCCGAAAGTCAGTTTGCAAAAGAACGAGAACGGGGGAAAGTTAGCTTCAAGTTCATCCATTCTCGAGCGGTTTGTTTACGAATTGCTTACGGCGCTAGCAACGGTTGCTATAGTCTAAATAAGTTAGACACCTCGACCAACGGGATCTACGGTATTCAGAAACCCTCAGGCCCTTAGTAGCGCTCTCGCTGCGCTCGGGCTGCTACAGCCCAGGGCCCTCGGGTTTCTAAATACCGTAGATCCCTTGGTCTCGGTGTCTAACGTATATCTAGTAACTTTTATACATGAAAGAAATGCTGCAAATATAATTTGACATACATGCAATTGCGAGCTGCTAGGTCTCTGTGAATAAACTTCTTTCCAGCCAGGTATCTCATCCCCTTGGCAATTTGTAAGCACATTGAGAGCAGCTTTCTCTGGCCATCTTCAATCTTAAGATAATGATAACAACTTGTATTCATCATTAGTAAAATACATGACACCTTTACCGTGGCACTTTCAGCATCTTCTGCTAAAGTAAAGCGAGCTCTCTCCTTTTTCAAGTAAGTCAGGAGACTGCCATTTGCCATAAAAGGCATGACGACATAAGGCCTTTCGCCTACATCAATGCATATTCCAATCAGACCCATCACATTTGGATGGTTGAACTGCTTCATCTTTTTACTCTCTGCTATCAGGTCTTCAACATTCTTGGTTGAATAGAAACCTGAATATGTAATATAGCGGACATAATCATTTCAACAATATTATTGATGTAATATTACATTTCAATGTCTTGACAGCCACAACTTCAGCTGTGGTCCTTCCTTGCCAGCCTGTGAGGTAACTTCGATACACCAATCCAAACTCCCCTAAAAATGACATAACTAACACTGTACAAACATACAGTCATCAAAATTATTTACCTTGTCCTACAGTATGTCCCAGCTGAATATGGCGACCAGGTATTAGCAAGTCAGATTCATGAAAATTTCTAATAAAGGACTCACGTCCTAATTTGGTACTTTGCACTGAAAATAGTCACAACTACATAATTGTATCATTTCATTTGGTCTTAGCTTCATACCATATCGGTTTGTGGAAGATACAAATTCAGGTCCTGTATCATTCATCCTGAAAATGAGCAACAAATAATAAACACTAAAACTACATGGTAGAAGTGTTAGTTGCATGTTAGATGGTGGATTTGCTATTATTACTCGTGGAAGATGTGATTTCCTTTACTATGAGGGCAAATAATCACCTTAGCTACATTCCCACGCATTTCAACTATGATACTTACCTTGGTCTTGGTAATAGTTCTATATTACAGTGTGGAAGTGCATTTTCCCTCTTCCTTTTAATGATCAGAACTATGCTAGCAACAATTATTCCAAGCAGAATTATACTGCCGATGGACACTGACACTGATACACCAATGATAACAGTCAAAGAGCCAGCTTCATTAACAGTAACAGCTGTAGTAGTGATTGCCAAAGACCCAGTCATGTCAACTGCCGTAGCAGTGGCAGTTATTCTATCTGTGCCAAAAGTAAACATATCTACTGCTGTAATGTCTGTCTCTGGCAAACTGGTGGCCGGGTCAAAAGTAGATGCTTCAGTTCCTGAGTATAGGCAAATTCATAATTATAACAATGACTAGAGGCAGCAGGCAATTTAATGAGCTATCTTGCATGGCTCTCATTATAATATGAGATTATAATGTGTGATCCACATAGATAGCTACAATAATGAAGAGACATGGATTTCCTTGAGGAATACAGTATGATCATATTCTGAGCCAGCTACTTATCACACATATAGCTACTCACTCATAATATTATGCTTGGCTCTGAGTAATGGTATATCTTACCATCGAGTTCATCAGCAAGTGTTATATTGAATTGTTGCATCAGTCTATTCCTTTCATTAGTGTCAATATTAAATTCCACAATCACTTCATATATACCCACATCGGACTCATTAAAGTTCAAGAGTACTAGTCTCATGTCGTATTTACAGTGTTGGATATTGGGTGGAATACACGACTGCTGCAGCTCTACTATAAATCTTTCAGTGTTGTTACACAACTGTTCTCTGCGAGACTGTAAATTGGAACAGAAATACACTCGGACTTGGTCCTGCTTGACTTCCAAAAATCTGATTTCTTGATTTGTCTTATTACAAAATCCACCATCGATAAGTTTAACACTGGTGTCCAGTGATACATTACTATCCACTTGTCCAGTTATATTTATAATTGTGAAGCAACTGTTTGGACAAAAAGTAAAAACCAGTCGACCTAAGGGCAGAATATTCATTTAAAAATGCAATCAGCTACAGTTTAATGTTACACCTATACCTCGTACAAATAAGCACAATGAAGCTGGCTGTAAGTTATTACTGTCCAGTCCACAATGGTAGGAACCTTCTGAAAAACCACTAATATTTCTTATACTCAAATGAGTTCCTCTGTGAACAAATGAGTCATTCACAGTTATACTGGTACCTGCGCCATCTACTGAGTTGTTCCCGTTTGCATATCTTCTTATGTACCATGCTGAACCTTGACTGGAGCAGTCTGCTCGCACTTCAGTACTGGAAAACGGGTCTACAGCTAAAGAGAGTCAAGAAGGTAAAGCTATACAGTGGAATAATTATGATTGGTGCATGGGTATTTCCACAAAAATTTAATGACATGATTGGTGGTTTTGAAATCAATTTTGGTGGTATTATTTAGTAATGGTCATCTTGATTGGGTGTTACAGCTGCATAATTAAAAAAAAAAAGAAAAGCTGGCAATATGGTTGGCTATCTGATAAAGTTGGGTGCCCATAAAGCAAGAAGCAATAAAACATGTGGCTTTCACTTGATTGCTGCAAGAATGTTGCAAATCCTGTATAGTGCTCTATTTCGAGGATAGCAATTATTTCGTGGAATAATTTTCAAGGATCAAAACCTCATCTACAAAATGAAAATATAGTGTGCGCACATAGAACTGCATGCTTTTGCAGCTCCCCTTGATAGTAGGCTGCTGTCTCGCTCCAAAAATAGGCTACACCTTGTTCTACTGCTCTTCTTCCTATGAAAATCTACGTAGTGTATGGCCCTCTGGTGGTAGATCCCTGCTTCAACATGATAGAGACTTTCAAGTTTGCTGCTTCAGCAGAAGAGGACAAACTGTCAGTGACATTGTACCACTAGGATCTGGTAGTGGAAGATTTGTAGGTTGCTTTGAAGGATTATTAGAGCCAAAATAATGACAGAGAGACATGACAGCTGCACTGTACTACAGTTTACACATTGCACATGTGCATACTTAACGTGTGACTACCTACTTAGTAATTAAGCAAAATTATTTGAGGGCACAATTTTCTTTTCTTGAGTAAAATCCACGAAAAAATATGATAGCTATATGTAGCTTTTTCACTTCTTAGCTACATTCTGAAAGTGAAAGTACATCTAAGGAATATGTCCTCTGTACTTTATTGTTATACTGTTTACAAAAAATTATATGAAAGTTTCCAGTATATATAGCTATCATCATGCAGGTATCCAGGTCAGTGATTGTCTACTATTGACTGGCCTAAAAGATCAAGCACTTTGGAAAATGGTTGGCTGGCTATTTTGCACAGAAAATGGTCAGTTGTTTTTAACATGCACTGGGACTCATTCTATTGATCTTACTTCTTGATTTATCTTCAGTACATATGTCTTCAAGTCCACATCTTTGAGCATAAGAAGCAACAGCTCCTAGAAGTATTGCTAGTTGCACAATCATTATCTATAATTATAAATAAATAAATAATATTCAATTAGCGTGTTGGCAGAAAATATGTGTGCAATGTCAATTTAAAAAGGGGTGGGCAAGTAGATCTATTGCTGGACGCTTTTTAGCTAGAGTCAGCATTTTTCTTCCTAAGGGGGTAGTTCGGTAAAGGGTTGGCTACGCCAGACTGCACTGTACTATACTGGGGAACATAATAAGATTTTCTACATAGTGATGTAACATAGTCCACTGCAATATTAATATTGAAAGGACTACAGGTGTTTGATTTGATCACAAAATTTTTCCTTGACATCAATCGACTTGTTGACTCGGTGATATGCCAGAAGCTCGAAGTCAATGACGTCATAATTTTGGCCGCTAAGATGAGGTACATCTCTTGAGTTCAGCTTTTCATCAGGCTAGATGGCTTAAAAGTTATAGGTGGTAGGTTGGTTCTCAACAGATAATTCTACCTTACCATCCGCTATGTAAGTAAACAGTAACTCTTTTTAGCATGGAATAACCATGGTGGTTGAGAGTCATGGAAGTATGACTTTTAAGAGAGATGAACAGAAATTATCTTATCACAAATATATAATCAGTATGTATTAACATGTATGTCCACACTTTAGTTACATTTTATAGCAAGAAACACAATAAAAGTGGGGGGCACATACCACAATGTACTAATAATACATGGTATTATTCTGTCAAAAAGTGGGGGGCTCCCTCCCTCCCCCCCCCCCCCCCCCCCCCCCCCCCACCACCACCACCACTGGTGCAAAGTCAACATTACTGAAATTAACAATTTTGAAAGTAACATGGCTATGTTAGTATGCCTGTAGACCCTGTTTCGCATTGCAGTTTAATTACTGGTTTAGGCCCTCCATCCTGGGTGAAAATTTACATTAGGCCTATTTGCTACATACTTGATTATAGCAAGCTTGACATTGGGCCCAATATTAACATTTATTCTCTGGATGTGTATACCACACACTCTCCTTATGACATAAATGTAGCAGGGGTCACATTTACTCTGATGTACTTATACTGCAGGCGCTGAAGTAGAACTTCAAGAAACAAAGCTGTCAAGAACTGTAGTCATTATAGTAATTTATTTATGGCAAAGATGTGGTGTCTGTGTTATGATGCTTAGACAGAAATGATCGTTGGATTTATGCATGCAGTAAGTATTCCTCTATAGAATGTACCTGGTATTAACTTGTTTACCAACAATACACTTGAAATTGAGACTTGGCTTGATACTCTTAGCTATGCGTACAAAAGGCCATCTGTGCAGGCCTAAAACTGCCGCCCAAGTCTTGTTGAGAGAATTCAGATATACACAAAATTTCGTTATATCCGGTGTCCGTATTTCCGTGTGATGAGCATGTAATTTGCGGAGATACAACCGGACGAACTAGTTATAGAGAGTACAGCCGTGTCCTATCTTGACCGTTTGATAGACTGGGACCTGAAAATCGCTCCTGTACAGAAACACCTCCTTGATCGCAGTGTAAGTGAGGCAACTTCAACGAGGTGCAGTTTTACCCTGCCTTCATAGACAGCTATAAGGTTGCCCATTGAGAGCAATAACTCTCTTTGCTAGAGGTCTAGTAATGCTCTACCATAGCTAACTTGCACTAGATCTAGCTATTATTATTATTATTATTACTCAGTAACTAACCTGAGATCTTCTAGTCCTGAGATTTGCCACTGCATAGACGTGCATAACTATATTTGGGTATGCCAGTTAAACTGCATGCTTATTAGTTAATTGTCTTATTGCGTGCACATTATAATAAAATTCCCAACTCTTATTGTTTGATATCATAGAGACTAGTTTTCTTCACAACACATAGACAGAACAAAACTGAATACCATTTGGGGATTCAGAGTGTACACAAAAAGAGAGGAGGAAAAAAAATTATCAGTGTAGAATCTATACGTATATAGTCTAGCTAACACATGATTTGTGTATAGTTAACCTCTTAACCTACTTCTAGAAATCTTCACTATGGCTTTTGTGTCTGTTTTGTTCACCTGCACTCTATTATTTGGCTGCACTTCTACCCTGGATGTGGATTTTTTTTATCCTTCGAAGAAAGCCGATAGGAACTCGATAAGGCTCCAGTGTCTCAGTGATGGTGATGTTGACCTGAATGCAAGATTTGAATTCTACAACAGTATGAATGTGCTCCTTAGAAATCAGTCGACAGATATCGGTGATGACTCTCTTTTGTACAACATTACTGAAACAGTTTATATTCACTGTGTAATCGGGGAACAACACTCAACTAATGTCACATTCACTGGTAAATCAAATAGCTAGTTACATTGCTGCACGAGGTATATGAACTTATCCTCCAATCTTCATCCACTTTCTGTATTTTATTTGGTCTCCCTGTAGCTAGCTCTAATTCTTTGAACTTTGCTACCAAGCACACACACAAACACAATCACAAAATCACAGCTAATTATATCTTATAATGCAGCCATTCCAACTGTGTCTAATGATACTATCTCCATCGACATATACCGCAGTATACCTACAGAGCAAATCTGTCCCATACCAGTACCTAATATACACAGTCTCGTCATGTATATAAAATGGGAGAAAATTTTGGACGGTGTTCCAATGCCATTAATGAACAATTCGGAGTTCAGTTACATGCTTTCTCATGATAACAGAAGCCTTTCTCTGTTATCAAACTCGGCTGATCAGAGGGTACTCCAATGCACAGTAAGATTGCGGCAATGCTCTGGTTTCAGTAACCCTCGACGCTGTGAATATAATGACTTCAGTGGACCATTCATGAAGTTCCATGTACTAGGTAAGTGATGATACAGTGAATGATAGTTTAATAAATCATATCATAATCACTTAGAGAGGAGTGAAATAACGCTGGCCCCTTCATCCCAGATAGTAACACATGGTGAATCAGCTACATTCAAATGTAATGCTGATGGAAGTTATATTAGCATTAGGTGGATTTTTAATGGATCAACTTGTGATGACAATGGCTGTGAGCATAATGGGGTAGTTGTGAATATGACTCGATCTTTGGATGCCAATAACTCTAAGATTAACAGCACCTTGGAGATCAGGACTGGTAAACTTCATTCTATCATAATGGAAAAGAAAAACTACACATGTCAGTGCAACGTGGAACAAAATCTGAACTCTTCATCACTAAAGGGACATGGCATAAATGAAACTGCCACATTGACAGTCAATCCTCAGCAAGGTATGTACTGTACACTGTTTCCAGCACATAATTACTTTGTCATGATGTTTCAGAGTCTCCTCTAGCTGTACTTTCAAACAGGGTGCTTAAGTACATTCATGAGAATATAATTCAATTAGTGCCATAGACCCCGCCAATTTCTTTGAAGTTCTATATCCAAACAGGGTTGCCTGCCCTGCATTTAGTATACTGGGGAAACACTAATGCTTATTCTTTTTTTTTTCTCTTCTTCTTCTTTTTTGTTCTCTTCTTCTTCTGTATTTTATTGCTCATAGCTATGGCTAATTTACGTTCTTATGACTTTCCTCTTTCTTCATGATGCAGCTTCCAGTGAAATAATTGCTGCAATTGTAACAACACTTACACTTGTAATCATCATCACCATCACCATCATTGGTGCTGCTGGAGTTTGCTACTGGTATTTTAGTAAAGGAAGAATGATAAAAGAAAAAGGTAATCTGTTGTGTTTCTCAGAAGACTGCCAGCTGTATGAATGTTAAACTGGTTAGTTTAGTTTAGTGTCTTCATCATGATGTGCATACAGTAAATTCCCTCTAATCAGGACCCCTGAAATGAGGCCACCCTACCTACATTTTAAAAAGTCTCAATGTAATACTTCGTGATATAAATCCACCCCTGAAATGAGGCCACCCAGCCTCTAATCAGGACACCCAAAGGTGGCAGAATTAGAGGGAGTCCACTGTATTTATTGAGTGCCATAATACTGTGCAGTGGGATAATTTCGGTGGGGATAAAAATTCAGTAATTTCGGTAATCAGTTTATCTATTGAAAATTTTTCTGTCGAATTTTTTTCTAAATAAAGCCACCGTTTAGCCATATGTAGAGTTCTTTTCGTTCGTACATTCAACGTTAACTACGGCACTATAACTTACCTAACCTTCTTGTCCACTTTCTTCTTAGCTAGATTCCATCAATTAGAAAGTCCCCATGATCGTGAAGAGGGCTATCTACCTGAAGAAATGATGGCCAAAAATAGGCAAGTATGCAATCCAAGTGAAAATGGAGATTCAGCAGCTGTGAAGTCCATAGAGATTGTTGCACATGCGCTAAAATAGTCAGACTGCTGTAATTCTTCATCTGTATTGTTCTTTGGTGATCAATGAAATATTTTATCTCCAAAAAAAACCCCGCTGTACAGTATTAATTGAGTAATAGGTAATTATACACTGAATCATTACAGAATCTAGAATGCATGTACAGTATTGCATGTATTATTGTATACATGCATAAGATTTACATCTTTGAAACACCTGCTTTAACAGACTGCACACCAGAGGACCATGAATATGATGAAGTGAAAGATATCAAACATCAATATGAAGGTTCGTGTAGCTTAGATGATCCAGTACAGCCTCATCTATCCTATGTAGAAATTTATAATCACGGACGATTGTTGGCCATAATATATTAGCACAAGATGCTCCAAACTAACTATGGTAATTTGGATCTACACAACTGCATTGTGTATGAAAGGAAAAAAATTTATGCTAAATAAAAATGCCATGTAGGGTTAGCCTGTACTTTAACAGTTTCTGTCAACAAAAAGCTGCCTTCAATAATAATCCCTACATCACTGCCTCCCACCAAGCTGCTTTAATCGTTCATGTCAGTATAAAAGTGTTCTGCTTGGTTTAGGCAGTGATGTAGGGATTATTATTGAAGGCAGCTTTTTGTTGACAGAAACTATTAAAGTACAGGCTAACCCTACATGGCCTTTTTATTTAGCATAAATTTTTTTCCTTTCACTTGTTTGTTTACTTTTTGTTTGAATAATTATTGTTTTCAAGTAAAAATAGCTGGTTGGCACGCGCATACGTGCACGTGATAGTGACAGACGCGCGCGCATGATAAATGAAAATGGCTGACAGTTTATATAATGAAAAGTTGTTCGATATGAGTGATCATTTTGAAGGGAAACTGTGGATATAACGATGGTAAAAGCACATTGTGTGGTTATAACTGCACAAGTTGATATAAATTTCATTGTCGTATGTGAAAGGATCATGGAGTTACAGCCTGGCAAGAAGATGATGATGATGATGATGAACGAATCATAAAAATTTTAGATTTAGGCGGCCGATCGTTGACGCTGTTAACTTCTATAACTCAATAATAACAAAGTTAGATCATAATTCCTGCTACCACAAACATGATGAATGACTGTATACATAACAATTATGCACCTGAATAAGCAGCTGGATAAATATCTTTGTGTTCTTCTAAGTTTTTCATCAGAATAACCATCAAGGGATATTCTGATTTACTAACTCCTTATAGTTGGGACATATTTTTTCTAGCACACATTATTAGCTATAACTAGTGCATTTCAAGGTAACCTGTGTGTTTCCAAGGGTGAGTGTAGTGCATTTCCAAGAGTATGTGTTTCAGAGTAACAAAAGTGTATTTCCAAGAGTGCATGTGTTTCAGAGTAACAAAGGTAGCCTGTGTATTTTCAATTAAGTGAAGAGGGTAGATACAGGGAGGGAAGGGGGAAGGCCATTGCACCCCCCTTTCATTTCAATAACCCTCATTACTATGCTCATAAAAATAGCTACCAGATAGCTAATACTAATGGTATGGCTGCTGAATAATAATTTGGTTGACTGTACAAAGCAGTCAGACCAATAAGGCAACTGACTTATCCTGGTTTTGCCACACCAGATTTTCCCGGGGGAGCATGCCCCCAGACCCCCATGCACCGTGTAACCTATACCTTCTATCCCAAATTAAAATTCCTTGATAACCCTGCCACATGGTCACATGCCCCCCTCCTTTTCAAATTCCTGGATCGACCCCTGGTGAATTAACTATAGCTACAAAGTTATAGGGGTGTCTAGATAGGTGGAATAGTGGAATGGAATTATGATCATGTGAGCACATGCAGACTATATAGCTACAATACAACTAGCTATTAATCATATATTATCAACAGTTCCTTATTGAGCATGATTAGCTAGTTTACTGCAGGAAAAGTTTCCAGGAAGTGAAGGTATAGCTAGCTAGCTTGCTAGATCAACGTCAGGAAGAAATTTGTATAGTGTTCCAGTCCACTATTCCAGTTCAGTATTCCATTCCTTTATTCCATTCCGCTGTTCCCAATTCACTGAATGTAGACAGGCTCAGTATTATCATGATGATATTTTATCAATTCCCACAGTAATCAATCCTCCAGAAGACGATATTAACAAACCATATGGATCAGGACCTAAAGTAGTTGATTCCTGCATTGAAAGGCTAAACTCACCAGTCTTTGGGATGCTGGATGATAACAACTTTTTGCGTAGAGTGGCTTATGTAATGTCAGACTTTGGGAGGAACATGAAAGGTGGCGGAGGGATCTGGCAATTATCATATATGGCATTTGAAGATACAATGGATACGAAGGCCCACGCACGCTTGCCACATAAATATGAAAGGATTTGGGATGCTTATGGAATAGATTGGAAATCTGTGAAGTACCAAGACTTGGACATACCATTCTATTCGGCACTTGCTGCTAGACTGTATCTCTCAAATAATCCCAAGCATATCCCACCAGCACACCAAGTTAATGAACAAGCTAAATATTGGAAGTTTCAATACATGAAGGAAGAAGGAGACTTTCAGAATTTTTTAAATAAAGTATCTGAGTTAGAAAAAGCTACTGAAATATGACTCTAAAGTTTTAATGGTTCATTGAAATTCTAAATAGGAGGGCACTTGATACAGGGGGAAATCTTGGTTCCTATAGACACATGTTTGCACTATGCAGCTGTAAGTTCTTAAGTTATAACAAACAAAACCCAACACTAACAGTATCAAATACTCTCTAAATAGGGATGGCACGGATGGTTCATTGGACTAATACTTAGTACTTTCTTTCATAACTCCAGAATACTTCACTCCTACTGTCCTATCTTGACCTTCAGTGTGCTAGGACTCAAGTATGAAGGGCAGAAGACAAAGCAATATCATTATACAGTGACTTCTAAAATCGCCATTTTCATCTGGTTGTTCCACTCTAGTCTTGCTGGGCCAGACCACATTTTTTTTTTGCGGTACCGCCCCACGAAAAAAATACATGGTCTGGTCTAGCAAGACTAGGTTCATTCAAACTTTATAATTTTTATACTACACTACTCAAAATTGACTGCGCTATAATCCTTTACCTTTAACTCGACATGTCACGTCATTTTAGCTTTCAATCTAGTCTTGCGAGCCAGCTCTCTTCTTCTGCAATATGCGAGCTCCCCCTTCCACGATATGTCTGGCTTGTGAGACTACTTTCAACCTACAACGTGGCAGACATTTTCGTACCTCGACCTCTAGACTAGCGAATCTTTCTCTCTTGATTGGTCTCTCGATGCTCAGAGCGTAAACCCTAGGCACTAGTCTGGTTTTGATGCAACAGGTACATATCAGTAAAGGCCTTAGGTCAACGGCAATCTTATAAATTATAGATCAGATTCATACAATAGAAACCTCCAATGAACTACATAGCTACAATATGTGAAGGTTAACTTGGATAGCAGGATCACAGCCTATAGCGAATAAAAAGGTGATGAACAAGTAAAGGAAAAATATTTATTCTAGGAAAGTAGGATGGCTGTGTGCGGTTCAAAAAAGTTCAGAAACAAGAGAGTGAACTTCAGTCAAGTAACCCATCCATCCCCACTTATTTAGAATAAATTTTTCCCTTTACTTGTCAGATTAGTTTTTAGGTACCCCAGAATGATAATGTTTCATTTCTCCCCAAACGAAGATTTCTAGATGAACCCTGTGTATACATATAGCTATCTCTTAGAAACTAGCTACCAGCTGCAGAGGATTAACAGGCATGCAGTCTGGTGTATATCAGAGAGAGTGGTCTATGTAGGGATGACACGGACGGCTATAGACTAATACAAAAGTGAAATTCTAGTTCCCCCACTTAGACTTAACAAAAACTACTATGAATGATTATCCAGCCTACTAGAGCCTACTACAAAGTGCAGACAAAGTTTCAGGACCAGGGAGCTTACCGTTTCAGAAATACGGCAAGCAAGTAAATTGCTGGATTCTTCTTCTTCTCTGTTATTATTCTTCTTATTATTATTCTTAGACAACCATATCTCTCGAACCACTCAAGCTACAGCTATGATTTCTGGATAAATCCACTCCAAATTCTACCAGCTACGATCTGTTGTACTCATCAATCCTTGAAAGAGTCGATGAAAAAGGAGACACTATGGAGCACAGTACTCGACTAACTTAATTATTGGAAGCCATTTTTTCGATAATACGCATGCGCATATATTTGATATCCAATTATATTACTCAGCTAGCTAGCTAATATAAGCTAGGCTAGATCTAGATAGTTGTGTGTGCTAGATCATAGACTACTCTATCAACTCGGGGGATTATATAGATTCATCAATCCATCTACCAGTAGACTGACTCTATTTCAGATTCATCTGTATCTTCGACCTCCAACTTACTATAGCTCAACACTTCTAGCCTTAACTCACTGAGAACTATACATCTCAAGAAACTTCTGTTCCTGCATAGTACACATAGAAGAATAAACCATACATACAAAGAGAGAAAAAAGACCAGTAAAAAACATTTCCGTTGAAATGGAAAATATATTGCTCGGAAACAAGGGTAGGGTTGAAGGATGGAAATGGGATCAATCTTTGTTCTGTATATCCAGCCAACAATAATTATGTCGGGTAGCTTCAGATTATAGTGCAGTAAAGTACATATATGTAGGGATTGTTGGCTGGATATGCAGAACAAAGATTGATCCTACCCTTGTTTCCAGTTAATGAACTGCGTGCACATCACAATAAATTCCCAAACTTTATTGGGTTTGACATCATAAAGATTAGTCTTCTTCACAGCACATAAAATAGAAAACTAAATATACCATTTGGGAATTCAAAGTGTATACATAGCTAGCTAATTAGCCATAACTTATGTCTACAATCATGCGATATCCCAAAAAAGACTGATTGATCAGTGTAGTATAGCTATAGCTAGCTTACACATGATGTACATACAGTTAACCCCTACAATCCACATAACCTACAGGCACAAGTCTAGAAGATTTCAATGGCTTTTGTGGCTGTTTTATTCACCTGCACTCTATTTTTTGGCTACACTTTTACCCTGGATGTGGATTTTTTTAATCCTTCGAAGAAAGTTGATAGGAACTTGATAAGGCTCCAGTGTCTCAGTGGGGTGATGTTGACCTGGATGCAAGATTTGAATTCTACAACAGTATGAATACAGGGGTGGCTCCAGCGTGGCTTGGGTGGTTGGGCTGGTCAGGTTTTGGCCTGACCACTTTTCAGCCAATACGCATGTATTTTCACTTTTGGAACAATGGTGACATGCTAGCACTTCAGAATATACTGACAATCTAATGAATTTGTAAGGAAAGAAGGCAGGGCCTTGGCCTGACCACCTCTTATAGTCTAGCGTAGCCGACCCTTTAACAACTGGAGGGAAGGAAAGTGTCTTGGATATATTGAGACTTATTCTTTAGCAAGAAATCTGCTAATCATTGAATAGCGTATCCTGACATTCAATGACGAGTAATGACTAGTCTGGCACAGCACCGCCCACCGACTTTAGTAGGTGGTCTGGTGACATACAATACAACGAGTTGTGCCGGTGGATTCTATTGCGCATGCGCGTTACCAACAGGAAACCTAAAATCACTTGTCATAGTTAATGTTTATTTCCCATCTGCTGACCACGATCAGGCAGAGTTTGTACAATGCCTTGAGGACCTGGAGGAGCTAGTATGTGGCTTTGACTGTGCTGAACATGCCCTTGTTATTGGGGGTGACTTCAACGCTCATCTGGGTACTCTAGCTGGTCCCAGAGGTTCTGGTACTCCAAACCAGAGGGGACTATTGCTCAAGCAGTTTATTGATCGTAACTCCCTCTTTGTTGCCTCACATTCCCAATCTTCCATGGGTCCTGACTATACTTTTCACTCAGGGAATCACTTCACTACTATTGACTATATCATTACTAATCCCCTGGCTGCCGAGTTCCTGGTAGGGGCTGACTGTCTGGCTGAGCACCCGTTGAATGTGTCGGACCACCTGGCACTTACTGTCTCAATGTCACTCACCTCACATCCTAATCCTCGTTCAGAGCAGAATCCGAAGATTGATTGGAAGAAATCAATTGAAACTGGGAAGCTATCTGATTATGAGGCAGCGATCAAGGACATAGTGATACCCCTATTGGACGCCACAAATGATACTGTGACGAAACTTGATGACGAAATCTGTCATGTCAGCAAATCGATCATCCTGGCTGCGGACAACCTCTTACCGAAAGTAAAACAAGGGAAAAGGAGTAGAAAAGATTACTTCAAGGATGATCACTTGCAAGAACTTTGTAATGCAAGTAAGGCTGCATGGGGAGTCTGGCAGCAAGCAGGCAGACCACGCGAAGGCAAACTATGGGAGAACTGGAAGGCTGCTAAAAAGGAAGTACAGAAGAGACTAAACACATTACGTGCAAGACGGACCGACTCAAAAGTGAAAAGCTGGATGACAAATTCCGGGAAAAGGACAGCAGGAGATTCAAACTGCCCAGGACTGGCACTACTCAAGGATTAAAGGTAAATGTAAATGGAAACATCCTCACAGATAAAGACGAGGTTATGAATGCATGGGTCAATCATTTCAAACACCTCAGTACATCCAAGGCATCTGGATCTCTAACCCTCACGAACCTGCGATCAGTTATTTCATCCTACAGGCGTGCATCCTTTGACAATGAAGACTTGATTCTCGATTGTGATGTCACCATTGAAGAGATTCAAGGTTGTATCAGATCGATGAAGAAAGGAAAGGCATGCGGTCCTGATAGAATCTTGTCTGAACATGTTATCTATGGAGGTGACTACCTGGAGTTGTGGCTGAAAAAGATCTTCAATGAGATTATACGTCTGGAAGGAATACCTCCCAGTTTCAAGGACACGATCATTATCCCTATCTACAAGGGTAAGGGCAGAGACCCACTCCTGACGAAGAACTATAGGGGCATTTCACTTTCATCCGTGATCGGAAAACTATTTGAACGAGTACTACTATTGAGGATTCAACCCATACTTGAAGAGAAAGGAATCCCACACCACACCCAGACGGCATACCAGGCTGGCCTGTCCTGCAATGATGCAACAGAGGTGGTACAGGAGGTGATAAGAAGCTACATTGATGGTGGTGCAACAGTCTTCCAATGCTTCTACGATCTGGAAAAGGCGTTCGATTCCATTGAGCACAACGTATTGCTCAATCATTTGTACAGAGCTGGTATCAATGGTAAGGCATGGAGGATCATTGGGGCCTTCTACGACGATGCCACAGCCAGTGTCCGTCTTGGGTTGAATTACTCCGAGGCATTCCACCTTGGGCGTGGTGTGAAGCAGGGGTCAGTCTTGTCTCCGCTATTATTTTTACTTGTGATAGACTCTCTCCTTGAGGAGCTAGAATCTACAGGATTGGGAGTCTCGATCCATGGTCACTATCTGGGCTCCCTTGGCCATGCAGACGATCTGAGAGGCGTGGCTCCAAACTTAGATATCTTGGAACAACAAGCCTCTATTGTAAGGCAGTTCACAGTTGATAATGGCCTCCGACTGAATGAAGATAAACTGGAGCTTCAAGAGTTCTCCATACGTAGACCTCAGCCAAGTACTATGTCCATAGGTGAGACAACCATTGCATCTGCGAGTTCTTCTACCTGTCTGGGTGTAAAGTGGTCACATGACCTCTCTCCAACAGAGTCAATTAATCACAACATTGCTAAGGCACGACAAGCCTTCTTCGCCCACCGAGCTAATGGCATAGCTTATGGTGAGCAGAACCCGCTCTCGTCCAGTGAACTATTCGAGGTCTGTGTCTTACCTGTCTGTCTGTATGGCTCAGAAAACTGGATTTTAACAGAGCCAATGATCTCATCGCTGGATCAGTTCCAAGGTGAACTCGGCAAGAAAATCCTAAACCTTCCAAAACATCACTCCAATCTCATCCCACTAGTTGCACTCCAGTGGCCTACTATGAGACTTCGTATCCTTCACCGCAAGATCAGTTTCCTCTGGCGTCTCCTACACCCCAAAAAGGTGTCCATCAGTGTGGAGGTATTCAACTGTCTGAGGGAGAAAGATTCTGAGCCACTAGTGATTCAGCAGTGCAAGTTCCTGGAGCAGGTTTATAAGACCAATCTGACAGAAGTTATTTTGCAGCAAGAAGAGAATTTTGAAAATCATCTCACCCTGAGAGCAGTTAAAGGCAAACTCCAGGCTGCTGATCGTGACTACATTTGGTCCCTAGTGTCTTCACGTGAGAACCTTGCTGCTCTCTCCCGTGATATTAGTTGGATGAGACTATGGGATGAGGCCAGGGAGCAAGGTATTCGAGGCGCCAGGGCAATTGCCACAGTCCTTCGCGTTATCACCATCCCAGTGTTCACAGATGACTTTGCCTGTCCTGTGTGCGGGCACAAGTACGGCAGGAGCAACCTTCCTGCGGACCACATCACCAAGGTTCACCTCGGCTGCGAACTCAAGCACCTGCTGCACCTTCTCACAACTCCTTGCGAGGAAACCTTTGAAAAGGCACTATCACTTAGAACAATATTGCACACAACTCTATAGCAAGTTATTGTATCATGTCACATCATAAGCCTGGTTATTTCATATTATGTTCTCTCTGTATGTATCCCTTGCGGGCTTTACAATGAAATTTTGACGAGGAAGTGTCGTAGGAAGCGGTATTATAATCAGCCAGTGACATCACAGTTGTCATAGTTATTCTTAATTTAATTGGCGAGCATGGCAGGTACAATTTTAGCGTGCGAACTTACAGGAAAAGGCCCCAAGTGTTTGCGTAATTTTACGTCATTAAACGTCATTTAATGATATTCATTGATTTAGCAGTTTTCCTGCTAAACGGCACAACTCGTTGTATTATATGTCACCAGACCACTACTCAAGTCGGTGGGCGGTGCTATGCCAGACTAAGTAATGACATATACAGCTAGCTACTTGATGATATCATCTTGAAGTAGCTCCACATTTTTAGTGACTGAAAAAATGCATCAGGGAATATTAGGCCACTATTTATAGAATGATTGTTTCCTGTCCACCGCCCGCGTATTGAAAATGTCACCGCATCAAAAAATATTATTACTGCCTAGTGCCTGCCATTGCTCATGCGCGCAGTAGAGCGCGCACATTTGGCTTCACATGCAGCTCTTTTTGGGAAAGCCCGTGGTGAATGACTAGTCTCGCGGGCCGCGAGACTAGTGAATGATGAAGACAGGACCCTTGAGATAAACAACGAAGCAGTAATAGAATAATTATAATAACCGCCCGCCCGCAGCACTTGTGGATGTTTTCTTGGACAGGAAACTAGGATTCTATAAATAGTGGCCTTAGCTTGACTTCTAATGTAGAAGGTAAGGGCAAATAGAGATAGCTCATAAAAATAAAAGTCTATAGTGTGAAATACAACAAAAAAGAATCAGCAATGATAAAGTAGTACAGAGCACATTTTGGTTTGCACGCTTAATTATATACCTAACTATTATAACAATCTGACAAATAGCTAACACAAGATGTTCAAGGTTATTACAAACTTTTAGCCTACTAGATGTCACTTGAGAATTTAGAAAATTCAATGTATCCAGCCACTCCTGCAAGTAGTGAGTCAATTTCATGGACCAAGTCTTTGAAAAGGGGTCGTTCTTCAGGTGCTTCACTCCAGCACTGAGCAATTAGTGTATATCTGAAATACAATGACATTCTGAGTGATAATTGCGAAATCTAGTCCAGCTCGAAGCAGCCATGTGTACAGTCACATAAATCACATAAGTAAATGTACTCATTGATACATATGCCAAGCCTATTGCACCAATTATCAATTTGCAACAGCAAGTTCAACACTGAGGAGCAGCTGTGATATCCTAATAATACATGTATTATTATTCAATTATCAACTGGGGGGGGGGGGGGGGGGGGGGGGGGGGCTGCCACTGGTGCAAAGTCAACATTACTGTTTCAAAAGTAACAGCTGTCGCTGTTCTCAATCTGATACAACATTCACTCCCTTGCTAAGTGCTAATTAAAAGCTACATGCATGTGAATGTGAATTATGTGATGTAGGTGTTGGTATCAGAAAGAGTTTTTTCACTGCTTAGTGAAAGAGATAAAATAATCTCCTTGAAGACTATATATGCACCGTTAATGTGTTTTATGTTGGCATAATATTTGGCATAATAGGGCAAAAATAGTGGCAATGCTAAAAAGCATAATAGGGGGGGGGGGGAATTGGCAGAATCCGCCTGTGCCTACCTAGGATGAGCTTGTAGTGTTCATTGAAAGTGTGTGTTTACTGTTATCCACAGTTAACGCCACCAGTTATTCCCTATGTTAGAAGGTGTGGCTATGTTAGTATGCCTGTAGACCCTGTTTCGCATTGCAGTTTAATATACCAGTAGTTACTGGTTTAGGCCCTCCGTCCTGCATGGGTGAAAATTTACATTATTTGCTACGTACTTAATTGGTTATAGCAAGCTTGACATTGGGTCCAATATTAACATTTGTTCCATATTCTCTGGATGTGTATACCGCACACTCTCCTTATGACATAAATGTAGCAGGGGCCACATTTACTCTGATGTACTTTACTTACTGCAGGCACTGAAGTAGAAATTCAAGAAACAAAGCTGTCAAGAACTGTAGTCATTATAGTGATTTATTTGTGGCAAAGATGTGGTGTCATTTATACTGTGTTATTATGCTTGAACAGAAATGATCGTTGGATTTATGCATGCAGTAGTATTCCTCTATAGAATGTACCTTGTTTAACCAACAATACACTTGAAATTGAGACTTGGCCTGATACTCTTAGCTATGTGTACCAAATTCACACTGTGACACAAAAGGCCATCTGTGCAGGCCGTTGTTGAGAGAATCCAGAGATACAAGATCGTAGTATCCGGTGTCCGTATTTCCGTGTGATGAGCATGTAAATTGCGGAGATACAACAACCGGAAGTAGGGAATTTACCATCTTTCGTTTTGACCACGTTGACCATTTGACTGGGACCTGAAAATCGCTGTACAGAAACACCTCGTAGTGTAAGTGAGGCAACTTCACTGCCTTCATAGACAGCTATAAGATAACTAGAATATTTTATACAAATTAGGATGACTTGCCCACCTTATTGAGAGCAATAACTCTCTTTGCTAGAAGTCTAGTAATGCTCTACCATATTAAATGGTGGTAATAGCTAACTTGCACTAGATCTAGCTATTATTATTATTATTATTTAGTAACTAACCTGAGATCCTCTATGCTGAGATTTGCCACTGCATAGACATGCATAACTATATTTGGGGTAGCTACATAGCTCATGCCAGTTAAACTGCATGCTTATTAGTTAATTGTCTTATTGCGTGCACATCATAATAAAATTCCCAACTCTTATTGTTTGACATCATAGAGACTAGTTTTCTTCGCAACACATAGACAGAACAAAACTGAATACTGTTTGGGGATTCAAAGTGTACAGAACTAGCTAATTTAAGCTCAGTCTACAATCAAACGATCTCCCAAAAAGAAAGGAGAAAAAAAATTATTATCAGTGTATACATATAATAGTCTAGCTAACACATGATGTGTGTATAGTTAACCCCTTAACTACTTTTAGAAATTTTCACTACTATGGCTTTTGTGGCTGTTTTGTTCACCTGCACTCTATTTTTTGGCTGCACTTCTACCCTGGAAGTTGATTTTTTTTATCCTATGAAGAAAGCCGATAGGAACTTGATAAGGCTCCAGTGTATCAGTGGTGGTGATGTCGACTTGAATGCAAGATTTGAATTCTACAACAGTATGAATGTGCTCCTTAGAAATCAGTTGACAGATATCGGTGACGACTCTCTTTTGTACAACATTACTGAAACAGTTTATATTCGCTGTGTAATCGGGGAACAACACTCAGCTAATGTCACGTTCACTGGTAATGGATATAGCTAGTGACATAGCTGCATGAGGGTGGAGGGAACAGAATCCTCCAATCTTCATCCACTTTCTATTACTTTTGGTAGCTAGCTCTAATTCTTTGAACTTTGCTACCAGCACACACAGATTAGAAGCATAATCACAAAATCACAGCTATATATATATATATATCTTATAATGCAGCCATTCCAACTGTGTCTAATGATACTATCTCCATCGACATATACCGCAGTATGCCTACAGAGCAAATCTGTCCCTTACCAGTACCTAATATACACAGTCTCGTCATGTATATAATATGGGAGCAAATTTCGGACGGTGTTCCAATGCCATTAATGAACAATTCAGAGTTCAGTTACATGCTTTCTCATGATAACAGAAGCCTTTCTCTGCTATCAAACTCGGCTGATCAGAGGGTACTCCGATGCACAGTAAGATTGCGACAATGCTCTGATTTTAATAATCCTCGACGCTGTAAATACAATGACATCAGTGGATCATTCATGAAGTTCCATGTACTAGGTAAGTGATGATACAGTGAATGATAGTTTAATAAATCTATCATAATCACTTAATTAGAGAGGAGTGAAATAACACTGCCCCCTTCATCCCAGGTGGTAACACATGGTGAATCAGCTACATTTGAATGTAATGCTGATGGAAGTTATATTAGCATGAGATGGATTTTCAATGGATCAACTTGTGATGACAATGGCTGTGAGCATAATGGGGTAATTGTGAATATAACTCGATCTTTGGATGCTAATAATTCTAAGATTAACAGTACCTTGGAGATCAGGACTGGTAAACTTCATTCTGTCATAATGGAGAAGAAAAATTACACATGTCAGTGCATCGTGGAACAAAATCTGAACTCTTCATCACTGAGGGGACATGACATAAATGAAACTGCCATATTGACAGTCTGTCCTCATCGAGGTAAGGTAGCTACACTGTTTCTAGCACGTTATTATGCTCCTAGCTATGGTTATAATTAATGTTAGCTCCTCTTTCTTCATGATGCAGCTTCTAAATTTTCCAGTGAAAGAATAGCTACAATTGTAATACCACTCGTGATCATCATCATCATCACCATCACCATCATTGGTGTTGCTGGTTTTTGTTACTGGTATTTTAGTAAAGGAAGAAAGATAAAAAAAGGTAATCAGTTGTGTTGCTCAGAAGACTGTTAGCTGTATGCATGTTAAACTAGTTAGTTCCCCCCCCCCCCCCCCCCCCCCCAAGGTATAAATAATTATTTTTTTTACAGGCTACTCCCTTTGGTGACCACAGGGAGTAGCCTGTGACATACTGTAGCCTGTGTAGTACTCCCTTAGTGACATGTTGTCACCAAGGGAGTAATTAAGGACCAATTTAGAGTAGTAAGCTTTTTTGGCTTCGTGCTTCATGGCCCTCCCGCACTCTCCCCCTCACTATGGCCTATGGCCACACAATTGGTGAGCTTCCCCCCCCCCCCCCAAAGTGAAATTCCTAGATGAAACCCTATATATGCACATCTATTGGATGTCATATTATAAATATAATTTCCCCTCTAATTGATCCAAGGTAAAGTAGTGTAGTGTGGTTTCTTGGGAAATATTACCATAATAATACATCAGTATGTAGAAATGAATATGCTTCAATGACATTGTCCCATCATTTGAACAAGTGTACATATCACACCCATACTATCCTAATTATCCCTACTTGACTCTCCTTTGAGTGTTCTGTGACTGCTCCTGTTGAGTCATACTAATGGAAGGATGAATGCTGATGGGAGCTTACATAATCTATACAGTTTTAGAATAATTCAGCGAGCGAGCTGACTCTCAGGGTCATGACTTATTGAATATTTAAAATATCTAGGTCTAGCTACACTCCAAAAATGCCCCAGACGTAAGTACATACATGTTGTGCAATAGTAGTGCCCTGTCTAAATGGATTGTTGGCATTGGACTTATCTAAGTGCTTTGTGGTAAGTACTACAGCATTCTATGCATGCCACTTACATCACTCGACAGCAAGATTTGAAGCACAAATAAATCAGCTAGAGCCTATCAGCTCTAATGCCATAGGAATATACTTGCTTCTTGCTCGCTCGCTATCAAATGTTACACATTGCCCTAGTATAATGTTTAAGGCCTATACTGGTCTGTTATTATGTAGCTACATGTACCTGATCCTAATCTATCCAGTGAAAGCAATCTTATATGTTTTTAATCATCGATATGAAGGTTACCCTATGTAAATTAGACGATCCAGTATCCCATGTAGTCATGAGTTATAGTTTTGCTTTAGCTGCAAAACTAAGGGTTTGCTAACATCCATGGATCTACATAACTACACATGTAGATATAATTCAAATATGACCTAGCATCGAATCGAAGCTGTCGTCCTCGGTTTGTTTTTTCGTGTGTCTTTGGCTGAAGTATACCTGTTAACTTCTGCAAATCAATAATAACAAAGTTAGATCAGTTCCTGCTACCATAAACATGATGAATGACTATATACATAAACAGTTATGCACCTGAATAAGCAGCTGGATAAATATCTAAGTTTTTCATCAGAATAACCATCAAGGGACTGATTTACTAACTCCTTATAGCTGGGAGTTGGGACAAGTTGTCATATTTACATTATTAGCTATAGCTAGTGGATTTCAAGGTAACCTGTGTGTTTCCAAGAGTGAGTGTAGTGCATTTCCAAGAGTATGTGTTTCAGAGTAACAAAAAGTACATTTCCAAGAGTGCATGTGTTTCAGAGTAACAAAGGTAGCCTGTGTGTTTTCAAGTGAGTGAAGAGGGTAGATACGGGGAGGGGAGGGGGAAGGCCAGTGCACCCCCCTCTCATTTCAGTAACCCTCATTATTATGCTCATAATAATAGCTACCAGATATAGCTAATACTAATGGTATGGCTGCTAAATAATAATTTGGTTGACTGTACAAAGCAGTCAGACCAATAAGGCAACTGACTTATCCTGGTTTTGCCGCACCAAATTTTCCCAGGGGAGCATGCCCCCAGACCCCCCTAGATGGTGCACTGTGTAGCCTATACCTTCTACCCCAAATTAAAATTCCTTGATAACCCTGGTAGTGATAGCCACATAGTCATATGCCCCTCCTTTTCAAATTCCTGGATCCACCCCTGGTGAATTACAAAGTTATAGGGGTGTCTAGATTAGTGGAATAGTGGAATGGAATTAAAGAAGTAAATGATTAACACACATGCTCTTTGGCTTCTATAGCTCTCTATCATGGGATATTACATCTGTTATTGCTGGCAACAACTCAGATGCAGGAATCTGTAACATGCATCAGTGTGATGCAATTAACAGCTGTGGGTATGGCAGACAATTATTCCCAGTGTTAAACATAAGCATGAAAAATTGCTTTCACAGAGAATTATGATCATGTGAGCACATGCAGACTTAGCTCAGCTAGCTATTAATCATATATTATCAACAGTTCCTTACTGAGCATGATTAGTTTCCTGCAGGAAAAGTTTCCCAGGAATCACTTGAAGGTAGCTAGCTAGCTTGCTAGATCAACGTAAGAAAGAAACTTGTATATATAGGTAGTGTTCCAGTCCACTATTCCAGTTCAGTATTCCATTCCTTTATTCCATTCCACTGTTCCTAATCCACTGAATGTAGACACCCAACTTATAGGCTCAGTATTATCATGATGATATTTTATCAATTCCCACAGTAATCAATCATCCAGAAGAGGATAAACCAATTGACAAACCACATGAATCAGGACCTGAAGTAGTTGATTCCTGCATTGAAAAGCTAAACTCACCAGTCTTGGGGATGCTGGATGATAACAACTTTTTGCGTAGAGTGGCTTATGTAATGTCAGACTTTGGGAGGAACATGAAAGGTGGCGGAGGGATCTGGCAATTACCATATATGGCATTTGAAGATACAATGGATACGAGGGCCCACGCACGCTTGCCACATAAATATGAAAGGATTTGGGATGCTTATGGAATAGATTGGAAATCTGTGAAATACAAAGACTTGGACGAACCATTCTATTCGGCACTTGCTGCTAGACTGTATCTCTCAAATTTTCCCAAGCATATCCCACCAGCAGACCAAGTTAATGAACAAGCTAAATATTGGAAGTTTCAATACATGCAGGGAAAAGGAGACTTTCAGAGTTTTTTAAATAAAGTATCTGAATTAGAAAAAAACTGCTGAAATAATTATGACTCTAAAGTTTTAATGTATCATTGAAATTCTAAATAACTGGGAAATAGGAGAGCACTTGATACAGGGGAAATCTTGGTTCCTATAGACACATGTTTGCACTATGCAGCTGTAAGCTATTAATTTAAAACCCAATACTGACAGTATCAGACACTCTCTAAGTACGGATGGCTCATTGGACTAATACTTAGTACTTTCTTTCATAACTCCAGAATACTTCCCTCCTACTGTCCTATCTTGAAGACAGAACACCTTCAGTATGCTAGGACTTGAGTATGAAGAGCAGAAGACAAACCAGTACAGCTCCTCGAAGCCAGCCAATGACATATTATTATCAGAAGTTGGCATGGCTCCCAGATCATTCACAATGGGACCCTGAATTTTGAAGCATAACTTTATAAATCTACCTTCTTTGTGGAAACACTATATTATCAATATCTCATTGGTCAGCATTTTGTAAAAGATCCCTGGCATACCGCAACATGTTCCCACCAGACAGATGTGCATTTCACATTAATTACAGATCTCAAGTGATTACCTCAGCATGTATTCCCTGGTCCTGAAACTTGGTCTGCACTTTGTAGTAGGCTCTAGTAGGCTGGATAATCATTCATAGTAGTTTTCGTTAAGTCTAAGTGGGGGAACTAGAATTTCACTTTTGTATTAGTCTATCAATCAATCAAGCAATGTAAAGCCCAAAGGGCATATGCAAAATAAACAGGGGAAAAAGAATGTCAAGTGACTGAGGGAGGCTACTCAGGTGTAACATAAAAATGATTTATAACAAGTGATAAGTCAGGTTCTGATGATGACAGAGCAGAGAGGATCCTGTCCACATTCATGAGGGAGGAGTGAGTTGTGATATAGTGTTCAAAGTACGAATTGGCCTCCAAATCTGACACATCACATCGAGGGCAAGGGCTGGAACCATATGAGGGCCTGGTCAGCTCCCTATACAGGTTCTGTAAGTCAGTGGTGCCGGCTGTGCCTCTATCCTAGGGCTAGGGCTAGCCCTAGCCCTAGCCCATAGGTGGCGCGCGCGGCCGTCCGCGTCATCCCTACAGAGCTAGCTAGCTAGTCTCGCGCGCGCGCCCCTCGTGCGAGACTACGCTCTCTCGCATGATATACACCAGACTGCATGCCTGTTATCCTCTGCAGCTAGTAGCTAGTTTCTAAGAGATAGCTATATGTATACACAGGGTTCATCTAGAAATTTTCGTTTGGGGGGAAATGTAATATTATCATTGCGGGGTATATAAAGGGAGTGAAGTAGGAATAGTTAGTTTGGTAATATTGGTGATGGGCAAAGGGTTACTTGACTGAAGTTCACTCTCTTGTTGCTGAACTTTTTTGAACTGCACACAGCCATCGATCCCTACTTTTCTTTTTTATTTAGAATAACTTTACTTATTCATCACCTTTTTTGATGTAATGCTCTATTATTTTATTCGTTATAGGCAACTGGATGCTGTGATCCTGCTATCCAAGTTAAACTTCACGTATTGTAGCTATGTAGTTCATTGGAGGTTTCATCATATTGTATGAGCCAAAATGAATCTGATCTGGTATTATGTATTATGTCGGGTAGCTTCAGATTATAATGCAGTAATGTACATAGCTATTGTCATGAACAGCATAACTCTAAGTAGCTAAGTGTTAATGTAATTATTCTTTCTGTGTCATATTTGTCAAACTCACCCTTCATGTGTTTATGTGTGTTATTTCTCCCCTCTCTGTATAGTGTGTTAAATCATTAGTTTGTACATTCATGTGTTATTGATGTATTTAAGTAGTTTTTGTGTTGGACTGAGCAGTCCTGCCAGTTGCTATTAAAAATTGACTTAACTATAAGTTCTCTGCGTCCCAGTCCGCGACACTATATGTAGGGATTGTTGGCTGGATATGCAGAACAAAGATTGATCCTATTTCCACCCTTCATCCCTACCCTTGTTTCCTTACTTTTTCGAGCAATGGTGATCCCTACATTTTTTTTTTCATTTCACAGAAATGTTTTTCATTATTTAGCTAGTAACTAACCTGAGATCCTCTATGCTGAGAATTTGCCACTGCACAGACATGTATAGCTATATTTGTGGTATGTAGCTCATGCCAATTAAACTCTATAATAACAGTTAATGAACTGCGTGCACATCACAAATTCCCAAACGTTAATTGTTAGCTATAGGTTTGACATCATAAAGATTAGTTTCTTCACAGCACATAAAATAGAACAAAGCTATAAATACCATTTAGGAATTCAAAGTGTGTACATAGCTAGCTAATTAGCCATAACTTATGTCTACAATCATGCAATCTCCCAAAAAAGGATTGATCAGTGTAGTAGCTATAGCTAGCTTACACATGATGTACATATAGTTCACCCCTACAGTCCACATAACCTACAGGCACAAGTCTAGAAGATTTCAATGGCTTTTGTGGCTGTTTTGTTCACCTGCACTCTATTTTTTGGCTGCACTTCTACCCTGGATGTGGATTTTTTAATTCTTCAAAGAAAGTTGATAGGAACTTGATAAGGCTCCAGTGTCTCAGTGGTGGTGATGTTGACCTGGATGCAAGGTTTGAATTCTACAACAGTATGAATGCAGGGGTGGCTCCAGCATAGGTGGTCAGGCCAAGGCCCTGCCTTCTTTCCTTACAAATTCATTAGATTGTCAGTACATTCCGAAGTGCTAGCATGTCACCATTGTTCCAAAAGTGAAAATACATGCATGCATGGCTAAGTGGTCATTTAGCTATGTATTGGCTGAAAAGTGGTCAGGCCAAACCCGACCAGCCCAACCACCCAAGCCACCCCTGATGCATTTTTTCAGTCACTAGAAATGTGGAGCTACTTCAAGATGATATCATCAAGTAGCTAGCTAGCTGTATATGTCCTTACTCGTCATTGAATGTCAGGATACACTATTCAATGATTAGCAGATTTCTTGCTTAAGAACAAGTCTCAATATATCCAAGACACTTTCCTTCCCTCCAGTGGTTAAAGGGTCGGCTACGCTAGACTAGTTAAGAATATTATTAGTTTGACTTCCTATGTAGAAGGTAAGGGCAAATAGAGATAGCTCATCAAAATAAAAGTCTTTAGTGTGAAATACAACAAAAAAGAATCAGCAATGATAATGTAGTACAGAGTACATTTTGGTTTGCACGCTTAATTATAACTAGCTACCTAACTATTATAACAATCTGACAAATAACACAAGATGTTCAAGGTTATTAGCTAAATGCAAACCTTCAGCCTACTAGATGTCACTTGAGAATTTAGAAAATTCAATGTATCCAGCCACTCCTACAAGTAGTGAGTCAATTTCATGGACCAAGTCTTTGAAAAGGGGTCGTTCTTCAGGTGCTTCACTCCAGCACTGAGCAATTAGTGTATATCTGAAATACAATGACATTCTGAGTGATAATTGCGAAATCTAGTCCAGCTAGAAGCAGCCATGTGTACAGTCACATAAGAAAGTACTCATTGATACATATGCCAAGCCTATTGCACCAATTATCAATTTGTACTTAATAAGTTAAAACACAGCAAGTTCAACACTGAGGAGCAGCTGTGATATCCTGGCTGTGATATCCTGCGTTTATTCTGGTGACAACCATAAGTGATTCCCCTCACCTTTCTACTTAAATTTTTACTGACTTCTGGTCATGCCCATACAGGGGAGGAGTTTCAAACTAAACCTTAGAGAAGAGGCTTGACCAGACTTGCCACAACAAACTTATGCACTTACACTTGATTGGTGCAGCTGGCATTGGCAGGCTTGTCCAATCTTCGTCCACTTTGGAGGAGTCTGACTAGATCAAAGGGATCGATGGCAGGATAAGGGGTGTGTCCAAGGCTGAACACTTCCCAACAGGTCACACCATATGACCACTGCATGAGTACATACAAAAAAATATAAATTCTCTTGCCACACCACTTAGCTAGCTAATCTTCTCTGAGTGAACATTACAATTGTCACTCCTCCTGGAACAGGGTCAGCAAGCACATAAGCACAGTGAAAGAGTTACATGATGTAGCTGAAGCTCATACTTGTAGATGTTATGCTCACTCCATTTGAAATGCCATGTAGCAAGCTGATGTAAGTAAATAGCTATATAGCTATGCAGTTAATGGATGGAGTATTCATGCAAGATCCTCATTTCCTTGATGCTAACTACAGTACTCACTACATCTGTCTTTTCAGAGAATACGCCATCAAGAAGACTTTCCAAGGCCATCCATTTGACGGGAAGTCTTATTGGAGCCCCCTCCACCTGTCTGAAGTAATTGGTCGCGTAGATTTCCTCAGAAAGACCAAAATCACCCACCTTTATCAGAAATTGGTCGTCTATCCTGTACATTATATATAATTAACTTTGAATTAGGTATAGATATTGACAATATGTCTGCAATATGAACAGATATTCATGCACCAAATTGCCTGATAATGCAAATGGTCCTCCAAAACCACTTCCCTACAGCTAGTAACTAGATATGTAGCTACATGATTGAAATGCTGCAAATATAATTTGACATACATGCAATTGCGAGCTGCTAGGTCTCTGTGAATAAACTTCTTTCCAGCCAGGTACCTCATCCCCTTGGCAATTTGTAAGCACATTGAGAGCAGCTTTCTCTGGCCATCTTCAATCTTAAGATAATGATAATAACTTGTATCCATCATTAGTAAAATACATGACACCTTTACCGTGGCACTTTCAGCATCTTCTGCTAAAGTAAAGCGAGCTCTCTCCTTTTTCAAGTAAGTCAGGAGACTGCCATTTGCCATAAAAGGCATGACAATATAAGGCCTTTCGCCTACATCAATGCATATTCCAATCAGACCCATCACATTTGGATGGTTGAACTGCTTCATCTTTTTACTCTCTGCTATCAGGTCTTCAACATTCTTGGTCGAATAGAAACCTGAATATGTAATATAGCGGGCATAATTATTTCAACAATATTGATGTAATATTACATTTCAATGTCTTGACGGCCACAACTTCAGCTGTGGTCCTTCCTTGCCAGCCTGTGAGGTAACTTCGATACACCAATCCAAACTCCCCTAAAAATGATATAACTAACACTGTACAAACATACAGTCATCAAAATTATTTACCTTGTCCTACAGTATGTCCCAGCTGAATATGGCGACCAGGTATTAGCAAGTCAGATTCATGAAAATTTCTAATAAAGGACTCGCATCCTAATTTGGTACTTTGCACTGAAATATAGTCACAACTACATAATAGTATTTCATTTCACATGGTCTTAGCTTCATACCATATCGGTTTGTGGAAGATACAAATTCAGGTCCTGTATCATTCATCCTGAAAATGAGCAACAAAATAATAAACACTAAAACTACGTGTTAATTACATGTTAGATGGTGGATCTACTATTATTACTTGTGGAAAATGTGATTTCCTTTATTATGAGGGCAAATGATCACCTTAGCTAACTTACCTTGGTCTTGTTGGTAATAGTTCTATATTACAGTGTGGAAGTGCATTTTCCCTCTTCCTTTTAATGATCAGAACTATGCTAGCAACAATTATTCCAAGCAGAATTATACTGCCGATGGACACTGACACTGATACACCAATAATAACAGTCAAAGAGCCAGCTTCATTAACAGTAACAGCTGTAGTAGTGATTGCCAAAGACCCAATCGTGTCAACTGCTGTAGCAGTGGTAGTTACTCTATCTGTGTCAAAAGTGAACATATCTACTGCTGTAATGTCCGTCTCTGGCAAACTGGTGGCCGGGTCAAAAGTAGATGCTTCAGTTCCTGGGTATAGGCAAATTCATAATTATAACCATGGCTAGCAATTTAAGATTTAGCTAATGAGCTATCTTGGCTCTCATTATAGTACGAGATTATGTGTGATCCACATAGATAGCTACAATAATGAAGAGACATGATAAAAGGGATTTCCTTGAGGAATACAAACTCTGAGCCAGCTACTTATCATAAATATATAGCTATACTCACTCATAATATTATGCTTGGCTCTGAGTAATGGTATGATGCCTTACCATCAAATTGATCAGGAAGTGTTATATTGAATTGTTGCATCAGTCTATTTATTTCATTTAAGTTGATAGTAAATTCCACAATCACTTCATATATACCCACATCAGACACATTAAAGTTCAAGAGCACTAGTCTCATGTCGTATTTACAGAGTCGAATATTGGGTGGAATACACGACTGCTGCAGGTCTACTACAAATCTTTCAGTGTTGTTACACAACTGTTCTCTGCGAGACTGTAAATTGGAACAGAAATACACTCTGACTTGGTCCTTCTTAACTTCCAACCATCTGATTTCTTGATTTGTCTTATTACAAAATCCACCACCAATAAATTTAACACTGGTGTCCAGTGATACATTACTATTCACTTTTCCGGTTATATTTATAATTGTGAAACACCTGTTTGGACAAGAAGTAAAAACCAGTCGACCTAGGGGCAGAATATTCATTTTAAAAATGCAATATAGTTTATTGTTACACACCTACCTCGAACAAATAAGCACAATGAAGCTGGCTGTAAGTTATTACTGTCCAGTCCACAATGGTAGGAACCTTCTGAAAAACCACTAACATTTCTTATACTCAAATGAGTTCCTCTGTGAACAAATGAGTCATTCAAAGTTATAATGGTGCCTGCACCATCTACTGAGTTGTTCCCGTTTGCATATCTTCTTATGTACCACACTGAACCTTGACTGGAGCAGTCTGCTCGCACTTCAGTACTGGAAAACGGGTCTACAGCTAAAGAGAGTCAAGAAGGTAAAGCTATACAGTGGAATAATTATGATTAGTGCATGGGTATCTCCACAAAAATTTAATTGGTGGTTTGGAAATCAATTTTGGTGGTATTGTTTAGCAATGGTCATCTTGATTGGGTGTTAGCTGCATAATTATACAGAGTTAAAAACAGGTAGCTGGCGATATGGCCAAACTGGCAAAGTTGGGTGCCCATAAAGCAAAAAGCAATAAAACACATGGCTTTCACTTTAATGCCAATACGTACCATATAGCGCTCTATTTTCAAGGCACTGATATTTCTAAAAAAGCTAATTATTTCGCAGAATAATTTTCAAGGATCATTAAACCCCACCTACAAAATGAAAATATAGCGCGCACGAACTGCATGCTTTTGCAGCTCCCCTTGATAGCTAGTAGGTTGCTGTCTCACTCTGAGAATTTGGCAGCATAGTGCATGTTCTACTGCTCTTCTGCCTATTTCAGCCTTTTTTTCTTTTTCTTTTTTGATGGGTGGTTGTAGATCCCTGCTTCGACACTGAGAGACTTTCGAGTTTGCTGCTTCAATATAGAAGAGGACGAACTGTCAGTGACATTGTACCACTAGGATCTGGTAGTGGAAGATTTGTAGGTTGCTTTGAAGGATTTTTAGAGCCAAAATAACAACAGAGAGACATGACAGCTGTAATGTACTACAGTTGCACATGCATGACATGTGACTACCTACTTAGTAATTATTCCAGGGCACAATTTTCATTTTTGAACAAAATCCACGAAATCTTGAAATAAAGTGCTTCGAAAATAAAGTGCTATACGGTATATGATTTCTAAGCTACACTCTGAAAGTGAAAGTATATAAAAGGAATATGTTCTCTGTAAACAGTAAGGTATATCCTTTATTGTTATACTGTTTACAAAAAATTGTATGAGAGTTTCCAGTATATGCATCATCATGCAGGTATCCAGGTCAGTGATTGTCTACTAATCTATTGATTGGCCTAAAAGGCCAAGCACTTTGGAAAATGGTTGGCTGGCCATTTGGCTATTTTGCACAGAAAATGGCTAAGGGCCAGCAGTTTTTTAATATGCACTAAGACTCATTCTATTGATCTTACTGCTTGATTTATCTTCAGTACATATGTCTTCAAGTCCACATCTTTGAGCATAAGAAGCAGCAGCTGCTAGTAGTATTGCTAGTTGCACAATCATTATCTATTGCATATAAATAAACAAGTAAATAAAAAGGAGAAGTAGGGATGGCTGTGTGCGGTTCAAAAAGTTTAGCAACAAGAGAGTGAACTTACAATCCAGCTAAGCCTAAAATCTAGACTACTTGATAGCTTACTATACTAGGGCAATGTGCAATATTTGGTTGTTCCAACCTGGAAGCTACTTACATAGAAAGCTGTAAATGCTTACCACAAGCACTTAGATGCCTACATAGATAAGCCTACCATCTCTATGATAAAAGGCAACACATGTGCATTATGCACGCGCAGCGCTACTAATTCAGGACGGGACACATACCATACGTATGCCTGGGGCATTTTGGAGTGTAGACCTAGATTATATATATATATATATATATTTATTTTTTTTTTTTTTTTTTTTTTTTACAATTTCAATGAGTCATCTCAGGTCAGACCTGAGAGTCAGCTCCAATAATATAATCTGCTGCTAGGCTAGCAAAGTGTAGCAACATTTGAATTCAGTGGCAGCTCAATGGCTCAATGCCTCTTCTTTTTCTCATAGGCCTGGCCAGCCATGTGCTTGTGCGTAGCACTGATTCATCATTGTTATGTATGCGATGGGTATGCTTTCCTTGGACACACCCATGCTATGGGTTTCTATTTGTAATATTTTCGCGCACACCAGGCCCTCAATTAAAAGGAGGATGCTAGATTAAAGTGTTACTTTATAACTTTATTTTACTCATGAAGAAATATTTTGTACAAATTAAGATGACTTGCCCACCAGAGCAATAACTCTCTTTGTGTAGAGGGGATGGTAATAGCTAGTAATGCTCTACCATATTAAATGGTGGTAATAGCTAACTTGCACTAGATCTAGCTATTATTATTATTATTATTTAGTAACTAACCTGAGATCCTCTATGCTGAGATTTGCCACTGACAGACATGCATAACTATATTTGTGGTACATATAGCTCATGACAATTAAACTGCATGCTTATTATAATAATTACAGTTAATTGTCTTGTTGAACTGCATGCACATCACAATAAAATTCCCAACTCTTATATATTTACGTAGCTAGCTTAGATATCATAAAGACTAGAACACACACATGTAGACAGAAACTATTTGGGAATTAAAGTGTACATAACTAATCAGTCTACAATCAAGCATTCTCCCAAAAGAGAGGGGGAAAAATGTAGTCTAGCTTACACATGATGTGCATATAGTTAACCCTACGGTCTAGAGCTATAACCTAAAATTTTCACTATGGCTTTTGTGGCTGTTTTGTTCACCTGCACTCTATTTTTTGGCTTCATTTCTACCCTGGATGTTGATTTTTTTTATCCTTCGAAGAAAGCCGATAGGAACTTGATAAGGCTCCAGTGTATCAGTGGTGGTGATGTTGACCCAAATGCAAGATTTGAATTCTACAACAGTATGAATGTGCTCATTAGAAATCAGTTGACAGATATCGGCAATGACTCTCTTTTGTACAACATTACTGAAACAGTTTATATTCGCTGTGTAATCGGGGAACAACACTCAGCTAACGTCACATTCACTGGTAATGTATATAGCTAGTGACATAGCTGCATGAGGGTGGAGGGAACAGAATCCTCCAATCTTCATCCACTTTCTATGGTCTTAAATACTCTAGCTCTAATTCTTTGAACTTTGCTACTAGCACACACACAGATTAGAAGCACAATCACAAAATCACAGCTAATTATATCTTATAATGCAGCCATTCCAACTGTGTCTAGTGATACTATCTCCATCGACATATACCGCAGTATGCCTACAGAGCAAATCTGTCCCTTACCAGTACCTAATATACACAGTCTCGTCATGTATATAATATGGGAGCAAATTTCGGACGGTGTTCCAATGCCATTAATGAACAATTCGGAGTTCAGTTACATGCTTTCTCATGATAACAGAAGCCTTTCTCTGCTATCAAACTCGGCTGATCAGAGGGTACTCCGATGCACAGTAAGATTGCGACAATGTTCTGGTTTTTATAATCCTCGACGCTGTGAATACAATGACTTCAGTGGATCATTCATGAAGTTCCATGTGCTAGGTAGGTGATGATACAGTGAATGATAGCATGTATTACTATCATAATCACTTAGAGAGGAGTGAAATAACACTGGCCCCTTCATCCCAGATGGTAACACATGGTGAATCAGCTACATTCAAATGTAATGCTGAAGGAAGTTATATTAACATTAGGTGGATTTTTAATGGATCAACTTGTGATGACAATGGCTGTGAGCATAATGGGATAGTGACTCGATCTTTGGATGCCAATAACTCTAAGATTAACAGCACCTTGGAGATCAGGACTGGTAAACTTCATTCTGTCATAATGGAAAAGAAAAACTACACATGTCAGTGCAACGTGGAACAAAATCTGAACTCTTCATCACTAAAGGGACATGGCGTAAATGAAACTGCCACATTGACAGTCAATCCTCAGCAAGGTATATACTGTACACTGTTTCCAGCACATAATTACTTTGTCATGATGTTTCAGAGTCTCCTCTAGTTGTACTTTCAAACATGGTGCTTAAGTACATTCATGAGAATATAATTCAATTAGTGCCATAGACCCCGCCAATTTTCTTTGAAGTTCTATATCCAAACAGGGTTGCCTGCCCTGCATTTAGTATACTGGGGAAACACTAATGCTTATTCTTTTTTTTTTCTCTTCTTCTTCTTTTTTGTTCTCTTCTTCTTCTTCTGTATTTTATTGCTCATAGCTATGGCTAATTTACGTTCTTATGACTTTCCTCTTTCTTCATGATGCAGCTTCCAGTGAAATAATTGCTGCAATTATAACAACACTTACACTTGTAATCATCATCACCATCACCATCATTGGTGCTGCTGGAGTTTGCTACTGGTATTTTAGTAAAGGAAGAATGATAAAAGAAAAAGGTAATCTGTTGTGTTTCTCAGAAGACTGCCAGCTGTATGAATGTTAAACTGGTTAGTTTAGTTTAGTGTCTTCATCATGATGTGCATACAGTAAATTCCCTCTAATCAGGACCCCTGAAACGAGGCCACCCTACCTACATTTTAAAAAGTCTCAATGTAATACTTCGTGATATAAATCCACCCCTGAAATGAGGCCTCCCAGCCTCTAATCAGGACACCCAAAGGTGGCAGAATTAGAGGGAGTCCACTGTATTTATTGGGTGCCATAATACTGTGCAGCGGGATAATTTCGGTGGGGATAAAAATTCAGTAATTTCGGTAATCAGTTTATCTATTGAAAATTTTTCTGTCGAATTTTTTTCTAAATAAAGCCACTGTTTAGCTATATGTAGAGTTCTTTTCGTTCGTACATTCAATGTTAACTACGGCACTATAACTTACCTAACCTTCTTGTCCACTTTCTTCTTAGCTAGATTCCATCAATTAGAAAGTCCCCATGATCGTGAAGAGGGCTATCTACCTGAAGAAATGATATAGGCAAGTATGCAATCCAAGTAAAAATGGAGATTCAGCAGCTGTGAAGTCCATAGAGATTGTTGCACATGCGCTAAAATAGTCAGACTGCTGTAATTCTTCATCTGTATTGTCCTTTGGTGATCAATGAAATATTTTATCTCCAAAAAAACCCTGCTGTACAGTATTAATTGAGTAATAGGTAATTGTACACCAGTCATCGCATCATTGAATCATTACAGAATATAGAATGCATGCACAGTATTGCATGTATCATTGTATACATGCATAAGATTTACATCTTTGAAACACCTGCTTTAACAGACTGCACACCAGAGGACCATGAATATGAAGTGAAAGATATCGAAAATCAATATGAAGGTTCGTGTAGCTTAGATGATCCAGTATACAGCCTCATCTATCCTATGTAGAAATTTATAATCACGGACGATTGTTGGCCATAATATATTAGCACAAGATGCTCCAAACTATGGTAATTTGGATCTACACAACTGCATTGTGTATGAAAGGAAAAAAATTTATGCTAAATAAAAATGCCATGTAGGTTAGCCTGTACTTTAACAGTTTCTGTCAACAAAAAGCTGCCTTCAATAATAATCCCTACATCACTGCCTCCCACCAAGCTGCTTTAATTGTTCATGTCAGTATAAAAGTGTTCTGCTCGGTTTAGGCAGTGATGTAGGGATTATTATTGAAGGCAGCTTTTTGTTGACAGAAACTATTAAAGTACAGGCTAACCCTACATGGCCTTTTTATTTAGCATAAATTTTTTTCCTTTCACTTGTTTGTTTACTTTTTGTTTGAATAATTATTGTTTTCAAGTAAAAATTAATTAATAGCTGGTTGGCACGCGCGTACGTGCACGTGATAGTGACAGACGCGCGCGCATGACAAATGAAAATGGCTGACAGTTAATATAATGAAAAGTCGTTCGATATGAGTGATCATTTTGAAGGGAAACTGTGGATATAACGATGGTAAAAGCACATTGTGTGGTTATAACTGCACAAGTTGATATGAATTTCATTGTCGTATGTGAAAGGATCTTAGAGTTACAGCCTGGCAAGATGATGATGATGAACGAATCATAAAAATTTTAGATTTAGGCGGCGGCTGGTGCCGATCGTTGACGCTGTTCTGGAGGAGTTTGAGCGGTCATATCATCATCTTCTGCATTGTTTTCCAGATGTAAGAAGTTTAGTTGAGCCTGTACCAAGAATAGAAGAGATACAGAGAGTCTAGTTTGTATTGTTCTAATGAGAGAAGCCACGCCCATTCCGTGCTAACCCTACATAGAGAGTGCTACCGCACTCTCTGATAGTGATAATAGCCATTGGCTTTAATGATCTGTTCGATGGTAGATCAGTGTAATCTGTGCAGTATTGAAAGCTATCAAATCCAGCTATTCAATGCTCAGCTTACAGGATACATGAATGATCGCCTGTGTGTGTGTGTTTGCGTGTGTGCAAACACACACAGTGCAGTTCCGTGTAAGAGCCATACGTTTCTATCTGCCTTCGGCAGAGGAGCATCATCCCAAAGGGTGGCCAAAATTAAGGTCAAGGTATGTGCATGCACGTGTGCCTGTGTGTGTGATGCAAGTGTATTCGTGTCCATTTAAATATGTTCTATACAATGTAACCGTGGTTATCTGCACCTCATCCAGAACTGCACCTTGTTTATTCACAACCTTGGAAATACATGATTTGTAATGGATATTCCTTTTTGAGAGTGTTTTGCAATTAGCAACTGCATAACAACAATCAGTAGTCTCTACACTGTTCTAGGCTGTTAGTACTTGCCCATCACATTAATTAACTATACAACACAGCATAACCACAATACTATTATTTTAATGCACTTCACAAATTCACTTATCTGGCAGCCTGGAAAAAAGTTTGGACAAAGGTATCTGGATAGCCAAGGTTTGACTATATTCTATAATACCTGTTAATTACAGCTTATAGATCTATAGGAAAGTTCTCATATGGACCACATGTCCCAATTCCCAGCTATAAGGAGTGTGTGTCCCTAATGGTTATTCTGTTAACTTAACCATTTAGAACTGTAACAAACTTGAGCTACCTATTTATGTGAATAACTGTTGTGTATACAGTCATATGATTGTCATACATACAAATTGTTAACTAGGTACATTTCCAAGAGTAACAAAGGTAAAAGCCAGTGTGTTTCCATGAGTGTATGTGTTCCCAAGGAAAAAAAGGTTCCAAGAGTGTGTTTCCAGGAGTAGCAATATGCCTTGCTGCTAGGAGTTGCCTTTTTCAACCTGGACATCTCAAAGTCTGTCAGGAACTCCCTCCCTTCATCCCACGAGTTTCTGACTCCCAGGACCTTTCTTTTTATGTAGAACACTAAAAATACATGATATTACATAATCATAATTATCATCCCACTCGAGTCCCAGAAAAAGGTGGGCTTTCAGTTGATTTTTGTCCATCAACCAGTTGATTTTTGAGAAGCATATTCTTGTATGCATTGACGACATATTTGGTGGCAGCAGGTGGTTCGTAAGCCAGCAGAGGCTATACATCCAGAGAAGCTAAGCTGAATGTGAAACAAAGGGTGTGTGGTGCTGTTGCCTCCAGAAAGCGAGTGAGACTCAGATTGCAGTCTTTTGCCCATGAGCTCCATCAGTTTATAGCTATATGTGCTCAGGTACTGGACCATGTTGGGATGCTTGATAGTAGCCAGGAACTGACACTCCTGCTCAAATCCTGGAGTCATCTGTGTCAAAGAGGAAGGAACAGAAGATTTTAGCAGCAGAGGTGAGAGTGTCCTTGCAGACTGAGCCAAAGAGCCAACTTGTGGTCCTTCAAATCAGCGGTCTCACCTTGGAGAACCCAAACTGGACCTCTGCTTTAGACAGCTCTAGCTAGCTAGCTACTGGTTTGAATTCAACAGTTGGACCATGGTTTGAGTAATGAGACTTTGGAAAAGTTAAACACATATTAATTAATACTGGACTTTAGAGCTTTATTCTTGCCATCATTCAACAGTTACGTACATTCATGTATCAGGCAAAAATAATACTGCCCCACTACTGGCAATAGCTAATATAGAATCTCCATGCAGCAGGGGTGGTTCAGGGGTTCCCTTTTCAAATGAAAAAAAAAAATTTATCACAAGCACTTGTGATTCGCGTACGTGTGCATGTGCACATGAATATTGTTCACTCGATTGAGTATGGCAAAGCCTCGTCCAGAAAAGCTAAAGCAGTAGTGCCTGAGACTTTAAAGCATCTAGTACCTGAGATTTAAGTTCAACTTGTAAGTCTTGCTGTAAAAACTGTACAGGTAGCTAGTCTGTGGTGGATTGTGAAAAAGTTTGTGAGGAAGTGTCGTAATCTTCCAGCTGCTAGCTAGCATGAGTGGGTGTGGTTTATAAAAATGGGTGTAGTTATGCAAAAGTGGGCATGGCCAGGCAAAATTTTTTCCATGCTAATGCATGGATACTTTCGAACCCCTGTTCGAAAATCTCTGGCTACAGGCCCATGCATGAAAGAACAATTAGTTATCCCACACTATTGTAACAGTTATCTCATATATCATAGATTTACCAATGAGCACTCCAAAAGAGCATGAATCATTTGTCAATGCAGCTGCAGAAGGAGATTTTGATACCGTGGATAGACTAATTGGTAATGGCATCGATGTAAATCTTGAAAATGGAGATAACAAAACTGCTTTAATGAAAGCAAGTGAGAATGGGCATGTTAGAGTCACCAAATTACTCCTGAAGAATGGTGCTTCAGTGGATCACCAGAATGAGAACGGATGGCCTTCTCTGATATATGCAAGTAAGAGGGGACATGTTGATGTAGTCGAAGCACTACTCAAGAAGAATGCTCAAGTAGACATACAAAACCAGAAAGGATGGTCTCCTTTATTCAATGCATGTTACTGGAGATATGTTAAAGTAGCCAGATTACTGATCGAGAAAGGTGCTTCAATGGATCTGCTAAACAATGACGGAATGTCTCCTTTAATGATTGCAAGTTCAGAAGGTTTCCTTGATGTTGTTGAATTATTACTTGAAAAGGGTGCTAAAGTAAATCTGTCCAGCAATTTAGGGACTGCTCTAATGTTGGCATGTGATAAACGACGTGTTAAAGTAGCCAGATTACTGATTGAGAAAGGTGCTTCAATGGATCTGCTAAACAATGACGGAATGTCTCCTTTAATGATTGCAAGTTCAGAAGGTTTCCTTGATGTTGTTGAATTATTACTTGAAAAGGGTGCTAAAGTAAATCTGTCCAGCAATTTAGGGACTGCTCTAATGTTGGCATGTGATAAACGACGTGTTAAAGTAGCCAGATTACTGATCAAGAAAGGTGCTTCAATGGATCTGCTAAACAATGACGGAATGTCTCCTTTAATGATTGCAAGTTCAGAAGGTTTCCTTGATGTTGTTGAATTATTACTTGAAAAGGGTGCTAAAGTAAATCTGTCCAGCAATTTAGGGACTGCTCTAATGTTGGCATGTGATAAACGACGTGTTGAAGTGGCCAGATTACTGATCGAGAAAGGTGCTTCAATGAATCTGCTAAACAATGACAGAAAGTCTCCTTTAATGATTGCAAGTTCAAAAAATTTCACAGAAATTGTTCAACTTTTGCTTGACTATACTGCTCAAGTAAATCTGCAAAACGATAATGGAGATTCTGCTTTGATGATTGCAATTAAAAAACAGTCTACAGAGGCTACTATATTATTAATTGAGAAGGGTGCTGAACTAAATCTACAGAACAAGAAGGGAAAGTCTGCTTTGATGATTGCAAGCTCAAAAGGATCCATGAAAATTGTCAAGTTATTAATTGAAAAGGGTGCTGACCTCAATTTACAAAATAAGGAGGGAAAGTCAGCTTTATCCCTTGCAAGACTAGAGAGCAACACTGCTAAAGTGACTGAAGTACTGCTTGAGAAAGGTGGTAAAATTACTGATTAAAATAGAATGATAAGGGGTGCATGTGCCTTGTAGACATTCCACAGGTGCTAATAACCAATTTGAAAATGCAGCTAACTTACCTATACCTAGTAACTATGTACATGCATGGAAGGATAAACCACTCTCCATGTAATGCAAGGTACACATGGTACACATGTTTCTATAAATAAGTCCACAGACCATGCAAAGTGATACACCAGCAGTCTACTTGCATGGATGTGACAGTTCTGTATTCTCTCTATAGGTGCTACTGATTTTGAACTGAACCTGGATCAGGTAATAGTCACCAAGCTTGGACTTAGAATCATAAATAATTAGCTTCCATATTATAATTATCATGCAGTTTGACTCTACAGGTGGAACTGTTCCATCAGGTGTTCAACTTCAACTCTCAGGTATAATATGTGTATTAATAAGAAATTTCATGAGTATCCCCCATATAATAACAGAGGTAAATAAGTTGTCATTAATAGTCTGGTTAAAAATTCATTATTAAACTGTAGGAGAGAATGATGAAAGTGTACCTGAGAAATGAAGCTGGAGCCTCAGATAAAATATGCTCAGTGTAAACTAACATTATAGTATAGCTGTATTTGTTATAACTATAATATTATCTGCACATGCACACTGTACACACCATATATTCTCCCTACAATAACTATACATACCTGTGACTATTAATGATAGAGAAATCAAGAACATAATAGCTATACAGAATTACATATGGAGAGTAGCTAGAATTGTTATCTAGAAAATTGGACAATGTTCATAACAGAGAACTATCAAGTACAACTATAGCAAGTATGTAGCTAGCTGAAATGTCCAGAATTAACCTTCTGAAGTACTTCTGAATAAATACTGGACATCTAAACATGTAAGTAATAATAATTATTGTGCTATCGATTCACAGATAATTTTTATTAGCTAAGTACCTGTTCTTCATATGTAGTCTTATGCTGTGTGAGATGTTTTAAAAATCTCATTGCTAGGCTGCACCATCGTTCTGCCACTGTGAACTTCAGAGCACTATAAATTAATGATTTCATGAGTACATGCATACTCAATAGTACATGCATACTCGATTATTGCTATAAGCATGAAAACTTCTGTGCTATACCTGTAAAGATGGATCCCAAAATTCCAAGCTCGAGAAAGGAACCACACAATCTCAATCTCAGGGAGCTTATCCTATAAATGTGTGCAAATGTAATGATCGACTCTCATACATACGTATCTTCAGGGTACATTTGATTGAGACTCAAGTCTCTTTATAAAGAGGTTATAGACTATATACACAATTGCTTTATTCACTCACCCATAGTTATTAATTAAGTAGATAATCAGCTTCAGAATAATAACTCACTGCTTTCATAATCTCTCAGCAGGGTCACATTTATAATAATTGCATATTTGGCTATAAGAGTGACAACTACCGTGATTTGGCTTCTTTTTTTTTTTGTTTTCGGATGCATGCTACTATCCAAAAATACTAGTGTTAAAACTAATTAAAAGCAAGCTACACATTTGAAATTAAATGAATATTGTTCTCATAAATTATTTGAACACCAAACTACAGTAGAGCTAGCTCTGCTTACTTATCCCTAAATGTTTCAAGTATAACACATTATGCCCCAGGTTGAGCTATGAGAAAAGAAGACCTCAGAGTGACCAATCAGTACTGTATTCAAACTAACTATGTTCTAACATGGGTTAACCCTCTACTCATAGGCATCATTGAAAACATATCTCTTATAAAGACAGCCCGTTGTGGAGGGACAGCCTCCACGTGAGGTGACCCATGGCGGTACGATGTAGGGGAATGTACATGTGTATGTATATAATTTTGTATCACCCTGTGTAATGAATGTATGTATCTATGTATGTACGTAATTCTGTAATCACCACATGCCCTTTATGTTCGTGTAATTCTGTATCATCTTGTGTATGTGTTAATCCTTGTTCCTGCATGTTCTAATCATTATTGTGTCACCTCTCATCAATGTCTTATGTGTGTATGAATATGTTGTATGTGTTGACGAACTCAGGTTCCAGAACCTTCCATGGCTGTTCTATTTATAGTGTGTGTGTTACTATGTTTAGTTTGACGAGGTGAAGGGTATAAAAGTATCCACCTCAATTCTGTTAAGTGATTTTTGTCTTACTCAAGTGAATAATAATTTAATACTTATCTATTCCTGATCCTGCGCTGGGTAAAACTAGCTGGGGCCATAGACAGAATCCTGGTGGCAGCAACCCTCTTACGTGGCGGCAACTGACGGAGCTTAAACCCTCCAGCTCATCCCCCCACAACTGGTGGCAGCGGTTCCAGCTACAACAGCTCAATTCTCTCGCAGCCATCGGAACACGCTAAAATTCGGAACTTCCTTGTATGGACAGGAACCTTCGTTCGAGACAGAAGAGAGGACAATTCGACGAGCCGTTAACGAACTCTGAGGAGCGCACTGAAACACCTTCTAGCGGAGCTATGGAAGCTTTTTTGGAGGCTCAAACAAGATTTCTAGAGCAGCAGCGTCAATTCGCTGCAGAAGAAGAAGCTCGGAAAAAGGAAATACACGCAGCACAACTGCAGGAGTTGGAGGAAAAGAACAGAACACGTAGGCTACAAGAAGAACGCAGTGAAGAAGAAAGAAGGAAACGGGAAGAAAGTGAGAAAATGAAGCAAAAATTAAGACAGGCGGACCATCTAGAAAAGTGGAATGATGGAGACCAAGTGGATGCCTATCTTACGAAGTTCGAAACCATCATGAAGGAATGTGATATCCCCAAGGAACAGTGGAAAGGACGACTAATCAACTGCTTGACCGGAAAAGCCCTATCTGCATACAGATCTGTGACCGAGACAGGAAGTGATGAGAACTACGACAATATGAAAGACAAACTTTTAGAGGCCATGGGCCTTGGACTTGAACAAACCCGAAGAAGATTCTGGAACCCTACCAAGAAGTTCACCGACTCATCAATGGACATTCTACGACAGCTGGATTCCTGCTACTCAAGGATGACCAGAGAATGTACATCCCCTACTGACATACGCCAGGAGATACTCATTGGAAGGCTGCTCTCCCTCTACCCAACCGACATAGCTGACTATGTGTACGTCCGATCTCCCACCACCCCTCACCAGGCTGCCCTCTTCGTGCAGAACTACCTCGACAGTCACCCTTGGAGGAAGAAGAACTCAGAGCATTTCCATCCAAAGGAGGTGAGTGGCTTTGGGGGTGGTACCAGTGGCGGTGGAGGGGACCCTAGGTATAGCGCTAGTGGTAAAAAAGGGCACTTTAGTAAAGAAAAGGACTATAGACAGGGTAAAGATGACGGGAAAGGGAAAGACGAGCGAACCTACAAAAAGGATCTCTCAGACACGATTGTCGTTTGTTATAAATGTGGGTTGAAAGGTCACAAGCGGGCGAGTGCCCTGAGAAAGTTGCAAGTGTTAGGAAATCGGGTCACTATAAAAGTAGAACACTTCCAGGGAAAATAGGGGAAAACCCCTGCACAATGACTTTAGATAGTGGGGCTGATTACACTGTGGTTAGGGCAGACCTCATAACAGAGGCAGACTACACGGGGAAGAGTAGCAGAGTAGGAGACTACTATGGGTGTTGGAGGGATGTACCAATGGCAAAGGTCTGGATTGAGATAGGGAAGGAGTACAAATTCAAGCATGAAGTACTAGTGGTGCCACGGGATTGCCCTCATGAAGTTCTCCTTGGTAATGATTTGGGAATATTTGACCAGTTGTATGAGTTGGCCCATGTCTATGATGATTCTGAGCCCCAAGTAAAAGCTGTTACCAGAGCAAAAGCCAAAAGAGAGAGGAAGGAAGAGAATTTAGATAGAGCCCTAGATGCAAGGGACGGTGCCCAACCCATTCATTGTGAGTCTCCCCACCCACCCTCTGATGTTATCACTATGAACCCTGCATGTGAGGACCCCTTAGATGGTGATGCAGTAAGTGAGCAGAGTGAGGTAGAGTGTGCTGAAAGTGAGGACACAAATGTGTCAAGTGAGGACACCCAGGGGGTAGAACAAGTTGAGATATCCCATGAAGTTGAGAAGGGCAGTGAGTGTGGAGAGACACCAGTCCTTGATAGCCTTACCAAAGCAGACGATGAAAAAGGAGTTGAAGTTCCCTTACCAGATATAGCAGGAGGTGAGAGTGAGAGATCCCAGCTTATAGAGGAACAGAGTAAGGATGAAAGCCTGAAAGACCTTATGGAATGGGCTAAGAAGGGTGAAAAGGGATATGCCTTAGAAAATGGATTGTTGATTCATACCCTAATAACTCCAGCAGAACAAGTCCACAAAAGAATAGTTGTTCCGACTAACAGAAGGAATGACCTGCTGAAGCTTGCTCACAGCAGCATACTAGGAGGGCACTTCTCTCATACAAAAACAACAGAACTTTTAAACAGGAAGTTTACATGGCCTTGCATGTCAGTAGATGCAAAGAAGATATGTAGTCAGTGTGTTCCTTGCCAAAAAGCCAGTAGGGCAGGTGTGGGCAAAGCCCCATTGAAACCACTCCCAGTGATTGATGTGCCATTCTCCAAACTAGCCTTTGACCTAGTGGGACCCTTGACCAGGACTAAGTCTGGGTACCGATATTTGTTAACTTCAATTTGTCTGGCCAGTAAATACCCTGAGGCTATCCCACTAAAGAGAGTGGATGTAGAAAGTGTGGCAGAGGGGTTATGTGAGATTTTCTCAAGAACAGGTATCCCAGACCAGATCTTGACAGATCAGGGATCTGTCTTTACCAGCAAGCTCGTAAAACAGCTGTGCCATATCCTGAATATTAAACACATCAAAACCAGTCCTTACCACCCACAAAGTAATGGATGCCTAGAGCGGTGGCATTCCACCCTCAAGGCCACCCTTAGGAAGCGCCCAGAAAAATACCATGACTGGGACAGGTTACTCAAATATATCCTATTTGCCTGCCGAGCAGCCCCACATGCAAATACTGGCTACTCCCCATTTGAGCTTGTTTTTGGAAGGCAGCTCAGAGGCCCCCTTGATGTCGTGCATGAGGGATGGATGGGAGGAAACCTACCACAATGCAGTGCGATTGAGTGGATGGACCAACTGAAGGGGACATTGGCCCTAATATGGGAAATAGCAGTGGGAAAAGAACAAAAGGCAAAAGATAAAATGGCACTCAGATCAGAAAAGAATGCAAAAAGTAGACACTACTCCAAGGGAGATCAGGTACTCCTCCGTGTTGTAGACCCTGGTGGGAAACTGGGTGACAGATGGGAAGGGCCCTATGAAGTTAAGCGGAAGGTAGCAGATGTAACATATGAGCTGGCGGTCCCCCATAAAAGAAAAAAGTGTGTCACAGCCCACATAAATAGATTGAAAACCTGGAATGCCCCCGATGCCTCTATCCTTAGAGTGATTGTAGCTGATGAAGTAGAAGTGGTAGAAAAAGCAGAGCCTAATTGGAAGACACTTTTGGAATCTCAACAGTGTGCTGATATTGAACAAATACTTGTAGACTACAAGGCTCAGACAGATGGTAGTCTAGGGAAAGGTGTGGGGTTAAGTCATGAGATCAACACAGGTAGCCATGACCCTACCTGGACACCCCCACATAGAATAGCCCCTGCATGGAAAGAACCCTTGAAAGAGGAGATTAAGTCCTGGCAAGAAAAAGGGATTATTAGGCCATCCAAGAGTCCATGGTCCTCCCCAGTTGTTCCCATTAGGAAACCCGATGGTTCCCTAAGGCTTTGCATTGATTACCGGAATTTGAACAAGATCACAACCCCAGACCCCTATCCCATACCAAGGATAGATGATCTCATAGATGAGCTTAATTCTGCTGAGTATTTGACAAAAATTGACCTGAACAAGGGATTTTTGCAGATTCCTGTGAATCCTGAGGACCAGCCAAAGACTGCCTTTCAAACCCCATGGGGCAAATTTGAATTCACCCGTATGCCCTTTGGACTCATGAATGCTCCCTCTACATTTCAGCGCTCAATGACACAGGTCCTGCAGGGCCTAGAACCATTTTCAAGTTGTTATATCGATGACATAGTTGTGCATAGTAAGGAGTGGGGAGATCATGTCAAGCATATTAGGGAGGTACTGGAAAGACTAAAGAAATCTGGCCTGACAGCTAACTTTAAGAAATGTGTTTGGGGTGTAGCAGAAATAGAATATCTAGGCCATAGAGTGGGAAAAGGTACAGTGGGAATTCCTGATCTAAGGGTGAAGGCACTTAGGGAATTTAGCAAACCCATGACAAAAAAAGAGTTGAAATCATACCTGGGGATGCTTGGGTACTACCGAAAGTTTATCCCAGGGTTCTCCTCCACCGCCTTGCCCCTTACCGAGGCCACTTGCCTCAAGTCCCCTAACAAGCTGAGATGGACCAAACCCATGGAACAAGCATTCAAATCTCTCCGAGAAACCCTATGTGAACACTCCCAACTTACTATTCCTTCTCCAGAGGATTCTTTTGTATTAGCTACTGACGCTTCAGGACAAGGGATTGGCGCAGTACTCAGTGTATCCAGATCCGGCGTGGACCTCCCTGTAGCATACTTCAGTAGAAAGCTGACACAACCGGAAAGTAATTACGCCATTACAGAATTAGAATGTCTGGCACTTGTTAAGGCCATCGACCACTTTGGGCACTACCTGGTGGGGAAACATTTCACCGTTACTACTGATCACAAGGCCCTGGAAGCATTGCAAACATCCAAACGACTCACAGGACGACTCGCACGCTGGGCACTCTCCTTGCAACACCTCAGTTACACCGTCCAATACAAGACTGGCAAGAATCATCAGAATGCCGATGGAATGTCTCGACAGGCTTGGGAAAGGTGGGAAGAAGATGACCTTGCCGAGGACGTCAAACTTGAAGGAGGGGGAGATGTGGAGGGACAGCCTCCACGTGAGGTGACCCATGGCGGTACGATGTAGGGGAATGTACATGTGTATGTATATAATTTTGTATCACCCTGTGTAATGAATGTATGTATCTATGTATGTACGTAATTCTGTAATCACCACATGCCCTTTATGTTCGTGTAATTCTGTATCATCTTGTGTATGTGTTAATCCTTGTTCCTGCATGTTCTAATCATTATTGTGTCACCTCTCATCAATGTCTTATGTGTGTATGAATATGTTGTATGTGTTGACGAACTCAGGTTCCAGAACCTTCCATGGCTGTTCTATTTATAGTGTGTGTGTTACTATGTTTAGTTTGACGAGGTGAAGGGTATAAAAGTATCCACCTCAATTCTGTTAAGTGATTTTTGTCTTACTCAAGTGAATAATAATTTAATACTTATCTATTCCTGATCCTGCGCTGGGTAAAACTAGCTGGGGCCATAGACAGAATCCTGGTGGCAGCAACCCTCTTACGTGGCGGCAACTGACGGAGCTTAAACCCTCCAGCTCATCCCCCCACACCCGTGTTAAACTTTGCGCGAATAACCGTGTAATCTAGCGATGTTCGCGCATTGACGTCAATTTACTTCAATTCGCGCGAACTTCATCCGCGAGCGGATGGCGAAGGATCACGAGAAATCATCCGCGCTATCACGCGAACGTACTATTTTTTTTTCATGCGAATTTGGCTATTTCGTGGTGCGCGCATTTATATATAACTTGGTAATTTTTTCCCCTTCCCAGGCATACTACAGCAGCACTAATCCAAGATGCTAGCCATTCTATAATATTATACATCATATTGCTTTGTTGTTTGTTTATTTTCAATGATAATTATATGAAATTTGGATACATAAGATTGTCAGAGAAACATTTGTATGATTAATTCTGAAGACACCTTGACAGGAGTAGCTAATTCTTAGCTGGAGTAGCGGTACAATAAACCTACACTTGAAATAGTGATTCTAGTATATATTTCTTGTATCAGTTGATATTCAGTATCCGTGTTTCAATATCCAAGAGCTTTCAGGGACTATAACTGTAAATTAAGGATAAACAAATATCAATGAATAGTGGACAAAAAATATGGACTGATTGAAGTAAAGCATAACACATTTTGAAACCTTCAAGTATGAAATAGTCATACAACTACAAAGCCCGACATCTGACTGTCAGTCACATGACCACAAAACCCAACATATATCAGACTGCCAGCCACATGACTACAAAGCCCAACATATATATCAGACTGCCAGCCACACAACTACATAATATCAGACTACCAGTCACATGACCACAAAGCCCACTATATATATCAGACTGCCAGTCACATGACCACAAAGCCCACTATATATATCAGACTGCCAGCCACATGACTACAAAGCCCAACATAATAATTATATCAGACTGCCAGTCACATGACCACAAAGCCCAACATATATATCAGACTGCCAGCCACACGTACACGACTACAAAGCCACATAATATCAGACTGCCAGTCACATGACCACATATGACTGCCAGCCACACAACTACAAAGCCCAACCTACAGTCACATGACCACAAAGCCCAACATATAATCAGACAGCCTGTCACAAAGTATATCAGAAGCCTAACAGACTGCCTCACATCACTACAAAGGCCAGTACTAGACTGCATGCCAGGGTATGAGAAGCACCTTCTCCCTGCTATAGCTAGCCATATACAACTAACTCTATAGTTAGCTAGTAGTAGTAAGTACCTAATTATAAAGCAAGATTAGCTGTCGATGCCATGTGTACATTGCATCACGTGCACCTTGCTTATAATCTTGCGTTATTAAAATAATACGCATAATTTTTTACTTGCGCATTTATATCCACCTATGTTGCATGGTTTTTTGCGCGATTTCATTAACGTGAATCCGCGGGAAAAGGGGCCAAAATAACGCATAATACGGCGCTATCAGGCGTGTCTTCGCGGTCATTTTGCACGCGATTTATCGCAATAATCCGCATAAGCTCGCACAATGTTTAACACGGGAGAGGTATACACTATATAGTAGCTTTGTACTATTGAATTAAAATACTGACAGTTAACAATATCTGATTCACACACACCACCACAATTCAGGAGAAACTGTGAGAAAGAGGTGTATAAATATTAAAACACTGACTGTTATTCTACAGATTCATACACACACCACCACAATTCAGGAGAAAAAGCCTGTGATCAAGAGGTGTATAAATATTACAGTTAACAATAGATTACGTTATCTTAATCCATGGATTCATACAAAGCACCACAATTCAGGAGAAAAAACCAATGAGCAAGAGGTATATAAAAGATAAAAATAACAGAAGTAGATACATTCATTCAAAGATGCTGTCACTAGCAACTCTTCTTGTGCTGTTCCATGTGTTAGTAGTGTCAAGTGCTTCAACACAAGATATTCACTACATAACACCATATAGTTCATCACCTCAAGTCTGTCCCAGTCAACCTTGCCTTACTTTGGAACAGTACACGCAGCAAGTAGACAGATATTTCACTACTGGAGCAACATTTGTCTTTCTGGAAGGCAATCACAGCCTACACATTCCATTGGAACTAACTCATATCTCCAATTTATCACTAACAGGAACTGAAAATGATTCCAGCATAAGCATCAAGTATAGAGAATACATCTCTTTCTTCAATGCCACCAATATAAATATCGAAACATTGACATTTGAAAGAAATGCTAAGTATGAATCAGCCTTGATATTTGACCATTGTGATGATATTTACATTTCCAAGTCAGTTTTTCTAAGTGGCAAACCCAGTGGTTCATCAGCACTATTTTCCCACGATTCCAATATTACAATCACTGACTGCCTCTTTAAAGATAACATAAACAACCTAGATGGAGGAGCAATCTTTGCAAATTCTCAAACTAACTTGATTATCGTAGGAAATAATTTCACAAGAAATGGAGCAAGAACAGGAGGTGCTATTTATGCATCAGAAAGCTCCGTAATCTTAAAGGGGAGCATGATGAACAATTTCTCACAAAACTTTTGTAGCAAAGGAAGATCGAATTTCAATGCAGGGGGAGCTATATACTGTACGAAGTGCACGCTAAATATCACAGGGAGAAATTTCTTTGAAAATAATGAATGTTTCAGATTTCAAACTGGAGGAATTGTAAGCATCAACATTGGATGGCTAGCTATATCTGGAGTTGCACTTTTTCACAATAATAAAGCATACATAGGAACGATAATCTTGTACTGCTTTCACGTTCAAATGAAAGGAAATGGCATAGAGTTTAAGAACAGCAGTATGGGGATATATATGGCAAATTCAATGCAAACACATGATGCTGAGAACAACTGTCGCTATTGCAAAGGAAACAGCAATAGCAAATATTGCACATCAAGGGATGAAAAAATGCTAATATCTGTAAGTTTCAGAGATACTCTTATTGCGCTACAGATGATAAGAGTGCAGTGCATCACTATTAAAAACATAACGATCATAGGTGGTACCATTGGTATTTCAATGTATTCAAGCTCTGCTGAATTCAATGGAACAAATGTATTTTCAGACTGTGAAAGGGCACTAAGTATCACATATCATAGCAATGTAGTATTCAATGGAAATACAAGTATTTACCACACTCGTTCAAATGGAGTAATTTTGAATGATTTTTCTTCCTTGTCATTCAGAGGTTACACTGTATTTCACAACAATAGTGGTCATGAAGGTGGTGCCGTTAGATCAAATGATGGAACAATATCATTTATTGGAATGACCATATTCACCAACAACACAGCTATTGGAGAATCTGATGGAGGTGCACTGTATGCATTTGGAACAAAGATAACAATGGAAGGTACTGTGATTTTTTCATTCAATTCAGCAAAAAATGGAGGTGCTATGAAATTAGAAGTAACTTCACTGGTGTTAGTACCCAATATGACACTCTACACATCATACAACACTGCCACTGACTATGGAAGTGCAATTTATCACAATGATGCAGTCACAGCAAATCAATGTAAATTCAGAAAATATCCCCATGGGACCATCAAACAATACAAAACTTTACCATATTGCTTTCTAAAATTTGATATTAAAAGTTTATATCATGCCATTATACAGCTGAACATTTATTCATATAACAATACGGCTGGAAAAGATGGTACTTTGATTTATGGTGGGCTACTGGACAGATGCAGATACTATACAAAATCTGAAAATGAAGAGTTGGTATCATATCAAGTCATAGGATATTTATTCCAAGAAACTATACACAAATTCCCCAAAGGTGATGACACTATGACGAAAGCAGTGGCATCTCAGCCATATCAGCTCTGCTTCTGTGACAGTGACCAGACACTCCAATATGATAATACTGAAGAGGTGACTACCCTCAGAGGTCGAGAGTTCTCTTTGTCTGTGCTAGCATTAGGTCAGAATGACAGCATCACTCCAACAACAGTAACAGCTGTAACCAGTCAAAATGCAAGACTGAAAGACAATCGTCAAAGTCAGCAAATATTACCACAACATTGCTCAGATCTAACCTATAGCATCTATTCTGAAGAGAGTCACGTGAACTTGATACTCTATCCTGATGGACCATGTCGTGATATTGGCACAGCTAGAATGGTCATCAATGTGACACTTCTACCCTGTCCTGGTGCATTCACTCTAGAAGGTGATCAATGTGTGTGCGAGGAGAGACTACAGGAATATGGTGCTAACTGCACAATAGGTGAAGAGATAGCAATAACAAGACAAGCTGGCTACCAGTTTTGGATGGAACCTTTATATAAGAATTATTCCTATGAGGGTTTGATATTGTATCGTATCTGTCCAACAGATTACTGCACCACTAAAACTATTGCTATCACTCTTGACAACCTGGATATACAGTGTGACCATAATCGTACTGGTGTGCTGTGTGGAGCATGTGCCACGAACTACAGTCTCTTGCTTGGAGGTTCACGATGTGATGTCTGTACTCATTACTATCTAGCTATACTCATACCATTTGCATTAGCTGGCATAGCTCTAGTTGTCTTCTTGTCTTGTCTGAGACTGACAGTAGCCACTGGATTCATCAACAGTTTCATACTCTATGCTAACTTCATACAGGCTAATAAAATAATATTTTCCCCATCTAATGAGATCAATGTCTTGACAGTCTTTATAGCCTGGTTGAACCTTGACCTTGGATTCCAGACCTGTTTCATTCCTGGACTCGATGCATACACTCAAACTTGGCTTCAGTTTGCCTTTCCTCTCTACGTGTGGATCTTAATCGGATTGATCGTCTTCAGCAGCAGATATTCAATCACCATATCTAAGTGGATAGGAAGGAACCCGATTGCAGTCCTAGCTACTCTCATCCTCATGTCCTATGCGAAAATCCTCAAGATCATCATTGAAACGTTCTCTTATGTCAAGTTGGATTACCCTCGAGGGTACAAAGATGTCCCTGTGTGGTTGAAGGATGCCAACGTCCCCTACTTACAGTCCAAACATCTCGCTCTGTCGGTGATCACTTTGTTCATACTTGTCCTGCTTTTCGTTCCCTACACCGTCCTTCTCTTGATAGGTCCTTGTCTTTATCGAGTGTCGCACAGAAAATGCTACTTCTTCTTGAGGAGGATCAAGCCACTACTGGATTCCTACTATGCCCCTTACAGGAGAAACACTCGTTACTGGACTGGGTTCCTCTTGCTGGTTCGCTGTGCTCTCTATGTCGTGTTCTCGTTCAATTCCCTTGGAGGCACTAATAACAGCCTTCTAGCCATCATTGTCACATTCACTGCAATAGGACTGATCCCTTGGTACATTGGAAGGATCTACAGAAAGCTCTACATGAACGTTATCGAAGGCTCTGTATATTTGAATCTCATAGTGTTGTCAGCTAGTATTGCTATCATAACTGAGGACAAGAAGAGAGCACTTGTCTATACACTGATTGCAATAGTGTTTAGCACTGTGATAGGCACTATTCTCTATCAGTTCCACCTTCTCTACATTGCCAAAACCACACCATGGCTGAAGATGAAAGCTAAATTGTCTAATTTTCTGCAGAAACCTAAGAATATAGCAGAAAATGAAGCACCAGTACCTGTTAACGAACCTACAAATCCACCAAAACCTGTATCAAAGACATTTATAGAACTGCGTGAACCTCTACTAGAGACTTAACTGTGAGCTTGTAATTCACTAGTAGTGAGCATCATTCACTTACTATAGAGAGTGTATTCCTTTGATCAAAATTATATTATAATTAGCTACTGCCAATGTCCATCAAGTTCATTACATAACTAGATACCAGCTTCCTGTTTACATGACTCACATCACCTCATAATAGGGGGACACCCTGCCACGTGTCGGCTGGTGTTGCTATTATAACTGAGGACAAGAAGAGAGCACTGGTCTATACACTGATTACAATAGTGTTTAGCACTGTGATAGAATTACGTGAACCTTTACTGGAGACTTAATCGACATGGTGTTCATCATTGTTGTATAATATTTACCAAATTATCATTAACAGTTGGATTTTTACTCTCTAAGTTTCAACCTACCATATATAGTAGTTACCTTGACACTGTAAGGCTGTGTCTTTGAGCAAACTAGAAAATTAATACCTACCAAATATACTGTTAAATTTTTGTACCTGCAAATAATAGTATCCTTATCAAGGTATTTCGATTATAGGAACAGGGAAGCCTGACCACTATACAGGCAGCAGAATTAATGTTTTTGACTCCTTTACACCCCCCACTGTCATGTTCTTGATGAGTTTTTATCAGAATATGTGATAAGGCACTGAGAATGGGGACCGGTGTAACATAGCTACTTGGGGATGAGATCTTTGAAGCATACTTGTAATGTTCAGTACAGTATAGGGAGAAACACTGAACAATGAATACACTGGGGACCATTTTAAGATGAAATACATGTCAGCAAGAGTAACTTGCAGTTGGGAATTACACAGCAGAAGATAAACATCAGTATCTCAAATAAGCTGGAATTATTACCACAATGGTTCCTCTTCTTTCAACTCACAGTAATCATAAATATACGTGATTCAATACTCAAAGGATTCATCAACTACTTTTGGTATTCACTGCATTGGGAATATGATTTTCCCGAAGATTCACACAATCACAGTTATGACTGTGCACAGCTACTGGTAATATTCACTATTCCATCACATGTCAAGCCAAACAGCCCATAAACTTTCCTTATTGTGATGGGATGAGTGAGGGGTCTGTCACTCTGCCACCAGTAAGATCGGTATGCTGCCACCAGGTCCTGCCTTAGCTAGCTACAGCTACAGATTTTACACTGCGAGTGTAGGTAAAAAGTCTTCTTACAGATAAATACAAGGCTAAAACAGAGGACACACAACTGACACAAACTGTTCCTTTTATACTAAGTCCACAGATGGCTAAACATAGTAACATTCACACTCTAACACAGAAACTTCTAGAACACACACTGGAAGGGTGACAAAAAGAATAGGCTAAACACATACATGTGACAATGAATAAAGGACAGAACAATAATACTTAGAATAACGATAAACACACATATACACACATACAAGTGATAATGAATAAAGGATGACAGACACAGAACAGAATAATGATGAACAAACACATACACGCACACACATACACACAGGAGGTTCATGTGAGGCTGTCCCTCCACATCTCCCCCTCCTTCAAAGTCCGACGTCCTCGTTGAGGTCCGTGTCCACCAACTCCCAAGCCTGTCTTGATAGCCCATCCGCATTCTGGTGATGCTTTCCTGCCTTGTACTGGACAGTGTAGTGAAAGTGTTGCAATGACAGGGCCCAACGAGCGAGTCGTCCAGTGAGGCGTTTGGATGATTGAAGTGCTTCCAGAGCCTTGTGGTCCGTTCTCACGATGAAGTGCTTCCCAACCAGGTAGTGACCAAAGTGCTCAATGGCCTTGATGAGTGCCAGACACTCTAGTTCCGTGATGGCATAGTTGCGTTCAGCGCTCGTGAGCTTCCGGCTGAAGTAAGCCACTGGGAGGTCCACTCCAGAACGAGTGACGCTGAGGACCGCACCAATCCCCTGTCCCGAGGCATCAGTAGCCAGGACAAAACTGTCTTGTGGTGAGGGAATGGTGAGTTGGGAATGCTTGCAGAGGGTGTCCTTGAGTGTATTGAAGGCACCCTCCATCGGTTCAGTCCAAGATAGCTTGTTTGGAGATTTGAGATGAGTGACTTCAGTAAGGGGCAGGGCGATGGAGGAGAACCCAGGGATATATCGTCTATAATACCCAAGCATGCCTAGATAGGACTTAAGCTCTTTCTTTGTAACAGGCTTCCTAAAATCCCTGAGGGCCCTCACCCTTATTTCAGGTACGCTAACTTTGCCCTTCCCCACTCTATGTCCCAAATATTCAATTTCTGCCACACCCCACACACATTTCTTGGGGTTTGCTGTCAAGCCAAATGCTTTCAGTCGATCAAGTACCTCCCTAACCTGTTTGATGTGATCTCCCCAATCTGAGCTATGCACCACAATGTCATCAATATAGCAAGTTGAGAACTGTTCTAGGCCTTGCAGGACATGGTTCATGGACCGTTGGAAGGTTGCCGGGGCATTCATGAGCCCAAATGGCATTCGAGTAAACTCAAATTTTCCCCACGGGGTCTGAAAGGCTGTCTTAGGCTGGTCATTTTCATTCACGGGAATTTGCAGGAATCCCTTATTCAAGTCTATTTTTGTCAGATATTTGGCACTGTTCAGCTCATCTATGAGGTCATCAATTCTGGGGATTGGGAATGGGTCTGGGGTTGTAATTTTATTCAAGTTCCTGTAATCAATACAGAGTCGTAGGGAGCCATCTGGTTTCCGAACAGGAACAACTGGGGAGGACCATGGGCTATTGGATGGCCTAATGATTCCTTTTTCTAGCCAGGACTTTACTTCCTCTTTCAGGGGTTCCCTCCATGCAGGGACTATTCTGTGTGGGGGGGTCCAGCTAGGGTCATGTCCCTCTGTGTTGATGGCATGACTCAAGCCTACTCCCTCACCTAGGGTACCATCAGTTTGGTTCTTGTAGTCTATGAGAATCTGCTCAATGTCTGCACGCTGTGGAGGCTCAAGGAGAGATTTCCAATCAGGCTCTTTCATTTCCTCCACCTCCGCCTCCTCATCAGCAACAACCACTCTGAGGATAGAGGCGTCGGGGGCATTCCAGGGCTTCAGCCTATTTATGTGGGCTGTCATGCACTTCCTTCGCTTATGAGGGACTGCCAGTCTGTACGTGACATCTGCCACCTTGCTCTCTACCTCATAGGGTCCATCCCATCTGTCTCCTAGTTTCCCCCCAGGGTCAACAACACGGATAAGGACCTGGTCTCCCTTGGAAAAGTGTCTAGCTTTAGCTTTATGCTCAGATCTAGAGGCCATTTTGTCTTTAGCCTTTTGCTCCTTCTCAACCGCTACCTCCCATGTCAGAGCCAATGTGTCTTTCAATTTCTCAATCCACTCAACGGCACTACTCTGGGAAAGGTCACCACCCATCCATCCCTCATGCACCACATCTAGGGGGCCTCTAAGCTGCTTGCCGAAGACAAGCTCAAAGGGAGAGTAGCCAGTGTTAGCATGTGGGGCCGCACGACAGGCAAACAGGATGTATTTAATCAACCTGTCCCAGTCACTGTACCTCTTAGGATATTTCCTAAGTGTGGCCTTAAGAGTGGCATGCCAACGCTCTAAGCAGCCGTTGCTCTCAGGGTGGTATGGACTTAACTTGACATGCTTGATGTCTAGGATCTGACACAACTGTTTCATGAGTTTACTAGTAAAGACAGAACCCTGATCTGTCAGAATATGGGCCGGAATTCCAGTTCTCGAAAAAACCTCACACAATCCTTCTGCCACACTGTCTACATCCACTCTCTTTAGTGGGATGGCCTCTGGGTATTTGCTTGCCAGACAAATGGAGGTTAACAGATACCGGTAGCCGGACTTAGTCCTGGGTAAGGGACCTACTAGATCAAATGCTAGCTTGGTGAATGGCACATCTAGTACTGGGAGTGGTTGCAGGGGTGCCTTGCCTACACCTGCCCTGCCGGCTTTCTGGCAAGAGGTGCACTGGCTGCAGAGGTTTTTCACATCCACAGACATGCGGGGCCATGTGAACTTCCTGTTAAGGAGTGCAATTGTTTTGCCATGAGAAAAATGTCTCCCTAGCATGCTACTGTGGGCGAGTTTCAACAGCTCACTCCTTCTACTGCTGGGAACAACAATCCTTTTGTGGACCTGCTCTGCCGGGGTTGTTAGGGTATGGACTAACAAGCCGTCTTCTACAGAGTATCCCTTCTCACCCTTTTTGGCCCACTCTCTAAGCTCCTTAAGGCTCACATCTTGGCTTTGCTCCTCAATCAGCCGGGTCCTTTCCTCCTCCCCACCTGCCATGTCTAGTATGGGAATATCACCTCCCTTTTCACTATTATCTCCCAGGCCATCTAGTTTTGCATCATCTTCAAAATGCTCACCCCCATCTACCTCAGTAGGCTCTGATACCTCCCTTTCTACAGCATCTTCCCTATCAGGGTCTATGGTCTCCTCCCTATGATTGGGGTCCAAGGGTGTTTCATTAGGGGGTGTGGGATCAATCACACTAGGCTGGGCACCATCCCTAGCATCAAGGACTTGGTTCAACTTCTCTTCCTCCTTTTGCTTTTTGGCTTTTGCCCTTGTTACTGCCTTCACTTGGGGATCTGGGTTACCTTGTACTTGGGCCAATTGGTACAGCTCATCAAAAATCTCAAGGTCATTCCCTAGCAATACTTCATGTGGACAGTCTTGGGGCACCACAAGCACTTCATGCTTAAACATGTACTCCTTCCCTATTGCTATCCACACTATTGCTGTGGGCACATCCCGCCAGCACCCATAATAATCTCCAACCCTGCTACTTCTACCAGTGTAGTCTGCCTCTGCTATGAGGTCTGCCCTTACTACAGTATGGTCTGCCCCACTATCCAGGGTCATTGTACAGGGGTTTGTTCCTACTCTTCCTTGAAGAGTTCTACACTTAGGTCTTCCCTCTTTTTTCACACTTGCCACTTTGTTGGGACACTCAGCTCGTTTGTGACCTTTTGCACCACACCCAAAACAGACAGGAATTTTCTCAGAGGCATCCTTTTTATAGGATCGCTCTTCCTTTCCCTTCCCCTCATCCCTCTCTGGGCCATGCTCTTTCCCCCTATGCTTCCTGCTAATCTCCCTGCTACTACTCCCCGGGTCTCCTCCACCATGCCCCACCCCCCCTCCAAAGCCACTCACCTCTTTCTGACGAGAGCTGTCCAAGTTCCTTTTCCTCCAGGGATGGCTGTCGAGATAGTTTTGTAGGTAGTGGGCGGCTTGGTGGGCGTTGGTGGGGTTGCGGACATAGACGTAGTCGGCGATGTCGGAGGGGTAGAGAGAGAGAAGCCTCCCAATGAGGATCTCCTGGCGCAGGTCTGCGAGGGTTGAACAATCCCTAGTGATGCGGGAGTAACAAGAATCCAGTTGTCGTAGTATATCCATAGGTGGTGTGTCAGTGAATCGTCTGTTTGTGTTCCAAAACTTCCTTCGGGTCTGTTCGATCCCGAAGCCCATAGCTTCAAGTAGCTTTTCCTTGGTGTCGTTGTAGCCGTCGTCATCTCCAACTCCAATTTGGGCCACTGATCTGTAGGCTGATAGTGCCTTGCCGGTCAGACAGTTGACTAGGCGTCCTCTCCATTGCTCCTCTGGTATTTCGCATTCTGTCATGACAGTTTCAAACTTTGCGAGGTAAGCGTCGGCTTGATCTCCATCGTGCCACTTCTCCAGGCGGTCAGCTTGCTTCATCTTCTGCTTTTTCTTCTCATTCTCTTCCCGCTGTGCCTTGGCTTCTTCACTCTGCTCTTCTTGGAGTTTGAGTAGCTTGCTCCTCTCCTCCAGCTCGTGTAGCTGAGCTTGGTGTATCTCCTTCTTCCTGGCTTCTTCCTCCTCAGCGAATTGCTGCTGCTGCCGCAGGAATCTGGTCTGAGCTTCCAAGAAGGCCTCCATGGCGGTAGACATTTCTTCTTCTGCAGTACACTCCGCAGTTGTGGGTGGAGTAGCTTCTGTTTCAGTAGTATTGCGATGTCGACTTCCTGTTTGTGGACGGAGGGTTCTTTCCATGCACGTTTGGATAGCGTCTCTCTCGATGGCCGCAGGATGACTCGAGCTAGTACCGCTGCCACCAGTTGTGATGGGATGAGTGAGGGGTCTGTCACTCTGCCACCAGTAAGATCGGTATGCTGCCACCAGGTCCTGCCTTAGCTAGCTACAGCTACAGATTTTACACTGCGAGCGTAGGTAAAAAGTCTTCTTACAGATAAATACAAGGCTAAAACAGAGGACACACAACTGACACAAACTGTTCCTTTTATACTAAGTCCACAGATGGCTAAACATAGTAACATTCACACTCTAACACAGAAACTTCTAGAACACACACTGGAAGGGTGACAAAAAGAATAGGCTAAACACATACATGTGACAATGAATAAAGGACAGAACAATAATACTTAGAATAACGATAAACACACATATACACACATACAAGTGATAATGAATAAAGGATGACAGACACAGAACAGAATAATGATGAACAAACACATACACGCACACACATACACACAGGAGGTTCATGTGAGGCTGTCCCTCCACACTTATCAACCATGTTTCATTTTGAAGTATCATAAACTTTCTTCCAATTAGAACACAATAAAAAAACTAGCGTGCGATTTTACTATAGAGGGTCTATCAGACTAACATGGGTTAACTTAACCCTCTGCACCATAAGTATAAAACATGTCTCTATTAGAAATTGAGGTACATAATCTGTCAGTGTTTTAATACACTGAATATTTATACTCCTCTTGCTCACAGGTTTTTTTCTCCTAAATTGTGGTGGTGTGTGTGAATCCACAGAATAAGATATGTTAACTGTCAATATTTTAATACACTGAGTAATAGTGAATCAGGTGACAAAGCCTTGTTTTGTATAGTGTATATGTATCTTATTCTATGGATTCACACACACCACCACAATTCAAGAGAAAAATAATTGTGAGCAAGAGGTGTATAAAAGGCAAAAGTAATAAATATCTTCCTATAATAATGAAGCACACCAAAGATGCTGTCACTAGCAACTCTTCTTGTGCTGTTCCATGTGTTAGTAGTGTCAAGTGCTTCAACACAAGATATTCACTACATAACACCATATAGTTCATCATCTCAAGTCTGTCCCAGTCAACCTTGCCTTACTTTGGAACAGTACACGCAGCAAGTAGACAGATATTTCACTACTGGAGCAACATTTGTCTTTCTGGAAGGCAATCACAGCCTACACATTCCATTGGAACTAACTCATATCTCCAATTTATCACTAACAGGAGCTGAAAATGATTCCAGCATAAGCATCAAGTATAGAGAATACATCTCTTTCTTCAATGCCACCAATATAAATATCGAAACATTGACATTTGAAAGAAATGCTAAGTATGAATCAGCCTTGATATTTGACCATTGTGATGATATTTACATTTCCAAGTCAGTTTTCCTAAGTGGCAAACCCAGTGGTTCATCAGCACTATTTTCCCACGATTCCAATATTACAATCACCGACTGCCTCTTTGAAGATAACATAAACAACCTAGATGGAGGAGCAATCTTTGCAAATTCTCAAACTAACTTGATTATCATAGGAAATAATTTCACAAGAAATGGAGCAAGAACAGGAGGTGCTATTTATGCATCAGAAAGCTCCGTGATCTTAAAGGGGAGCACGATTAACAATTTCTCACAAAACTTTTGTAGCAAAGGAAGATCGAATTTCAATTTTAACAATGCAGGGGGAGCTATATACTGTACGAAATGCACGCTAAATATCACTGGGAGGAATTTCTTTGAAAATAACGAATGTTTCAGATTTCAAACTGGAGGAATTATAAGCATCAATATTGGATGGCTAGCTATATCTGGAGTTGCACTTTTCCACAATAATAAAGCAAACAAAGGAACGATAATCTTGTACTGCTTTCACGTTCGAATGAAAGGAAATGGCATAGAGTTTAAGAACAGCAGTATGGGGATATATATGGCAAATTCAATGCAAACACATGATGCTGAGAACAACTGTCGCTATTGCAAAGGAAACAACAATAGCAAATATTGCACATCAAGGGATGAAAAAATGCTAATATCTGCAAGTTTCAGGAACTCTCGTAATAGTAGTGCAATAAAGATGATAAACGTGCAATGCATCTCCTTTCAAAATGTAACAATCACAGGTGGTACCATTGCTATTTCAATACATTTAAGCTCTGTTGAATTTAATGGAACAAATGTATTTTCAGGCTGTGAAAGGGCACTAAGTATCACATATCATAGCAATGTAGTATTCAATGGAAATACAAGTATTTACCACACTCGTTCAAATGGAGTAATTTTGAATGATTTTTCTTCCTTGTCATTCAGAGGCTACACTGTATTTCACAACAATAGTGGTCATGAAGGTGGTGCCGTTAGATCAAATGATGGAACAATATCATTTATTGGAACGACCATATTCACCAACAACACAGCTACTGGAGAATCTGATGGAGGTGCACTGTATGCATTTGGAACAAAGATAACAATGGAAGGTACTGTGATTTTTTCATTCAATTCAGCAAAAAATGGAGGTGCTATGAAATTAGAAGTAACTTCACTGATGTTAGCACCCGAGATGACACTCTATACATCATATAACACTGCCACTGACTATGGAGGTGCAATTTATCATAACGATGCAGTCACAGCAAATCAATGTAAATTCAGAAAAGATCTCTATTGGCTCATACATTTCAAAACTTTACCATACTGCTTTCTAAAATTTGATATTGGAGGATTATATAATGTCATTATACAGCTGAACATTTATTCATATAACAACACAGCTGGAAAAGATGGTACTTTGATTTATGGTGGGCTACTGGACAGATGCAGATACTATATGAAGTCTGAAAGTGAAGAGTACTTATCATATCTAGCTATAGAACATTTATTCCAAGAAACTATACACAAATTCCCCAAAGGTGATGACACTATGACGAAAGCAGTGGCATCTCAGCCATATCAGCTCTGCTTCTGTGACAGTGACCAGACACTCCAATGTGATAATACTGAAGAGGTGACTACCCTCAGAGGTCGAGAGTTCTCTTTATCTGTGCTGGCATTAGGTCAGAATGACAGCATCACTCCAACAACAGTAACAGCTGTAACCAGTCAAAATGCAAGACTGAAAGACAATCGTCAAAGTCAGCAAATATTACCACAACATTGCTCAGATCTAACCTATAGCATCTATTCTGAAGAGAGTCACATAAACTTGATACTCTATCCTGACGGACCATGTCGTGATATTGGCACAGCTAGAATGGTCATCAATGTGACACTTTTACCCTGTCCTGATGCATTCACTCTAGAAGGTGATCAATGTGTGTGTGAGGAGAGATTACAATTATATGGTGCTAACTGCACAATAGGTGAAGAGATAGCAATAACAAGACAAGCTGGCTCCCAGTTTTGGATGGAACCTTTATATAAGAATTATTCCTATGAGGGTTTGATATTGTATCGTACCTGTCCAACAGATTACTGCACCACTAAAACTATCACTATCACTCTTGATAACCTGGATATACAGTGTGACCATAATCGTACTGGTGTGCTGTGTGGAGCATGTGCCACGAACTACAGTCTCTTGCTTGGAAGTTCACGATGTGACATCTGTTCTCATCACTATCTAGCTCTACTCATACCATTTGCATTAGCTGGCATAGCTCTAGTTGTCTTCTTGTCTTGTCTGAGACTGACAGTTGCCACTGGATTCATCAGCAGTTTCATACTCTATGCTAACTTCATACAGGCTAATAAAATAATATTTTTCCCATCTAATGAGGTCAATGTCTTGATAGTATTTATAGCCTGGTTGAACCTTGACCTTGGATTCCAGACCTGTTTCATTCCTGGACTCGATGCATACACTCAAACTTGGCTTCAGTTTGCCTTTCCTCTCTACGTGTGGATCTTAATCGGATTGATCATCTTCAGCAGCAGATATTCAATCACCATATCTAAGTGGATAGGGAGGAACCCAATTGCAGTCCTAGCTACTCTCATCCTCATGTCCTACGCGAAAATCCTCAGGATCATCATCGAAATATTCTCCTCTGTCAAGTTGGATTACCCTCGAGGGTACAAAGATGTCCCTGTGTGGTTGAAGGATGCCAACGTCCCCTACTTACAGTCCAAACATCTCGCTCTGTCGGTGGTCACTTTGTTCATACTTGTCCTGCTTTTCGTTCCCTACACTGTCCTTCTCTTGATAGGTCCTTGTCTTTATCGAGTGTCACACAGAAGATCCTACTTCTTCTTGAGGAGGATCAAGCCACTACTGGATTCCTACTATGCCCCTTACAAGAGAAACACTCGTTACTGGACTGGATTCCTCTTGCTGGTTCGCTGTGCTCTCTACACTGTGTTCTCGTTCAATTCCCTTGGAGGCACTAATAACAGCCTTCTAGCCATCATTGTCACATTCACTGCAATAGGACTGATCCCTTGGTACATCGGAAGGATCTACAGAAAACTCTACATGGACGTTATCGAAGGCTCTGTGTACTTGAATCTCATAGTGTTGTCAGCTAGTGTTGCTATTATAACTGAGGACAAGAAGAGAGCACTGGTCTATACACTGATTGCAATAGTGTTTAGCACTGTGATAGGCACTATTCTCTATCAGTTCCACCTTCTCTACATTGCCAAAACGGCAACATGGCTGAAGATGAAAGCTAAATTGTCTAATTTTCTGCAGAAACCTAAAAATATAGCAGAAAATGAAGCACCAGTGCCTGTTAATAAACCTACAAATCCACCAAAACCTGTATCAAAGACATTCATAGAACTGCGTGAACCTCTACTGGAGAATTAACTGTGAGCTCAAACAGACTGTATTGTTTTGTAGTAGTGAGCATCATTCATACTTCATGACTTACTATAAAGAGTGTTTTCATTTGATCAAAATTATATCCTATAATTACTGCTAATGTCCATCAAGTTCACCACATAACTAAACTTGCTGGATACCAGTTTCCTGTTTACATGACTCCTAACAAACCACAATAGCTGATGTGATGATAACCATGTCACTCGTAATAGGGGGATACCCTGCCATGTGTTTGCTGATGATGTCACCACTTAAAGTAACAAAATGGCCACCCCTAAGAGAAGTCAAGTGGAAATTGAAGTCCAGAAGCAAGTTTTTGGACAGTATTTTGATACCTTAGTTAAATCTATACAGAATTCTACATTGAGAGTCACCAATGACTGTCTCTTACACAAACTCATCACTCCCAAGACCCAGAAGAAAATCCTCCATATTTCTGATAGTCCAGGTAAAGAGAACACTCTAACCAAACAGGCCACTGAACTCCTAACAGCCATTGGAAACCAAATAGAGCACCAAAAGGATTGGAACAGTAAATTCATAACTGTCTTAGAAAAGCATGGGTGCTCAGACTTAATTAGAGACTTCAAGAAATCTTGTAGGGAAGCTCGTATTCATAAAATGGCCACTGAATGTGAAGATCACTACAAAATGCCAAAACCTTCTAGCAATTCTCTCACTTCACATGGTAAAAAAAGATATTCGCTTGAACAAGCATCCCCATTGTCTGCTACCAAACTTTCAATTCAGCAGAGCACATCTCCAACTCACACAAAGAAAGCCAAAGCACATATGCAGTCAAGAGAAAGAACAATCAAACAGCACTTACCCCAAATGAAGATAGTTGTACAACGTTTGATAGCACCTATAGCTGAAAAGAGCCTTGCAAAGCAAATCATTTCAAAGGAAGTTTACAAGAAGGCTGTGAAAGGCAAGATAACTAAAGAAGAGAGAGCATCTTTCCTATTACATAATGTGTGCAAGTCAGTGAGAGGAGATCAAAAAAAGTTTGACGATTTCATAGAAATTTTAAATAGTCCTCCATCATGCAAAGATCTTGTCAGGAGAATAAGAGAAGCATTGGAGGAGAGTGATGGATTAGCTGTAGCAGTAGAAGAGGAAAACTGGTCAGAACCAGTAGAGCAGGTATTTCCCCTCCAACCTCCAACATCCTCACTATGCCACAGGAAGCAAGGTGGGAGCAAAGAACTCAACTCCTCCTCTGCTCGGGAACAAGTCCATTTCACTATTGGAGAAACAGACACAAAACAAGCATCTAGCAGTGACAATTCAAAATCTGAAATATTGCTTGGATCTGGGAAGAGCATCAATACTAAAGTTCATAGAGCTACTGTACATCCAGAGAGAGAAGCCGAATACCACAGAAAAATGGACAAGCAACAAGATCAAGCACAAATTGAAGACTTGAAGAGAAAAAATGAACTTACATCACTCGAAAAGCAACGAATGAGTGAACAGATACTCAAATTGAAAGAAAAAGTGAAAAAGAAGGACAAAGAAATAAATCTTCTAAAACAAGAAAAGGAAGACTACCAATTAACTTTGGACACGCTAAAGGTGAGATATGCATCGTTGGAAAAGCAGTTGGAATCAATACCAGAGCTAAAGAAGATGATAACTCATCATGAAAGAAAAATCGCAAAACTAGAAAAAGAAAGAAACGATCTACAGGAAGAATTGAGACGATGTAATGAGAAATCATTGGAGACTCAAGAGACTCTAAAAGAAACTCAAGCAGCACTGAAAGAGACTCAAACGACTCTGAAGCATAACCAAGAAACATTGAAGGAAACGCAAATGGATTTAAAAGAAACTCGAGATGATTTATCTAATGTTGTCCAACTTCTCCGTCAACAAAGTCAAGAAACATGGTCATATAGGACAATTATTGCTGTTTTAAGTATGTGTTTGGCAGTTATCATTATAGTTGGATTAAGTTATTATATGCTTATTGCATTTATCAATGTTCATCTATACCATAAATACAATTAATATAAGGTACTGTAGGTATTATTCATTATCATGCCCAAAAACACCTCCTTCATGGACCACAAAAATGTAAACACCCACCTTAAGGTCATGTGATCAAGCTTGGATTAAAAATGTCTGCAGAGTACAGAGCCTTTATAAATAAGTTTGCAGATCTAGTGACTGGCATAAATCATGCAGTGAGTCCAATAGCAGATAGGTGTCTAGCACACTATCTAATTGATCAAGAAACATATGAGAAAGTCCTACAAAAAGGTGATACTACTCAAGATAAAACAAGGTTAGTGTTGACTAACATCACCTCAAGGATTAAATTTAAACGTGAACGCTTTTATGACTTTGTGAGAGTCTTGAAAGAAGTATGTGAAGAAATAGCGAAAGATCTGGAAGATGAGCTTGAAGACGTGAAAAATAGGGCAAAAATTAGTCAACCAGATGAAGATGGTCTTCAAAATGCTCAACCTATGAGGCAAAAGGAAAAGATTAATGCTACACAATCCACAACTGCTCCTACTTCACTTGCTGGAAGAAAGTCAGCACTCACATCACCTCAAGGCAAGCCTCATACTCCATATAACATACCTATGAAGTTAAGACAGAGAGTTATCAGGAAACATTTACCTCAAATGAAAAGTGCAGTGGAGCATCTGATACTACCTATTGCTGAAAAGAGTCGTACAAAACACATCATCTCAAGGGAGGTTTACAAAAAGGCTACTAATACTAAACAGTCAGAAGAGAAAAGAGCACACTCCCTGTTATACAGTGTGTGCCTATCAGTGCGAAAAGATGGCGCAAAGTTTGATGCCTTCATAGAAATCTTGAACTGTCATTCATCATGCAAGGAGCTTGTTAAAAACATAAAACAAGCATTGGAGGACATTAAAGCAGAGCATATATCACAATCTCAGCAGTCACTACACCACAGAAAGGATGACAAAGTCCATTCCACTCAGGAACAAAGAACTACAGAAGAAACTGACAGTACACTGATAGCCACTGCATCTAGTACTGACGACTGTAAATATACTATGTTACTTGGTGGGAAAACTACCAACTCAAAAGTATATGTCTGTAATAACGAGACTTCAGAACTAGAAAAGCAACGAATGAGAGAACAGATATTCAAATTGAAAGAAGAAGTGAAAAAGAAGGATAAAGAAATAAATATTTTAAAACAAGAAAGAGAAGACTTCCAACTGACTTTGGACACGCTAAAAATAAGATATGCTAAATTAGAAAAGCAGTCAGAAGCAATGTCAGAAAAGCTAAAGAAGATAACAGATCATCATTCCAAACAAATTGCAAAATTGGAAAAGGAAAAAAAGGATCTACAGGAAGAACTGGGACAATATAGAAAGAAATCATTGGAGATTGAAGCAGCACTAAAAGAGAATCAAACAACTCTGAAGCATGACCATGAAATATTTAAGGAAACATTGAAAAAAACTCAAGCTGATTTATCCAATGTTGTCCGTCAACAAAATCAAGAAGCATGTTCATGTAGGATAATTATTGCTGTGTGCATAGTAGCTGTTATAATAATAGTTGGATTATGTTGTTACAAGCTCATTGCATAAATTGATATGCAGCTTTGTCATCCATGCCATAAATGTAAGGTAGTCACAAATTATGAATTTACTTCTTCATTACAGTAACTGTGCATAGGTATTAATCAGAGAGTACGATATAGGGATAACACAGATGCCCCATTGCAGTAGTACAAACATTTCCTTCTGTAACACTGGAATACTTCTTCTACTATCAGCAACTCCTGACTTGAAGATAGAACACTTTCAGTGTGCTAGGAGCAGGAAAAAAAGCAGTGTCAGTTTATAGCACTTTCTAATTTTCATCTGGGACTAAAAGAGTGCCTTGGGCCAAGGCTAGTACTAAAGAACTTTCTCTCTTCAGGCTAATCTTAGATGCTCAGAGTATTGTGATTGATGAAACCCTAGAGAATGGTTACCTTACTCCCACGTAGCTAGACCGCTATTTGATGCTCAAAGCCTTGTGGGGTGGTGGTTGCTGCAACACTAATATATATGCCACCCAAAGTATCAGAGAGTACCTAAGTAGTAGGGATGGCATGGATTGTCCCATTGGACTTAGTATTTTCTTTCATAACTCCAGAATACTTCCCTCCTACAGCCAGCAACTCCTAACTTGAAGACAGAACACCTTCAATGTGCTAGGAATCAAGTATGAAGAGCAGAAGACAAAGCAGTATCATTTTACAGCGACTTCTAAAATCACTGTTTTCATCTGGTCGTTCATCATCATCATCATCAAACAACATATTTTAGAAATGGTTCATTCAAATGCTATAATTTTTATACCACACTACTCAAAATTGACTGCACTATAATCCTTTACCTTTAACTCGACATGTTCAAAAATAGCACGTCATTTTCCCTTTCAACCTACAACGTGGCAGATATTTTTATGCCCCGCCCCGTACATGTGATTCTTGGACCTTAACCCCACAACTGACTTGCAAATCTGTCATTAGCTTTCTCTCTTGATGTTGGTCTCTCGATGCTCAGAGCATAAACCCTAGGCACTAGTCTGGTTATGAATCAAGCCTTGATGCAGGTACATATCAGTAAAGGCTTTAAAAAATTATATACAAAATTAAGTCGATGGCAATCTTATTATAAACTGTATAGATAGCATTAGTCCTTCCAGATCAGATTCATTTCGGCTCATACAATATTATGATGAAACCTCCAATGAACTACATAGCTGCAATATGTGAACTTTAACTTTTGATAGCAGAATCACAGCATTCAGTTGCCTATAATAAAGTAAATTACATCAAAAAAGATGAACAAGTAAAGAAAAAATATTTATTCTAAATAAAAAAGAAAAGTAGGGATGGCTGTGTGCAGTTCAAAAAAGTTCAGCAATAAGAGAGTAAACTTCAGTCAAGTAACCCCTTACCCATCACCAACTACAAGGTAACTATTCCTACTTCACTCCCTTTATATCTCATCTTGGGGAATAGTTAGCTTGTAGTTGGTGATGGGTAAGGGGTTACTTGACTGAAGTTTACTCTCTTATTGCAACTTTTTTGAACCGCACACAGCCATCCCTACTTTTCTTTTTTATTTAGAAGAAATATTTTTTCCTTTACTTGTATCAGATACATGCACAACACCAGTTAAATATTACTAGGGCAATGTGCAACATTTGAGTCACAGCGAGTGAGCAAGTATTTCTATAGGCTTTTAGAGCTGATATTTATTTGGATTTTGCTGTTATGTAAGTGGATTGCAGTGAGTGAAAGTGCATGCAGTGAATTAAAGGACTCCTACAACTTGTAAGTTTTTATTCAATGTGATTATATCTGTAGCCAATTTTTACATTAGCTATAATTCATTACTCCCAAGAGATTGACATTTTCTAGATCACAGGTGACAAAAAATTGGCTGTGAAACTAGAAGTCATAACATATTATAGTCACAGTGGAACCTCAATAAAGGACCCACCAAAGTCTGTACAGATCATAGCTATGTAGTTTATAGGAAGGTGGTGTAATGGTTATGGAGAGGAAGATAAGATTAGTGACTGAAAATAATTATGCAACAGGACTCCTGTGCAGAATCCATAAGTTTCTGACTAGCATAAATAATGTAGTGAGTGGAATAGCTGATAGGTGTCTAGCACACAGTCTGAACTTAGATAAAGTCCTACAACCCTACAACTCGAGATAAAATGTTGACTAACATCACTTCAAGTGGTAAGCATTACAGCTTCTTATGTATGCAGCTTATCAAAGTGGATCGTATAGGTGCTTGGCTTATCCAAGTGTTTGGGATAAAATATAGACATCCTAAGTGTTTTCATGACTTTATTGAGAGAAATGCTAGTAGGGCAATGTACATCATTTGATAGCAAGTGGGCAAGCAAATAGCTGATGGGTTCCAACTCATTTGTGCTTCAATTCCTTAGGCTTAGCATATATCCAAAACTCCTCCTACTTCACTTGCTAGAAGAAGTCAGCGCCTATGCCTCCTACTCCATAAATTTGATGCCTTCATAGAAATCTTGAACTGGGATGCAAGGAGCTTGTTACTATCAGAGAGAGCGCCAGCTCTCTTTATGTAAAACAAGCATTGGAGGAGATTAAAGTCACAATCTCAGCACAGAAAGGATGTGGTGTAGGCAAGGTATTTTGAATCCTACTCAGTATGAAGAGCAGAAAATAAGCAGTCTCATTGACTGCTCCTGTTGAGCCATACATATTCTACTCTTCTGGCCTGTAGGAAATTTGGCCTCTCATGGTTTGGCCTCTCATGGGGGGGATAGAAATAGTTTTAAGTAGTTGGGTAATCTGGGTTAGGAGGGGTAGCTATATAAGGGGTAACTGCACTTTTTTGAACCTTACTACACACTGCCATCCTTACTTGTCTTTTTAATTTAGAATTCTTTATTATGTTCAGACTCATGAACCACAAAAATGCAAAACACCCACCTTCATTATAGCTGGGTCATGTGATCAAGCTTTGAATCAAAATGTCTGCTGAGTCCAGAGCCTTTATAAATAAGTTTGCAGATCTAGTGACTGGCATAAATCATGCAGTTAGTGGAGTAGCAGATAGGTGTCTAACACGCAATCTCATAGCACGAGAAACTTATGATAAAGTCCTACAAACAGGTGATACAACTCAAGACAAAACAAGGTTAGTGTTGACTAACATTGCCTCCAGGATTGAATATAATCCTAAACGTTTTCATGACTTTGTGATTGTCTTGAGAGAAGTGCTATCATGTGAAGAAATAGTGAAAGGTTTGGAAGATGAGCTTGAAGATGTGAAAAATAGGACGAAAATTAGTCAACCAGATGAAGGCGGCCTTCAAAAGGCTCAACCTATGAGGCAAAATCAACATCAGGAAAAGACTAATACTACACTATCCCCAATTGTTCCTACTGTACTTGCTGGAAGACATTTATCAAAGTCACCTCGTCCCCATCAAGGCAAGCCTCCTACTCCATATAGCATACCTATGAAGTTAAGACGGAACGTTATCATAAAGCATTTACCCAAAATGAAGAGTGCAGTGGAGCATCTGATACTACCTATTGCCAAAAAGAGTCGCACAAAACGAATCATCTCAAGGGAGGTTTACAAAAAGGCTACTAACACTAAACAGTCAGAAGAGAAAAGAGCACACTCCCTGTTACACAGTGTGTGTATATCAGTGCGAAAAGATGACATGAAGTTTGATGCCTTCATAGAAATCTTGAACTGTCGTTCATCATGCAAGGAACTCGTTAAAAACATAAAACAAGCATTGGAGGATGTTAAAGCAGAGCATATAACACAGTCACTGCACCACAGAAAGGATGATGGTATAAGCAAGGTACTTGAATCCCATTCCACTCAGGAACAAAGAGAACATTCAGCTACTGAAGAAACTGTGATAGCCACTGCATCTAGTACTGATGACCATAAATCTGCTATCTTGCTTGGTGGGAAAACTACTAAGTCCAAAGTGCATGCCCATACTATAGACCCAGTAATAGAAGCTAAACATAACAGGAAACTGGATGAACAGCAGGATCATGCACTAATTGAAGACTTAAATGAAAGGGTCAGTAAATTAAAGAAGGAAGTGAAGGATAAAGAAACTGTAATCAAGAAGAAAGATGAAGAAATCAAGGAGAAAAATGAAGAAATCAAGAAGAAAAATGCAGAAATAATTGATCTTAAGAAGCAAGAAACTATAATGGATAAAAAAATACATGATTGCAAGCAAGAAGAAGAAGATATCCGATACATCATCAAAAAAATAAGTACCACACATCCGACAGAAGCACTGAAGATCAAGGAGAAATTAGCTCGACAAGAAAAGAAAAGGTTTGAACTAGAAAGAGAATTAGCTCAACAAGAAAAGAAAAAGATTGAACTAGAAAGTCTAAAGGAACAAATGATGAACGAAATTCAAAGATTTCAGAAGTCAATATCAAACATAGAGACTTTAAGAGAAACTCAAACAGCTCCAAATGAAAGTCAAGCAACTTTAAAGGAGACCTTATCATCTTATGTTTTTTGTGCATGCTTAGCAATTTTTTTAGTTGTTATAATTATTTATTTATATGGTATATACTACTAAGATTTGAAGGAAAAATTCTAAGGAAGCACTTCCTCTTTGCTAAGTCCCTCAGATATCTAAACTACAATCATCTGATATAGTAACTTGGCTATTTGTAACAGTTATACATCATTTCCTTATCCCTCTAATCTTATTCATGTCATGATCATGAGGAATTGTTACTGTTGCACAATGCATACAGAACAGTGTTAAAATGACTAGATCTGGTTTATGCATCTTTGTCATCTATGCAAGGTACTGTAATTTTACTTCTTGGATTATCATGCTCAGAAACACCCCCCATAGAACTTCATAGACCACAAAAATGCCAAAACACCCACCTCAGGTCATGTTATCAAGATTTGTGTCTGCAGAGTCAAGAGCTTTCAGACATAAGTTTGCAGACCAAACGATTGGTACAAATAATGCAGTGAGTGGAATAGCAGAAAATGTCTAGCAGACTATTTGATTGAACAAGAAACTTACAATACAGTCCTACAAAAAATTGACACGACTGAAAACAAAGTGTTGACTAACATCGCCTCCAGGATTGAATATAATCTAAACATTTTCATGACTTTGTGATTGTCTTGAAAGAAGTGCTATCATGTGAAGAAAATAGTGAAAGGTCTAGAAGATGAGCTTGAAGAAGTGAACAATAGGAGTCAACCAGTCTTCAAAATGTTCGATCTATAAGGCAAAAGGAAAAGATTAGTGTTATACTATCCCCAACTGTTCCTACTTCACTTGCTGGAAGAAAGCCAGCACCCACATCACCTCATCCCCATCAAGGCAAGCCTCCTACTCCATATAGCATACCTATGAAGTTAAGACAGAGTGTTATTAAAGAATATTTTCCCCAAATGAAGAGTGCAGTACCTATTGCTAAAAAGAGCCATGCAAAAAAATCATCTCAAAGGAGGTCACTCTAAATAGTCAGAAAAGAAAAGAGCACACTCCCTGTTACACAGTGTGTACCTATCAGTGTGAAAGATGGCGAAAAATTTGATGCCTTCATAGAAATCCTGAACTGTCATCCATCGTGCAAGGAGCTCGTTAAAAAAAAAACAAAAAAAAAAACAAGAGAAGGTTAAAGCAGAGCATATATCATAATCTCAGCAGTCACTATACCACAGAAAGGATGATGGTGTCCACTGAGGAACAAAGAGAACATCCAGGTACTGAAACTGACAGTACACTGATAGCCTGATGACCATAAATCTGCCATGTTGTTTGGTTGAAAAACTAACGAGTTCAAAGTACATGTCTATGCTATAAACCCAACAATAGAAGCTGAAACTGGATGAACAGCAGGATCATGCACTAATTGAAGACTTAAACGAAAGGGTCAGTAAATTAAAGAAGAAAGTGGAGGAGAAGGAAATTGTAATCAAGAAGAAAGATGAAGAAATCAAGGAGAAAATGTAGAAAAAGTGGCCAAGAATCAATACATCTAACTTGGGTTTAGACAACCATATCTCTCAAACCACTCAAGCTACAGCTATGATTTCTGGATAAATCCACTCCAAATTCTACCAGCTATGATCTTTTGTACTTGTCAATCCTCGAAAGAGTCGATAAAAAAGTAGACACTACGGAGCACAGCACTCGACTGACTTAATTATTGGGACCTGAGATCTTGTTCCAAGGTCACAGTACAGGTGAGGGTATGGTTGACTCCAGCAGTGGATTCACCAGCAGACTCGATCCTCACTACAGGGTCACTGGGAGTACATAATACAGACACAGTTCAGTATCAGTAATGCTACACTACATTGTGTACCATGTACACTTCCCCACCTTTATCCACCACTATGAGAATTTCTAGAAAGAGAGAAAGGAGGTCTAGAGGAACAAGTAATAAAAAGATTCAAAGGCTTCAGAAGTCATCATTAAAGATTGAAGAGACTTTAAGAGAAACTCAATCAGCTCTGAAAGAAACTCTAACAAGCTCACTTATCTTATATTCTTTGTGTGTGCTTAGAAGTTTTTGTTTATTTTTAGTTTTTATAATTTACTATTAAGATTTGAGGGGAAAATGTACCAACATTTTAAGAAGCCACAACTGTTTTTAAAAATTAACACCTACTTGGCATTAGGTATTTCCTCATTCCCTATTATAGTGGAATCCATTGCCACACACAATGAAGGACTGCTTCATGCACACTTGATTCTTGTTCTATGAGTTTTGTTGATTTCTTTTTGTATAGATTAGCTAAGTCCTTCTGAAATATAGTGAAATAGCCATTTCGACTCTGTACTAATTTTATATCATTCCCTTATCCCTCTTGTACACTTATTCATGATTATGGAACTGCAGGTCATTGTTGCACGACATAGCTAATACATTGCATTATTCCCTTGTATACAAAACCAATGCCCATCCATTTGGCAGCTTAAGCAGGCAACACGAGTGCTGAGAGTTCATGTCCTGCTAACCTCATACTTTGGCAACCAAACTGGCTATCCCTTGCTCCGACCAGGCCCCACCACCCTCAAATGCTAACCTCATATCATGTAAAAAGACCTTGTGGTTTAACATCCCACCTGCAGCATGCTGAATATTAACTCTACATGGATGCTAAGTTGTAGCTACACTATTTTTGTTGATTTCTTCTTTTATAGATTAAGTCCCTGAGATAGTGTTCATTGTCAACACACACAAAGTGTATGCACCATTTATTATGTGGTTCATTATCATGATTCCATAAGTAGTCCTTCACTGCCAACTCCTGAAAATGCCCACCTCCCATCAGCACCAAACAACTTGCCCTACTAGCAATGGTCCTCTGCAGAGCTGCAATGTAACCTCTACTAGTTATACCAACTGTCAAAACTCATTTGACCTTTTAATAACACCTGTATCATCGTTTTTACTAAACGTTGTGCAGTCGATTTACTACTTTTCTCCTTGATAGACCAATGCCATGAGTTGCTGCCATATTTACCAATATCAGCAGCAATCATTGGTGTCAAATCATGTCTTCTTTCATACCGAATTTTCCTCACAAGACTGATCACTTCATTAAAATATGTAGTTATATTCCGACTGGATGTTTTCCTAGCATGAAGAACAGCATGTTCTGTTCGTAGCATAACTGCTATAAACTGATTAGAAGATTTGTACAGCTTTTCATAGCGTTTGGCATCTTTCAAAAGCCTAGAACTGGGACGAAATGGAAGACTGAGGTTATTATTAATCTCTTTACAATCTTCGAGTGTAAACCAAGGTCCATTCCACTTGCTGAAAATAAGTGTAATATTGCTGTTCATCCAGTATCTCATGCATCTCTTCCACTGAAAGCATTTGACTGTCCACTGATACAACTTTCACAATGCAATATCCTCTCCTTTTCAACAAACTCAGCAAAGGATAGTGAGGAGTGTGTTTAGAGTAACACATACCACCACCATCACCAGAATCAACTTTAGGCCATATTAGTCCTTTCCAATTGACTTCAATAAGCACAAATATGATATACTTTGAACTTTGACCATAAAAGAATTGGTCTCTTGTAATGATGTTTGTATATCCATGATCTTTGGACACAGCATTAAGATGATCCAGGTCAAATAAATCTCTGAAGGTAATGGCAGCTTGCACTATATTTCCTGTGATGGTTGATCCTGAAATGGCTGGTTCCACTATGGATATTGGCAGACCTGAACGGCCAGCCCAGCACTGAAGTGAAGCCAACGCTTTCACTCCAGCCCCTTGCTGTCCACTATAGCGCAGTGAATGTGGCCATCTTTCTCACTCTCTTCATTAAAGGTTTCATTGTTGATCGAAAGGTGCACAAACTAGGGAAACTAACAAAATCTTCATGCTCTTCATTTCCATTGAACTATCATCACCTCAGGATGTGACAATTTCTGCAGTTGCTAATTGATTGGTGCAAAATTCATATATTGCTACAGAAATTCAATTGTATACGTATGACAGTAGCCTTGAACCCAGCCTCTCTTTTCCTTTTTTTGGGGCGGGGGAAAAAGAGAGCCTGGTATCCACTGTTTGTGCATGCGCCAGTTTTTCCCAGAAATCTGGGAATTAGGATATCACTCGGATATTTCCGCTACACGATCATCATAATTAATGGGCGCGGTTGCACAACTAGTTCTAGTACAATACTGCATGCTAGCTATAGTTTTACTCGTGCTCCTTTGCTGCTGCTCTTCGTTTCTCCTTGGAGAAACTTGGCATTCCCGAAGAAGGAACAATACACACTGCTGTCAAGGCAGTCTACGATGGGAAGGATACTTCTACCAAACTGGTTATAGAAAGATCTGTTCTACCAGACTCTCCCCTTCATAATGATGCTGGTGAAGCATAGTGCAGTACTGGTTGCCTCTCTACTAGTTGCTCTGACCATAGATGTAGATATATGCTCTGATGATCGACCAACGATGTTTTGGCCAGTACTAGCCTCGTCCCCAGGCCCCTCCGACGAGGCTAGGCCAGTACTACCTCGCTACATCTGCCAGTCTTAGCCTTCTCTTCTGTGCCCCTGAAGCCCTTGTTACTTCTGATGCCCAGGAGGATCTAAGCATTCTCGGAATATGAGGCTACTCGGAATAGTACGACATCATGCATGAGATCGTAGCACTTGCTGGACGTCAAAACTTGTCATCGCATGCGCGTTTATTAATTATATAATTCAAAAAATGGCACATGCGCAAACAGTGGATACCAGGCTCTCTTTTTCCCCATCCCAAAAAAAAAAGGAAAAAAGAGGCTGGGTTCAAGGCTAGTATGACAGGTGCTTTAATTGACTATAACAATAATAATTGATACTGAAATTGATAGATCAAAGGTCTTGGCTACAGTTACAGATTACCAGTAGATTTCAATCTGGTAAGGTGTGGCTACACATGAATAATCAATAAGCTACATCACATGAGCTGTGGTCCATATATATGCATGTGACCTCATGACCCCAAGATAAGATTCAAGTAGTATGCCGAGAATGTCATCAAGGTTAAGGGCTATTGATAACCACTTACCACAACTTGAACACACAATAGAACGCCTAGTAACTGCTATTAGTGGAGAGTGCCTGACCAAGAAGATAATCTCCAAGGATACATACCAAAATGTACTTCAGTCTGGTAAAACCAAGAGAGACAAGACACTCTATCTTCTGTCCAAAGTGTGGAAAACGATAAGAGATGATGATGAAAAGTGTCAGCAATTCATACAGATTCTGGAAAGCCATAAATCATGTAGAGATGTAGTGACCAAAATCAAGCAGGATATTGAAGCCTTTACAGATCGCTCAGTAACTGCCCAGGAAAGTCAGGGCACCTTTATAACCAAAGCAACATTTCAATCTAAACAGCTGGTAGCAAATGATAATCACAAGTCTTCACCATGTCTTCATCTAATACCCGAGCAACGACAAACTAGATATCATATATCAGCTATGGTAACAGGAACCAGCCTAAAGATTGATGCTCGTCTGAGAGAAAGCAGGATAGATCCTGAAGTTCAAGCCAAGCAATATGCTAAAATGGATCAACAACAACTAGAAGCAAAGCTTGCTGAATTACAGAAAGCTAATGAGCAAATAATAGCGGAAAGTAAAGAAGTTCAGAAAGAGAGAGACATTACTAACAGGAAAAGAGCTGAACTGGAGGAGAAATTGAAAAGTAAAGACATGAAGTTAGATAAAGTAAGCACAGAAAAGGATGACTTGAAGCTGAGCATGGATTTACTAAGGAAAAAAATGTCTCGAGCTGAAAAGAAGAGATATATAGCAGAAAATGTAGCAAACCAGATCTCAAAATATGAACAAACCATCATTGAATTACAACATGAAAAGAGAGGTCTAACTGACAACTTCCAGAAAATCAGTAAGAAATATGAATGTTTACGTGACAGAGTGGATCTGCTAGAGACTATTGCAATGCAGTATGATGTGATGCTTCAAGAGCTCTCTCACCAAGAACCACAATCACCTCCCCTTGAAACCTGGCCATACTGCAACATCCGCAATACACTGGTGACAACCATAATTGTGATTTTACTAGTTATAATGGGCATTGTTATATTATATGTGATGTGATCACTCCATAGGAAAACTTATTATACAGGTGCACTTATTTTAAAAAAAATTTATTCTAAATAAAAAAAGAAAGTAGGGATGGCTCTGTGCAGTTCAAAAAAGTTCAGCAACAAGAGAGTGAACTTCAGTCAAGTAACCCCTTACCCATCACCAATATTACCAATCACCACTAGAGCTTTACCCCACACAAGTTTAAGAAAGAATTTGCAGAAGAAATAGAACACACTCTGATCGATCAGGATTATGATGCATCATTAAACACTTTGCTGGACCCACCCATGAACAATTTTTGACTATCAATTACTTCCTCTGTCCTGTTGTTTACAATCTCAACATCACTTCAGTGGTGGATCCAGGGGGGTTTGAAGGTTTCCATTGAAACCCCCTTTGGGCCACTATTCCAGCAGCGCAGCGCGCTGTGCCTACTGAGCATGGTCAGATGTAAGCAGACTAATTCATCCTCTTTATCCTCTAATCTAATCCAATAAAATATAGCTGCCTAAGTCTTACCATGTCACAGCAGTCAGCCTCAGAAGTGGGTGTGGTCAACTAAAATGGGCGTGGCCCAACAAAAATTTTCACGCGCCTTTCTCACATCCTGAATCCGCCACTGCACTTTGACAGATTCTGGCCAGTTGAGTCACTCACTCATGCATGACATGTTGCATAGGTGTAGAGTAGGAAATCAATTATCATACATGTCAAAAGACTAACAGTCGCATGTATCAAAATCTATGAAAGAATCTACCAATGTCCCACAAATCCTCAAGGAATAGAGTCATGCCCTTGCATTGATTCCAACATTACCTGGCCATTCTCACTTTTCATTGGAGATGATTTTTTTTGCTGCCGTGGGACTTCTTTTGTGGGAGAAGATTGCTCAGTCAACCACGGACGATCTTGAGGTTCGACTATGCAATACTCAACAACAAAGTGGTGAAAATATTCGTGTCAGTTTGATTGAGCTCTATGCTCAGTGATAATAATTGTAATTCCAAATATGTTGGAATTGTCTCTTTGTGTATAATTTGTGTCTATTAAATTACGATATGCAAAGCCTCCACATTTCAAACCATAAATAGTGTGTAACTAATTCAGATTACTATGAAAACTAGATTTGCCCCACACAGGAATTTATAGGAAAAATAGAACACACTCTGATCTATCATGATTCCAAATTGTGATGCATCATTTGCTGGATCCAGACAGCTAGTCATAAATATTTGACTAATTAACATTCTCTACTAGAAATGGTGCTAAAATCTGAAGAGGAAAAGGTCATCAGATTTCCCCTCTGTACTGTTGTTTATGGTCTCAACATGAAGTTTCTCACTCTAATCAGGTTCTGGTTAGTTGAGTCACTCACTCATGCATGAGGTGTATCAATTATAAAAAGGTCATGTTTTTAGACCTAGCTACTTCCACTGCAATCAAGTTAAATATCTTGTCCAATGAATCCTTCTTAGTCTTGATATCAGTTCTCTAGCTACATCATGTATTGGAGTCTACTTACTCTTTCCCTGAGCTTTACTCTGTGTGTGGGCCAGACCGGACTACCTCAAGCCTCTCCTCCTCCATTCAGAGTGCCAGTAGAGGTCATTCAGGGACAACAACGAGGGATGTGTCCTTCCCAGGTTGACCTAGAGGCCGGGAGAAACAACCGCACACAGACCGTCATGGATACTGTTCGAGGTACAGTTAATGCCATCATAGACTATATAGGTTCCTACATGGACTGGAAACGCCTATTAAATTAATATTAACAAGCACTTCCGGTCGTGTGATATCCGTGTTGCGCCTATTGCGCTGCAGCTGTATCTCCATGAACAGGAAAGATCACTTTAGTGGTTAACCGTACAAGCTTGTAAGTGGCTGTGAAGAGGCTGAACTCTGCCAGGGAGACTATACTACAAGATGCCAAGACCCTGGGATTATTATCAGAGCAAAACTCGAGTTAAAGTGTGCTCAAGCAGTTAAAATTGCATATAAATACTTTGTGTAATTTTATCTCCTGAAGTAGTTCTATCATCCATAGTTAATGTGGTTGAGGACTTGAAGTACATGTTAGTAAATTGTTTTAAAAGATACATATCAACTTTCTACTACATTGTTACTAACTACTACACCTTTCTTTGTCAAATAGTATACCTGCTTTGCGTCATTTTCTAGGACCAAGTTTAACCTATCCAGCTCATACTGTAATATAAGCAGTTCATATAAAGTTTGCAGTGTTGCATGGTATTGTTTTTATCCATTTGGGGTACATATTTGGTTGTAGAAATTCACTAGACAGTTAATTAATTGATGGAAACAGCCGGCCCAGAATACAATATCCGGTAAGTATTACCATAAATATACGGAACACCGCAAGGCGGATGTAATTAATCATTTCCAGTCCATTCTGGAACCTCTATAGTCTATGATGCCATCACTTGTCCATGTGGTGGTCCTGGCCAGTGGAGTCGTATTGCTTTTCTTAACATGTCCGATCCTACTCAACAATGCCCCACCAATTGGACCCTCAATACAACTCCAGTGAGAACCTGCATAAGACATGATCCAAATGTAGCTACATGTGATTCTGCTTTCTATCCTTCTTACGGTCGCATGTATCAGCAAATCTGTGGAAGAATCATAGGCTACCAGACGGGGGACACGCATGCTTTCGCTCGTGCTCTTCAAGGTAGGACTCTGGAAGACCAGTACCTATCTGGTGTTTCCCTGACTCATGGTCCAGCTGGATCGCGACGGCACATCTGGTCATTTGCTATGCCCATGACTGCTGCAGATTCTCAAGGAATGGGGTCATGCCCTTGTATTGATCCCAACATCACCTGGCCATTCTCACTGTTCATTGGAGACGACTTTTTTTGTGATACAGGAAATTACGAGTCAACTAGGCCTAACTTTCGTTTCTACAATAACCCCCTGTGGGATGGAGAAGGTTGCATGGGTAATAGTGCCTGCTGTGAGGTCAAAAATCCTCCATGGTTCTGTAAGACGCTGCCTCAGTCAACCACTGATGACCTTGAGGTTCGACTATGCAATAGTCAACCACAAAGTGGTGAAAATGTTCATGTCAGTTTGATTGAGCTCTATGTTCAGTGACAATAATTGTAATTCCAAATAGAAACTTGTATATTAGAAAATCTCTTTGTAATATCCTAATGTATATGCTGATTACAAATAGAATTGTCATTTGTGTCTATTAAATTACTTGGTCTTCAATAAAAATAAATATGCATCGTTGCTTTAGACAGTATGTGCACTGCAATGAAAGTATTAGTCTGTAGTATAGCTACATAAAGCCTCCACATTCAAAGTAGGGTGGTCTTTATAACTAATCAGATTACTATGAAAACTAGAGCTTTACCCCACACAAGTTTAATAAAGAATTTATAGGAGAAATAGAACACACTCTGATCTGATTTCAAACTGTGATGCATCATTAAACACTTGCTGGACCCAGACAGCTAGTATTGGTACTTTTTGAGATACAGGAAATTATGGGGGAGGACGAATTTTGTGTTTTACAATAACCCCTTGTGGGATGGAGAAGGTTGCATGGGTAATAGTGCCTGCTGTGAGGTCTAAAATCCCATGTAGTGCTGTAAGATGTTGCCTCAGTCAGCCACTGATGACCTTGAGGTTCAACTATGTAATACTCAACGATAAAGTGGTGAAATGTTCATGATTGAGCTCTATGCTCAGTGACAATGATCGTAATTCCAAATAGAAATTTGTATGTTAGAATTGTCTCTTTGTGTATCATTTGTGTCGATTAAATAACATGATCTTCAATAAAAATAAATCTTTAGACAGTATGTGCACTATGAAAACTAGAGCTTTACCCCACACAAAGAATTCATAGGAGAAATAGAACACACTTTGATCAATCAGATGATGCATCATTAAACACTTGCACTTCTTACCCATGCAAAGAAGCTCCAACGTTAGAATATGTAATATAGCAGAAATTACTCACTCCATAAAGAGATTGCATTATGTATGCATGCATGCAGCAGCATTAAGCATGTATACATCAGCAGCATACATCATGTATGCATGCATGCAGCAGTATACATCATGTATATGCATCAAGTGTTTTCTATATTATTCTAATACTTGCAAAAATAGAGGCAATATATTATTCCACTATCCACACATTCGATACTTACATAGCACATTTCAAGTACCTTGAGCTGTTCTAATTAATAGAATACAGCACGTATAATTATTTGCTCTATCAATCTTAACAATGTACATACTTCAGTAGTTATAGCTAGGTACCTTAGCTTTGGAATCAAGCAGATCCAATATTTGGTTGAGAACTTTTAGTGATTCTTGTCCATCCATGCTTTCAGTGCCACTGTCCCTTCCCATCACTAACTGCACCAAACTGTGGTAGCACCTGCTCAGCCGCTCCCCATCAAGGGGACTAGTCTGGGTGTGGACTTCAATTGCAATCTTCAATGCCTGGATACCAATTTTGTATGTCTCCTCTAGATGAACAATTAAGTCAAGAATACACTAAATAAATATAGATCAATCAAAATTAGCCAAAATGTGAAATTATATCCATTATCAGCCAGCCAGTATTAAAATAATGTAGAGAGCACAGCCTGGTACACAGCCAGGAAAATATAGTTTCTAAATGGTTTATCAATTACATATTTGCTTTAGTTATAATTATTATATTCAAACACCAAGGTCCAACAGATTAGTATTTATTATAAACTTATGTTGAATCAAATATAAGGTGGTTCATGAATTTATGAATGCTTCACCTGTTGGAGGAACTCTAACACAGAGAGCAGCCATGGTTTCCAGAGTCTTGGCCTCCACAGAAGGAAGTTGGGACACCTTGTCCAGCAATCCTTGGAGATCAGAGTGGCCCAACAAGAGCTTAGCTTCAAACTCATACAGTAAGAGTAAGGAAGGAGTGGGATCTTTAGGAGCTCTGGCCATGCCTCCTCCTTCTAGCTGCTGGCTGATGGAGTGACATGTTGAAACATGGTCCAATACTGAAAGTAAGGCTGTCTCCTAAGTGCAGGTTCAATGGTAAGAGAAGTTCTTTAAAAAGTTTACTGAAGAACAGCATTAAAAGCTTACATGGTAGGCAATGCTTTAGCTATATATGACTGTCAATTAACACTAAGCTTATATTCATTCTAGTACCAGCTAACAAAAAAAATGCATTAGCTGTACACTATATTCATAGCAGAATATTATGTGGGTGTTGGGTAAGACTATAATTTTTCATAAAATATTTTCCATTACCTTTTCTTCATGACTATCTGCAGCTCTAGCAAGTTGTATAAAAGCTGCTGCAGCCATCAACTGGCAAGATCGCTGCCTCCTTAACACAGATATATCAGAGGGAAGACAGCAAGATAACTGGTGACAAATGATGAAGAAATCAGCCATTTCCTTGTAGTTTAAGTTACATTGGAGTGCAAGGTTCCATGCCACTTTAAGAAACCAATTAGCTTCTTTCTGTTGAGAAGTTGGTGAGTCCAAGGAAGGTAGGAGGGTTGTGGCCTGCTTCAAGTACTGCAACATGTCTCTAATGGAAGCTCTATGACATTAGAAATAATGAATACAGCTAGGGAAATGCAAGCATCAATTGTGAGGTGAGTGTGCATGCTCAGTTTACCCAAGGTCATTCATGAAAACCAGAAAAGAAATTGCAACATAATAGTAGAAATCCCTTGGTGGACTTCATAGTGTGAGGTTTGCTTCTATTGCCCCAATTATACATACACCAATTGAACTCACGATTTGTTTTGAGGGGTATGCATAGAATCCATGTTGGTGAGTTTGATTCTTAAAAGGCACCTGAGAGCTGTGAATGTTTGTTCAGTTTTAGAGCAAGTCTTTACTAGTTCATCCAGTGCCACTACTGCTAAACTATGATTGCTCTGCTGCAATGAAATAATAAAAATGAACGTGAAAGGAGAAACCTCAGATTGGTATATATCCACAGTGATATGCTTACTTCAAATGCTACTTGAGCAGCTAATGATGTCAATCCTGTTATGACCTTTTCGTCGTCATCTTTTCCACAATCAACAAGCAGTTTCAGAGACTCCACAGCTGTGTACAAGAATAAACAAAGCAGGTTGGTTCTCCAATTGTCCTGAACTTTGAACAAGTTTACCACATGAAATATTGGTTAATTGGTTCTCCAACCACCCAATCAGACTTTCAAAAAATATTGCCTTGCCACAAGAAAAATGATTAAGCCACCAAATACTTTGCAGTTGGTACTATGTGTAACTAACTCATCTAGAAGAGCAATTTCAGCAGCAGAATAATAAAATAACCATTGATAATCACACACCCAGTGGGTGTCCCTAAAAGTTATATGATTTGCATTATTACCAACCTTCTTCTTGTTGATCAGAGAGAAGTGCCAACTTAAAGGCCAGGAAGTGTGTCTGTGGAGAGCTTGAATCATGATACTTTGCAGATTGAACGGCTTCTTTAGCAGCTTCATACTCCTTCAGGTTCAAATAACACCAAGCACAGTTTCGCTACATAAAGAGTCGCACATGAAATACTCCACATACACTAATTTTCACACTGAAATGACCAGCATAATCAGAGCACTCTTTAAGTAGAGGATGGCAGGTCAAAGGTCTTAACACAGTAGGTCTCAAAAAAACTACAGCCTGCTGATAAATCTTCATACAATGGAAAGAAAACTTCTAAGAATTTTGAGACCCGTTCTATTCATATCACTGCCTAAACCAAGCAGAACTGTTCAATACATTTATTTTACATTGACATGAACACTTGGTGGGAGGCAGTAATGTAGGGATTGAAGGCAGACTAACCCTACATGGCCTTTTTATTTAGCGGGATGGCCCCGAAATTTGGTTCAAGGTCTTGACTGCTATGTACTACAAGTGAAAGGAGAAAATTTATGCTAAATAAAAAGGCCATGTAGGGTTAGCCTGTACTTTAACAGTTTCTGTCAACAAAAATCAAAATAATGCTGCCTTCAATAATAATCCCTACATCACTGCCTCCCACCAAGCTGCTTTAATTGTTCATGTCAGTATAAAAGTGTTCTGCTTGGTTTAGGCAGTGATGTAGGGATTATTATTGAAGGCAGCATTATTTTGATTTTTGTTGACAGAAACTGTTAAAGTACAGGCTAACCCTACATGGCCTTTTTATTTAGCATAATTTTTTTTCCTTTCACTTGTTTGCTTACTTTTTGTATGACCTTATTTTCAAGTAAAAATTAAGTTGGCACGCGCGTACGTGCACGTGATAATGACAGACACGCGCGCATGATTTTAAAATGGTTGACTTAGTTATAATGAAAAGTTGTTTGATATGAGTGATCATTTTGAAGGGAAACTGTGGATATAACGATGGTAAAAGCACATTGTGTGGTTATAACTGCACAAGTTGATATGAATTTCATTGTCGTATGTGAAAGGATCATGGAGTTACAGCCGTCAAAGAAGATGAATCTGATGATGATGATGAACGAATCATAAAAATTTTAGATTTAGGCGGCGGCTGGTGCCGATCGTTGACGCTGTTCTGGAGGAGTTTGAGCGGTCATATCATTATCTTCTGCATTTTTTCCAGATGTAAGAAGTTTAGTTGAGCCTGTACCAAGAATAGAAGAGATACAGAGAGTCTAGTTTGTATTGTTCTAATGAGAGAAGCCACGCCCATTCCGTGCTAACCCTACATAGAGAGTGCTAACCCTACATAGAGAGTGCTACTGCACTCTCTGATGACTGCAGCAAACCATCATAATTATATCAAATCAATCAATATGATGCTGCAGTCATAGTGCTAAATTTTGGGGCCCCTACTTAAATATTTTTGTGCTCACTTGTTGAATTGGCAAGGTTACATCATTCCAATAATTATTATACCGACCCTTTCCTTTTTAGGTAAAGGAGGAAGTTTAAAGAAGGGAATTTTTCAGTTTTGCTTTGTCAGTATTATTCATAATAAGAGTAGAACTAGTTAGTCATGATTTCTATATAATTAAGTAGTATAAGTTTTTATCGAAATTTGTTTTGAAGAGCCATATATGTAGATTGATAAGTATGAACAAGAATATATTTAACACCATGGTCACATCTCTACTAATGCTCTCCCTGAACTTCAACAAGTCTCTAGCTTTGTGTAAGTTAATTACTATGTGCATATTAGCTATAATTATCCTTGTTCACTCATAGCATTTTTGGAACAACCCAGTAATGTGTGTGCAGTCATTGGAGGTAATGCCTCCTTTGGCTGTGCTTTAAATGGTGCACAAATGAACCCTACAGGTTGGTATATCAATGGTGAGACATATCTCACTCTATTTTTAAAGTCACGCCATACCCATGAGGAAAGACGTATAACAATCCACAATGTAATGTCGACTGACAATGGGACAACATATCAGTGCTATTTTGAGCTTGCTAATAATATGCCGCATCTTAATAGTACAGTAGGAAGACTGTTCGTACATGCTGATCAATTGCAGTCACAGAGTTGTAAGTTATGATTATGATAAGTATTATGTCTCACTATTCAATTTCACATTTCAGCTACTCTAGAGAAAACTGATCAAACTCTTTATGAGTTCACACCTGTTCCTTCACAGCTTGTTTATAATAACAGGACCTCACTTCATGTAGTTCCTTTTATAACTACAGCTATGACTACACTGACGCCATCCATTCCAATTTTGCAACCAGAGTTGGGCTTAAATCCAGGAAAATCAGTTTCACAAATACGTAAGAATTTTGTGCAAAGCAAATCTGTCAGATACTGAGTTAGCTAACTATATATATACAGGAGTATTCAAAACCTTTATCATAAATAGTATGCAAGTGCAATTTGGGTGCTATCCATGCTGTTACAAACTAACAAGCTACACAGGGAAAGAGAGCTTTAAAAAATAGGTATGGGACTTGAACCAGGGCCCTCAACTTCAGCAAGTACTTCAAACCTAAGCACTGCTTAATCACTTAGGAATACTACAGTTTCAAATTTATTAAGAATGGTGGCTTTCCTCTTGTTAATGCATAAACTACAGTTTAATTAGTTAGACCAAAGCAAGTGTGAAGGTATAGCCTGTGTAGGGAAGCACTTACCTCATTTTTTTACTTGGTATATATGTAATAATACATTATCCTTAGTAAACATTGCTATTACACTTTTTCACTGCTTGTGGTGCAAGAAGTGTGATTATAGCAATTTGATTGGTTCCTTTTCATTTCACTATGGCAAGTCAATGATAATGATATCTCTAAAAGAAATAAACGAGAGTATACTCATTTTCAGCTCTCATATGTGGATTTTCTGTTGGACTAGCTGTATTGATGCTGGTCCTAGCAGCTACTCTGAGTTTCATTGCATACAAAAGATGTCACAAGAAGAAAAATAGTAAGCAATTATAATTATATTGATTGGCTTTGACCATCCATTATTACCATGTATAGAAGAGAAATTTAATGATGTCCAGCCAGTGTATCAGGAAATAATCATCTCAACAAGTAAAAATGAAAGCAACACTATCAAGATGGAAGAAAACAACTGCTATGGACAATCCTTACAAATGGACTCATGCCCAGCTTATGACACCATCAAATACTAAGAAACTATCACTCACTATAGCTAGTTAGTATACTACTATTCAAGTTTTATATTTGTAAATCAACAAAAGAATCTGATTATGATTGTGGGCTTATCAACATAAGGCTTTTTCCCTTGAGAGAGTAGCCAACTGTCTCAAAGCTATCAGCTAATGTGCCTCATGTTAGCTATACTGAAGTAGCATGGAGAAGTTCAAGTTGATATTAGCTGCAGTTAGTATTATGCTCTGGATAAAACAGATTACTAGCCAGGTTCCAATACCAACTCCATTCATCACTTTTGCTTCTCCAGCAAATGTCTGTAATGGCATGGTTCATGTGCAGTGGGTTCAACCAGTCGGTGATGTCTTCAAGTATGAGCTACAGTACAAACATCCCTCTAGCAATGTCATTGCTACCTTGATGACTGCAAACACATCTGTGTGTTTAAACGTAAGCAGTGGAAAACGAATCTATACTAGAGTCCGTGCAAGACGATCTGAAACAGCTTACACTTCATACAGCAAGTACACAAATGCAAGTCAACAGTTTGTAATGAGAGAGTTCAGTAAGTTAAATCTCAGTGTTACCACATACATGATATTGATATTAATAATATCTATGCAGTGATGGAGGCAGGAAATCTCACTATAATTGTCAATGGAACTTGCGAGGAGATTTTTAGATCAGGTAAAGTTGTGTTCGAAGACTCGTTACCCATGGCAATCATACCAACAGAGCAAAGCAACAAGTACAAACTTAGTTCAAATGGTGACGAGTTGACCATATGTAATGTATCAGCACAACGAATCGAGGTAGTGGAGTACTGTGATGGAACTTACCTGGTTTTACTTGCAAGGAATGTGATCATCATAGCTAATGAAACTGAACCAATAATAAATACAACACCACAGTCTAATACCAATGACACTATCACAATAGATGCACACTGCATTTCATTCTACATTATTATATGCATACTGAGTTATATCATCTCTCAATAACCTTTCTCTATCAGATACGTTCTATTCTCATTGATGGATGGCTAGTAGCTAATGCACTTGCTTAATGCATAAAGTGATTTTTTCATTTGGCTAGCTCCTCACTGAAATATGTGAATAATATACAGAATTCAATATACTCAACAATGATATCAATCACATGCACTAGCATGCACCTAAAACACATGACATCAAACATAATACCATGGCTTGTAGATGTTATCAATTATAGCCTAATTTGGTGCATGATAAATTCTCATGACGAGGAAGTGTGCTTATAAGTAGCTAGCTACTAAATTTAATCAGTCAAGTGAATTGTCAACCTTGGACTTATTACTGCAGAGATCATGGAAGTCAATGTTCTTATTTTAAATGTCCTTCTAGTTATTCTGTATTGCTCTACTGGCAGAGGCAGCACAAAAGGTGAGAATAACTGCATGACTATAGATTCATGATCTGTGGATGTATGTATGAAATGTGCACGTATGTATGCAGTGGCCATAAAGAACCACCCACAGAACATCACGGCAAAAGTTGGAGAAACTGTGCATTTCAATTGCAGTCTGAGTGGCACAAAGATGCAGCCACAATGGATGATCGATGGAAGAGTCTACTCTTCACTATTCCTTCCAAGGAACTATAGATATCAAAATGGCAAAATGACTGTTCAACATGTCACTATAAAGAATAGTGGTGAGAGATATACATGCTTCATTCGATTCATAAATGGTACCATCCTTGAAAGTGATACAGCTTTCTTGATGGGTAAGTTCATCATTTGCTGATATGCTCATGAGAATAATGTATTATCAATATTAGTAAGAAGAAAGGCACAAGCTTCCATCAAGCCAGAAGGTAATGATTTAACAATTATTGTATTATGAAAACACACATTAACTGTAGTAGTTTCACTTTCAGAGTTTGAATTGTTCATATAAGGTAATATCATTGTGTCTTTTATATGTAGGATTATATCATAATGGAAATAAAGAGACAAAGATTAACATCTATGCATATTCATTAACTTTTACTACTGCTTTCTTGTTAGCAACCAACATACATTGATTCATAATTAACAGCTACTACTGCATATGATTATGAGTGTTCAAATAATTCTTTTCATGTTAAATTAATTTGTACTTGCAGCTCAACAAAATATTTAACAATGAAATAATTGCAGCATATACTGCAATATTTTATAGCTACTAGCTACTGTACTATAATTGGGGTGAGCATGAGCGAGCCCCACACTAGTCAGTAGCCCCATTTGAGCCCATATAAATATGTGTATTTCTATTCGTACGTCCTAATAAATGCATGCGCAATAAATCTACAATTCACGCATGCGCAGGGCTACTGAATATCATCTTTGGAGTGAACGTAGAAGAGTACAGCTGCAAAGGCGAAGAGAGATTGAAAGGGTTCATCGAGCAGCAGAAACAACTGAGGAACATGTGTTTTGTTTGAGAAGACGACACAAACGGGATCAAGCTCTACATGAAGAGAAAAGGGATCAGGAGAATCCAGAAGCTACAGAAGCCAGACTACTACAGCAAATGTCTACCAGGGGACATGTATACACGTCATGCTTGCCCCATACAATGCTATGCATTCCTCTAGTTATCATGGTAGTAAATTTCTTGAAGGAGTTTGAGAAGTTTGCTCCCTCATAGTACTCATAGTAGTTGCATGCAAAAAATAAGCCCAGTAGAATATATTCCATACCAGAGATGAAGCACATTTCCTATAATCCAATTGAAAGTTTATATAGCTAATTATGCTGGAAATTTATGGTATAATACCGCCATTCATCTGTGACCACCACTACTTTCATCTGTAACCTCTAGTTTCATCTGTGACCTCTAGTTTCAGTGTTATACCACCCTTAAGGAAGGAAATGTGGAAAACATGCTAACACCACAAAATAGAAGAAGAAAAAAAGAAAAATCTCCATTACCAAAAGTTTGAGATATTAGTTAAGATTGCTGGATAATTAAATCTTTGTGCAAGGTCAATGTAGTTACCATAAAGACAGCACAAGAGTGGGTGTGGTCAAGGATTGGCACACCATATCCCCTCCTCCAACCTCTAAATCTTGCATGAATCCCTAGCTTTCTCTGAGTATAGTCCAGTCCATGATACACCACAATTGCACAGACTATTCAGTATATACTGCCTGCAGTATGAACTCCCCCAGTAGACCACATTATGAAAGCAATGGCATGTCTGATATTGTGCAGTACATAGTAACCTCATCCATGAATAGGTAGGTAGTAACCTCACTCATGAATAGACGTTCCCCAACTATGATCAGGTGACCAAGGCTGAGTCAGCATTTTAACTAGGTACTGGTAACCAGTATATTGCGTGTTCATAGTAGTACTACTGTATATAGGCTATCCATAAATGGAGTCAGAATTAATACTATTGCTAGAGAAGCTTTCAATACTCCTTAGTTTTCTGACCTTGTTTATGACTCTATGGTGGTACAAATATGAGATCATGTACAGAAGCCTACTGGTCATAATTGCCTTTTTAGGATTCTGGTGGCCAGTGCTGCACTTTGTACCCTACGGCCTCATCCTCTGGCGAGTATATATTGGTGCTAATGTCACCACACAGAGTAAAATGTTCATTGGACAGCACATAGAAGGAACAGTAAATGAAAGCAATGATCCATCCAATGCTAGCACTCACTGGATAGTTGCCATAGAAAAAAGGAGCGACTTTTTATACACTCATGCTGTTGGTCAGGTGATATCCGGAAAAGGGATAAAAAAACCTTTTAAATGGGTAAGCAGTGACTACTTGAAGAAAAATTACACTTTAACTCATGTTGGTTATGTGACAAGAAAAAACACTCAACAAAAGATGGAGGAAGTTGTGGATTTGGAGCCAATGATCTCTGGGAATACCTGCCAAGAATTTGCTGTAGATATAGCATTCCAGTTGTCTAGTTCACGGACTTTCACTTTCATGAAAACCATGACTATCTTACGTGTGAGGACTGTGGTGTTTTACACTCTGATATGCCTCTCAGTGGTGATGTATATCACAAAGCTTCACTGGATAGCAAGAATCCTCAATGCCATTGTACTATTGAATGTATTCGTAGCTATGGAACTCTCTCGCATTGGTGTTCATAACACTGCTCAGCAAGGATATTTGCCAGTAGTAAAAGCCTACTTTCGGTATCCCAAACCTGTTAACTTTTTGCAAATTCTGCTGCTATCACTTGCAATATTTGTTCTCTACCACGAAATGGGACTAGTGAAAACTGCTTCAGTTGCTTTTGTTGTATTGATTGTAATATCCATGAAAGCATGAAGACACAAAACTATATCCACTTCAAATACTACATGATTGAATTATAGGCTAATAGGGTAACAAGATTTCATGAATCCACATGCAGTGTGATGGATACTCAAAAATTATTGGGGCTCACTTCATTTGCCCCACACTAGTGATGATGACCTTTCACCCTCATATACAACTGTATAAATATGTACTGATACGTACGTCCTAACATTGTAGTTTATTTCCGTAATGACCTTGAGTAAACTGCGCATGCGCGCTCACCCCACAATGCTTTGCACTTCCCTAGTAGCAAGTACTCTTTGTTCAGTGGCAAAGATGACCAGGCAAATGCTCAATTTCTTGTCTTGTAGTGTGTCACATGAGCCCTTAAAAATCATGTCCCACATCTAGCATTGCAAGCTGAATAGCTAAGTAACTAGCTGTGACATTATTGCAGAAGTGTAGTAGCACATTCAACCTGCTGAATATGAAATAGCTATAGGCATGCAGCTGTACCTATGGCTAGTTCTTCCATGGATTTATTGGAGGCATAGGGGCAAGGCTATGATCACCAATGGTCAGTGTCTGTTCTTCGGAGTTAAATGTCCTCTTCTTGGGAGGTTGCAAATGTATGGGAGAATCAATCAGCATCATTTGTCCACTGTCCACATTTTGGAGGGTCCACTATTGGTATATAGCAATACTTACCGCAGATATACAAATGGGGGGAGGGTGTGGCACTGGAGGACAGTGCCTCCCTCCCCCCACAAAGCTGCCTATACCCTCTTTGCTTCTTCTAAAAATCATAATTCGAGGGTGACCTGCTTCACTCTTATGCAGATGGTTCAGCTAGCTGTGACTGCACACTCTAGATACAGTATAGTTTATTCCCATGTGTAGATCCTATGCACACATATGAATTCAGATGGTTACTGTGATGGCACAACTCTAGATCCTATAAGCACACATATGAAGATGGTTTAGCTAGCTGTGATGGCATAACTCTAGATAGTTTATCCCTGTAGATCCTTAGCCTCGAACCCAGCCTCTCTTTTCCTTTTTTGGGGGAGCGGGGGAAAAGAGAGCCTGGTAAACCGTATCCACTGTTTGCGCATGCGCCAGTTTTTCCCAGAAATCTGGGAATCAGGATATCACTCGGATATTTCCACTACACGATCGTCATAATTAATGGGCGCAGTTACTACAATGCTGCATGCTATAGTTTTACTCGTGCTCCTTTGCTGCTGCTCTTCGTTTCTCCTTGGAGAAATTGGCATTCCCGAAGAAGGAATAACATACGCGCAGTCTACGATGGGAAGGGTGTTTCTGTTTGTCTACCAAACTGGTTATAGTACCAGACTCTCCCCTTCATGATGATGCTGATGAAGCGTAGTGCAGTACTGGTTGCCTCTCCACTAGTTAGATATATGCTCTGATCGACCAACGATGTTTTGGCCAGTACTACCACGCTACATCTGCCAGTCTTAGATCTCTTCTATGCCCCTGAAGCCCTTGTTACTTCTGATGACCTGGAGGATCTAAGCATTCTCAGAATAGTACGACATCATGCATGAGATTGCTAGCACTTCGACGTCAAAACTTGTCATCGCGTGAGCGTTTATTAATTATATAATTCAAAAATTGGTGCACGCGCAAACAGTGGATACCATGCAGGCTCTCTCTTTTTCCCCATCCCAAAAAAAAGGAAAAAAGAGGCTGATGTAGATCCTATGCACACACATGAAGATGGTTCAGCTAGAACAAGTATACATGCATGCACATGTATGTATACGGTCACACATGTTCATGAGTGAATTCACATACAATACGGTAACACATGCATGCACATGTACTGTATGTAAATGCTGGTCACACATGCATGTTCATGATACTGAATGCATAGATATGTATGCAGACACAGCTATTGCTCATTGTGCACACATCACATACCTGAAGTTTGGCAATGTTGCTGTCTATCTCCCCTTGGGATGGGAAGAGACTCAGAGAGTAGTTGTACCAAGAGAGGGCCCTGTTGAATTCTGAACTTTCATATGCTATCGAAGCCTGGCGCCAAAGAACCAAGTGAAATTGCTGACGAGCTTTAATATCCAGGGGCTCCCCAGTATTATGAGCTATAAAAATGTAATTATACATACATCTATAAGTAAATATTATTATGAGGTGGTCTATCCATGGTTATTGATCCGTATACGTATTATACCTCTAGACATCATCAGTTATATTTTAATGTTTTAATGCAAAAAATTATTACTTGGCACCCATTCATGTCACTCCCTTGCCTTCTTTAGCAAACTCAATTATCCTCTAAAAATCATTGTTCCATTGCAAAGAAATTGACGATGCCATTTCGGGTTAATTACACTCACTTTGTGTGATCATATCACCACTGAGTGTGCTACCATACTCACTACCACATGTCCAAGACTTATCAGTAATTGTTCCATGCACACATAAGTCCAGCTGAATTGGAATTATGGGATGAGATAATAGATGAGCCTTGGCAGCACTGCTAATTCAACCCAGTTTGTAGTTATCATTACTTTTCCCATTCACATAACTACAATTTAATCATCCATCCAGCTACTGCAGTAAACAACCAAGCATGGCCACTGGTATATAAAGAACCTACTCCTAGCAAAAACTGCATTCAAAACTGGTCAGAAATCAGCTAGCTATTAATATTAGCAGGCAGCAAAATGAGTCAGTTTACCGAATACCAAAAAGTGTTGCTGGTTGTTCTTCTCCTGATGAGTGGATTAGCAAAGTGTCAGACTGGACTATCTAGTGCAGACATGCAGCAGATACTTGATGAGCATAACAGACTCAGAGGACTAGTGAATCCAACAGCTGCCAACATGGAGAGGATGGTAAATATATAAATTATAATAGATAGTGTGATTCACTTATATTACTATTGCCTTATAGGTGTGGAATAATGAACTAGCACGAATAGCACAAAATCATGCTCAACAATGCATTTTTCAGCATAATAATAATGCAAATTCTCAATCTGCTTCTTTTGAATTCGTTGGTGAGAATATTGCAGCTGGCTCTGGACCTACTGACTATATCAACTTCATCAGGTTATGGTTTGATGAAGAGTCTTCTTACTCCTATAATTTCAATTCTTGTAGTGGTGTTTGCGGCCATTACACACAGGTAGCTACATAGCTATTGCAATAACAGAAAGCAATAGATGGTTCCCTCACACCTCTGGCATTTAATACACTCTCTAATCCAGTACAGTGGAACCCCTTAATGTTGACTCCATGAAATACCAAAACCTCCATAATTATTATAGATACTTTTTTGGAATCCCTCTGCAATATAAATGTATTAATTCATCACTGCATTAAGGACTAGTCCCAAAAGTGTCTACATTTAAAGGTCTGCTGTAAAGCCACTCAATATTTCAGCCTACTATTTGCGGTTAAAAATTTGTATAGGTTGTGTGGGCTGTGTCCAGACATGTAGGCTGTGGTGCATTTAGATGTCCATTTCTATCAGGTTTAGGAGCAAACTCACTTTTCTTTGTGTGCAACTATGGACCAGCGTAAGTTTTAGATTGTGTGTCACATTGATCATTATTTTTTTTGTATTTCCAGTGGCAATTTCAATAATCAACGTCCTTACATTTCTGGAGCCCCTTGCTCACAGTGCCCGGCAGGACTGACTACCTGTATAGACGGCTTATGCTGTGAGTTCAATGACAAAAAATATAAAAAGGTAGCTATACTGGCATGAATGATATTTTACACAGCTCCTGGTAATGGCCCCAATCCAACCACACCACCTTCACCCAGTACTTCACCAAGCACTGCTCCACCTTCACCCAGCACTGCTCTACCTCAAACTCCCCCACCCAGCACTGCTCCACCACCAACTGCCCCACCCAGAACTGCCCCACCCAGTACTGCCCCACCGAGAACTGCCCCACCCAGTACTGCCACACCTAGTACTGCTCCACCCAGTACTGTTCCACCCACCAGACCCATACGTATAATCACTACTGTAATCAAGACCGCTCTCCCTCAATTTCTGCAAGAGTTGTTTGCCAGATGGAGAGCTGCAATCCTTGCAAAAATATTCAGTGGATAATCACTTTAACATTTCCATGCTACAAGACTTACTATAAGACTATATGCTTTATCATTGTTGTGTAGATTAATTTTTCTCGTCATTAATCTACATATCAATATGCAAATTCTTATGCCAATTGCTTGCTAAAGCAGCATGCATAGCCTCGTTCCCAGGCCTTCCTCTCTCACTATTATGTAGTCTCTCCTCAAAGAAAAAAGAGTACAATTTGAGGGGTAGAAAGTAGCGTGGGCAGTGTCAACATAAATAACGATCTTATAAACACTCCAACTACAGTATGAGCGATCTTACACAGACTCCAGCTATAGTATGAGCAATCTTATTCTACTGTATGTCCAGGTCCAGAGTCTAGAGACTGCACTTCCAGCTAGTGCAGATAATTATTATCTGTGCAGTCTAACATAGTACTGTAGCTAGCAACTTCCAGAGCAGAGTCACTGAGCATGCTAGCTAGCAAATTCGGAATCTAGAAGATCAGAGTCACTGAGTATGCTCGTTAGCAACTTACCAACTCCAGAGTAGACCCTCAGGAACGATTTCCACGAGTATCAGGATGCAAGAATGACACCTAGAGCACGATGTGCAGTTCTTCTAATGCGTGGGTGTCACCATTCATTGCAGTTTGCATTATGCCCACTAGCAACTTATTTGCCTCTACCCTCATGTGATAAGTTTTACCAGGCCTTCCTTTCTCTTATTTCTTCTTTTTCCTCCCAAATTTTACCTTCAATAATAAATTTACCAGTGATTATGTCTTCTATCAACTGCATAGCCTCGTTCTCCTGCTTGGATTGCAACAGTAGTTCCTATACAATTCAACAGTTACCATATTATGTGGTGTGCGAGAACATGCAAGAGAACATGCACTCTAATATGTAGTGTGTGGGAAAGGATATCTTCATAAGGGAACCTACACCATAATATATAGCTAACTATGGAGAGAATGGTGATTTCCTCCAAAGAAATTGACAGTTCCTTGATCAACAGCCACAAGTATATGACACCATTAGCTTTACCAGATGTAGAAGATGAACTTGGATAAGATGTGGTGTGGCCTTATAGCGTTGTGAGAGATAGTTAATTCCAGAAAACACCAAATCATTCCTATAATTATAATAATCATACATGTAAATATGATCACCTACTGAAGGGACACTCACCCTCCCCTTCATGACTTTAAAGATAAGACAGAATACACCCTGTACTACAGCCCATTTGCTATCTCTCCCACTCTGAGCCAAATATAAGACACTGCATCCATACCTGCATACCTGTTATACTGGCTGGACATCTTAATTGCAGCTAAGGCTATGTCAATAGAAAGATCAGGATGGTGAAGGGTGTCTTCAAATGCTACAAGTAAAAAATAAAAAAAACAACAGGGTATACACACATGCAAAACAAGTCTGACTTAAATATCTGCGAGGTAAATTTCTATCATCTAAAGCAAATGAAACTAAATTTACTATATATGTGCAGTTTCTGGTACAAACAAGTGCTCGACTCACCACGAGTGAGAATGTCATTGGAAGGGTCATACTGAAGGAGAATAGAGAGTTTTAAGAGTAAACCTGAAGCATGTGAATGTTCAGAGTTAGCTAGACCTGCAAAATTGAAGTTTAATGCTCGAGATTTGCTGTCATAATACCTAACACTTGCACAAACATACCCACAGCACTCAAAGCCTTCTGCCAATTTGCAGACCCGTCCCATTCTAGTAAGGTATTAGCCAAAAGACGAAGAGTTCTGGCTTGCTTAACCACATCCACAGAAGGACTATCCCGGCCAATCTCATAGCTCTCTCTAGCAAAAAAAAAAAAAAAAATCAATCCACCAACACAAAACATATGAACACCTACATACTTCAGCCATGTCACACTGTGTTGGTATTCAGCCTTGTGGAACATGTCTAATCCAAAGTTGTAACACAACATAGAAACATATAACACCTAAACATGTGTGAACACATGTAGTCACAGCTACATTACACATTATGATAATATGTCCACCTCTGATTCCAGACTGTGAAGAAGTTCCTTCGCTTGTTGTAAGTAACTTAGAGCAGTTTCATGTTGTGTCAAACCTACTGTCTACAATGAAACATAGTTACCTGTTACCTATTGTCAGATGACTGACTACACCTACACACCTAATAGTAATGCCATATATATACTTACAGCTTCCATTTTGTAGCATAGTAATCGCAGAAATTCTTTCAATTTTGGTCGTTCTTTTGCATTTATGGGATACTTTAGCCTTAGTCTTTCATAACACTATAATGTCAAGATAACCATAAAGCACTATACAAGTAACTATGACTTACCTCGGTTGCTATAGTGAATGCAGTTTCTGCCATAGCAAAGTTGTCACAGTCTGTATAATAATAATTCACACTATAACATATTCTAATTTGCTTTTAGGACTTACCAAGCCAAGCTCTACCTGTCTTTGTAGCTATCTGGACATGATATAATACAATAGAACTAACTGATGGTTACAAGTAGCTAACTATGCATACCATGATTTGCTTTTGCAATGGGGCAGCTGAAGTGTCAGTTGGAGTGGTTAGTACCATAAGGCTACAAGCTATGTAGCGCACTATATTACAATAAAGAAGCATTTGATAATAGAAATAGTAAATAACTGGATCTAACCACAAGAACTTGGTTGCATAAAATGATTTTCTCCATTGATATTGCATTACAGTTGCATTACAGTATAAACCCCAACCATATAACTCTTGATCAAAAACTAGCTGCCAGTATTTCACAGGTACATGTAGCTAGCATACTTTGAGCATTAAGCTGAAGACTAATAGCTCCAGCACTCTTAAGAGTGACAGTCTTATTCCACATGTTGATTGCAGAGTCTTGCAGCTGCATGCCAATCCTTTGCTCCTTCCTCTTACTGATTGGTGACAGTCTCTCTAATAACTTCAAGGCAGAGTCTGATAGTTCAGATAACTTTTCATCGTTGAATGATTTCAATATCTCCTGCAAGATCCCTGTTATGCAGGTAGAAGATTTGGTCAAACCAGATCCTGGTACCACTTTGCCAGCTAACTAGGCTATGGTCATTTTTACCTAACTTAGCAGTCTAGTTAGCGTTGTGGCTAGACATACCCTGTAATTGATAGAGTGCTGCCGGTGGCTGAGGAGGACAGCTTCCACTTTGGGATTCCATGGCGCAGCCGTATGTTTGCGCATGCGCCAATCTCGAACTTTGAACCTTGCTGGTCTCGATCTCCTGCAGCTAGCTATCCAACTGTAGTACTATGTGTAATCTGAGAGTCTAGACATAACTACCATTTTTTATCATGCTATCCAACTGGCTAGGATAAATAGATAGTAGATGCTGGTATTTCATAATGGCCATGATTCCACTATAAAAGATACATGGTGGAGTGTGAAAAAATAACTATTAGCTGGTGCTCAATCGACAATTATTATTTTTTCCCTTAGTTACAATATTTTTTAGTGGAACAAACAATCTGTCATTGCAAGCATTATTTTTATAATTATAACAAAGTATATATAATAATCGTTTATTACGCTTCTGGGATAGCTGAGGCTAATTCTTCATCACCAGCTGAAGTGCACTCATCTATGGAAGTTAATGTATGACTGAAATCACCATTAGATTCTCCAGATCCAAACTTCTCTGGGTCATCTGAAACATCCAGTGTTATATCAGCCTGTTCAAGAGGCACTTCATTTGGAATTGTCTGGATAGGGGGACTTGCATCATCACAGTGTCCAGGAAGAATTAACTGTGGCTGAAGATTCGAATCAATTTGTTCAGGAGGTAACTCCGGAGGAGGAGTTGAATCAGGCTGGTCAGACGGTAAGTTACTTTGAATATCTTGCACAGGAGGGCCTGAATTTGGCAGACCACTTGGAATAACTTGAATGGGAAGGCTTGAATCAGACTGTTCAGGATATATATCACATGGAGTGACCTGTACAGGAGGGCTTAAATCAGGTTGTTCTCTAGGAATGAGAGGACTTGAGCCATGCCAGTCACGGTCTGTAGGTATGTCACAAGTTGGAACGGCTTGCTCAACATCTGAAGGCAAGTTGCATGGAATGGGCTGTGGAGGAGGACTTGAATCAGAATCAGACCAGTCACATGGAACAGCCTGTGCAAGAGGGTTAGCATCATTTTCTTCAGAAGGCAAATCATTTTGAATTGACTCTAGAGGGCTTGAATCATGCCTCGGAACAGACTGGGTCATATCACTTTGTTCAGGAGATGATTCAATTTGAATTGACTGTGGAGGAGGGCTTGAATCATGCCACTGATCACTTGGAACAGACTGCTCAGGGGGGGTCATATCACTTTGTTCAGGAGGTGAGTCGCCTTGAATCAAGTGTGGAGGAAGATGCCATTCGTCACTCGGAACAGATTGCTCAGATAGACCCATATTATTTATAGGACTTATAGGCCTAGGCCAGTCTGGAGATGCATCAGTTGAAACAATGGGGTTAGCATCAGTTTCCATTGAGTCGGGCTGTTCAGGAGGTGGAGGGGATGGATGAGGCTGTTCAGTGGGGGCCCACATGTAATTAGCATTAGCCCATTCAGAATAGGGATCACCCGAGGGGTTAGATGTGGTGTTGGTAGTAGTAGAAGACACTGTGGGGATAATAGAATATATATACCACCAACTGTAGAACGGTAGTGATCACTGTTTCAATGCACCAAAAAAATTGTGCTTATATTTATAATGGACAGAATAAATTCAAAGGTTTCACTGTATATCTTTGAACTATACTGACATAGAAAACAGCACAAGATCAATTATCATGCTCGTACTGTCATCACTGAGAAAGTGGCAAACATTATACTCAGAGATAAGTGCTTACTCACAATACCCATCATAACCCATGCACTCCTGTACAGAGACAGAGAGAAGCAGAAGGGAAGCTTTAAAAGGCTCACAGAAGATAGATCATGCCAAAAGATCATGTGACTCCTTCATTCTTGTATGATAACTTTTTTGCAATAGTTTTATAGACCTGGCCATCTAAATTCTTTATTTTTGTTGTTGTCATTGTTGTTATTGTTGTTGTTATTGTTATTGTTGTTGTTGGAAGTTTATAGCATTGGACACTCACAAATCATACATAATTATGAAGACATGTACAGAAGTATATCTTTGAAAACAAAAATTAAAACTAACCAGGATTGATAGATGCAGAAGAATCAATAGTGTCTGACTTATTATCAGGATGATCAGGATGATCAGGATGAGTTGCAGATGGAAGACTGTCTAAGTATTGTGATTCACTATGATCTTCACTACTGCCAGCCTCATTCTGTAGGGTTACTGGTTCCTGAAAACTTGCTGGGCCTGGTACAACTGCACTCTCTTCACCAGTATCATCATCTTCATCAATGCTCATATTGTCATCATCTTTCATGATGCTATGGCTTTCATCTGCAACCTGGTCAGGGACATTTTCAGCAACAGCTTCAAATTTTTGAGGCAGCATTTCTGGATTGTGACTTGAAGATGGTACTGCATTAGAATGAGTTTCTTCAGACTGTAATTCTGAAGTGGATACTTCACTTGATGGTGGATTGAAGTTATCAACAGTCTCCAATAACATATCAGGTTCATAATGTGAAGTTTTATCTGCAAGTGAAGGCACATGCTCGGGTACTGGTTGTGGTCCTGAACGTGATGGTCCCGGGCCTGGGTATCCAGCACCAGACACCTGGTTAAAGCCTGGAGACATCTGGCTTGTTGGTGGAATGAAGCGATCATGTGGTTGAGGATGTCCTCCGTGGCCCCCTGGTCCCATTGGCGGTATAAAACCAGACTGTGGTGGATGCGGACCTCCTGGAGCAGGATACGGCATACGACCAGGATGCATCATTTGTCCTGACCTAGGTGGCATGTTCATTTGTGCTGACCTAGGTGGCATGTTCATTTGTCCTGACCTAGGTGGCATATTCATCTGTCCTGGCTGGGGAGGCAAGTAGTCCATTGGAGGACGGTTGAACCTAGGATGAGGACCATGCCTAGGAGGTGGAGTCATGTGATGGGGGCCAGGGGGCATGAAGTCATGGTGGGGAGGCATCATTGGTCCTTGAGGACCAAGGTAATTGCGGGGGGCAGATTGTGGCATGGGTGGAGGTGGGCCAATTGGACCACGGGGTCCAGATCCAGGAGGTACCATGCCCGGCCGAGGCATGGCACTCATGTGACCAGGGGGGATCGGCCCCATATGACCCGGCGGAGGGTGTCCTATGGGGTTGGAAGGGTGGGGCATTGCCGTCCTCATGGGAGGGGGCATGGGTCCAGCGAGAGGACCAGGTATAGGGGGCATGGAAACTGGAGGTGGACCTGGAGGTAGAGATGGCACTTCACTTGCTTCAGCATCTGCAGGTACAGTATAAGTAGTGCATAATGTACATGCTAAGTGATGAAAGGCTGTGAAGGGTTAGACCTTAGCCGCATTATTCAAGAAAAGAGACTTCAAAGTTGAACCTCTATTATTTCTTATCTATGATCACATTCTTTGATAGTAATCAACTAAAAAATATGTTTTCCAAGCAATTATTTATGCTTCATGGTTTCAAAATAAGAGCTTGACTAAGATTCCACAAGTACATTATCATACAATCATACATACATACATGTACTCTTAACTAGGGAAATGGTCAACACACACACACAGACATGGTGGGATGGGTTCTCTTTTTTTTTTTTTTGTTTTTTTAAAACTCTATTAATTTAAATACAGACCTTGCTGAAGTACAGGTGGGCTCATACCCTCAGGGCAGGTAGTGGGATCAATCCACCCTCCGTCAGCTAGCTCAATCAGCTCTTGCTGAGTCTTGACTTTGTCCCATGGTATGAATGACACGCCTTCATCTAGATTCCAGTAAGAGCGGTGACTAGATCCCTTCACCCCACGACCTGGGGCCCATGCAAGCTGAAATGAAGAATAAAATATGTATCATATCTGTATACAAGCAATAAGTTGGTGAACAGCTTCAACTATAGATATGTAGAAGATATTTTTACAGGATTGCAAAGCAATAATATCAATTGGAAATAGGCATGTTTTTCATATTAACTTGTTGTCATGGAGATGAGGCCAGCATTAACAAAATGCAGTAGTGCCCGTGTATTTATTAACCCTCAGCACATGAGTACTCAGCACAAGCACAAAGGTTATAGTACTCGGCATAAGCGCAAAGGTTACAGTACTCAGCACAAGCGCAAAGGTTATAGTACTCGGCACAAGCGCAAACGTTATAGTACTCAGCATAAGCACAAAGGTTCTCGGCACAAGCGCAAAGATTATAGTACTCGGCACAAGCGCAAACGTTATAGTACTCAGCATAAGCACAAAGGTTCTAGGCACAAGCGCAAAGGTTACAGTACTTAGCACAAGCACAAACTTGGTTGAGAATATGGACTGTATGCTTCTTATCAATTGTTTATTCAATGCTTCCTGTTCACAATTATACTGATACCGTAATAGTATAAATTTTCGATGGGGTTTTATTTTCGTTTTTTTCGTAGTCGATCGGAATCCTCGAAAATAAAAAACGAAGTCTTAGTACTATGACGTCATATATGACGACAGTGCGCATGCGTGTGTGCGCGATCGCCACGCATAGCAGCTGGACTGGCAGCTAGAATAATGGCTCTTTATAAGTACTTCAAGACTTGTGATGGCCCTGCTCAATTACTATTTGGAAAAGAAGTTGAGCAAGAAGTGAAGAAAATTCAAGAAAAAGGGAAGAAGAGAGGAGTATACACAAGGTTATCGCAGGAAGAAAAGGCTGTTATTGCGAAGTATGCTAGCGAGAATGGGGTGCCAAAAGCTCTGATACATTTCAAAGAGAAGAAAGTAAGAGAAGCTAGTGTTAGAGATTGGAAAAGAGCGTATGAAAATGAGCTAAAAACCAAATGTAAAAGTGCCAAAATTGGTGAAGCTATAACTGTACGTAGTTTACCAGCAAAGAAAAGAGGAAGGCCTCCGATTTTGGGTGAGAAAATGGATCAGAGTTTGAGAGATATAATTGTGGGAATGCGCAGCAGAGGTACTCCCATTGGAACAACTGTTGTGATTGGTATAGGGAGAGGGCTGATTATGAAGAGCAAAAATGATTCCCCAGGATATTATTGTGCTTCAGAAAATATTAAACTCTCTAGGGAATGGGCAAAAAGTGTTTTACGAAGAATGGGGTATTCCAAAAGAAGAGCAAGTTCTAGTACAAAAGTTTCCCCTGAAAATTTTGCTGATGTCCAAAAGTTATTCTTAAATGACATAAGATCAGTCGTTGTAATGGAAGACATTCCTGAAGATTTAATTCTTAACTGGGATCAAACTGCAATGAAAATTGTGCCATCATCATCCTGGACCATGGAGAAAAGAGGCTGTAAACGTGTAAAGATATCTGCTGCTGATGATAAACGTCAGATAACAGCCGTTTTTGCATGCTCCATGTCAGGTACCTTTTTGCCATTTATAAGGGTACTACTCAAAGATGCTTACCTACTTTTGCTTTTCCTTCTGATTGGCATATTACACATACTGCAAATCACTGGTCCTCAGAGGTTACCATGATAGACTACATCAAGAAGATCATAGTGCCATATGTCACAGAAAAAAGGAAGGAACTCAAGCTTAGCAGTAATCATTCAGCCTTGGTGCTTTCAAAGGACAATGTACTGAAGAAGTTTTCAAGTTGCTAGATGATAACAATATTTATTATGTATTGATTCCAGCTAACTGCACTGATCAGCTACAACCATTGGACTTAAGCGTCAACAAGCCTGCAAAGGATTTTATGCGATCACGGTTCCAAGAATGGTATGGAAAGATCATCTGTAAACAGTTGGAAGATAAAAAAGAAGCTGTAGATCTACGTTTAAGTATTATGAAACCATTGGCAGCAAAATGGATCACTGAATTGTATCATTATTTTTCATCCCACCAGAGTATAATTATTAATGGTTTTCATGCAGCTGGTATCACTGAGATCTTGCATACCACTTAGTTTTATTGTTGCTATTGTAATTATTATTTTTTTAAAATCACGAATTATAATATGCATGGAAATTCAATAATTTTTTTCTGTTCAAAGCAAGATATCAAATGAAAACGAAGTTTTTCTTGATCAAATTTAATATGAAGCAGTTTCTTTGGGTCTTTTCCTGTAGCAAGATGTGTAGCATAGGCCAAAGCAAATAAACCACAATCTTTTATACCACGTTGCTTCTGAACAGGTTGCAATACACACTTGATACCAGGAAACACACTTTCTACTTCACAGCCTGTTACTTCATCAATGTTATCATACAGAGAATCATAAATGTTGATTTCTCCTTTTTTACATCCGACTGTACTTAGTGTTATCCAGTGATTGCCACGGGAGTGGTAAAGTTGAATGTAGCAATCAACCCAAGCTTCATGACCATGAAAAGGCTTCAATGTGGAAAATAATCCTTTCAAACCAGGATACTGATACTTTAGCAATTTTTGGCAGATATCTATATGCAAATCATGAAGCTCATGGCCTTCCAGTATTGCCTTTTTGTCAGAATATTTTAAACTAATGCCATCCAAACGTACCCATGTGTGTTCACTCTTATCTTTGTCCATTTGTTTATGTTCATCATTTATTTTCTTCCTTTTTTGAGGTGGGGAACCAGAATCTTCCTCTTTACTTTTTTCTTCTTTATTTTTTTCATTCTTGATGATGTCAAAAATCAGCTTCTGGACCTTCGTGACAAGATCACATGCCCCAGAAAATATTAGTAGACATGGTATTTCAAGTCCACCTTGAGGTAAGTCACTTGAGAATCTTCTGCTTCCATTAACCTGGCAGGTTATACTACCGTGTCTTCGCAAAAACAAGGAACAAACAGCAGAAATAGTCCGTGGTATATGACCGACGATAGTATCGTGCTTCATTACTGCAACAGCGAAGGGATCATGGCCATTACCTGTCTCTCTTCTACAACGAAGGGTCTCGCCTTCCGTGGCAGTCCAGATTTCTCTGTAGATATGGTAGCCACGAATCATGGAGTTGAACGAGAAAGTAGCTAGCCATCATGTCACTCGGCCAAAGCATGCATACAGCTGACAATTATATGCGCATGCGTATATTTTCCATGCGCTTTAAACGAAAATTAGACCTGCAGAAATTTTTTATTATAGGAAGAACTCGGAAATCACGAAATTTTAAACCTCCGAAAATTTATACGATTACGGTATCTACTGTATGCACTCGTATTAGCGCTGTGTAACAGCAGATTTTTGAACTATAGTGCCTTATGAGGGTTAGCACTTCAGTGCTTTTCATTTATATAAGTCATAAGCTGAGTTTACACGCACGCCCAACCCAGTTGAGATTCAATCTGGATACCAATCCACCTAATTAACGTGGGTTGGGCTACCCGGATTGGAATCCGGCTTGGTACTGTTCACACGTGAAACAAATCCGGGTCGACGTTCACACGCGAAGCGAATCCGGGTCGAATCCGGGTTAGAACCAGGGCTATAGATATCTACATACTTCCAAATAGAGCATAGGTCAAAGGTTAATTTATTGCTTGCACAAAGATGGGCATAGCCTCGTCCCCAGGCCCTCCTTTATAATTATGCTCATGGAGGGCCTGGTACGCAAAAAATATCGCAAAACCATAGAAACCCCATAGCGTGGGTGTGTCCAAGGAAATGCACATACATCACCATGACGAATCGGTGCTATGACCACATGAGCACATGGCCCGGCCAGGCACGAGTTTTAGTAAGTCCTTGGTTATATCATAGATATACTAGACTACGTACACAGGATTGGAAACAGGTCACGTGCGCCCATAACGACAATACTGACAATCCGTGTAGGCAGCTGTTCGTGCTAAATTGCCCCAAACAAACAGGGGAGAAGAAGTAGTTTGCCAAATTTCTGCTAAACTATAGCCAAATGGTAAGTTTAAAGAATGCAAAGAGTGGGCTAGTATAGTGCTAAACAAGCATAGTTCTTAAAAAGGCTGGTTTCTCAAGTGTTAGAGGGTATAATTGTGAGTAACAATGGTAGTTCTACTTTGTGGACCTCTGGAGCTTGGATGTTAAAAGTATAGTCTCTTTTTTTCCACTAATCTGTTAGGTAGTGATCATTCATATGTACATATGTACTTTTTTAAGGTGCCTGTAAAAAGATCATGTCAATGTTACTGTTTCTTTAGATTACCCATGGCTGGCTGTCAAGAAAAGCTATAGTAAAGAAGGATACTATAATGTAGCAACTAATACTGTCACTTTACACATATTTCCTTTCATGTTATAATAAGAAAATGATAATAACAAGTACTGATAGTGCACTGCTGAACATCCAATTCATCGAGAGATTCATTGAGAGATTTGTTGTGATATACTTGTTTTGGGGAATCAAGATGAAGAGTAAAGCTGCCCCAGTGTATCCTTTCCTGCCCCTGATACAAGAAGGTATCTCATCTCCTCATATAAGAACAACAACATAGTGAAATGGCTTCTTACACCATCAATGGCAAATGGCATGCCATCTCCAGCCCTGCACAAAATTAAAACTACTTGAGTACATATGGTCAACTAGTATCTTTCATTTTATACTAAAAGTAAGGCAGCTAGACTTCTATTTTAGTAGTAGGAGTGCCACAAAACTTTTCAGTCACCTGTTTCCACGTTTTTCTTCCATAGCAACAGTAAATAGACTAAACTGACACGATAAACTACTACAGCTATAGGTCATTGAGCCTTTTCACTTATAATCATAATTATTGCTGCGCTAAATACCTTGCCTTTCACCCTCTTTCTTATTTTGTGTAAGATTTCTCTGTTCGCCAGGTACCTACAGGGATGGTCTATAAATTCTACGCGCGCATGCCCTGTTTCCAATCCTGTGTACGTAGTCTAGTATATCTATGGTTATATAGCCATAGTGAATTGGTCTTTTGTTGTAGCGAAACAGCAGGAGTTCTTCTGAACACCTTTGATCCTGTAGTCGCTCCAGTCCGTAGCCCAAATGCATGGGCATGGTCATAATGCTCTCGTGCACTGCCCACACCCAATTAAGACGGTTCTACCCCAGTTCTATCCCCCCGTGACTTTGCGTACCAGGCTCTCCACATTCATAACTAAAAAGAGGGCCTGGGGGGACGAGGCTAGATGGGGCAGTCATCCCATCTGTTTAAGTAGACATTATGTTTGCAAATTGTTGCCATCAGATGTTGATTTATTATGATACTAAGGGGAGGGATCTGAGGGAGTGCCACTAATATTCTATTTAAAGAGCACCATGCTTGGCCTGATGGAGGAAGAACACATATTCAATCTGGAATATTATCCAGACTGCAAATTGTCGGAAATAGAAAAAAATTTTAAATGTCGATGGAGGAGGCCTTCCTAGAAGAAAACGTACATCGTTTTAACTTGATAGATAATTTTGATGTAAGTGAATGATCTAACCTTCTTACCTGTGAGAAAAATCAAGGCTCTACTTTGGCTGAGGAGCAGTGTCAAAAACCAACCAGTACATGCCCAAGCTTTGCCTAGTGGAGGAACTACCTTTTCTGGTTCATCTTTGGAAGACAGTTCCACAGCAAGCAACTGATAATACACCAAAGACAATCAGAGTCCTGGTCAAGGAAGAATTGTAGACAAACTATAGGTTGAGAAATGTTTACTGATAAGCACAAGTGGACTCTCACACTCTCATAAGAGAGTCACAGGAGGCGAGAGATTTGAATCAAAAATATTGAAAACCAGATTATCCCTATTAAGAAGGGGGCCCTGAAGTCTATATGGTAGTAAGCGACTACTGGAGCAGAAATGAGGTTTTAGTTCTTTTCAATCCTCTCCCGTGACCGATTTTTAAGGATCCTCCGTTTAAATGATTCTTCCAAGCAAAAGAAGTATGGTGAAGTGGGATATGAGAAGTCAGACCCATATTGGATCATTTATCAGCATATTTCCAGCATACTACTACCCTTCCTAACAACTTAGTTACCCTTCCCAACAACTTAGTAACTGATGAGATGATGTAGCACTTCTACAATACCTCCCCAAGAAGCATAAAGGTTTTTCAGAAGCCAAGACAGGGCACATTCTTGCAATGCAGGGGCTAAAGCTGGAAAGGCCTTGCCTATAGAGTAGTAATGGATCTTCTCTGACTCCATGAGGGAAAGAATCATCTCCTTTATGTAGACAATTTTTATACAAGTCCAACGTTGCTTGCTGATTAGGTTAAAAAAGGAATATACTGCACAGGAACTATTCGAACTAACAGAAAAGGATTTCCTAAGTCGCTTATTATGTCTGATAAATTTATGTCACAAGGTTCATATAGGTTTTCAGCTTGCTCTACACATCCACTAACAGCTTCATGGTGGAAAGGTAAGAAAGATGTATATACGATGTGTTCGGAATCGTTGACCATAGAGATGAAACAAAGTATGTTGCTATCTATGAGTCCACTTCACAAGAAGGCTATTGAATATGTGCTGAAGCACCCAAAAGGATCTAAGGAGAAGTCCATTCCTTGCCCATCAATTATTGCAGATTATAGTAGATTTGACGGACCAGCACTTAATTACTGTATTTCCACAATCAGACACCACCTCTGTTTAGTAGCCTCCCATAATTCTCTGCTAAATGGTATAGTGGCCACACTCGAATAAGAGCCTCCTGTATCACATGCGCAAATACGTGGCCTGCTAGCATAGCTAGCTGCCAGGCTGTGCCAGCTTATGGCTGAAGCTGATGTTGTTTGTGGCCATTTTGGCCATTCGTTGTTAGATAGATAGTAGTGTTGTTAGTGTTAAATAGATAGCAGTATAGGTAGTGTTGTTAGTGTTAAATAGATAGCAGTATAGGTAGTGTTGTTAGTGTTAAATAGATAGCAGTATAGGTAGTGTTGTTAGTGTTAAATAGATAGCAGTATAGGTAGTGTTGTTAGTGTTAAATAGATAGCAGTATAGGTAGTGTTGTTAGTGTTAAATAGATAGCAGTATAGGTAGTGTTGTTAGTGTTAAATAGATAGCAGTATAGGTAGTGTTGTTCGTGGTAGATAGCGTTGTTCATGGCATTGTTCGTGGCCATCATGTGTACAAGTCCATCAGAGTTAGTTTGGAAGTTCCCACGCTTTCTGGAAAACCAAAAGCCATTAAGAGACTCGTGAAGCTGCTAAGATCAAAAATTACATACCAAGTAGAAAAAAATTACATACCAAGTAGAAGGGGAAAAAAAGAAATACATATAATCAAAGCGCGTTTCTTCCCTGCGTACCACAGAGCTTCACTGCCGTCAAAGTACCTTCGTCCTTCTCCATGCTATTACTTCGTTTTGGACTGCGCATCAGGTCAGAAATTGTACTACCGTCTCCATATTGCCATACAATCTAAGAACACGTGCAAGCAGAGTTCTTTAGCTTTATCCTGTAGTAGCGGCAAGCCTTGATTGCAGACAGAGATGAGACTCTGCTAAGCAGCAGTGTGTACAGGCATTATGTGGTTCAGGTGAGTATCTAGTCAGCTTTAGGCCTACTATTGTACTACTGTCTCCATGTTGATGATCTTTACCATGGAATCTAAGAACACATGCAAGCAGAGTTCTTTAGCTTTCTCCTGTAGCGGCAAGCCTTGATTGCAGACAGAGATGAGACTTTTCTACAGGCATTATGTGGTTCAGGTGAGTATCTAGTCAGCTTTAACTATCATCTGTATTAATAGCTGACAAAAAGCAGTTAGGTCATAATCAACTGCTTGTATTATGGAAATGTTTCCTATCTTTTATCAGGTTATGGCCTTCCAGCTTCGTGACTTGGGACACTAGTGAGAGAGTAGAGTTGTGCTTCCTGACCTTTCACCTGTTAACTTGCTACAAAATAATATTTTTAATGATCAAAATAATTATTGCCTTGACAGCTTCTCTCAGTGACACATCTGTAATGTAAAAAAAGCATACATTGCAAATATGAATAAGGCTTATTGCCTGTTTTTTCTACTTGGTATGTGATCAACTCTTGAAAAAAAGAAAAAAAAGAAATACGTAATGTAATCTAAATAAATAAATAAATAAATAAATAGATAAATAATCATATTGCATTTCTTCCCTGAGTACCTCAGCGCTTCGCTGCCATCACAGATCTCTAAATTAGAGATCCGTGCACAGGGTTTCTTTCAGGATATCTGCATGCAGTAACTCCAGACTGCTTCATCCTATATCTACAACCTTGGTACCATCTTGAAACTCTACACCTGAGGTAAGGAATGGTATTGTTCAAATTGAAGTAAAGCTCAAGTCCTAACTGTCAATTGCTGTTTGAGTGTCTTTGTGGTCCTGGACAACTCAAATTTTCGAATGCTTCGTAGATAGCACAGTTAGTTTATACATAGGTTTATACACTTCGTAGACGCTACGTAAACAATGCTTCATAGACAACACTAGAACGCTAGAATGCTTCGTAGACACAGTTAGTTTATACCCTGTATATCCAACTGTCTTAAGCTTATTTGGTAAAGGGTCGTTCTTGACATCCTTGCTTCGTAGACACAGTTAGTTTATACCCTGTATATCCAACTGTCTTAAGCTTATTTGGTAAAGGGTCGTTCTTGACATCCTTGCTTCGTAGACACAGTTTATACCCTGTATATCCAACTGTCTTAAGCTTATTTGGTAAAGGGTCGTTCTTGACATCCTTTACGGCTTGAGAAAAGTGTGCAAACAAGTGAGAGGAAAACCATTTCTTCTGAATGAAAGAGTGATGTAGGCTTGAGTACACGACTATAAAAAGTACGGAAGCAAGATGGAGTAGCTTGCTGGCTATGTACTGTATTTGCTCTGCTAACTGTCACAGAATTGACAAACACTACATCGCTGCATGGACTGCATTTATGCTCTACTAACTGTCATAAAATTGACATAAACCCTACATCACTGCAAGGTGTAGCCAAAAAGGATAATATGGCAGCAGTGATGTAGGGTTTATATCAATTTAAATCCCGTAGACTATGAGTTAATTAACAAACCAAAGCTACACATTCATTCTATAGTAAGTTGCATGGCTACTTTTCTTGTAAAGTCAGATTGCAATTGTAACTAGCTAATATATTACACATCAAGCATTTCTTGTTCAGAAAAATACTTCTTCATTCAGACATGTAAGTAGCAAGGTACACAGCATAAAAATACAAGCCAGCTTTCATGATGGAATGTAAATAAGTCTTTATGCTAAATCAATTTACATAATAGTTAGACACCGAGACTGAGGGATCTACAGCATTTGAGAGACCTGAAGGCCCTGGGCCTGGGCTATAGTGACCGAGTGTGAGGGTCTCTCAAATGCCGCAGATCCCGTTGGTCGAGGTATCTAACTAATTTAGACTATAGCTATCTATCTTACACTAGTCGAGCTCTAGGAAGAACAGTTTTATACTTGATCAAACAGGAAAAAATGCCATTGCCATCTGCATTCACAGTAAACACTCCATAGAAACAACCATGTCCTTAGAGGAGGGCCACTAAGTGAGCTCAACGGGCACTAAGTGAAATAAGAGCCCTGCGACTGACCGATCAGATCGCTCTATTCGAATCAACTATAGTCTAGTTTCATTTAAAATGTCTGTAGTTAACCTTAGATTTCATACTCCACACATGTGGATACATTACGGACTTGGCATACATGTGTGTGCATTATTAGAACAGCCAGTGCTCTTATGGTCATTATTAGAACAGCCAGTGCTCTTATGGTTGCCAAAGCCATGTGCATCAGCAGGTACATAGTTTTGTTGTAGGTAACCCCTTGTAGTGCACAGAGTAAATATACTGATCACACTCATCAGTTTGAAAACTCATCCAATTCACCATAGCAACAGAAGAGAATTAATACCACTCACCACCCTGAACTCATAGGTACTTTGATTCTTACAAAAACATGAATTTCACCCCTCACTATACAGTAGGCATGTACACTACATGTACATGTAGCATGCAGTACACATGGTTGGTTGTAGGGTACATGCATACATACCTTGCATGCACTACCACACAGACGTGTGTCCTTGAGTCCATTCAGGGCCCTTGTAGCATCATTACGATGCACCATCACCACATAGGCACACCCTCGAGCAGCAACCACCTAAATTAGTCCAGCAATCCAATAATACACGGAAAGTGATAGAAATAGCACTTACATCAACAGACTTCACTTGGCCATAATCTTCAAATGCTGTCTTTATCTGTGGCTCCTTGGCAGTCTTAGACAGATGGCCCACCCAAATTGTACAGCTGCACACTACAAATACAATTTCACCTTTACTAGAGTATCATAAAAAAAAACCACTCTTCTATCTAGCCTAGAAATGTTATCTTCACAATCAGTTTCAAGTCAAGATCTACACACGTACGTATGAAGTCACCCCATGCATGCAATCTGACCATACCAGATGGAATGAATGAAGTGTAGAGGAGTCAGATAAAGAATTATACATATGAAGTCACCCCATGCATGCAATCTGACTCTCAATAACCATACCAATGAAGTGTAGAGGAGTCAGACAAAGAATTATACAGAGCCTGAGGAATCCCTTTACAAAATCTGGTAACATACAACAATACAGACTTGTGTACTCCATCCACACATGTAACCATGCAGCTTTTGCTTACTATTAGGCTGATACCTTTATTATATTTCCACAGGAAGGAAAGAAATACCTAATGGCAGCCCATATGGCAAGATGTGCTTCAATTTGAAAAAGCTTTATTAGGTGGGCATTATTTAGAGTATCATCCAACTGCTCTGGAATCAGAAGGAGCTTAACAGTTTAACAGCTTTACCAGCATCTAATGCTTACAGTAAAAGTGTACCTAGAGATACAGGATTGGCTACAGTATGAAAAATTTGCTATGCACTCACCTGATACATGCTTCACTTTTGGGAAAGGGATCCCTTTTTTACGTCTTTCCCTCTCCTCTGCAGATATGGGTGGAGAAGGGTGGCGAGGCATTGGGGAACGTGAGCGAGAACGGGAACGAGTCCTGTGTCTACGAGGAGAACGGGACTGCCTGGACCTACGAGATTCACGATCCCTATCCCTCTCTCCATCTCTATCCCTGTCTCTCTCCCTTTCTCTATCCCTCCAGTACCCAGAGCTCCTACAGCCAATAATTATAGCATGCAATTATAAAGGAACACTACAAAGTATTCAAATCCAATGACATCCAGTTATGGGAACGTTGGTCAAAATTGACATACCTTCACCACATAACCACAGGCAGGGTTTCATTCAAAATTTCCCAACCTAGTTGCTCTTACACAATGCCCTGAGTTGCTATTGGTCCAACTTTCTAACCATAATCGTGCTTCACTTAACATTATTCTGCACCTTCGATTAGGAGGACTAGGAGACCTCCCACGCCCACTGTGACTAGAAGGAGGTGGGGAGTGGAACCTGTCCCTCCTGAGAGGGGGAGGTGGGGAAGGGGAACGGCGACCATGATGTGAATAGAATGGAGGGTGTGGTCCTGGTGGTGGTCTCTCCACTGCAGCAGGGTGTGGTGGGTGTGGTGGATGTGATGGGTGAGGTGGGTGTGCTGGATGTGATGGGTGAGGTGGGTGTGCTGGATGTGATGGGTGAGGTGGGTGTGCTGGATGTGATGGGTGAGGTGGGAGTGGCATATCTGGAGGAGGTGGTGGAGGAAAGGAATGTGTCCCAGAGTGGACAGGCGGGAGGTACCTGTGTTCCCAATCTCTTGGAGGGAGCTGATGAGGAGGATAATCTTTACGCTGTGGAGGAGGTTCTCCCCGAGCAAGGATTTCAGGTGGATGATCTCCCCGAGAAGGGGTTTCGTGGACAACATGTGAGGGTGGATTGCGGGGATGAAACTCCTGAATTCTTGGCTGGTCTATTGGTGCTGGCAATCCATGCCTCACTGGAGGAGGTGGAGACTTGGCCTCTTGTTCGTACTTTAGTCCACCATGCTTCACCGCTGGCACTTCTTGCTCTTGTAGTTTTTGCTTTCGTTGGTGGAGGAGGATCTGTTGCTCTAGTTGCCGAATAATGGCTTCTTGGTCATTGGAAACTGTACCTAAATGCTCAGGATGATCAGGAGACACTTCCCTGGCAACACTAAAAAAAAACATAATAACAACAACAATAACAACAACAACAACAACAACAATCTAGGTCTTTCCATCCATTCAATGATGTTTTGCGTAATACTAATGATGTTTCTACCCCATAGTTCTGTCTAACTATTTACTGAATGTCATGCTACTAGATGGACTTCATTCCCTCACTAGAACACACAGTGGCTACATAAATAACTCACTCATTGATGGTAGTTGTGAAGTCCTGTCGTCGATCCCTCTGCCTGGATACAACCCTTGCACTACCTCCACCTTCCTCCTCACTGCTATAATCAAAGTCATCATCCAACAGAGCCTATGATTCAAAATTCACATCAGTCAGTCATCAACTTAATGGCATTTTTTTAAACTCCCACATACTTCAAGCTACACACACTTTCTCTAATGATTTAAAATAGTATTTTACTTTACTCTCAGTAGCCACATGGAAGTCATAGCTGAAATGGATATACAAGCTACTCACAGTATTAAAGACTGGTTGAGACTCAGGCTCTGGGGCAGTGTGGGCTGTTGGCGGCACTGTAGCCAGTTGGTTCTGAACAGCCTGCAACTGTTGTGCCTGCTGTAAAAGTGTCGTCAGCATTTCAACTTGACCCACCCCACTGCCTGTTCCTGAATTCTGCTGACTCAGCAAGCCCTAAGATAAAATTAATGATCATTACAGAGTACTTATGATCAACCAACACTAGCCCTGTGAAAATATCTAATAGTTCCTTTTTAAAGCATGATGCATAAAAATAAATAAATAACTTCTTCTCTATACATTTTAGACATCACACATGAGGCTACCTTCTGGGATTTATCAGCCATGGTTTTGAAAACAGATAGCTCAGTGAGGCTAGCAGGGATGTCAGTTTCTTATGCCAATTTAATACTGACGACCCTTACCCAATAAATGGAGTGCCTGTGATGGTGATAACTCTTACCAAATGTACTCCCTTCAACTAATATTGCTAGTTCAGTCTCTTACAAGGTGTTTTATTATTTTTTCCGCTTAGTATGCAGTTGCCCTTTGGAAGAAGGGGGGAGGGAACAGAGACCCTGCCAATTTGGGTTGCACCCTGCTTAGTATGATACTGTCCATACCTGGAGAGCCGGAGCAAGGAGAGTGCTGGTCTGGGATTGTAACTGCTGCTGCTGTTGCAGCAATGCTTGGATCTGGTTCTGTTGCTGTTGAATGATGACACTAGCAGAGGAAAGGTCTAACTCTCCCCCCACACCTCCATCATCTGACCCCCCACCCACAGAAGGTGCTGGAGCAGTCGAAGAAGGAGTGGCATCTGAAACGAACAATCAATCAGTGACTGGATCACTGGATTGTGCCAACACTAGTTCATTAACCTGACTGGGCTTATTAGCCTGGAGTCAGGCCACTAGTATCATAGAGCACTGTCCATTGCACTTAATAGTGCAGATGTGATACAAAAGATCACACCTGGGCTTTTAGTATTCACTTAACATTAATTATGGGGGCAGTCATATGTGGAACTGGAGGAAAATAAGGTAATATGCACACACCTGGATTTGGGGCCAAGACCATGAGCTTCTGGATCACTTCAGTAGGAAACACTTCATTCTTCTGCCATAAGTTCAACACTCGCATAATTTTAGGCTATAAAATGAAGTCAATTACACAGCATTGATAAAAAGGTACAAAATGTCCAGTGCCTCACTTGTTACATAAGCAGCACAGTATTATCATGGGGTTACCCCTGTTAAACATCTGGACTAGTGAGACAGTGAGAATACAATGATATTCTAATTAATGCACAGCAAAAAGCCTATGAATTTCATTAAGAGTGTAATTAAGGTGCTTGGGCTCCTGGGATTTGGATTGGCAAGGTCATACTGCATTTTGACAGCTACAGCCAAACTTGATCACTAGGAGTGCACATTATAACAGCCCTACCTGATCACTAGGAGTGCACATATACAAATTTCTAAAAGTTTTCTCTATGTTTTTGCTGAAGCGAGGACCATAAACATCTTTTTCTGTCCCAAACTGATGACGAGATTGCCGAACTATGGAGTCAATGACATAAAGGCCAGGGAGCTTGTACACCGGACCACACTAAATAAAAAGAATAAATATGCTATTATTTAGTGATGAGAGAAATTACCAATTAGAGAAGGGGAGTGATTTAAAGAAGGGGAGGGAGTGATTTAGAGAAGGGGGAGTGATTTAGAGAAGGGGGAGTGATTTAGAGAAGGGGAGAGTGATTTAGAGAAGGGGACTGAGTAATTTAGAGAAGGGGACTGAGTGATTTAGAGAAGGGGGAGTGATTTAGAGAAGGAGGAGTGATTTAGAGAAGGGGAGGGAGTGATTTAGAGAAGGAAGAGTGATTTAGAGAAGGGGGGTGATTTAGAGCTCCTAACCAAATAAGGATGAGAGAGAGAGAGAGAGATGCATAGCACTGATTTAGAAAGGTAAGGAAAGATGGAAGAGTAATTTACACAGAAGGTAATTTATAAAGATGAAGGGTAGAGAATGATGGTTACCAGAAGTTATTTCAGGATATCTATCCTTTAATTAATCATTGGTGTGCTTTAATTAAAATGCACTTACTTTGGATATAAACTTTTCAATGGACATAACAATGTGTTTATAATACTGCAATGCAAAATGGAATAAATAAATCGTAACATGTTTTAAACAGGCAACAAACAAAACACAAACAAGTAACAATGAATCAATAAATTACACTGAAACAAAGAGGTAAATTTTTTAAATGGTACTCTATCATATCCATCTCCTTTCCCTTCACTTAATAGCCCCTGGCCTGTACCCTACCTCTTCATTTCACTTTCCTTGAACCTCAAGAACTTCAGATATTTGCTACCTCATGAAGAACATTTATATTCTGGATTACTAACATATGGTAGTGGAACCTCTAGATAAGGTCACTTTTAGGACCAGAAAAAAAGAGAGAGGTGTTTTAATTACACACATTGCACTGGTCAGTTCAGTACAGTCTAGTGAGACCAGTAGACCAATATTAATAAACTGCAAGTTATCTAGTGAACTAACTATCAGTACCTTCAATGACTTCACAGCACTCCGTGTAATGGAGGCCATCTTAGCTCGAGATACTGGTAGCTTTCCATCATAAATAGAATTCAACTGCGAGAGAGATTAAAGGAATGAAATCTAGCTATGTATGTTATCAATATGGATGATATACATTATCCTCACCTCACTAGTAAATTGTCGTACAAGCTCCATGATGAAATCTGACTCTTTACAGCTACAAAAGACGAAAGGATGCGCTCTTTTTAGAACGTTCGTTGAATTATGCATGCGCATGCATGCTGCGCATGTGTGCATATCGCATGCGCGTGTACAGATGATTATTATAAATAAAAGAGTTAGGTTATGGTTTGTGATGACCACAGTTTTATGTACTTGTTGTGCACCAGTTCTGAAGAAGGAGAGACAGAAGGCCCCTCCTCTGCAACTTGACATGATTCCTCATAGATGTCATTATCTCTATCAGACACCACTGGAGGAGTAATGCTGAACACACTATCTGTACCATAGTCATACAACGGCTCCCACTTGGCCAATTCATTATTAACAATATCTGAATTCAGTTCATTCAGTCGACCTTTTGAATACGGAGTACAAGCAGTTTCATACACTTGAGCATATCTGTAAAGTTTCAGATCATGAAGATAATAGGAAGAAAGACTAGCATAGAAAATTACATGTACAAAGTAATATGTTCATGTCTAGGACTACTTTACATACCGCTCATAGAGGTAGTCATCTTCTTGAGAAGGCTCCTTGATTTCAAAGCCATAAGCTTGCATGGTTGTAAGAAGTTCAGGACGAGGGGAGAGTGAAGAGGGATGGAGTGTTTGGTGGGGATCTGAAGGCTGTGATACAGAGTCTCCTTCACCTTCTTCATCTGTGTCTTCACTGGATGATCCAGAATCCTCCTCTCCTCCCTGAGGGGGGTTGGGTGAGCCCACTATGGCTGGTCGCCATGCCTTGCGAGCAGGCCTACAACAACCAATACACTGACTACTTCATCTACCCATACTACAAGGTTTAGAGATACGATGGAACTTCTTATAAAGGACACTCTGAAAGGGGACAAACCTGACGATCCAAAAGTACCTTTTGTATATACACTCTATGCAAAATAACCTCCAAAAAAGGACAACCTTTCTACAAAGGATAAAAGGCTGGGTCCCAAGTGTGTCCATTATTAGGAGGTTCCACTGTAGAGCAGATTGATCAAAACTTACAGCTTCTTTTTCTGTTTTTCTCGTACAATAAATGGACTTACATCAGTCCTGCATGATCACAAAAAAAAAAAAAATACTTTTGAGTTTACATGATATCTCATTTGACTTACCACTCAGAAGTCCTGGTGATATTCCTTGAGAACAGAGTATCAAAATCAGTCAACTCAAAAGGTTTGTACACTTCATCGAAGCTATCAGAATAAGAACTGCTGCTACTGGTCACACCAGCGGCAGACTGACTCTTGGGGTCATCTTTACCTGGGAAATAAAACATCAAATGAACGGACAATTGGTTCCAGCTGAGGCATAAAGAAGAATGCCTTCAAAAATATTCTAGAAGAACATCTAATGGATGTTGGCCAACATACCTTTGTAAAGTGGTAGCGGTAAAGTTTCTATGAGTTGTGAGTCCCACCACTTGGTGTGGTTAGGTGTAGCATGGGAAGAAGGAAGGACCCTAGCCATGGTATGGTGCAGGTAGTAGTCTGTACTCAAGTCCCAAATGTCAGGAATACCTTCTCCTGGCTTATACACTCCAAGAAACACATTAATGGCCATTTGTTTGTCTGCATCTACAAGGATGATCAACACATACATTAGACTTTCAGAAGAGTTGACCACTTGATCCAAGTAGCATGGAATGATTTCAAAAAAATGGCTTATATCTATACATGATCCATAGCCAGCTCTTTCTGCAGTACCGATAATACAAAAAGGGGACATCTGATTTTTATAAGTCATTTCAAAATCTTGTACTCAATATTAAGTTCATGGGGCCTAATTTATAACCATTTCTTCAGCAGGAGGAAAGGAGTTTCCATCTGTTCCATCTAGAGACATGGGATTTACCAGTGAAGGCGTTGCGGTAGTATCTGTGAATGGTTTGGTAGAGATCTCGTCCATGAGTAGCCATAGGAGCCACTTTGCGGTAGGTCTGAATCCGATGCACCAGCTGCGAGCCTCCATATTGAATAGCCAGAGTGTCTCCAAGGTCTTCATATGCTTCTTCTAAAATCCTGCACAATAAATGATGTAAATCATTATTCTATCTATTAATTAGCTGGTTTAAAGTTCAAACTGATATTGCTCCTGCCTGCTGCAAATTTCTAAACTTTGTACCCATAAATAATAGTTACCTTATGCAATTAACAATTACTTTAGTGCCAGTGAACAATGGTCTAACATACACACCTGATGGTATCGCAATCAAAAGGGACTCTGGGTTCCACCAGGACACCCAGTGTGTACAGCTGATAACCAAGAGCACACTTGCCAGCAATAAACTGTGCTGTGTTGGTCCTGTCAAGACAGTCCACACAGTTCACCCTCAAAACTCCAGTCTGGTCCTTTCCCACATAATTGCTATGGTAACCATAGCCACCCAATCCTTTATAGCTGCACAAGAAAAAAAGAAAACAAAAACATGGACATAATAGCTATAGATTTAGAGAACACATACATACTTGGGGTGGGGATTAAGTCGGTTGCATTCATACTCTGGTCCACTGTGGAAGAATCCAGTGGAATGAAGACTATCATCTGCTATCTTCTCTAAAATCTTTATCAAGTTGAGATTTTTGCTATAGACAAGAAAAAATAATTAAAATAATTCTCCACAACTATTATCAGTTGCAGCACTGATTACTATAATGTTTATGATGACTTACTACTGACTCACCTTTTGTTAATGCGAGCCATATCTTTGTGGATGTACTGGATATGATGTTCAGGAGGAAGAAACTGATTCAAGTAATCGATAGAAGAAAGGAGTTCATCAGTCAAGAGAGATTCTCTCTTCTTCCTTTCCTTTCTTTTGACAAGATTGAGGCAAATGACAGGGGAGCCATAGCGACGCAAGCATGCGAGGAAATGCATAGCAGCTGGTGTTGCAAAAGGAGTGGCTCGGTCAACTAAACAGAGAATAAATTCTTAATGAGGTGACCCTTTAACCTATAGATGACCCTCCCTTTACCCTCTTTACCCGGCCTGCTAGCTAGGCACTGTAGATGACCCTTTACCCTTTAGACATACACACCTTTTTATGCTATAGGCCCTACAGACCATTCTTCACCCTAGACTATCTTTTACCCATTCATAGAGCATTACTTGTGATTTGTGGCTTAGGTCTCATTCCAGTGAGATCCTGAGACCAAAAAGATGGCACAGACCCTCTCAGTTGCAGGAAGGAAGTGTAACATCCATTGGCATGGAGACTGGACACAGCATCATGAACTATCTGCTCAATCTCCACCTCATTGGCCACATGCCCCTCATCATTAGCACCTCGCTTCAAAAATCGTGTCCCAGCAAACTCTTTGGAACGACGAGATATCATTGTCAGGTAAATGGGACGCCCAAATACAGAGATATCTAGTAAGCATAGGGTTAAGGCACATAATATGAACAAATAGCTTTCCATGAAAACATGTATTCTGAAATTTGATGGTCATAATCATACAGTTAACATCATCAGACAGACAGACATGGACCACTCTATGATTGTTACAAATCATGAATGAGGGAGACATTGGACCACTCTGTGACATGAGCGAGACAGATATTAGACCACTCTATGATTGTTACAAATCATGAGTGAGGGAGATATTGGACCACTCTGTGACATGAGTGAGATAGATATTGGACCACTTAGTATTATGATGGTTATAAGTCACGAGACATTGGACCACTCTGTGATATGCACCCTGTGATTGTTATAGATCATGGAGTGAGACAGACATTGGACCACTCTATGATTGTTACAGATCATGAGTGAGACAGACATTGGACCACTGTATCACATTGTATCTTTGTTTGACAACCGAATAACTACAGTACTGGATTTAGTCTGTAAAGGAGGATACTGTATTGCCTGACAAATCCATAAATGATGTGGAGGACCCACTTTGGATGGACAATTCCCTCAAAGCCATCCAGCATGTGGTCATTCCAAATGAACTTGCGACAGGGAGGAGGAATGGGACCTGGGTTGGTCCTCATTTGTGCTTGCAGTGGCAATGTCATGTCATAAGAGTAGCTGAAGTAGAAGTTGCTTGAAAGATCGACATTTTGAAAGATCTTCAGATACCTGGATATAGGCAAAATGCATTTCAGCACACAGTAAAATATTTCATCTGAAACACACATGTACGCATAAGGTACAAGCATGGTAAGGCAATACAGTCAACAACACTATTCTTAGCCTCGAACCCAGCCTCCGAAGCTGGGTCAAGGCTACACTATTCATAGACTTACTTTGATTCATCAGGGTGGGATGGCTTAGAGCCTTGCTGCATGATGGGGTAGATCAGAGTGTCTTCTATTTTGTACAGCACATGACCTCCAATTGTGGCCACTCTGAAAATATAAATAAGTATATCAACACCATTTATTCTTCTTTTGCACCCCTACTGACTTGACCTTTGATCTGTATAAAAAGCGCTCTGTATCTTTACAACAGCAGTTTTCAATACACTATTGATACTAGGGTCCCATGCCTTTACCAAGGTACTTACAAGAATTATAATTTCAAGCACGAACAATATCAGTTTGAAATAGTTAAAAATTAGTACCTTGTAACCCTATAAGTTATTTCATTTCTAGAGGTTTTATGGATGTCCAGCCAATGGGTATACTAAACATGTGACTACATCTTGAGTTTAAATGCCCTTCATGTACACCTGGTCATGTAACTCACGGCTTTCTCTTTGTGATGAGAACAATGTAGTAGCCCTCAAGGAAGCGAATGAATCCAATGATACCAAACGCCGATGCCACTTGCTTAAGTCCATGTGATTTGTGCTTGTTGGAGGAGTTCTTGTTCCCAATGTCCAACATTATCAGAGTGTCCTTGATCTCCTTTTCAGTGTACTCCCCTCCCACTTCTTCCACACCTAAGGGACCCGTAGGGGGTTGACGGGACAATTTTAGCAGATGACAGCATGTACCATCATTTGTAGATCCCACAACATAGAACCACTGTGAGAGGAGGAATATTATAAATACTAATTGATGCAAAGAACATAAGGCTAGCATCTTTTCAGCCACACTCCTCTCCTGGGATATAGCTAGGCCTGCCCAACCCCCATGCCAGCTAAAGGTGGATGAGATTGATTAAGACGGATACCACAATAACTCACCAACTTCGTCTCGTATACAGCCACTCTTTGAATAGCAGCTGATAGAGGCCTTAATGCTAAACATTTCAGATCTTTCTCGCCCTTGCGACTCATGGTGTCCACATAAATTATAGACTTATGCCACGCCTTCTCGTTGGTTGAGCATTAAATTCGCGCGTGAAAATTAATAATGCAAATAAATAAATAAACAAATACACGCACACACACACAAATTAACACAAAACAAAGCTCAAGTAGCCAATGCTAACTTGTTGAGCCTGAATAAAATAATGGAGTTTTGTCTGTTATACTTTGATCCAACTCGTCTTTACCAGGATAGAGTGGACGACTGAAACCATCGGCATTTATAGACCTTGCAGGAGACAGCATCGTTGAACCTGAGATTAGACAATAATGAAAAACTCACATCTGTATGGAACTTATATTACCTACATGTGCTCAATATTTTGAAATGACTATGTGAGTCATTCAATCCATCATGCTATCCAATATACATTGTATTACGGTTCAAAGTCTGGACCATATGTACCAGACCTGCTCAAAGGTTAAAACATCCTTGTATATATAGCTGGATGAATCTTTCACGTAAACTCAAGAATCATGGCATTTACTGTTTATTTACTGAACAGGTAAGGTGAAATTAGAGACTCCAAGCCTGTATACGTAATTTTCATATGGTAAGGGTCATCATAATAAGAAACAGTATCTTCCACTGCATGAAACACAAAAGTAATTTGGAGTGCACACAATTCATTATTGTGTTCTATTAATGCCCTTCCTCATATAAAGCATGTAGCATAACAGATTCACAGAAATTTCTCTAGACTACAAGACTCAGCCATGCTATAATAATAATTTTTATACATGTAGCAGTTCCTTACTTGCATTGGACTTTGCATTGAAGTAGAGCAGAAGAGAGAGCAAGGCCAAGGCTATGGCAGCTAGTATACTTGCTCCACCGGGCACATACACTAAAGTATAACGGTAAAACAAGTTCCCTTTCGAACAGCTAGAAGAACTGCATAAAACAAGGTACATAAATGCTAATGTGCTATTAAAGCACATGCACACAGTTGTGCATGTCGAACATTTACCTGTTGGTATTTTCAAACTGGTTGCAAGGATTAAGTCCTTGGATCAACTGGACAGCAATGCCATTGGATAGCTTGTCAGTGAAACTCATAATACCATAGACAAAAGCACTGCTACCCTACACGGTAATAGATATGATATCATTAAGTACAGCTTCACTGCCATAACAAAACAATTGGTAATGGTTATCTAAGTTAAACAAGGCTGAGGTTACCCTTCTTACAGGCTACATGCAGTGGTGATACACCATCTTCACCCTTAATATTAGTTGGATCACACTCAAAACACAATGCAAAAAGTATCCTATCTAAAAGTTAGGAGGGGTGTAGCATATCTTCAAAAACCAGGGATTAATTAACTTCGCTTCACTCACTAAATACTTTGCCCTCCCAATAACCAAACATACAGTGATGGGTCCTATGAGATCAGCAATCATGGCAAGAGAGTTGACCTGGAGAGTAGCCACACCAGCTCCAAGCAATACTATGGCTCCATAGAGAATCACCTCCTCGACTCTATTATCTGGTGTATCAGTAAGCCACAACCATTCTCTGCATCATTACAACAATGAGGTACATAATCCTTATGTGTCTATACTGCACACTGTCACACATAGCAAGTTACTATACGCCTAGCTCTAGCTCCCCCACACACACCCATGAAACTTAGTCCTCCCCACACACACCCATGAAACTTAGTCCTCTCCACACACACCCATGAAACTTAGTCCTCTCCACACACACCCATGAAACTTAGTCCTCCCCACACACACCCATGAAACTTAGTCCTCTCCACACACACCCATGAAACTTAGTCCTCCCCATACACACTCATGAAACTTAGTCCTCTCCACACACACCCATGAAACTTAGTCCTCCCCATACACACCCATGAAACTTAGTCCTCCCCACACACACCCATGAAACTTACAGTCCTCCCCACACTAAAACGATTCCAATAAAGTACACCATCTGTACACAAAAAGAAACACATTTATTTAAGTTCTCCCAAAAGGGGAGGGAAAAGAACATATTCACCTTCTGCATGTAACTATGAACTCACATGTCTTCCTATAAACTTGTTAAATAACTTGAGGAAGAAGGTCATGATGAATCCACTTATATAGACCACCAGAGGACCAATGGCAATGCACTCCTACATCACAGAGAGATAACACATTCAATACCACCATACTCGCTAACACTACCAGGGACCTAAGACTCACTGGTCACTACTCTTGCACACTGAGTTCAGATTAACATGTACATACCTTGGACAACTGAAGAGTGTCAAAGAGGAAGAGTGGAATGTACACCTGGACCACACTGATTGCCATCTTGGAGCACATGTAAATGAGTGCTACCTGTGGAGCCAAACATATGCAGCTTGCACTCACAACCAACACGAATACCCCAAATTCTATATTCAGTGCTCCATTTTAATACGTCAACCCCATCTCCTCAAAATAGTTATAGTAGTGAGGTAATTATGGAAAGCAGCTATTTTGTTTAATGGACCTTTTACTCCCACCCTACATAATTCAGTGTTCAGACTACATGAGTGGATAACAAAGCCTACAAAAGAATGACAGACTACTGTAGATTTCAGGATGGTTGTCCATAAGGAATGAGAAATAGGTAGTGGCTTACAAGGACCTAAGAAACCCGATCCTTTCATGTCCTATACAATCCATGCAGTTGTGTAAACCATAGGACAAATTGTATCCACCTATTCCCCTAACCTTCCTGACAACCAACCTGCAATGGACAGTACAGCAGATTGCAGTGATCTTGCAACATGAAATCCAGAACAGCAAAACCAAAATTTACATAGCCTCCTTTCAAATGACTTTGGAGTTGGGCTACTTGAAAGGAGGCTATGTAAATTTTGGTTTTGCAGTTTTGGATTTCCTGTTGCAAGATTACTGCAATCTGCTGTATACTGCTTGCACAGAGACTAACAGTAGTATGTCTCAGACACCTGGCTAAGCAGTACTGGTACATGGATAGGTGAGTTGGTGAACCTCAATGCAGGTTGAGACCATCACTCCTACCACACAATAAAAACTTTGAGGAAAAGCCACACCAGTGGATTGCAACATGAAATTCCATAGCTTCCTTTGAAAGGAGCCTAGGTCATGTTGCAAGATTAGAGCCACTTGCCACAATACACTCTTTGTTCTTTGTTCATGTGGGAAAGTGTCAATTGTGCTTTGACATCACTGCCAGTTTCAAAGCAACTGACTGTCCTCTAGTGAGGAGTACTACACCACAGCTGCTATACAAGCCACACAGTACTGATTCCTATTGTGTTCACTGCCAATTGTCTCTAAATATTGCATTAAACAGCAAGTCCAATGGATGGTGTGCTTTTGTTTTTCAAGGGCAACTGCATACCAAGTAGAAAAATAATTTTGCTCGGCACTGGCAGGTCATGTACATCATTTGAACTGATAGGGAAAAAAAATTTTTTTGCAGGTTGCTACAGGATTTATGCCGAAGACTGAAGATCTAAAATTTAATTTATGTCAGCCATTGCTTGAAAACGCTAACAGTTCAGTAATACTGCTGTTACACCATTTTGATGTCAAGGACCAGCAATGGTGACAACCCTTATCAGCAAGAACTAGCTATGCAAAAGAGTCACTGTTGATAGAATTATAATAGAGAAATAGATGGCATATAATATTTGGCTTCTTTATGACAGTAGTTAGTACTAAGATGGCAAGAATGAAATTCCAGACTCTGTAAGAGCAGAAACATTATATTTGTGACATTTTAAATTTTCATTTTTCTGTTGTAATTTTTTAACTACTCTAGACTAGTGCACGACTAGTGCACACATGCACATCACACAAAATGGTTGAGCCAGGCTGCCTGTCCACTGAGTCTACCTAAGAACTTGCAAAAGATGCAAGTGCACACACACACACACACACACACACACACACACACACACACACATCAATTCTGTCATTCTTTTAAAATTATGTGAGACAACCCTCTAGATTGGCTGGCTCCTGTCTATGATAACAAGTGTGTCTTTAAAAAGACTTGATGCCTTGGCACATAAGACTTGATATGCACCAAGCATTTATTCCAGATAGCTATTCTACCGATGAAAAAAAATTTTGCAGGTAGATACAGAAGCTATACAGAAGACTAAAGAAATTCATCATATTCAATAATTTTGTCAATAACTTTCTATGCTAGAGACTTTGCTCTTCCTGGCTTTGTGGCTCTCTTGTTACTACCCCAAATGACTGTTTAATAACTGGCTCCTCTGCTCTCGCGATTCAAAGCTTTCTTGTAGGTTCTTTTGCTGCCTTTTCAGAAACTTTTTACCCTCTCTGCTCTCGCTGTTCAAGCCTTCTTGTTTGCTGTCTTTCAGATAATCATAAGTTTTGTAGATTCTACTCTCTGTTCTCGCTGTTTATGACTTTCATGTTACTTTTTGCCCCCTGTGGTTTCTCAGGCAATTGCCTGCTTTCTCAGTTAACTTACCTGCTGTCTCTTGCAGCCATTAAAGGTCATGCATTAAAGGTCACGTGCATGTATAGATATGGACAAATGTACCACCATCATAGTCGCCTCCAGCACTGTGCCTCGGCACTTCAGTACTATGGTCCTGTTGCTAGCATCCCTCTACAGCCCTGTAAACTCTGCTAATCAAATTGGAGGATTGCACTGTGGGCTATGCTTGTATGTTTTCCAGTGAGTTTACACAAGTACACCAGAACAATAGAATTACTTTACAACCTCTTTAAGGACAACTCATGATTCCCTTTGATATACAGTGAATTTGGTTGTCCAAATGTAAAGTGCAAATTGACTGCAATAAAAACTTGCATCTATTGAGGAAAAGTCACACCTATTCAGGAACAGCTTCATTCGCATTTTTCACACTTCAATTTTATTAACACCCCCCTCCCTCCCCTACGCACACACACACACACACACACGCACACTAGGGCTGGGAGAGACCAGTGGTGGAATAGGTAACTGGTGGAAACTCATTCATTGCATTAAAGTCACAGTTATTTGGGGGACAATAGCCTTTTTACCATGGTCATTATTGTATTAGGTGTGCAACAAAAATCCATGGTAAAAGATGTACTCTATTAAACTGCACTTAGTCAGGCGGATATGTGAAAAATTGAGTTACAAGTGTCAAACTTGGTATAAGTAAAGATTGTGGTATCAGAAACAGTTTTGGAAGTGAAGCCACCTGCAAAAATGTTTGATCTGGATTTTCCAGCACTTCATAATAACGGTTTCGCAAAAATTAAAATTTTCTTTCGCTCACCATATATTTTCAATGCATGAAATTAAAAACGCGAAAAATATTTTGGTCAATTTGTAACTAAAGGTTTAAACTCATTCAAAGTATTAGAGCTGCAAAGTAGATATTTTATGGCAGAATCATGCTTAAGAGAAACTAAGTCAATTCAATCTTGCATGGTTCAGACTCCACCACATTGCCACAGAGCTGTGCATTTCAATGCTGCCTTTTTACACTAGCATCGTCCTGTAGTGCTACCTTTCTTGCAGCAATTCTCTGGATGAGACACAGGTAGTGTGTGGTCCAACAGTAGTTTCTAGTTCCTTGGATCAACCCATCCCCAGTTCCAGGAGTTGGCATGTCCAGGCAAACTTGTAATGTCTTGCCCCAGCAATGTCCACCTTGGTAAACTGCTCTTTTAATGTACTACATAAGAGCAGCTCTTGTTGGAGGAAGAGCATCCATTGCATGGCTGGATATCAGGATTTTTAGATAGGTGGGGTTGCAGGACTAACAGCTCAAATACTGGACCATGAGGGAAGGAGCATAGTTATTTGGAGGACCCATGTGGGCCGTTCACTGACATGTAAGGTCACACCTCAAATCACAGCACTGAGTTATCTAATGTGTGACCTTGAAAAAGTAAGCCAAAGATATCTTCGAAGTGACACGTGCAAGGTCACAGGTGTGATTGTTCAGGAAATCACAGTTGGTATGCACTGAATTATTTAAAAATCTGTAAATACAATCCAATGCACTCCGAAAGATATCTTTTGAAGTCAAAAGATACCTTTTGAAATGACACATGCATGGTCACAGGTGTGATTGTAAAAGGAAATCACAGTTAGTATGCACCAAGTTATCTAATGTGTGACCTTGAAAGTTAAAGCCAAAATGGATGTGTCATATATACATAGATTGTTTCTTTCTTTGACTGTAGCCATAGTAACTGCATTAGTTCCTAGTTTAGTTAACCCACACATGAAACATATCCTCTCTTCTAATTATACTACTTTAGAGGAGAAACACAAGTTGTCAAAGAAAAATAGACATGGCTAGATAGGCATGGTCAAATTGCATTTTCATTTTATAATAGCTTGGGAACAAAAGGGGGCCCCTCAACCCCACCCCCTAGATCAGGCCCTGCATTGTCCATCCATGGGTGAACAATTCTCGGCGAGCTTCATCAATTTTGACAATAGATCATAAAGCAGGATAGTGAATCGCTCCAGCACACCTACATCCTCATCTGGATCTTCTTGTAGCCCTTATTAACAGGTACTAATCCGTGTATCAGCCTCCTCATAGTCACAAGGGGGCCCAGGGCAAACCATTGGTGTCCTGTGTAGGGATGCACAAACTTCAGAACCACTTGTAAGTAACTATCTGCTTGGTAATCACCATCCGTGACATAATTATACTTCACCAAGAAAGCAAATTGTTAGCATCTATCCACAGAAACTGACTGGTAGACTAGAAGATTTTATAATTATGATTTTATAACTAGTGAAACCTGCATGTGGGTGAGGTATTTTAATTATGAGCAATGAGCTTATTTTTGTAGTTACCCTGCTACTGGTTTATCATTCAGCTTTATGCAGAACCCCAGACAGTGCAAAAGGTCAGCTTTGCTTCCCAACCATGCTGGGACAGTGAAGGAGGAAATGCTTGGTTCTCATGGCCATCCAGATTAGCTACCATCGCGTGACTGCAAGATACTTGCAAACTTGCACTGGATTTTTTGGGTTGACTAAAATTAATAGCATAGGCTAGTGCATGAATGAATCTGCCCAGTGCACCCCAGTGCATGAAAATGTGTTACCTATTGTGCATGAGAAACACTGTGAGTTTGACAAAATATTTTCGCGTTTTTAATTTCGTGCATTGAAAGTATATGGTGAGCGAAAAATTTTAATTTTCGTGAAAACCGTTATGAGAAGTGCTGGAAAATTCTCAGATCAAAACGTTTTTGCAGGTGGCTTCACTTCCTAAACTGATTCTGATACCAAGTTTGACACTTGTAACCCAAAATGGAACGATTCTTGTATTTCAGTGCACATATCCGCCTGATTAACTGCTCTAAGGTGCTTATGTAGTGGAGGTCTGCAGTGTGGGAAAGTTTAAGCTACTGCCTCAACCTGTGCTCAATCCGTATGTCTGAATAGGACTGTCTAACTAATGAGGTACAGAGGTTTTCTACAAAATTTGCTGACAGCGTAGAATTAAATTCATGCTCACTAAAATTAAGACCATTGCAACAGTATATTTTGCTTGCTTGAATTTATCTTGCACATGCGCAAATTCTACCGGTCAACCAACCTCTGTATCTAATTGCCAAAAATATGTACTCACAAGGTAAAATCGAGGCTTGATAAACCACCGAAACCACGAGATCTTCAGTCCCTTGGCTTCTCTGGAGTTCATTTCCTCAGAAGAGAGGCGTGGCTCCCGAGTTCCCAGATGGAATAGGAGAGAGAAGAAGAGCCCGACACCAACAATTCCCAGAGCAGTGCCCTACATAATATTATTATGAAAGAACACAATGATGAAGTGCCTTACATATGGTACATGCAACAATATAATGATAAAGTGCCCTACATAATATTATGGAACCCGTAGCGTGGGTGCATCCAAGGAAACTACATATGTCACCATAACAAATTGGTGCCATGACCACGCACAAGCACATGGCCAGGCCTGAGAAAAAAGAAGGGGCATTGAACTGCCACTAAATTCGAGTGTTGCTATGCTTTACTAAGCTATCAAGTAGTCTAGATTTTGTTCATCCCTTTAGGCTTAGCTGGATCGTAGATAGATCAGCATCAGAATTCTTCACGAATGTAAGTCCTTGGTTGTATGGTCGTAGCAAATTAGTCCTTGCAAAACAATAAAAGTCCTTCTGAACATCTGGTGCCTTGAGTCGATCCAGTAGACTCCAGTCCAAGTACCCCAAATGCATGGGCAGGGTCATAATGCTCTCATGCACTGCCCACACCCAATTAAGTCAGTTCTACCCCAGTTCTATCCCCACATGACTTCACATACCAGGCCCTCCAAAAGTCAAATTAAAAAGAGGGCCCAGGGTCGAGGCTATTAAATCCACAGAGAAATAGACCTTTGACCCCACAGTTTCCATGCAATAGAAATGCTTTGCATGTACTCTTTAAACTTTGACCTTAAAATACATACAACCATACCACTATAAAGGAACTCACTTGCCTAACTATCATTCAAGGGTCTGCTCTGATCAATTGGGATGTTCCTAGCTAGTCATGTTTAAAAAGAATACTCACAGAGAATATCCAGAGGTCAGAAGGCGTAATGGAATGAGTGTCGAGAGCTGTATGAGCCTTACTCACAAACTGCAGAAGCAGGAACATATTGACAAACACCCCAATGTTGGCAAGAATGGTAAAAGCATATCTGAGAAGTAAAATAGTAATCATTGTGAGTCAAATTAAGGGATCTGGGGTGTAATGTATTATTAACCTACCTGATAGCATTCAACTCCATCCTTTCATTCTTATCATCAGTTAAGTCTGGTATGAGAGCAAGGTGGCTAATCTGGACTGAAGTCCACCCAAACTGAATCACTGTTATAGGAACAGCATAGTATAACACTTTGATCCTTGGTATTGCATTCTCGCAGTTCAGACACTTATGCCAGTAGAAGAAATACAAAATAGCCACCACTATTGTCCCACACAAGTGCCAAAACTTCCGCCTTCCATAAAACCTGATCTGAAGTTTATCACAAAAGTATCCAATAATGGGTGTGGCTACAGCGTCTGCTATCTGACCTATCAAATACAACAGCCCAGCATTGAAATGGCTTAAACCAATAACATAGTGGTAGAAAATGATGAGGTAGGAGAGCCACAGACTAACACAGAGGTCATTGAAGACATGACCTACACCATACGCTAGTTTTCTTATCAGGGTGAGTTTGGGTTTTGCTGAGTCAGCATTTACTGCTATATATGCCTCATCAGAAGTCATTACTCCATTGCTGGAGGGGTTTCCTTGCAGAGCATCACTAGAGTGTGAAGGTTGTCTCCTCTGAATTGACATGCCTACATGTACAGCAAACATACAACAATGTCAGATCAATTTAGTCAGATATAGTCTGGACTAAGTCAGATACCAGTCCCTTTTATGACAGGCTCCAACCCCACTGAACTAGCTGGCCCATTACTCACCTCTCCTAACCTGGTTGGCCGAGAGAGTCACTCCATAGTTAATGTAAATCGATTTTCGAGACCGCACCCACCACACGAAACCACACCCAAAACGTAGTCTGTTTATAATTGCTTGCAACGGCTCTAGCTCTGCACTCAGTTGTTGCGTTTGAATCTGAAGAGTACTCTTTGCTTGTTTTCCTGAAACCATGGATAGTGGTAAGAGTGCAGTATCTAGTTCAAGTAGCCAGTCTAGAGCTTTAAATTTATTACAGATATGATAAAACAAATGGAAGAACTTAATAAAAAATTCATGAAGGCCTTTGCAGACGGAGATAGTGAAGCAATTGGTCCTATGTACACTGAGGACTGCAAAGTATTGCCTACAGGCCAAGATGTTATTGAAGGAAGGAAAGGTAAATGTAAGGTACAGATATGGGACAATTAGTTTTATTATTATTGTTCATTATTAGAATGGAATATCAAAAAAATCCAGGGAAAATAGGTCATGTAGTTCCTATGTGTGGAAAATATGTAAAAAGTGAGATAAGTATTAATTTTGGCCCTAAGAAAAAGAATTGTGATCTCATTCAGAGAGGTATTAGCTATGAGACATTTTGAGTCACTATCTGTAAAATAGCTGTAACCTCAAAGCTACTTCTTAGATTGCAGTCCTGTAGCTAGCATTCTGCTGATAAATTTGTCATGATTTTACTGTTGATAGGAAAATTGTTTGCCATCTTGCTCTTATCAAGTATACTGTCTCATTAATAATATTCACATGGATAATAATACATGTAGGTTGTGTGGAGTATTTTGGTTCCCTGATGAAAGCCGGAGCAGTTAAGTGTGTGGCAACAGTGGATGAATTTGGTCCGATGGATGGGGACACATCCTATGACCGCAGCCACTTTAAGTTATTCAAGAAGGATGGATCTGTAATGGTTGATGGAAAGTAAGTAGGCTATTAACCCTTGCCAGTTTACACTAAGATGCGTTAAGTACCTGATTATGGAATGTCAGGATAAACCATACTACAAACCACTTGATGACCTTTCATAAGGCTTCACGTGATGGGACATGTTTAGGGACTGGCACATTATGCTTTTTTTGCTTCCCTATTATTCTATTCTTCAATTCCAGCTTTATAAAGTCATTATTCTTTTTTTACTGATCTATTATTCTTTAATTATGCTCTTACATGATGTCATCATGTATTGAAAGACTACGTAAATAGCTATTTGCTCTCTCACTAGCAGACAAGTTTGGTCAAGCTAGGCTAGCTAGTGTAGGCACACATGATAAATACATTCAAGATCAACCATGGAGTTCACTTTCGATAGCCTATTATGCCAGCATTATGCTTCCTGCTTTGATGGACCTATTATTCCCAAAACTATGCTGGCAGAATGTGCCAGTCCCTAGACATGTTATTTTAATGACCACCTGTTCTATTGAGCTATAGATATAGTCACAAACCACGTATCAAATTACACCTGCCGTTTTGATGACATCACAACTGTGGATCTGAAGCTGTAAACCAGATATTTTTAACAGTCATATTTCATTTATGACAAGGTTTTGTGCATATCTTATTAAAGTTCAAACTGTGTGGATCAGATAGCAACTAAAAATTTTGGGAACAGACCATTTGAATCGATAAAACTTAAATTTACTCTTCATTCTGTGATCTTAACTGACCTTCCCACATGAGGCACTAAGACACGTTAATTACGTGATCACTTCCTGTCTGGTGGCTTGTACTATGTCAATGGAGTGGAATTTGACTTCTAACATTACTGTATTTTACCTGTGATATCTCAGAAATGCACTGCTTTCATTTTTTGATACTTACTAAATGAAAGGTTGGTGATCATTCTCTTTACCTTCAAAAACTCAGTGCCCTCTCTGATGTGGCAGGGCTAACTAGTGAGATTTCGGCATGGGTACCTATCTTCAGTACACTGGACATCTCGATGCTTTGATACTTTGCATGTGGATAGCCAACAGTATGAACTATATAATCATGCAAAAAAACTTAAGTCTAGCTTGAAAATACACTGAACTGAAATATCACTTATTTTGGAGTGACACAGCAAACTTTCTACTCATAAAAGGTTTCTGAGACTTGAATGGAGGCTTAACTAGCCCTTTCTTTATAGTGTGAAGCAATCAGATTGTTTGTATGTTAAACCAATAAAAAATTATACAAGTTTTGTTGGCACTACTTTTCCAACTTTCTCCAAACTGGTCAACTTTAGTACACTGGACATCTCTACTATGGCAACTCTGGGAAATCTCATGTTTTGGCCCCACGCAATCAGTGGCGGATCTAGTATGGTTCGACGTAGTTCATTCGAACCCCCCCTTTTTCCCCTCGACGCATGCGCATAAGAATTATTCTATTAAAAGCTCATCGAAGTACGTTCGGCTCAGTTCTTGTTCGTTTCAATTCAGTTACCAGTTTTTTTCGAAGGTCTAGCACGGTTGATTCAGTGATTCTGATCCAAGAAGATCCAAGGTCAGGATGACTCAGAGAAAGCTAGGATCTTTTTTCCCAAAGTCTTCTTCAACTCCCACGTAAGCAGTTTAGTTATCAACCTTTGGTGGGTACTACAGAACCAACAAGATAGCTAGCTGCTACTGCACCTAGTTGGAAGTAAGAAACATGCTCTAGCTACTATTACTGCTCTGGCTACTATTACTACTATAGCAAGCTTGTGCACTATGCCACTCTATTGATTGCACTTTTTACTCTATAGGAAAAGACCCAGAGTGGAGATTGAAGGTGATCATTCTGCCTCTTCAACATCTCAAGGCCCTTCCCTTGATGCTAATGAATCTTTAGCATCTCTGTCTCCCCCACCATTCTTGCATGATTCTTTGGATGTTTTTGATCTTCCCTCAGCTAGTCACTTAGCGGATTTTGATACTCCAGCCTCTCCTGGCCCATGATCTATGCATATGAGCACTTCCAGTATCTTGCTATGACATTGGTTTATTGTTGAAATCAACACCTCAGTCTCATGTACGTGGTTCGTGTACAGCAAGGAAGAAGATGGGTTATTTTGTTTACCATGTGTCCTCTTTGCTAGTAAAGAGATGTTGGGCCAGTTGGTTACTGAAAAGTTCAATCATTGGACGAAGAAAACCTCTAAATTTTCTAATCATAATACTAAACAGTACCATAAATTGGCTGTCACTCAGGCTGAAGCTTTAAAATCTTCACATAATAGGCAATAGATAATCAACTTAAAGGTATTAGAGAAGATAAGATAGCTAAAAATAGGACTATAATAAAGCATATCAAGGGCGTAACTAGGATTTGAATATTGAGGAGGCAAAGATAGAAAAATATCCACGCGCTTGCGCGCGGGAAAAAATTTTGCCCGACCACGCCCACTTTAATCATAAATAATACATTTTCGTCGACACTAATAGCTAGCCAGCAACTAGAAATAACCTGTTACAGGCTTAGAAGCCTTGACATGTTCGTTTTTAGAACTAGAATTTAATAAGTGTTATAATTTAGTGCTAGCAAGCGAGGAGGCAGCGGCCTCCTCTGCCTCAATGATAGTTACGCCCCTGCATATTGCTTCTGCTATTCATCTCTGTGGCACACAATCTATAGCTCTCCATGGGCACAGAGATGACAGCACTTCTGATTCTGACAATAAAGGAAATTTTTTTGGCAATACTTAATTATAGCATAAAGTGTGGGAATACTATCATTTCAAAGATGCTTCCAAGAATGCTATGTACACTAGTAAAACCATACAAAATCAGATCATTGATATAATAGGTAATCATATGTGATATAATTTTAGAAAAGGGACCACTTCACGCAGGATTTAATTTTGAGATATGCGCGTTTAAAGTTAGCCTGAGGTAAAATTAATTTTTTTATTCACTTCTTTTTTATTGCCTCCACAGTATCTTCAGTCCTTTGTCTAACTTCCTGCCAAATTTCAGGAAGTGGGAAGGCTTTGAAGTAGGCAAGCGCTCGAGTTGAAGTGAGCTACCTCACCCGGAACTTATTACACATCCTACGTGCCCAAATTTTAATGTTCAATTACGGAGGACGTAAGAGCATAGTGCGCGGAAATAAGGGAAAATCCCCACATAATAATGAATTTTCATATCGGTGATTTCTACTGAATACACAACTTAGCTACACATATTTGGCTAGCTACAGATAGGAAGAGGCTGTGGTAGAAGCCATCCAACTTCACAGGTCAGAAAATCCCGATCTGGAGGTGCTGAATGAAGTTCATCTGTCTCCTTCAACTCCAGGCCTGTTGACAATGAAAAACACAGTCTTGATCCCACCAGTGTCTAGATTCCAACCCAGACAAACACTGCTTCCACACGAATCAACTGATAAAGCTTAAAACATGGAGAAAAACTTACCAGTATTTTAAAACTACTGTACACTATGCATTTACAAACAGCTATCTACCCAAACTTTACCTGATCATTGTTTAGAGCTTGTCCCATGTCTTGCATATCTTAGATAACCCAAACGCTCAAAGATAAGAACGCAGTAAAGCTAAGACTACTTCTTCTCTGCCCAGCTGCTACACGAGGTAAGAAAAATTGAATGATGTCATCGTATTATACGGACTCACATAGAGATTTACTGAGAATTGGGTATTTACCGGAAGTTCAATGTTTAGACGCAAAACGCTTACTGAATCCTTCTCTGAGGCGATGCACTTCTAGCGCTTATAGCTCCGCGGTGGTTTAAGATCTAGCTTCAAGCGTAGTATCAATGAACGTCTAAGGCAATGGGCTATAGCGTGGTACTAATAACTCCATTTTGAAATTCTGCGTGAAGTGGTCCCTTTTCTCAAATTGGGTCACATATTAGAGATAAAATACTAAGTGAAATAAAAGAAGCAAAATATTACATGATGAAGTGAGTGATGTGTCTAATAAAGAACAAGTTTCAATAGTAATAAGATTTGTAGATAGTAGTAATTGCATACGTGAAGAGTTCTTAGACTTCATCTTAACTGAAAGGCTAACAGGAGAAGTTTTGGCTTATAATATTAAAGATACTCTAACTAAATATGGTTTGGACTTCAAAAATTGTAGAGGCCAGGGATATGACGGGGCCTCTAACATGTCAGCTCAGAATTGCCCAATTAATATGTATGTATTGTTGTTATGCATGATACTTTTTAATTCCTGAGTATGTTCCACCTCATTCAACATGCTTTGATTCCTTCAGCACTGTTATCATATTTTTTGTCAGTTCATCAGTCAAGCATTATCATCCATCATTAGATAATTACCTATTCATATTATTATCAGGCTCATTTAAAAAAGTAATTAAAAGTGGGTGTGGCTTTGAGAAGTGGGCGTGGTTTTCAAAATTTTTCCCACACTTACACGCAGATAGATGAAAGAACCCCCCTTTAAAAAATCCTAGATCTGCCCCTGGCAATCAAGGCAAAAGGTCTACAGTAGTCAGTATTGAAAAATTACCTTAGGAATCCAGGCGCTGTACGACAAAGATAGAGCTTGTAACAATAATATTGACAAGTAAAGCAAAAAATATTTAAAAAAGAGAAGTAGGGATGGCTGTGTGCAGTTCAAAAAAGTTCAGCAACAAGGAGTGAACTTCAGTCAAGTAACCCATTACCAATTATTACGAACTAACTATTCTTACTTCACTCCCATGACAGGCCAAGATGATATAAAGGGTTGGACGATGGATGACAGTTGAAAAGATGCACCAGTACAGTCAAAAATTCAGGGTTGCTAGCTAACCAAGCCGGTGAGCAGTCGTTCTCAAATATCAAAGTTTGATGATGACAGTTTGCACATGCGTGAAATTGATCACACATACGTGCTTCTGGATCTAGGATCACATGTGCTTCTTAATTGTGATGAAAATACTTGGTGCATGCATGGTGCAAAGGTTGAGATCGCTACGGTTTATCTATGAACCTGCGCTGAGGGTAGTGCTTTTCATTATTCTTGTAACTTAGGTATGGTGTTGGTAGCAGATACACGGTGCTAATATTTTGCATGGCATTCTCTTATTAATGTGCCTGCTTTTCTGGTGTCTTACTTTATTCTATAGGTGGGTCGTGATATGGAAGAAAGTTAAAGGACAGTGGCTTTACTACATCGATATAATGAATGCTAACAAATGAATTGTATCATCAATGAACTGAACATTTGTGACAGAGTATAAACTCTGAACTCTAGCATAGCTAATAATTAGTTTATTTGTAGATTCTATGAATTACACTGGCACACAGTGGAGTAGCTGATATTTTGATATCAACCCTGTCCATGACAGACTTGTATAATCATGTATAGCTAGCTACCATGAAAGATCATACTTCATATCTGATGAGGTTTTAGCTATAATGAAATAAGGGACATTAGCTACCTGCATGATGTTGGAATTTAAAATGTGTTCACCAGGCAGGTGGACCAGCTAGCTAGAACTAGATCATCAATGTAGCATCCACTGTAGTTAAGTTGCACTATCATCTCCTCCTTTCAGTCTCGGCTAAGCCTTTCTGATAACTGTGATTATGAAAAAAAAATGTCAATAATAAATACCCCTGCAATTAAGAATTGAAAAGATAATACTTTTAATAGTCAGTATAATAACAGGAGATGAACTTGGTTCACTATCAACCCATGTAGCTTATACATTATACACCCACCATCCATACCAGTATGCTCAATAAGAAGAGTCTGAGAAGATTGAGATCAAAATTTTATGGATAAGCAAGAAAACCACAGTCAGTCGAACCGCCAGTATCAATTTCCTATTACAACTGCATCGGGCACATTGGTGTGCTGGTTGCTCTCACTGGACTTCTAAAAACGGATTTCAACAACTTCTTCAATTCTTGATAGCTAAATAATACTTCACTAGACCATTAAAAAAAAGTTCTCTGTAACAGATGAAAGAGCTTAACGAGAAATTTTCAAAGGCAGTGGCTGACCAAGATGCCAAAGCTATTAGCCTCATGTATACTGAGGATGGCATGTTGATGCCCCCAGGTGCTGGTGTTATAAAGGTATACACTAACATAGGCTCTTTTAAACTGGGGCAGACATTGCATGATAGCAGTCATTATATAGCTACAACCTCGCTCCTCCCTAGCCCTTGCCTGCACATGATGATTGTCAAGTGCTGGCATCACCGAATTCATACTGGTGTGTGCTTTCTGAGAGTATTGTTTTTGTTTCTTTTGTTTTTTTTAAGCATCCTTTTGGAGATCATCAAGAAAACTAATGCTACACACAGTTCAGAAAGTACCTACTCTTTCGTGACATTTTGATATATATTGACTAATTTGTTGATAGGTCTGCTGGGGGAGCACTGCAGAGTAGAATAATAGGGGGAAAAAAGAGCATTTTGGTCCCATGCCTCACTTTCAGTATTTAAGGTCACAAAAATGTATTTTGTGGTCAAGTTTAAGGTGAAAGGTCAGTCCTGTAGTCCAGTCCGACACAGCATGTATAGGCATTCTCTGCACTAAGGCCAGGAAAAAAGTCTATTACCACTACCAGCTATTACACCCAGAAAGCTTGATGAAAAAAGTGGGGTGGCCCTGTCACCCTGCTTCCTACTAATGCTGTACTCTATACTGAAGATGGTAGCTATGTAGGTAGTAGATTAACAGTAGGACAAGTTATTTTCAGGGGATTATAAAATAAATCACCTGAGACTGCATGCTCCTGGCTACTTCTAAAATATCAACCTGCATTGCAACATACTCCTGACCAGATGTGTAGACACTATAAAAGGTTAGGCAATTATATGGTCAACTGTGTTATCAAAAAATCTATTCAAAGGAAATCTATTCAAAGGACTACTCAAATACTTAAGACTTGTTACTCTGCAGCTCTTGAAGAGCATTACACTGCATTTTTCGAGGCTGGAGTGAGCAAGTGTGAAGTAGTGACTGATGAAGCTGGTCCAGCAGGCAATGACACTGCTTACGATTTTAAGATGTACAAGAGTGATGGATCTCTATTTTTTGATGGAAAGTAAGTGGGGGGATACCAGATCGTGTCATTATCATTGGTATACAATTCTGACATTGCATCCGTGGGTCAAATTAAATTGTGAGGCAAGTTCAACAAAGAAACTGTTTGTTTTTTTCTTGTGTACATACAGTGGTTCTCTCTAATCTCACCCCAATATTCTCCTGATTAGAGGGGTAGCCCCATTTCATGGTTGAAAATATTGGGACTTGACAGTATATTGGTGGCCTCATTTCAAAGGGTCCTAACTTCAATACAATCATGGACTCTGCTAACTATCCTTCATTTTGTTATCTTATAGGTGGATAGTGATATGGAAGAAAGTTGAGGATAAATGGTTGTACTACATGGATCTGTTCAATAGCAACAAGTAGGGAAAAAATTTTCTGGACTTAAAGTTAATGGACAATAATAGCTGATACTAGTGAATTTCTCTTTATAAAATTAGAATTTTTAATCAACCACTATCCATAGGTGACACACATTATTATTATAGCTACTCCATCAATTGTACTATTAGGAAAATAGCTATGCTGAGCTAACAGCTAGCAGTTTTGAAGATTTAGAAATCATAGCATGGCTGAGGAAAAGGTTCAATGCTGAACCTTGAGTCCTGCCATCTAAACAAGTAGCCATGGTATATTCACTTTGACATAATTTCAGATAATCTGAACAGCAACTGCCTCCAGTGTAGCCGTAGTTACAGCCAGCGAAACACCAGCAGTACCCTCCTCCAAGAAGAGGCACAGCTTGGACTTTGTTACAGAGTCCCTTGCAAGACGAGGGCTCCTTGGGATGACATTGATCAGTATAATCTCGACAGCAGTCCAGATGCTTGGCACAGTTAGAATCACAGTAACATACACCATGACTCAGTTTCTGAGGCTCAGATGAACCACACTTTCCAGCACAAGTGGCATTTCCTTTCTGCCTCTTCACTCCCACATTCCAATCTGAATCAGACTGATTGCAGATGTGATTACTACGATTGTACGACCAGATCCAGCAATTTGTACCTGGTACAGCATCTTCATACACTTGCCACAAATACTTGGAACAGTTTACATTTCTTTCACATTTTTGCACGCACTTATCTTCACTCTCGACTTGCCCTTCCCATATTTGTGTGTCATTACCGTTTATTGTCACACATCGAAGCTGTGACTTGTGATAGTAGTAACCAGGATCTGAAGGTGTGACATTATCAACATCAACATTTTCCCTCCACCACCAGTTGAACTTTGGATAACTTGCATTCTTTATTAAAGGGGCTGACCCAGGTTTGCAGACATCATCAGTGGTGTTAAACGGAGGCCACACTGCAGATTTAGACCAGGCTGAGTCACTGGTTGCCTGCACGAAACTGTTGATATTCTTCAAAGTATCTGTGGGCATGCTTCCATTCTTCACAAGCAGTTCAGTAAAGTAACCAAGATGCAACATGAAGATACCATTGAAGGAATACCAGTCTCCACCTGGATCAGACCCAAGACTACAAGTTCCAGTGTATGTCGGAAAGCCTCGTGGTTCGTCAATCAGCACACCATTCTTGGTATAGTTTTCCATGATAGCCTCACATGCACGAAGTCCTACATTGAGGAATGTCTTGTTTCCAGTAGATAGATAGAGATAGGCAGCACTGGATAAGAGTAAACCCTGATTGTAAGATGCACCACTGGTTTTACTATTGTAACACGGGTTACGAGAAGATGAAGCATTGCAGCATGATTGTGGTATTGCTCCAGTTGAGACGAGATATTCTTCACTCATAAGTCCATAGCCATTGTCATAACTAAAAAACCAATTCCATAGTCTTACAGCATCCTTTAAGAATCGTGTTTCATTAGGTAGCGTGTATGCCAATTTTGACGCAAGGTGCATAGCTTCCAAGAATTGTATGTTGAATTTGATATTCCATGCTCCACATGTGCACCAGTAAAATCCTCCACAAGGCTCATCCCATCCATATTTCCATGCCCAGTCATAAACTGCTATGGAACGATTCAGCCACTTCTCATCCTTAAAAGGAGAGAAAAAATATTGAATCCATGAAACAATTCAAGTAGCCAAATAGCATAAGAACCTAGTGCTGTAGTAGCTATTGTTTTAGCATACATGTACTGGGCAATGGGCATATACAGTATCATGCATGACATAATATGCATGATAATATCAACCACAATACTCTGATGTGAATACTATACTCACAAAGAGCAATTCCTTATTTGGTTAATTCCAGGTTTTATATGTAATAGAGGATGACATAAGAATACTGGACTCATTGCAATACTGGAAGAACATACCATGGGATAATTATGTACTACATAATGTACTCACTGATAGCCATTCATACACTCGAAGATAAGCTATCCCATACCACAGAAAGTCATCGATGTAGGTGCATTGTGCTATGCCATCCCAGTTAGCATTATATGGAGAGTGGTTATAGACGACATCAGGAAGGCTAGAGTGGTTGGTGGTGTTCATGTGGATACCATAGGTAGCCACCGACTCTACTGCGATACCAGTAAACCAGCGAAAGCAGTTCACACATGAAGAAAGGTCATAACAACTGCACTGACTTATTCTAGACGTTCCTATTTCTCCAATTGTGCCACATGAAAATAAGAATTCAATATCTTTATGCTTAGGATCATGTTTCCAGAAATAGTTGAAGAGTCCTTTCAGAGTGAGTTCAGCACGTGAGTCAGCATCAGCAGGCCCTTGCTTATTCCGCTCTGCTGCTATCAGAGTAACAGCAACCAGAGCTAAAGTGAATAAAACTATCGACGGTGTGGAGAGGAACTCTTTAGCAGCCATGGCTAGTCTACGCATGCGCAAATATTCATATCATATGATCACAAAACACTAGTAAGCTAGCTGTGTAAATTCAGGAGGGTGTTTGGATCAAGCAGCTACACTGTACATGCTACCTAGCTATTTAACAGCTTCTGATTAAATTCCCCTTAGATAAGTACACTTTAATATCGAAGAGCTCAAATGACATTTGATGGCACAACAGTTTAGAAGATATATTTTTTTAATTAGCAAGTTTAGAAATCATAGCATGGCTGAGGAAAAGATTCAATGCTGAACCTTGAGTCCTGCCATCTAAACAAGTAGCCATGGTATATTCACTTTGACATAATTTCAGATAATCTGAACAGCAACTGCCTCCAGTGTAGCCATAGATGCAGCCAGCGAAACACCAGCAGTACCCTCCTCCAAGAAGAGGCACAGCTTGGACTTTGTTACAGAGTCCCTTGCAAGACGAGGGCTCCTTGGGATGACATTGATCAGTATAATCTCGACAGCAGTCCAGATGCTTGGCACAGTTAGAATCACAGTAACATACACCATGACTCAGTTTCTGAGGCTCAGATGAACCACACTTTCCAGCACAAGTGGCATTTCCTTTCTGCCTCTTCACTCCCACATTCCATTCTGAATCAGACTGATTGCAGATGTGATTACTACGATTGTACGACCAGATCCAGCAATTTGTACCTGGTACAGCATCTTCATACACTTGCCACAAATACTTAGAACAGTTTACATTTCTTTCACATTTTTGCATGCACTTATCTTCACTCTCGACTTGCCCTTCCCATATTTGTGTGTCGTTACCGTTTATTGTCACACACCGAAGCTGTGACTTGTGATAGTAGTAACCAGGATCTGAAGGTGTGACATTATCAACATCAACATTTTCCCTCCACCACCAGTTGAACTTTGGATAACTTGCATTCTTTATTAAAGGGGCTGACCCAGGTTTGCAGACATCATCAGTGGTGTTAAATGGAGGCCACACTGCAGATTTAGACCAGGCTGAGTCACTGGTTGCCTGCACGAAACTGTTGATATTCTTCAAAGTATCTGTGGGCATGCTTCCATTCTTCACAAGCAGTTCAGTAAAGTAACCAAGATGCAACATGAAGATACCATTGAAGGAATACCAGTCTCCACCTGGATCAGACCCAAGACTACAAGTTCCAGTGTATGTCGGAAAGCCTCGTGGTTCGTCAATCAGCACACCATTCTTGGTATAATTTTCCATGACAGCCTCACATGCACGAAGTCCTACATTGAGGTATGTCTTGTTTCCAGTAGATAGATAGAGATAGGTAGCACTGGATAAGAGTAAACCCTGATTGTAAGATGTACCACTGGTTTTGCTGTTGTAACATGGATTACGAGAGGATGAAGCATTGCAGCAAGTTAGTGGTATTGCTCCAGTTGAAACAAGATATTCTTCACTCATAAGTCCATAGCCATTGTCATAGCTAAAAAACCAGTTCCACAGTCTTACAGCATCCTTTAAGAATCGTGTTTCATTAGGTAGCGTGTATGCCAATTTTGATGAAAGGTGCATAACTTCCAAGAGTTCTATGTTGAATTTGAAGTGCCCCAATGGACACATGTTCCAGTAAAATCCTCCACAGGGTTCATCCCATCCATACTTCCAGGCCCAGTCATAAATTGCTATAGAATAATTCAGCCACTTCTCATCCTACACAGTGAAAATTAATAGATACTAAATTGCACTTGCTATCTGCATATCTGTTGACTGAACATGTCATCCCTTACTGTTATGTACTCTAGTATAATATGCAGCAGGTTTTTGTGTATAGCTGCACACCATAATAGGCTACTTTAGGTTCACAATGTTAGAACCTCACAATCACATTCTAAAAGTCATGGACATTCTCTGCTCAATATATAATTTTGGTACTCACTGATAGCCAGTCATACGCTCGGAGATAAGCTATCCCATACCACAGAAAGTCATCAATGAAGGTACAGAGTTCTGTGTTTTCTGGATCCCAGTTAGCATTATATGGAGAGTGGTTATAGATAACGTCAGGAAGGCTAGAGTGGTTGGTGGTATTCATGTGGATACCATAGGTAGCCACCGACTCCATCATAACAGCAGTCCACCACCGAAAACAGTTCACACATGAAGAAAGGTCATAACAACTGCACTGACTTATTTTAGAAGTTCCTACACTCCCAATCTGGCCACATGAAAATAAGAATTCAATATGCTCATGCTTAGGATCATGCTTCCAGAAATAGTTGAAGAGTCCCTTCAAAGTGAGTTCAGCACGCGAGTCAGCATCAGCATCGGTTGATCCTTGCTTATTCCGACTCGCTTTTACTAGTAAGATGGTTATAACCAGAGCAAATATTTTAGCAGCCATGCCAGCCTACACGTGACCAGCCCCGCCCTCCGGCTCTATGCTGCAATGGGGAGTGACATCACGCCATCAACCATGAATACTAGTAGCTACTGCTGGCTCAAGCCTTTCATGGATCGTGTAAGAAACCTTTGAATGCAGACTGACTGGTGTCCAGATGTTGTACGGCACCCCTAGGCATTTGACTGCAGTAGATATAATTTAAGGCCAGATAAAAAGCCTAGCAGATTCTCCAACTTATCAAGTATTTCTTATCCAAAATTTCAGTATTTAGCATCCAAAGTAGCTATATAGCTATTTTGACAAAATAATAAACAAATTAATAAATAAATAAATAATAGCTAAGATTTTAAAGAAGCAAATGAGTCAGAGTTGACACTGACCTATCAAATGGTCTACAGCACTTTTAACTTGCATATATAGTATGGATCATTGTGAATGTCTAATTTTGTGCAACTAGAATCACATGAGAAAATAGGCTAATAAAAATATGATATTCATAGCCAGAGTCCTACAGCTATAAACTCTCTCATTATGAATTAGTTCTTTTTGTGGTTTGAAAATAATTTAGAAATGATGGCATGGCCGAGGAAAAGGTTCAATGCTGAACCTTGAGCTCTACCATCTAAACAAGTAGGCATAGCAAATTTACTTTGACATAATTTCAGATAATCTGAACAGCAACTGCCTCCAGTGTAGCCGTAGTTACAGCCAACGAAACACCAGCAGTACCCTCCTCCAAGAAGAGGCACAGCTTGGACTTTGTTACAGAGTCCCTTGCAAGACGAGGGCTCCTTGGGATGACATTGATCAGTATAATCTCGACAGCAGTCCAGATGCTTGGCACAGTTAGAATCACAATAACATACACCATGACTCAGCTTCTGAGGCTCAGATGAACCACACTTTCCAGCACAAGTGGCATTTCCTTTCTGCCTCTTCACTCCCACATTCCATTCTGAATCAGACTGATTGCAGATGTGATTACTACGATTGTACGACCAGATCCAGCAATTTTTACCTGGTACAGCATCTTCACTTGTCTGCCATAAATATTTTGAGCAGTTTACATTTCTTTCACATTTTTTCATGCACTTATCTTCACTCTTGACTTTCCCTTCCCATATTTGTGTGTCGTTACCGTTTATTGTCACACACCGAAGCTGTGTCTTGTGATAGTAGTAACCAGGATCTGAAGGTGTGACATTATCAACATCAACATTTTCCCTCCACCACCAGTTGAACTTTGGATAACTTGCATTTTTTATTAAAGGGGCTGACCCAGGTTTACAGACATCATCAGTGGTATTAAACGGAGGCCACACTGCAGATTTAGACCAGGCTGAGTCACTGGTTGCCTGCACAAAACTGTTAATATTCTTCAAAGTGTCTGTGGGCATGCTTCCATTCTTCACAAGCAGTTCAGTAAAGTAACCAAGATGCAACATGAAGATACCATTGAAGGAATACCAGTCTCCACCTGGATCGGATACTTCATTACAAGTCCCAGTATAAGTCGGAAAGCCTCGAGGTTCGTCAATCAACACTCCATTCTTGGTATAATTTTCCATGATAGCTTTAAATGCACGAAGTCCTACATTGAGGAATGTCTTGTTTCCAGTAGATAGGTAGAGATAGGCAGCACTGGATAAGAGTAAACCCTGATTGTAAGATGTACCACTGGTCTTGCTATTGTAACATGGATTGCGAGAAGATGAAGCATTGCAACATGTTTCTGGTATTGCTCCAGTTGAGACAAGGTATTCTTCACTCATAAGTCCATAGCCATTATCATAACTAAAAAACCAATTCCACAGTCTTATAGCATCATTTAAGAATCGTGTTTCATTTGGTAGCGTATATGCCAATTTTGACGCAAGGTGCATAGCTTCCAAGAGTTGTATGCTGAATTTGAAGTGTCCCATAACACACATACTCCAATAAAATCCTCCGCAAGGCTCATCCCATCCATATTTCCAGGACCAGTCATAAATAGCTATGGAGCGATTCAGCCACTTCTCATCCTACAAGGAAAAGTTGGAGAATGAAATAACTCTAGCAAGTTTGACAAGAGAGCTAATCATGCACTTAGGGTGTTATAGTGTTTCTCCTGGTCACCTTAAGCTTATATTCATTGCTAATAAACTTATGTGTAGAAAGGAACAGAACTTTATATTTGGGAAACCTTTATTATATATAGGCTAGTCACATAGTAAACTGCTATAAGCATTTGTGGCTTGCTTTCTTGTATCATAGCAACTTATAAGACTAGAGGGAGTAAAATGCCAACTGATAAGGATGAGTACAAAAGAACAGCAGTGGTCAATAGCTAGAACTGTAATCTGAATACTCACTGATAGCCAGTCGTACACTCGGAGATAAGCTATTCCATACCACAGAAAGTCATCAATGTGGGTACACTGTGGGTGGGAAGCTGGATCCCAGTTAGCATTATATGGAGAGTGGTTATAGACGACATCAGGAAGGCTAGAGTGGTTGGTGGTGTTCATGTGGATACCATAGGTAGCCACCGACTCTACTGTGATACCAGTCCACCAGCGAAAGCAGTTCACACATGAAGAAAGGTCATAGCAACTGCACTGACTCAGTTGAGCGCTTCCTGTTTGTCCAATCTGACCGCATGAAAATAAAAATTCAACCTTTTTATTGTAGGGATCTTTCTTCCAAAAATAGTTGAAGATTCCTTTTAGAGTAAGTTCTGCACGCGAATCAGCATCAGCACCCGTTGGGTCTTCGACAGCCTGTCTTGCTGTTACTAGTAGTAAGGCAGAAACCAGAGCTACAAAAGACAACGAAAGACTAACAGCCATGCCTTCTTTTCCAAAGTATGCGCATGCGTACTAAGGCAACGAATCCCGTGACCAGCCCCGCCTCCACGTCTATCTAGCCGCGCGCCGGCAAACGATAACGCAGTGACAAAAAAGGAAGTCATCTAGCCTGAGCTAGTATAAACTCATTATGCCTTATAAAAAAGTGTTCACCTGACACCTGACCAGACACTCTCTGACAATTGTGCAAAAGTAATAATCAAAATTTCAAAGGCATCTTATAAGTTAATAACAAAGTATCACAGTTAATGTAGCCCTGTACTTTTTGAAACACTCATGTGCCCCAAGAAAAGATTAAGAGCGGACCCCTGTGTTCTTCCATCCAGACAAGTAGGCATTTTAATACTGAGACATTGTTCAGGGTAGTCAGAGCAACAACTACCATCACTGTTGTTGTCAGAGAACCAGGGATTACAACCTTCAGAACACCAGCAGTAGCCCCCTCCAGGAATGGGCAGGGCTACAGGCTTATTACAATGGCCTTTACAGGACACTGGTTTCTTAGGACGGCAGTAGTCAGCATAGTCCAGACAGCAGTCAAGGTGCTTTGCACAATCAACATCACAGTAGCATGAACCATTTATCAATTTTTGAGGCTCCTTTGAGCCACATCGTCCTTTGCATGTTCCATTTCCTATTGGCCTCTTGACTCCAATATTGAAATCATAGTCGGTTAAATTGCAAGTGTGGTCAGATCGGTTATAAGACCATATCCAGCAGTCAGTGCCAGCAACAGCTGCTTGATCAATCTGGTACAAATACTTGGAGCAGTTAGCATACTCATTGCACTTGAGTGTACAATTGAGTTCACTTCCAATAAGGCCTTCCCATATCTGAGTGTCATTGCCATAACATCTAAGCGTAATTTTATGGAAGTAATAGCGTGGATCTGGTGGGGTGACCTGCATGACTTCATTATTGCCCCACCACCAATGAAACTTAGGGTACTTGCTCCCTTTATCGACTGGATCAGAGCCTATTTCACAGGCATTGTCAGAAGTCTTGAAAGGAGGATAAACAGCAGAGCGATTCCATGCTGCATCACTGGTCTTCTGCACAAAATTGCTAAGTTTTACTATGATATCTTCAGGTAGACTTTTATTCTTCACTAGAAGTTCAATGGAGTAGCCAAGATGCAACATGAAAATACCATTAAAGGAGTACCAGTCTCCCCCAGGATCAGCACCAGCATAGCAAGCATAAGAATAAGACTGATAACTCCGTGGTTCATCAATAAGAATTCCTTCATCCCTTGTAGTGTAGTTGGCTAATATTGCCTCCATAGCTCGAATACTAACCTTCAAGTAAGTTGCATTACCTGTACTTAGATAGAGATACGCAGCAGAACTAATCAGTAAACCTTGGTTGTAAGATGTCCCTGATATCTTAGAGTTGTGGCATCTTGTGTACTCATCAGATGTAGAATTACAGCATCGCTCTGGCACTACTCCAGTTGAAACTAAAAATTCTTCACTCATTAAACCGTAGCCATCATCATAACTAAAAAACCAGTTCCAAATTTTTTCCGCTCCTTCTAAGAATCTCGATTCATTGGGCAACATGTATGCCAACTTGGAGGCCAGATGAAGCATTTCAACGATGATGATCGAGTCTTTATATTGGCTATATTCACAGTTGCTCCACCAGAAGCCTCCACATGGTTCATCCCAGCCATACTCCCACGCCCAGTCATGTAAATCAATGGATCGATTCAACCACTTGGTGTCCTGCAGATAGTATAAAGGGGATAGCATAATTGATAGCTAGCACAACACTAGCTAGGGAAATGCAAGCATTGTGGGCCGAGCACCCACGCTCAGTTTACCCAAGGTCATCATGAAAAGAAGCTGCTAGAACATATTTATATGCGTGCATATGAAGGTGAAAGGTTCATGGTGGATGATGGATCTCTCATCTCTCACAGGTAGGGACTGGCGTGCACATTATGATTTTTTGCTTCCCTATTATTCTATTCCTTATTCATTTTTACTGACTTATTATTCTTTAATTATGCTCATAGCTGATGTCATAAATAGCTATTAGCATTATGCTAGGCTAGCTAGTGTAGGCACACATGATAAATACATTCAAGATCAACCATGAAGTTCACTTTCAATAGCCTATTATGCCAGCATTATGCTTCCTGCTTTGATAGACGTATTATTCCCAAAACTATGCTGGCAGAATGTGCCAGTCCCTACTCACAGGTTCATTACCCAAACTGCGAATTCTGATTTCCTCCTTAGCAATCATATCATATTACAACATCAAAACAGACATAGGCTCTGCAGTCACAACTTTTCTCACTTATCTATGTGACATGTGATCACCATAGGGAATAGGACTAGACACACATCATTATGCAACTCAGGTGCAATAATAAAATTCATAATCTAGTATAGCTAATGCTTACTCAGCATATTCCATTGTCATAAACAGACTTATTACTCTGGATAAGATTATGACTCACTAAGTAATGTGGTTACTATGACAATGTACAGAACCTAAGAAAACTCCATAAACTGAGTTCATGTTATTAACTACAGTACAGTAGCTACACATAGAGCCATAGAGGAAAATAACTTACATTTAACCACTCATAAACTCGGAGGTAAGCCATACCATACCAAGTGAAGTCATCAATGTAGGTACATGCAGCAGTAGCATTCCAGTCAGCATTATAAGGAGAGTGAGTGTAAATCATGTCCGGGATGTGCGAGTAGTTTTTAGAGTTTGTATAGATTCCATAAGTAGCCACTGACTCTATGGCAGTACCACTCCACCATCGATAGCAATCAAGACATGGGTGAGGCTTTGCACAAGAGCATTTTCCCAATAAACTTATATCTCCAATTTGAGCACACACAAAGATGAAGTGGATGTTCTTATGGGTGGAGTCATGCTTCCAATAGTAATTAAAGAGTCCTTTGATGGTTTGCTCAGCTCGAAATTCTGCTGAAGTATTGGTAACTGCTTCGCCTGGAGTACCAATGGAGTACGATGCTAAAGCAATAAGTACTGTAAAATAGAACATCTTCCAAGACAAGACTAAGCTAGGTCTTACTTTTGTCCAAGACGACCTTTTCCTACTTTATCTAATAATTATAATAATTATTGTATTTAGGCCACGTCAACTTAATTACTTGTTTATCATCCCCTCCCTCTCCTAATTTTTGCTCTTCTGGACTTTTAATTTTATTTCTACTGAGCATGTGCATGGTGTACTTTATTTGAAATTTAGGCATGATTTTCAGTGTAATTTCAGTTTTGGCAACTATTAATTATGGTGTTTGTTATTCTTCAAATAAAGTGTGCAGCTACTACTTTTAACTTAGCTTTTTTTTGTGGAACTTCAGCTTTTTGTATGTTTTCATAATAGCTTTTTAAATAATTGCCATGGAAACCAATAAAAAATAAAAATAAAACCCTCCCCCCCTCTCCTAATTTTTGAAGAAATTAGGATGATAAACAAGTAATTAATTTGATGTGGCCTTATGGCGGAATTGACTGGAATTTCGTTAAAGTAAACTGTAATACCTGTGTGGTTAGCCTTTTTAAAGAGCCATAAATTTCGGCGCAGATCGACCAATGCAAGTTTGCAACGGACTGTTTAACAACTAGCCGAGCAGCAAGACTAGTTCTCTAGCTAGAAAACAGAAAGAAAAAAGATGGGCATGCATACCTTGCAGCCCAGACCCTTGAGGTCAGATACAAAACACCGAAAGGCCAAGCATTCTGCAAGAGGAATCACTGGAATATCGGTCATCAATGATAAACTTCTGTTCACAGAGATGGTCATGATTTATAGTTTGATACTACTGTCCTCATCAACATGTTCAGGTATTGATAGTGACCACCTGTACAGTTTTGGAAGAGACATTGGAGATGAGGAGATCAGTTTCTCAGACAGTGGATCAACTCATCCTCTTCCTTTGAGCACACCATTTGTATTATTTGGACAAAATAAATCCACAGTTTATGTGAGTAAACCCATTGTATCAGTTATCATGCAGTCATCTTCATCATAGGGTTTTTTTAATGGTCTACACACCACACTCATACAGAAACTGATTAACTTGCTATCACCCATAAGAAAAATTCTATGCTCTCTTGTGACTGGGCCTATAGGACTGAAATAGAGCACTTTTAGTTATAATTTCATTCCTAGCAGGGGTGCATTCATGTGCAAGGGTGAAGTTATACCGTGTGCATTCTGCAGTAAATGTATCATGTCATGTGTGTGGCAATCTATTCTATGTGCATATCATGTGCATTACAGAATTACAGAATTTTGGATGTTGACTATAGGTATGAAGTTGCCCCCCCCCCCCCCCCCCCCCCCCCCCCCCCCCCCCGTAAGATTAGATGGTAAGAATGCTTAGAATGTAATATGACAGGCTCTCCAGCTCAAAGTGTTTGTAGATGGCTTTTAAATAGCATATAGCTAACTATAGGCTTATGGGTAATTATTTCCTTCAAATGCACCAATTATTCCCACTATTATTCTCAAATAATTATGTTTCCCAGTCCACCGGTAGCAGGTCCTAGGTAGGTAGCTAGGCACTCTCACAGTGTAGCAAAAAATCACTTCACACTGTAAAAATGGAAGTGTACACTGCACACTTATGGTGTGTGCACACCTATAGTAGTGTGCATATAATGCTTATGTTTTTACAGTGCAGACAATGAGATTGTTTTCAGGCTTGCAGCAGCTCCATTATGATCAAATTATTAATTCTCGATTGCTAGCATAATCTACACGTAACTTCCTAAATGAGATGGGGTATGCGATGTTAAAAGTATGTCCTATCCTTTCCCCTCCCACTACCCTCTTCCTCATTGTGTCAGTTGTAGAGGCTATTTCATGAAAAGTCTATTTAGTTATGAATAGTTATATCTCAAGCACAAGAGATGTAAGTATTTTGTGTCATGCTCAGTCCAAAGATTGGCATGTGGAATGCCAGCTGCAAGCCATAGTTGATTTAATAAGGTGGGTGAGAGTGAAATGTAATGTCTGGAGCCATCCTGCTACACAATGGCTAATATCACAAGGGAAATTGTTACGCTAGCAGAGATGCTTTCAAGTAGGGGTGGGGTAACACATATATGCATGAGTGCTGGGCTATAATAGTCATAGTTATAGGGCTGATATGATAGTGGAGAGTCCAAGTCTCCACTATCAGTAACTGGAATTCCATTGGTATGAGACATTTATACAGGCTAATAACTAGCTATGCTGTACTTGCCAACCAGTATTTTGCCCCACCCCCACTTGAATGTATCTCTGCTAGCTTCCCTTGTGATATTTTTGTGGAGGAGTAAAATAACTGCATGTTGCTATAAGCAGCATTGTGGATACAGCACCATGCCAGTCAGTGAAATGTTGCTATAAGGCATTATTGAGCAGCATAGTGGCTATAGCCCAGTGATATGTTGCATGCGTGCACAAGGAAAGTCAATTTTGGGATGCAGTTTGAGTTTAATCCACATCCAACTAATCATTATAGCAAGACTGACATCTCATGTCTGTGTTGCTGTTGTTATTGCTGCTGCTGTTGTGTTAGTTAGTTTATTTGTTTATTGTTTCTCAGAGTTGAGTTGTTGTAGTCGCAAGCAAAGCAAGCTCCTCTCTATGGTGTACAAACTGGATAGTGGCGATATATATATATATATCAAGCACCGAGGGTAAAATACTGCACATGCGCAAAATAGTTTAGCTAATGATGAAAAGTGAAGCGAATGAACACTGCTCCAATACTGAGCAGCAAAAAAGAGCAAGGTTAGACTGAGGGATAGAGCCAGAAGAAGCTCTGAATCAGCGGAACAAAGACAGACAAGGCTTGATACTATGAGAAGAGGGCATGCAATCATAATGCAACATTTAAAATTTTCACAAAAGCAAGCTGTGTTGCTTCGCTCGCCCTTCTGTGCTATGAGCACATAACTAGCAGGAATGTTATATTTATGATATAATATGTTTCAGGTGAATGTTGATGGAGTGATTTCCTTCAGCATTCCAATGGATTATGACTCATCACTGGGTGATTTTTCATCATTTCCACAAGCTGTAGTGGCCCCTTTTTGGACAGATGTTGACACTAGAGGAAGTGGCAGCATATATTACGGGTAAAGCAACTATTATTAATCATATGGGAATTTTAAATGAATTACTTTTCCCCAGAGTTACTACAGATCCTTATTTTCTGAATGATGTCAACCAGCTAATTGGACACTTTTATGCTGATCTCAATTTCGTCCCTACTTTATCACTGATAGCTACATGGTATAGAATTGGCCACTATGATTTCAGTACAGAAAGAACTAATACATTTCAAGTTGTACTGATAACTGATGGAAGCTATTCATTTGTGATATTTCTCTATTCTGAAATACAATGGATACAGCCTGACCTCAGGCCACCTGCTGATACCAGTGAAAGGTATAGGAGGAGCTGTATCTTGTAATATGATTGATTACAATTTCTTTTTAGTGCAAGAGCTGGCATTGTTGGCGAAAACATTTTTTTCTCTCTTCCTGAACCTATAGAGTTGCTTACTGAAACCTCCAATATCAATGAGCAAGGAGTGTATTTATACAGAGTGGATGACCCATCGATGCTTCATGAACCTGGTATGATAGCATCTCTAGAATAACATTGATACAATTCTACAATTTGTTGGGTTGTATGAAATAAGCTATAGATATACAATAAAAACAACAACATGGGCTGTAGCTAATGATAATCTCTTGTAGAGAAATAAACTATGAAAATAATTATGAAAATGAGAGATGTCTTTTTCCGATACTATCAACCAATAGTAGCTAGCTAACTTGTATGCATGTGGCCTTCTGCTATCACATTAGGCATCCCATGCATCAATACAATGATTCCGAGAAGTAATTCCCACTGCACCCAATTCAAATACCAAAATTACCTAACACTTTTAAGCATCACTATATTTATCCTTCCTGATAACTTCACCATCCCCACAATTTTAATTCCCCCTCCCCCACCTCCCTCACTGTGACCTAAAGATGACATCACCCCAACAGAAGGATTCTCAAATCCCCTCTAGCTAAAAACATTTGATGTAGGGACACAGGGCTGAATGGAGTCAAAATTAATGTGGACATATGACAAAATGCCAGCCACTTATTCCGACTCGTTGATTAACCCAGTCATCCCTACATCACTAATGTATTTCCTTTACTTGGTTGTGAATCGTAATCACACACATGATTCAAGCCCCAAACGGAATAAATGTTCCTACTCATTAATCAGTCATTATTCCGTTACAAAATATATAAGTAGCAGTTCATGTAATTGCACTGTATTGTGTATAATTATTCCCTAATAATTATGTGACTATTGATACGACTAAATGAATGAGTAAAGGAGATATAATAGAGATCAGTGTTCTACCACTATCAGAATCAATAAAACAAGGAGACTGACACTGCAACCAATCTCTTAACCCCTGCATGAGGATGCACACATGGGGTAGCTAATTAGTACTATCAAGAGGAGACTATGCGTGGACATTACAATTATACTTAAAATGAGAATGTTACCAATAGGTTATTGGTTTCAATAAGACGAAATAAGAACATCAGCCAAAATAGCCACTGACAGACTGCTGTAGCTTGCTGTAGACAGACTGCTGCTATTTAGCTATACATTCATCAGCAGATACTGACAAAGGAGAACTTAACCAAGCCATGACAGTGCCACTTGCCATGACAATAATCGTCTAACCTGCTATAGTTTGCTGTACCATGAAAGCCACAAAGGTTTGGCTCCCTCCATTTTCCACCTTTGACCTTTTCCATAATTGCTTACTACTCTGCTGGTAATCAAGCTGCAATGGCAGAGTGTTCAAGTTACAGTCTTCATCAACCAAAGAATTTTTAACTAGCTACAATTTTGTATGTGCTACAGCCCTGTAATATAGCACCATTTCTATATCCTGATTTAGATATTGATGAATGTTCTGCTGGTACTGACATGTGTGCCTCCAATGCTACTTGTACCAACACTGAGGGAGGGTACAACTGCTCATGTGACTCTGGATACCATGGAGATGGATTCACCTGCAACAGTAAGTATGTTACTTATACTCTGCAGTTAGAGTTAGCTATAAATCTGTTGCAGATACTGATGAGTGTAGTGATGGAGAACTGAACCAATGTCATGACAACGCCACTTGCCATGACAATGATGGCAGTTATGAATGTTCCTGTGATCAAGGCTTCACTGGCAATGGATTCAACTGCTCTGGTAATAGTGCATGGCATGGCTAATGATCACAAAATATTCAATCTGCAGAGTTATAATATATTCCTTGAACTCTAGTTCATTTATGTAATTAAAATTTAGATCACTAATGCTCATAATTTATATAGATATTGATGAATGCTTCACAAGTTCTGACTTGTGTGCCTCCAATGCTACTTGTACCAACACTGAGGGAGGGTACAACTGCTCATGTGACATTGGATACCATGGAGATGGATTAACCTGCAATAGTGAGCCACATAGTAATTTAGTCAGCAATGCCAATATTATTTCTGATGTGGTAGACACTGACGAGTGTTTTGAAGGAAGAGATACATGTCACAGCAATGCAGCATGCATGGATACAGATGGAAGCTTTGAGTGCACATGTGAGAACGGGTTCACTGGAGATGGATACAACTGCTCTGGTAAGTCATATTTATGTGTGATATCTTAAATATTGATGAGTGTGTATATTCTAATACAAATGAATGTCATTGAGGGCATGCCATTACTGTGTGTATAACATGGGATTAACCAATTACTCTAGTAATATTCAGTCTCACATAATGCTCCATGAAATGTTGCACAAAATATATGTAGATAATAATGCATAATGCAGTGCACTCGTCATAATGCCAGTGAGATGCCTCTGGATAGGATATTATCATGTTATACACCAATGTGTGGCAAACGAGATTATGACTGTAGTAAATGAGATGTTCTTTGCCATATCTGTGTGTTATGTTGTGATAGATATTGATGAATGTTCTGCTGGTACTGACAAGTGTGCCTCCAATGCTACTTGTACCAATACTGAGGGAGGGTACAACTGCTCATGTGACACTGGATACCATGGAGATGGATTCACCTGCAACAGTACTATTTTTGTTCTATTATTTCTTCAGCCTCACTGAATCATGTTTCTATAATTCTGTTGCAGATACTGATGAATGTAGTGGTGAACTAAACCAATGTCATGACAATGCCACTTGCCATGACATTGATGGAAGTTATGAATGTTCCTGTGATCATGGTTTCACTGGCAATGGATTCTACTGCTCTGGTATATATGGATACTTTTATTTTGTGCAACAAGAATTAGATGAATATCGTGCATGTATAGATATTGATGAATGTTCTGCTGGTACTGACATGTGTGCCTCCAATGCTACTTGTACCAACACTGAGGGAGGGTACAACTGCTCATGTGACACTGGATACTATGGAGATGGATTCACCTGCAACGGTAAGTATGTTACTTATACTCTGCAGTTAGAGTTATAAATCTGTTGCAGATACTAATGAGTGTAATGATGGAGAACTGAACCAATGTCATGACAATGCCACCTGCCATGACAATGATGGCAGTTATGAATGTTCCTGTGATCAAGGTTTCACTGGCAATGGATTCAACTGCTCTGGTACATATTGATACTTTATTATCCCATTACACATGCACGGCAAGGGGTTATGTTATAGTGCAAAATATCCAATCCGCAGAGTTATGTATTCCTTGAACTCTAGTTCAATTAAAATTTAGATCACTAATGCTCATAATTTATATAGATATTGATGAATGCTTCACAAGTTCTGACTTGTGTGCCTCCAATGCTACTTGTACCAACACTGAGGGAGGGTACAACTGCTCATGTGACACTGGATACCATGGAGATGGATTAACCTGCAATAGTGAGCCACATAGTAATTTATTTAGTCAGCAATGCCAATATTATTTCTGATGTGGTAGACACTAATGAGTGTTTTGAAGGAAGAGATACATGTCACAGCAATGCAACATGCATGGATACAGATGGAAGCTTTGAGTGCACATGTGACAATGGGTTCACTGGAAATGGATACAACTGCTCTGGTAAGTCATATTTAATCTTCTCTCACATAGCTACAGAGATGTGTGATATCTTTGTAGACATTGATGAGTGTGCATATTCCAATTGGAATGAATGTCACTCGAATTCAGCCTGTGTCAATGCCATTGGATTTTATTCCTGTGTTTGCAATGAGGGGTATTCTGGTGATGGCTTTAACTGCTCAAGTAAGATATGCCTTCTTATTTTAATGATGTATCGAAGCAATGCTCAAAAATACAGATATCAATGAGTGTGCCAATAGTACTTCAAACAATTGTCATGTCAATGCAACATGCTCTGATACCTTTGGGAGTTATGAGTGTCAGTGCAATGATGGTTTTACTGGAGATGGAGTCAACTGCACAGGTATGCTAGAGATCTGCATGGTAGCTGATTTGTAATGCTTTCCTTTAAATTTAGATATTGACGAGTGTGAACCTGGTTTTAATCAGTGTCATTCAGATGCTTTCTGCATCAACACAATTGGTGATTACTACTGTACATGTAATGCTGGATACAGAGGAGATGGTTTTAATTGTGCTGGTGAGTCAGTCATTATCTTTCTTTATGTATGCATGTGTAAGTGATGTGAGTTAATCACAGATATTGATGAGTGTCTGAGTGATCCTTGTCTTAATGCTGACTGTGAAAATGTGGAAGGGAGCTATACATGTCACTGCTTCTACAAATTCATCAAAATGAATCAAACTGATCCCATTGCTTCTTGTGGTGAGCTATATATACATTGCTATTAAGAAGCTTATTCTTATGATCATTGGCTCTCCTTTGTATAGTGTGTTCTGATGGAGATGTGCGCCTGATGAACAGTTCTGGTCCATCTACTAGCAGTGGAGAAGGAAGAGTTGAAGTGTGTTATAACAACTCCTATTGGACGGTGTGTGATGACAGATGGGACAGTCTCGATGCTGGAGTGGTCTGTAGGCAAATAAATATCACTGGAAATGGTAAACAAGAGCATCTTTTGGACTAAAGTTTATGCTCAATATTGGATTTTAAAGGTGTCATTCCTCATCACTCAAGTTACTTCAGCAATGTTTCTGCTCCGATACTTCTTGATAATGTCAACTGCAATGGCTCAGAGACAAACCTCCTGCAATGTGCACACAATGGACTGGGAATACACAATTGTGATTCTTCTCAAACTGCAGGGATCAGTTGTGATGGTGAATATTATTTTTTAGATGTTTTCTACTCACATACTCTAATAATTATTTGTCAGGATCATGCATTGAAGGAAATGTCAGACTTCTAAGGTCAACTGAAAGTGAGGACTACACTAGAGATCCGGAAGAAGATGCCATTAGAATTGGAAGAGTTGAAGTGTGTGCTGGAGGGAGATATGGTACTGTGTGTGATGACTCATGGGATGATAGAGATGCCTCTGTAGTCTGCAGACAACTGGGACTATCACCTTATGGTAAAATAGTGGTCATGCACAACTGACAATTATGTCAAAATTCAAAATAGGAGCAATTTCTACTTCGGAGGACTTCTTTCCTTCAGACTCATCTCTATCAATTCATATCCACTCACCTAACTGCACTGGCCAGGAGCTCAGACTACAAGACTGTCAGAGTGACCAGCTCAACTCGTGCACTTCACAAAATGAAGTTGGTGTTATATGCCAAGGTTCGTTGAAAAACCAACAATTAGAGCCATTGGAGTATCAGGAAACTTGTGATTGACCAAATGTAGTGACATCTGTCGGGGCTGGCAACTGTAACGATGGTGACGCTAGACTCATAGGTGGAAGCAATATCACCCTGGGTCGTGTGGAAGTGTGCATTAATAATGCCTGGGGAACTGTGTGCAACCATCAGTTTGGGACCAGAGAAGCTAAAGTGATCTGTCGACAGCTTGGATATAATCCATCCAGTAAGCTAGTTATGATTGTATATAGAAAGATCACATGCAACAAGCATGGTTTATCAACATTTTAGATGTGATTTCTATCAGAAGAGCTGCTAGTGTATTCGGGGAAAGTAATGATCCGATATTTGTGGATAATTTGGTTTGTACATCTGATGAGAATAGTCTTCTTGACTGTCCATACAACGTGCTCCATCAATGTGATCATTCTGATGATGCTGGTGTGCAGTGTTTCGGTAAGTATAAAGAAAAGCACAAACACTCTTTCTTTGCTTCTTGCCAGTTGAAATCATAATGTTTCAATACTCTGCAGATGTGGATCAGTGTCAGAGCAACAATGGAGGTTGTCAACATATCTGTACTAACAGTATCCCTGGATTCCAGTGCAGCTGTTATGCGGGATACATTTTTGACACTGACAATTCTACCTGCATGGGTGAGTGATCTCATATCTTGGGCTTTAAATGTCTCCATTTACTGTTCTACCTTCTAAATGTCAGATAACCCTGAGTGTAGTGATGGAGATGTTCGGTTGACTAATGGCACAGCCAGTGAAGGAAGAGTGGAGGTGTGCTATAACAGGACCTTCTACACTGTGTGTGATGACTTCTGGGACGAGTTGGATGCTCAGGTAGTCTGCAGGCAATTAGGCCAGTCTGGATCTCAAGGTAATTCATAGTCATACAAAAGTAGATATTCCATCACCTTAGTTATGCTGTATACATTCAGTGCCACTGAAGAAGTCTTACTATGGTCAAGGAACTGGAAGTATCTTGTTGGACAATGTGAACTGTTTGGGGAGTGAAACTAACTTACTCAAGTGTTCTAGGGGAGGGAGAAATACTCGATTGTTTGACAATAACTGTGATCACTCTGAAGATGCAGGAGTCAAATGCAACTGTATGATGTCTTTGAAATAGTAGCTTGTATGCTTATTTATGATCTCTTCTTGATGAAGCTGTCTGCATTAATGGACAAGTGAGGTTGATAGTGTCAGAAGATGCCACGAGCTTCTATAGAGGTGATGCCAGTGACTATACTGATGAAACCTTTTATGATAAGGATGGACTGAGGGTTGGACGAGTTGAGATATGTATCAATGGCAAGTATGGAACTGTCTGTGATGACTCCTGGGACTATCAAGATGCCTCAGTGGTCTGTAGACAACTAGGATTTTCACCTTATGGTGAGCCATGTGTTTTAAGGAGATATGAATGACTGATAAACATTATAACAGGTGCTATTCATGTGAGTGCCGATCCCTTCTCAGAGGGAGAAGCCGAGCGATTGATTACTAACATTCGTTGCATTGGTAATGAATCCAAACTATTGGACTGTGATTTTGACAATTTTGAAGGATTTATCTGCACCACATCTGGAGTTATTTGCCAAGGTACCATTTCCTAAGCCAACTTTGTTCAACGAACATGCAAAACATACACTTCTTGCAGCCATTACAATACCTGATGGGAACTGTTCAACTGGTGATGCTCGCTTGATCCCACCCATTGATTACTCTTCTCTCTCCACTCGGGAAGGAAGACTAGAACTGTGCATAAATGAAGCTTGGGGAAGTGTTTGTGACAGTGCCTTTGATAACAATGATGCAAGTGTTGCCTGTGGCCAGCTTACTGGATTTAATAGAGAAGGTATTATACCTTTAATCTTGTGTTACTATCATTATTCTCTGTCTTACTTATATCAGGAGCAGTGGTATTACCTCAAGGGAGCTATGTTCCAGGAATGGGTCCCATTTATCTCTCAGAGCTCACCTGTAGTGGAAATGAAGCTAGCCTGTTGAAGTGCAGTCGACGAGGCAATCAGCCCACTGGACTGCAGACCTGTGAACACTCCCGGGATGTAGCTATCAAGTGCAGAGGTTTGACCACTAAGGGAATAACAATGATTGGAAAAAAAGAAAATTATCTACCAGTCCACAATAGCTTGTTGCATGTTACTAAGCAATCCTTCCAAAGGTTGAATCTTATACTGACAAGATTATGAATAATAATAATAGCTAATGGTCATGTGTATATCTAGATCAAGACGAATGTGAAGTAAGAAATGGAGGATGTGAACAGCTATGTAACAACACCATTGGTAGTTTCTATTGTGATTGTGTGAGTGGCTATATCCTGGACACTGACTCAGGAAAGATCTGCAATGGTATGATATCATTGTCATTGCTACCTGTGAAGTATTATTAGTTTGGTTTCTTAAATGAAGATATTGATGAATGTTCTGAAGGACTTGATGCATGTGCCTCCAATGCTACTTGTACTAACACCGAGGGAGGGTACAACTGCTCATGTGACACTGGATACCAAGGAGATAGATTCACTTGTGAAAGTAAAAATCTCAATTAGAATCATATAAATTTATTTATCTTTATACCTTAGATGTAGATGAATGTTCTGAAGGGACTCATACTTGCAGTGGTAATGCTACCTGCATGGATACTGATGGATCTTTCTCATGCTCCTGCCATCCTGGTTTCACTGGTGATGGGTTCAATTGCACAGGTATAGGTGTGGAAACCATGATTTTTTAAAAAGATCTCTTAATTTATAGATGTTGATGAATGTGTTATGAGTGGAAGTCCTTGTGATGTTGACACTACCACATGCACTAATACAATTGGAAGTTTTGAATGTACTTGTCTTGTGGGATTCACAGGAAGTGGAAACTTCAGTTACTGTCAAGGTAACACACTACCCTTTGAAGATCAACTGGATTTAATACCACTTCATAATGCATTTGTATAGATATTGATGAATGTTTGGTTGATAATGGTGGATGTTATCACATCTGCCACAATAGAGATGGAAACTTCAGTTGTGACTGCCGGAGTGGATTTCTTTTGAACTCTGACAAGTTTTCATGTGATGGTATATATGCATCTCTAATACTACCTTGTTCTCTTATAACTTGGTCTTTCATAGATATTGATGAGTGTTCTGCTGGTACTGACATGTGTGCCTCCAATGCTACTTGTACCAACACTGAGGGAGGGTACAACTGCTCATGCGACACTGGATACCATGGAGATGGATTCACCTGCAACAGTGTGTCATCTAAACTGTATCAGTTATCACTAGCTGCATGACTTTATCAATATTTCAGATACTGATGAATGTGCTGAAGGAAGTGATTCATGTCACAGTGATGCTACATGTATGGATCTTGAGGGCAGCCATTACTGTGTGTGCAACATGGGATTCACTGGAAGTGGTACCAATTGCACTGGTAATATTCAATAGTTACATTCTCATGATAAACTCCAGTCTCACATTATAACTCCATGTGAATTTATACAGTTCCATTCCCATGATAGCACTCCAGTCTCACATAATACTCCATATGAAGTTATAGTTCCATTCCCATGATAGCACTCCAGTCTCACACAATCCATGTGAAGTTATAGTTCAATTCCCATGATAGCACTCCTGTCTCACATAATACTCCATGTGAAGTTATATTTCCATTCCCATGATAGCACTCCAGTTTCACACAATCCATGTGAAGTTGCAAAGCTACAGAGCTGTTCAGAGATAGATTCACAATTGCACTATAAAGCAAGTGATCATTCATCGAGGGCATGCCATTACTGTGTGTATAACATGGGATTGACAATTGCTCTGGTAATATTCACAATAAGCATGATAAACACACAAGTCTCACATAATACTCCATGAAATATGGCACAAAATATGTAGATAATAGATGCATAATGCAATGGACTCGTCATAATGCTAGTGAGATAGTTCTTGTGAGGATACCTCAGGATAGGATATTATCATTTTATACACCAATGTATGGTGAACAAGATCTGTAGTAAATGAGATGTTCCTTGCCATATCTGTGTGTTATGTTGTGATAGATATTGATGAATGTTCTGCTGACACTGACAAGTGTGCCTCCAATGCTACTTGTACCAATACTGAGGGAGGGTACAACTGCTCATGTGACACTGGATACCATGGAGATGGATTCACCTGCAGCAGTACTAATTTTATCCAATTATTTCTTCAGCCTCACTGAATCATGTTTCTATAATTCTGTTGCAGATACTGATGAATGTAGTGATGCACTAAACCAATGTCATGACAATTCCACTTGCCATGACATCGATGGGAGTTATGAATGTTCCTGTGATCATGGTTTCACTGGCAATGGATTCTACTGCTCTGGTATATATGGATACTTTTATTTTGTGCAACAAGAATTAGATGAATATCGTGCATGTATAGATATTGATGAATGTTCTGCTGGTACTGACATGTGTGCCTCCAATGCTACTTGTACCAACACTGAGGGAGGGTACAACTGCTCATGTGACACTGGATACTATGGAGATGGATTCACCTGCAACGGTAAGTATGTTACTTATACTCTGCAGTTAGAGTTATAAATCTGTTGCAGATACTAATGAGTGTAATGATGGAGAACTGAACCAATGTCATGACAATGCCACCTGCCATGACAATGATGGCAGTTATGAATGTTCCTGTGATCAAGGTTTCACTGGCAATGGATTCAACTGCTCTGGTACATATTGATACTTTATTATCCCATTACACATGCACGGCAAGGGGTTATGTTATAGTGCAAAATATTCAATCCGCAGAGTTATGTATTCCTTGAACTCTAGTTCAATTAAAATTTAGATCACTAATGCTCATAATTTATATAGATATTGATGAATGCTTCACAAGTTCTGACTTGTGTGCCTCCAATGCTACTTGTACCAACACTGAGGGAGGGTACAACTGCTCATGTGACACTGGATACCATGGAGACGGATTCACTTGTGAAAGTATAATAGCATTATTACTTATAGTTGTAATGTTGAATCCACATTACTTTAGATGTAGATGAATGTTCTGAAGGGACTCATACTTGCAGTGGTGATGCTACCTGTATGGATACTGATGGATCTTTCACATGCTCCTGCCATCCAGGCTTCACTGGTGATGGATTCAACTGTTTAGGTATATTATCACTAAACTTTGGTTTTAGTATGTCTGTAAACAAAAGCATCTTGACTTATGCTCAAAAAATTGAAGTTAAATCAGGTTCATCATCTCTGCATAGATAATGATGAGTGTTCTGCTGGCATTGACATGTGTGCCTCCAATGCTACTTGTACTAACACTGAAGGAGGATATAACTGCTCATGTGACACTGGATACCATGGAGATGGATTCAACTGTTTAGGTATATTATCACTAAACTTTGGTTTTAGTATGTCTGTAAACAAAAGCATCTTGACTTATGCTCAAAAAATTGAAGTTAAATCAGGTTCATTATCTCTGCATAGATAATGATGAGTGTTCTGCTGGCATTGACATGTGTGCCTCCAATGCTACTTGTACTAACACTGAAGGAGGATATAACTGCTCATGTGACACTGGATACCATGGAGATGGATTCACCTGCAACAGTAATTCTTAATGAGCATGCTTTGAAAATGCAATGATATAAACGCCATAACTCTCCAGATACTGATGAATGTGCAGAGGCAACTGACTCATGTCACGATAATGCCACATGCATCGATCTTGATGGCAGCCATTACTGTGTGTGTAACAGTGGATTCACTGGAAGTGGTAGCAGTTGTACAGGTAAGATGCTATGTGCATAGCTACCATAACATAATACTGTTTCAAATAGTTTGCCATAATAGTGCTACCCATGAAGAACTTCAGCAAAATACACTTGCAGAATTTAATATTAGTTTGCTAACTGCTATAGAATAACTGAGTGCGTTGCAGAGAACAAATTGTGATTGTAGACTATAGCTGTAAGCTGCTGGACCAAAAACTGACTCTGTTTACTTCTAGAACACACAGAACATGTTACTATATAAGCACCTAGAGAATTGACTGGTTCAAAAAAGTGTGGCTGCAATGACTTGATCATGTGGCTGTGAGAGATTAGTTAATTGCTTGATTTGGGAAGTTCTAGAGACGCATTATGTATATTTTTGATGTATGAATGTAAAATATGACTAAGGTGAGAGTATAATTCTATAAGCTAATATTGATAAATATTGTGTGAGTACATATGTGTGCCTACAATGCTACCATGGAGATAGATTTTCTTGCCAATCTGATGACATTCATTAATTTTTTCGTCTTTCACTACAGATGTAAATGAATGTTCTGAAGGGACTCATACTTGCAGTGATAATGCTACCTGCATGGATACTGATGGATCTTTCTCCTGCTCCTGCCATCCTGGCTTCACTGGCAACGGGTTCAACTGCACAGGTTCCTTAACAAATTATTAGCTATGTTTGATTCATAATGGTGGACAGCATGACATGTAGTTTCTCATTTAAATGTTGCGATAGATATTGATGAGTGTTCTGCTGGCATTGACATGTGTGCCTCCAACGCTACTTGTACCAACACTGAGGGAGGGTACAACTGTTCATGTGACACCGGATACCATGGAGATGGATTCACCTGCAACAGTAATTATATTTAAAAATAAACATTCTTCATCCTCACTGATTTATTGCAGATATTGATGAGTGTACTAATGGAGAATTTAACCAATGTCATGACAATGCCACTTGCTATGACAGTGATGGAAGTTATGAATGTTTCTGTGATCAAGGTTTCACTGGCAATGGATTCAACTGCTCTGGTATGAATTGGCACGATAGAGTTTCAAGTTGCTCTATAATACCAATACAGATATTGATGAGTGTTCTGCTGGTACTGACATGTGTGCCTCCAATGCTACTTGTACCAACACTAAGGGAGGGTACAACTGCTCATGTGACACTGGATACCATGGAGATGGATTCACTTGTGAAAGTATAATAGTATCATTTGCTTATGCAGACATAATATTTAATCCACATTACTTTAGATGTAGATGAATGTTCTAAAGGGACTCATACTTGCAGTGGTGATGCTACCTGCATGGATATTGATGGATCTTTCTCCTGCTCCTGCCGTCCTGGCTTCACTGGTGATGGGTTCAACTGCGCAGGTAGAATAGCCATGTTGATAATATTCACTAAACTTTTTATTGTATGATATATCTGGATAGATTTTGATGAGTGTTCTGATGGTATTGACATGTGTGCCTCCAATGCTACTTGTACTAACACTGAGGGAGGGTACAACTGCTCATGTAACACTGGATACCATGGAGATGGATTCACATGCAATAGTAAGCATTCTTGAAATATGGTGATATAAATGCCATAACTTTCCATGCAGATACTGATGAATGTGCAGAGGCAACTGATTCATGTCACGATAACGCCACATGCATTGATCTTGATGGTAGCCACTACTGTGTGTGTAACAGTGGATTCACTGGAAGTGGTAGCAGTTGTACAGGTAGGATGCTATGTGTGTATATTGTGGCACAATTTATTTGCAAAATAGTGTTACCATCAAACGAATCCAACCAGCTATAGCACCAACACTTTGAGTATACTTTTATATGCTAGATATCGATGACTGTTCTGCTGGTACTGACATGTGTGGCTATAATGCTACTTGTACCAACACCATGGGAGGATACGAGTGTTCATGTAATGATGGATACCATGGAAATGGACTTATCTGCAATAGTAAATTCTATGACAATACCAACAGGTTATAAGATCAATTATGTATAAATGCTAGATACTGATGAGTGTAGTGATGGAGAATTAAACCAATGTCATGACAATGCCACCTGCCATGACAATGATGGAAGTTATGAATGTTCCTGTTATCAAGGTTTCACTGGCAATGGATTCAACTGCTCTGGTATGAATTGGCATGATACAGCTTCAAATTGCATTAAATTTTTTGATGTAGATATTGATGAGTGTTTTGCTGGTACTGACATGTGTACCTCCAATGCTACTTGTATCAACACTGAAGGAGGGTACAACTGCTCATGTGACACTGGATACCATGGAGATGGATTCACCTGCAACAGTAAGTGTTCAAACATGCGATATCAAGATTGACTTATATAAAACCTGATATGCAGATACTAATGAGTGTAGTAACGAAGAACTGAATGAATGTCATGGCAATGCCACTTGTTATGACAATGATGGAAGTTATGAATGTTCCTGTGATCAAGGTTTCACTGGCGATGGATTCAACTGCATTGGTACAATGATATGTCTTATCAATAGTTAACTATTGTTTCTATTTAAAATTAGACTTCAATGAGTGTTCTGCTGGTACTGACATGTGTGCCTCCAATGCTACTTGTACCAATACTGAAGGAGGGTATAACTGTTCATGTGATACTGGATATCATGGAGATGGATACATTTGTGACAGTGAGTTCATCAATATATTTTGTTAGCAATCCTTAATATTTTGATCTGGTAGACACTGACGAATGTTTTGAAGGAAGAGATACATGTCACAGCAATGCAACATGCATGGATACAGATGGAAGCTTTGAGTGCACATGTGACAATGGATTCACTGGAAATGGATACAACTGCTCTGGTAAATCACAATTAATCTTCCCTTACTTACAGAGACATGTGATATCTTTGTAGACATTGATGAGTGTGCATATTCCAATTGGAATGAATGTCACTCAAATTCAACCTGTGTCAATGCCATTGGATTTTATTCCTGTGTTTGCAATGAGGGATTTATTGGTGATGGCTTTAACTGCTCAAGTAAGTGTGCATAAATTATGAGCCTTTAAGGATCAGCATGTGCAATATTATAATTTAGATATCAATGAATGTAATAATGATACTTTGAACAACTGTGATATCAATGCAACCTGTTCTGATACAAATGGGAGTTACTACTGTCAATGTAAAGATGGTTTTACTGGAGATGGAGTCAATTGTACAGGTATCTAATTTGTTAATGCTAATGAATTCCCTGATGAAACTTTTTATCCACCAGATATTGATGAGTGTGAATCTGATGTTCATCAGTGTCATTCAGATGCTTTCTGCATCAACACAATTGGTGATTACTACTGTGCATGTAAAGCTGGATACAGTGGAGATGGTTTTAATTGTACTGGTGAGATTGTCATTATCTTTCTTTATGTATGCATGTGTAAGTGATGTGAATTGATGACAGATATTGATGAGTGTCTGAGTGATCCTTGTCTTAATGCTGACTGTGAGAATGTGAAAGGAAGCTATGCTTGTCACTGCTTCCACAAGTTCTTCAAAACGAATCAAACCGATCCCATTGCTTCTTGTGGTGAGCTATTATATACATTGCTATTAAGAAGCTTATTCTTATGATCATTGGCTCCTTTGTATAGTGTGTTCTGATGGAGATGTGCGCCTGATGAACAGTTCTGGTCCATCTACTAGCAGTGGAGAAGGAAGAGTTGAAGTGTGTTATAACAACTCCTACTGGACAGTGTGTGATGACAGGTGGGACAGTCTCGATGCCAGAGTGGTCTGTAGGCAAATAAATATCACTAGAAATGGTAAACAAGAACATCTTTTTGGACTAAAGTTTATGCTCAATATTGGATTTTAAAGGTGTCATTCCTCATCACTCAAGTTACTTCAGCAATGCTTCTGCTCCAATTCTTCTTGATAATGTCAACTGCAATGGCTCAGAGACAAACCTCCTGCAATGTGCACACAATGGACTGGGAATACACAACTGTGATTCTTCTCAAACTGCAGGGATCAGTTGTGATGGTGAATATTATTTTAAATATTTTCAACTCACATACTCTAATAATTATTTGTCAGGATCATGCATCGAAGGAAATGTCAGACTTCTAAGGTCAACTGAAAGTGAGGACTACACAAGAGATCCAGAAGAAGATGCCATTAGAATTGGAAGAGTTGAAGTGTGTGTTGGAGGGAGATATGGCACTGTGTGTGATGACTCGTGGGATGATAGAGATGCCTCTGTAGTCTGCAGACAACTGGGACTATCACCTTATGGTAAATAATGTACACAACTGACAATCATGACGTCGAAAATTCATGCTTACTACAAATAGGAGCAATTCCTACTTCGGAGGACTTCTTTCCTTCTGACTCATCTCTATCAATCCACATCTACTCACCTAACTGCACTGGCCAGGAGCTCAGGCTACAAGACTGTCAGAGTGACCAGCTCAACTCGTGCACTTCACAAAATGAAGTTGGTGTTATATGCCAAGGTTCGTTGAAAAACCAACAATTTGAGCCATTGCGGTATCAGGAAATTTGTTATTGATCACATGTAGTGACATCTGTCAGGGCTGGCAACTGTAACAATGGTGACGCTAGACTCATAGGTGGAAGCAATATCACCCTGGGTCGTGTGGAAATATGCATTAATAATGCCTGGGGAACTGTGTGTAACCATCAGTTCGGGACCAGAGAAGCTAAAGTGATCTGTCGACAGCTTGGATATAATCCATCCAGTATGCTAGTTACAATTGCTATATAGAAAGGTCACTTGCAAACAAGTATGTTTTATCAATCAATTCAGATGTGATTTCTATCAGAAAAGCTGCTAGTGTCTTCGGAGAAAGTAATGATCCGATATTTGTGGATAATTTGGTTTGTACATCTGATGAGAATAGTCTTCTTGACTGTCCATACAACGTGTTCCACCAATGTGATCATTCTGATGATGCTGGTGTGCAGTGTTTCGGTAAATACAGGGAAAGCACAAACACTCTTTCTTTGCTTCTTGCCAGTTGAAATCATAATGTTTCAATACTCTGCAGATGTGGATCAGTGTCAGAGCAACAATGGAGGTTGTCAACATATCTGTACTAACAGTGTCCCTGGATTCCAGTGCAGCTGTTATGCGGGATACATTCTTGACACTGACAATTCTACCTGCAAGGGTGAGTGATCCCATATCTTGGGCTTTAAATGTCTCCATGTACTATTCTACCTTGTAAATGTCAGATAACACTGAGTGTAGTGATGGAGATGTTCGGTTGACTAATGGCACAGCCAGTGAAGGAAGAGTGGAGGTGTGCTATAACAGGACCTTCTACACTGTGTGTGATGACTTCTGGGATGAGTTGGATGCTCAGGTAGTCTGCAGGCAATTAGGCCAGTCTGGATCTCAAGGTAATTCATAGACATACAAAAGTAGATATTCCATCACCTTAGTTATGCTGTATACATTCAGTACCACTGAAGAAGTCTTACTATGGTCAAGGAACTGGAAGTATCTTGTTGGACGATGTGAACTGTTTGGGGAGCGAAACTAACTTACTCAAGTGTTCTAGGAGAGGGAGAAATACTCAACTGTTTGACAATAACTGTGATCATTCCGAAGATGCAGGAGTCAAATGCAACTGTATGATGTCTTTGAAATAGTAGCTTGTATGCTTATTTATAATCTCTTCTTGATGAAGCTGTCTGCATTAATGGACAAGTGAGGTTGATAGTGTCAGAAGATGCCACGAGCTTCTACAGGGGTGATGCCAGTGACTATACTGATGAAACCTTTTATGACAAGGATGGACTGAGGGTTGGACGAGTTGAGATATGTATCAATGGCAAGTACGGAACTGTCTGTGATGACTCCTGGGACTATCAAGATGCCTCAGTGATCTGTAGACAACTAGGACTTTCACCTTATGGTGAGCCATGTGTTTTAAGAGAGATATGAATGACTGATAAACATAATAACAGGTGCTATTCATATGAGTGCCGATCCCTTCTCAGAGGGAGAAGCCGAGCGATTGATCACTAACGTTCGTTGCATTGGTAATGAATCCAAACTATTGGACTGTGATTTTGACAACTTCGAAGGATTTATCTGCACCACATCTGGAGTAATTTGCCAAGGTACCATTTCCTAAGCCAACTTTGTTCAACAGACATACAAAACTTATGCTTCTTGCAGCCATCACAGTACCTAATGGGAATTGTTCAACTGGTGATGCTCGCTTGATCCCACCCATCAATAACTCTTCTCTCTCGACTCGGGAAGGAAGACTAGAACTGTGTATAAATGAAGCTTGGGGAAGTGTTTGTGACAGTGCCTTTGATAACAATGATGCAAGTGTTGCCTGTGGCCAGCTTACTGGATTTGATAGAGAAGGTATTATACCTTTAATCTTGTGATACTATCATTATTCTCTGTCTTACTTATACCAGGAGCAGTGGTGTTACCTCGAGGGAGCTATGTTCCAGGAACGGGCCCCATTTATCTCTCAGAGCTCACCTGTAGTGGAAATGAAGTTAGCCTGTTGAAGTGCAGTCGACGAGGCAATCAGCCCACTGGACTGCAGACCTGTGAACACTCCAAGGATGTAGCTATCAAGTGCAGAGGTTTGACCACTAATTGAATAACAGAATAGTTTCCATTGGGAAAAAAGCTATCTACTACAATCATATATCACTAAATTCAAGGGTTTAATCTCATACTGACAAGGTTATAATAATAATAATAGCAAGTGAAATATGATGTGTATATCTAGATCAAGATGAATGTGAAGTAGGAAATGGAGGATGTGAACAGCTATGTAACAACACCATTGGTAGTTTCTATTGTGATTGTGTGAGTGGCTATATCCTGGACACTGACTCAGGAAAGATCTGCAATGGTATGATATCATTGTCATTGCTACCTGTGAAGTATTATTTGTTTGGTTTCTTAAATGAAGATATTGATGAATGTTCTGAAGGACTTGATGTATGTGCCTCCAATGCTACTTGTACCAACACTGAGGGAGGGTATAACTGCTCATGTGACACTGGATACCATGGAGATGGATTCATTTGTGAAAGTATAAATCTCAATTAGAGTCATATAAATTTTAATTATCTTTATACCTTAGATGTAGATGAATGTTCTGAAGAGACTCATACTTGCAATGATAATGCTACCTGCATGGATATTGATGGATCTTTCTCATGCTCCTGCCATCCCGGTTTCACTGGTGATGGGTTCAACTGCACAGGTATAGATAATGAAAGTATGATTTTATCTACGTAAAAACATTTTTTTTATGAAGATATTGATGAATGTGTTATGAGTGGTAGTCCTTGTGATGTTGACACTACCACATGCACTAATACAATTGGAAGTTTTGAATGCACTTGTCTTGTGGGATACACAGGAAGTGGAAACTTCAGTTACTGTCAAGGTAGTATAACATAATCATATGTGAGACTTGGTATCAAAATAATGAAACTTTCGATAGATATTGATGAGTGCTTAGTAGCTAATGGTGGGTGTGATCACATCTGCTATAACAGAAAAGGAAGTTTTTATTGTCACTGCCGAAGTGGATTTACATTGCAATTCGACAACTCTACATGTGAAGGTATTACTTGATCATTTGACTTAATAAGATAGACTTCTCACTGTGTTTGAAGATTTTGATGAGTGTTCTTCTGGTACTGATATGTGTGCCTCCAATGCTACTTGTACCAATACTGAGGGAGGGTACAACTGCTCATGTGATACTGGATACCATGGCGATGGATTCACCTGCAACAGTATGTCATTCAAATACTGTCATGTACCACTAGCTGTATGACATTATCAATATTTCAGATACTGATGAATGTGCTGAAGGAAGTGATTCATGTCATAGTGATGCTACCTGTATGGATCTTGAGGGCAGTCATTACTGTGTGTGTAACATGGGATTCACTGGAAGTGGCACCAATTGTACTGGTAAATATTTTTGCTAGCACATGAAACTTGAGATACAATATTGTTTACACAGATATCGATGAATGTTCTGTTGGTATTGACGAGTGTTCTTCCAATGCTACTTGTACCAACATTGAGGGAGGGTACAACTGCTCATGTGACACTGGATACCATGGAGATGGATTTACCTGCAACAGTACATATGTAACTTATTTATATAATATGTTTAAGTTATACGTATTTCCGCTGCAGATACTGATGAGTGTATTGATGGAGAACTGAACCAATGTCATGATAATGCCACTTGTCATGACAATGATGGAAGTTATGAATGTTCCTGTGATCAAGGCTTCACTGGCAATGGATTCTACTGTTCTGGTACAAATATTAGCATATTGGTGTTAAGATGACTATAGAACATTGCATAGATATTGATGAGTGTTCTGCTGGTACTGACATGTGTGCCTCCAATGCTACTTGTACCAATGCTGTGGGAGGGTACAACTGCTCATGTGACAGTGGATACCATGGAGATGGATTCACCTGTGAAAGTATGAAATTAAAAATCATACATGAATAACAGAGAATCCTTGATATAAATTCCACTAGATGTAAATGAATGTTCTGAAGGGACTCATACTTGCAGTGGTGATGCTACCTGCATGGATACTGATGGATCTTTCTCCTGCTCCTGCCATCTTGGCTTCACTGGAAATGGGTTCAACTGTACAGGTACAGTTTATATTTTGTTGCACAGTATGTGTCAATGAATCGCTATTAGATATTGATGAATGCACTACGAGTAAAAATCCATGTGATTCTGATACTACCATGTGTAATAATACAATTGGAAGCTTTGAATGTAACTGTCTATTTGGATACATGAGAACAGATAATTTCAGCTATTGTCAAGGTATGATCACTAAGAAGCTCATAAAAATATTGTAATAAGGTATTTTTTGTATATACTGTGAATAGATATCAATGAGTGTTTATTTGCCAATGGTGGATGTAGTGACATCTGCTATAATAGAAATGGAAGCTTTGATTGTGATTGTCAGAGTGGATTCACACTAAAAGATGACAATATGACTTGTGAAGGTGATAATTTATTTCTTAATTCATTACTCTTATGTGATATCTAATTATAGATGTTAATGAATGTTCTGCTGGTACTGACATGTGTGCCTCCAATGCTACTTGTGCCAACACTGAGGGAGACTATAACTGCACTTGTAATAGTGGATACTATGGAGATGGATTCATTTGCAACAGTAAGATTATACCTCTGACCCTCTTACTTAATTATATCATATTATTTCAGATACTGATGAATGTGCTGAAGGGATTCACTTGTGTCATGATAATGCCAAGTGCATTGACATTGATGGCAGTCACTACTGTGTGTGTAACACTGGTTTCACTGGAACTGGTACCAACTGCACAGGTTATTTGTATAATATAACAAACTTCTACAGCTTGTAGAGCCCAAGCATGATAGCCAAACAGCTCAGTGGATAGCTACCTGTACCTAATAGTTTGAGCAGCAATTTTTGGGGAGCATATCATATGTATACATTTTCCTATAGAGTGTGACCCTGTTTTACTCACTCATCCCATACACATAAATGTAAATAGCCACATGCCATCAGCTGCCAAACTGAAGCTACATAATGCCAATAGCTACCTCACAGATACATAAATGCCAAAAAACCACCTATGAATGACTGTAACCATGACATGAAGAACTTTGGCACAGCAGATCCCATGCATATAATATATTATTATGTGCCTAGTACCTATTGGTACTACACATAAACTGCTTGAGAAGGGTGGGTAGGATCAGTGCCTTATACTACCAGTATCACATCAACAAGACCTCACCAGTCCATGTGCAGAGTGCGACTCTAAAGATGCTCTAAATGATTGGCTGTAGATATCGACGAGTGTTCTGCTGATACTGATATGTGTGCCTCCAATGCTACTTGTACCAACACTGAAGGAGGGTACAACTGCTCATGTGACACTGGATATCATGGAGATGGATTCACTTGTGAAAGTATAATAGTATCATTTGCATATGCAGATATATTTAATCCACATTACTTTAGATGTAGATGAATGTTCTGAGGGGACTCATACTTGCAGTGGTGATGCTAGCTGCATGGATACTGATGGATCTTTCTCATGCTTCTGCCATCTTGGCTTCACTGGCAATGGGTTCAACTGCACAGGTATACTTAAAGGAAATAATGATTTTGCTTTATGATGTCTTAATTTATAGATGTTGATGAATGTGTTATGAGTGGAAGTCCTTGTGATGCTGACACTACCACATGCACTAATACAATTGGAAGTTTTGAATGCATCTGTCTCACTGGATACACTGGTAGTGTAAACTTCAGTTACTCCTGCCAAGGTAACAAATAAGGAAATACCATCAAGCGCTGCTCTCAAAAGTCACCTCGCTCCAATAATAGCTGCATGTGCCTGTGGATCGCGCACATACCACGTACAGATTCTTCACTTGGCCCCTCTCTCAATAACCCCTCTCAAACTGTAGCCTCCCTTCCCAAAAGAATGAAATGATTAGTAGCCACAGCATCTGATCAAGCGAATATGGTATATTCTCTTGATAATGATGTGCTTTATTACTAGATATCAATGAGTGTTCAGTTGCTAATGGTGAGTGTGATCACATCTGCTACAATACAAATGGGAGCTTTGAATGTGACTGTCGAAGTGGATTTATTTTGCACCTCAACAACTTTACTTGTGAAGGTGGTAATTATATTTGATCTTTCTGTATTATCATATTATTTTACTAATAGATGTGAATGAATGCTCTGAAGGTATTGACATGTGTGCCTCCAACGCTACTTGTACCAACATTGAGGGAGACTACAAATGCTCATGTAACACTGGTTACTATGGCAATGGATTTACCTGCAATAGTAATGCCATGGATCATGTAATGCAGGAAATAAGCCTTCTCTCTCTTTTTTAGATATTGATGAATGTGTTGAAGGAATTCACTCGTGTCACGATAATGCCACATGCATAGATCTTGATGGCAGCCACTACTGTGTATGTAATACTGGATTCACTGGAAGTGGTAGCAACTGCACAGGTTATTTCCTTATAAAGGCAAAGTGGAATACCTGGCCATGTTCATTTCATGTAATTTCAATAGATATTGATGAGTGTTTTGAAGTTACTGACATGTGTGCCTTCAATGCTACTTGTACCAACACTGAGGGAGGGTACAACTGCTCATGTGATAAAGGATACCGTGGAGATGGATTTTCTTGTGAAAGTATACATGAATCTAAATATTATGTATACATGAATGTATCAATTTCAATATCTATTTATAGATGTAGATGAATGTTCTGAAGGGACTCATACTTGCAGTGGTAATGCTACCTGCATGGATACTGATGGATCTTTCTCCTGCTCCTGCCATCCTGGCTTGACTGGTGATGGATTCAACTGTGCAGGTATAGATAATGAAAGTATGATTTTATTACGTGATAAACCCTTTCATTAAGATGTTGATGAATGTGTTATGAGTGGAAGTCCTTGTGATGCTGACACTACCAAATGCACTAATACAATTGGAAGTTTTGAATGCACCTGTCTAGTGGGATACACAGAAAGTGGAAACTTCAGTTACTGCCAAGGTAATATGCAGATTTTTTAATTAATAATTAAAATGATTTTTCCTGCAATTCATTAGACATCAACGAGTGTTTGGTTGCTAATGGTGGGTGTGATCATGTCTGTTATAACAGAAATGGAAGCTTTGATTGTGACTGCTTCAGTGGATATGTATCAAAGTCTGACGGCCATATTTGTGAAGGTATAATATTAAATACTTCACTACCTGTGCATTTTGATGAATTTAAATTACTTAGATATCAATGAGTGTTTTTCCGGTACTGACATGTGTGCCTCCAATGCTACTTGTACTAACACTGAGGGAGGGTACAACTGCTCATGTGACATTGGATACCATGGAGATGGATTCAGTTGCAATAGTACTAATAATTTTCATCTCAATGAAGTTAGAGTTCATTTCTAAGTGCTAATAATTTCAGATACTGATGAATGCACTGAAGAAATAGATTCGTGTCATGATAATGCCACATGCATTGATATTGAGGGCAACCATTACTGTGTGTGTATCACTGGATTCACTGGAAGTGGAAGTAATTGCACAGGTAATAAAAAATAGCAACTCTACCGCCTTAGGAGAATATGACAAGAAATTTGACACACTCATGACAGATATTGATGAGTGTTCTGCTGGTACTGACATGTGTGCTACCAATGCTACTTGTGCCAACACTGAGGGAGACTACTTTTGCTCATGTGACACTGGATACCATGGAAATGGATTCACCTGCAACAGTAAATATCTACACCAATTCTTCAGCCTCACTAACTGAATCATGTCATTTAATCACATTATAGATACTGATGAGTGTAGTGAAGAAAAGTTGAACCAATGTCATGACAATGCCACTTGCCATGACAGTGATGGAAGTTATGAATGCTTCTGTAATCAAGGTTTTGATGGCAATGGATTCAACTGCTCTGGTAAATATTGGTATGATACATTTTCTAAATACAGTTTCTGTAATGTTTTGGGTAGATATCAATGAGTGTTCTGCTGGTACTGACATGTGTGCCTCCAATTCTACTTGTACCAACACTGAGGGAGGGTACAACTGTTCATGTGACACTGGATACCATGGAGATGGATTCATATGCAATAGTGAGCCACATAATTTATTTAGTCAGCAAAGCTAATATTGTTTCTCATTCGGTAGACACTGACGAATGTTTTGAAGGAAGAAATACATGTCACAGCAATGCAACATGCATGGATACAGATGGAAGCTTTGAGTGCACATGTGACAATGGATTCACTGGAAATGGATACAACTGCTCTGGTAAATCACAATTAATCTTCCCTTACTTACAGAGACATGTGATATTTTTGTAGATATTGATGAGTGTGCATATTCCAATTGGAATGAATGTCACTCAAATTCAACCTGTGTCAATGCCATTGGATTTTATTCCTGTATTTGCAATGAGGGGTTTACTGGTGATGGCTTTAACTGCTCTAGTAAGAATATGCGTTTCCTATTTTCAATTGCATTGAAACAATGTTCCAAAATACAGATATCAATGAGTGTGCCAATAGTACTTCAAACAATTGTCATGTCAATGCAACATGCTCTGATACCTTTGGGAGTTATGAATGTCAGTGCAATGATGGTTTTACTGGAGATGGAGTTGATTGTACAGGTATGCTATCCTGATTTAACAATATTTTTTAATAAGATTATAATATTAGATTTTGACGAGTGTGAATCTGATGTTCATCAGTGTCATTCAGATGCTTTCTGTGTCAACACAATTGGTGATTACTACTGTACATGTAATGCTGGATACAGTGGAGATGGTTTTTCTTGTGTTGGTTAGTTGATTTTTATTTATTATTTCTGGGTAGCCTATTTCCCTATTAATTTTTGATTCTAGATGTCGATGAGTGTCTGAATGATCCTTGTATAAATGCTGACTGTGAAAATGTGAATGGATCCTATATTTGCCATTGCTTGCATCAATTTCAAAGAATAAATCAAACTAACCTGATTTCTCACTGTGGTATGCAGATATATTCTTAAAGATTCATGAAGTTCATCCTTCTTAAAGAACTTTCTCTTTACCTTTAGTATGTTCTGATGGAGATGTGCGCCTGATGAACACTTCTGGTCCATCTACTAGTAGTGGAGAAGGAAGAGTTGAAGTGTGTTACAATAATTCGTACTGGACAGTGTGTGATGACAGATGGGACAGTCTTGATGCTGGAGTGATATGCAGACAACTGGGATATGCTTTCTCCTGTATGAGCATTAATCTCAATCACTCAGTATACTTTTCTATCATTTTGTTTGCAGCATCTACACCTCTCTCAGCCACTACATTTAGTAATGAGTCCGCAAGAAGCATCATCAGTGGAATTAGCTGTCAGGGAGTGGAAGAAAATCTATTTCAGTGTCATCATTCAGAAATTGCTCTACAATATTGTAATTTATCAGTAACTGCTGGAGTGGCATGCCAAAGTAAGACTTCAGTAAAAACCTATCATTTTCATACATGACAACAAACTCTCCACAGACTCTTGCATTGAGGGTGATGTTAAGTTGTTGGTGGCTCGTGATGTATTTGATGAATCTGACTATGGACACCTGGACATGATTACTAAGGGTAGAGTTAAAGTATGTTCAGGAGGAAGGTATCAAGTTGTGTGTGGTGAAGCTTGGGACAGCAATGATGCAACAGTAGTGTGCAGACAACTTCACTACTCCCAATATGGTATGAATCATGGAAACTGCAAACTGAGAAAAATCTTACTAGGTAGCTTTATTATGACAATAGGTGCTGACTTTAAAGTTGCAAGGAATTTCAGCATAGGAACACACCTTCAAGTTTCTCGGTCCTATTATAATTGCAATGGCTCAGAAAATTTCCTCCATGAATGTCAGCAAGAAGTTGGTTGTTCATCTGAGCAAACTGCCGTGGTCATTTGCCAGAGTATGTAGTTATTAAATGATGACCACAATGAAATTTATCACCTTGTATAATTTAGCTGTTTGTACTGATGGAGATATTCGACTGAATGTTGGAGAGAACTATGACTACATTCATGGGAACACTATGTATGATGACGTGTACTATGTGAATGGAGAAGGCACTGGTCTCACAAGAGGGAGAGTAGAGGTGTGTGATGGAGGAAGGTACGGGACTGTGTGCGACAACTCTTGGAGCAGCAGTGATGCCTCTGTCGTCTGCAGACAGTTGGGATTTTCTCCTCATGGTAGAAACTATAACTACATTGATAATAATGATGATGTAACCATTGATATTTAGGAGCCATCCCTGTGGAAGACAGCACACTATTTCCTGACTCTTTTCGTCCAGTTGTGCACATGTCTCCAAACTGCTCAGGAAGTGAATTAAAGCTTGTCGACTGCAAGAAGCAATCACCTCTCTCGTGCACTGGAAATGATGTAGTTTCTGTGGCATGTCAGAGTAAGTCCTGGGACTGATGGAAAAGTGCACATGGAATTACCTCTTTTAAATATTGATACAGGCATGTCCACTGTGACTGGAAATTGTAGTGATGGTGAAGTCAGACTCGTTGGTGGAGGCAACAGCACTCTTGGAAGGGTGGAAGTGTGTTTGAATGATGCATGGGGGACTGTATGCAACACTAGGTTTGGAACAAGAGAGGCTCAGGTCATCTGCCGCCAACTGAACTTCCCCACTGATGGTAACCTTTTAATAGATGTCATTTATGCTGTGATATACTAGTGACTGGTGCTTCATATTGATAGGAGCTACACCTTTTTCGAGGGCTCATATGCGATTTGGTGTAGCCAGTGGACCGATCTTCCTTGAACATCTCTCATGCAGTGGTCAGGAAGGGAACATTCTGGACTGTCCACGAGGGGTCCTTGGACTCCATCAGTGTGACCACACCAGAGATGCAGGAGTACAGTGCTATGGTGTGTAGCTAACATCTACTCATAGTGAAATCATTATTGATGGTTCATCTGCCCACCTTGTAGATGACAATCAGTGTTCTAGAGACAATGGTGGCTGTGAGCAGAACTGTGTTAACTTGATACCAGGCTTTAACTGCACCTGTAATTCTGGATACACACTGAATGAAGATGGACTACATTGTGATGGTATGCACAGAAACCATTGTATGAAGTTCTATCATAACTGCACATGTTATTCTGCAACGAATAGATATCGATGAATGTGCTCTAGGGAATGGTTCATGTGAGCACAGTTGTGTCAACACTGAAGGAAGTTACTTTTGTGGATGTGATGATGGATATGTCCTCTATGATGCCTTTAATTGTACTCGTAAGTTGAAGTAGTTTCACTGGTTGCTCCATGGAATTGATGCACTGTCATTTCTCTAGCCTGCTCCACTGGTGATGTTCGTCTGGTGAATGGAAGCAGACCTAGTGAGGGACGTGTTGAAGTGTGTTATAATGGAAGTTACTACACAGTCTGTGATGATTATTGGGATGAACTAGAGGCACAGGTTGTCTGCAGACAGTTAGGATATTCATCATCACCCGGTAAGCTGATGATGGTGAGAGTTATTCCTACCTCACCCCCCCCCCCCCCTTGAAATAAATGCTGATCTTTATTCCTGTTAGAGGGGCTTAACACTAAATGACTAAATGATATTGCTAACATACAGGTTCCCTACCTAGACGTGGAGCTTTGTATGGTGAAGGTTCTGGCATGATTCTCCTAGATGATCTCTCTTGTAATGGAAGTGAACCAAGTCTTATGAACTGTCACAGGAAAAATAATGTACAGCTGTTTGGATCCAACTGTGAGCACAGTGAAGATGCTGGAGTGACATGTCAATGTAAGTGGTAGATATCTCCAATAAGTTGTGTTTTTATAATTCTGTTTTACAGCTTTGTGTATTGATGGAGAAGCTAGACTAGCAGTTTCTGAGGATGCCAATTTCTTCTATCTTGGCCAAACCAGTTATGATTCTTTGTACTATGACAAGAATGGCCTGCGTGTAGGCAGAGTGGAGATTTGTGTTGGTGGGAGATATGGAACTGTGTGTGATGATATGTGGGATGAAAAAGAGGCAAGCGTTCTCTGCAGGCAACTTGGATTCTCTGAATATGGTGAGTGTTCCTTGGAGATTCATACTTATATTAAGCAGTCATTTATTTACAGGTGCTCTAGCAATCAGTGCAGACATCTTTAACGAGGGCGACAGTCCAAAGCTGTTGACTTCAATGAACTGTCTTGGAAATGAGAGTCATATCTCTCAATGTGGAAAATCTCTCTTTAGAGGAATAAGCTGCCCTACTTCTGGAGTCGTTTGTCAAGATCCAGCTACATCTGGTGATGATAGCTGTAATAACACTCAAGTCCGTTTGTCCCAGTATGTGGACGCCTCGTCCACCAGAGAAGGCAGGCTTGAACTTTGCCTAAATAGAGCCTGGGGCACAGTCTGCAACACTCTATTTGATCAATTGGATGCCCAAGTCGCTTGCTCTCAATTAACTGGTTTATCAGCCCAAGGTGAGTAATATCAATGTCATAATTGCAATAGACATACAGTCGTGATGATGTAGGTGCCGAGGTTCTCCCTAGTGGCTCATATAGAAGAGGTAGTGGTCCTATATATCTCTCTGATCTCAAGTGTGAAGGGAGGGAAAGAACTCTGCTGAAATGTCCCCGAACGCTGAATAGACCTGCTGGATTGGTGCAGTCATGTGACCACTCTCAAGATGTCGGAATAAGATGCCAAGGTAGGAATGCATCACATTTGTACATTCCAAGTTAAAATACTTATCTGGCTGCAGATATTGATGAATGTCTTATGAATAATGGAGGATGTGAACACAACTGTACAAATCTCGTTGGAAGTTACAATTGCTCTTGCTTTGATGGTTATATTCTTGACTTGGATGGACATCTATGCAATGGTTATAGATACCAATTCTTGTGCAGATTGACTATTACATTTTTGTACACTAATTCAAACCAGACATTGATGAGTGTGAAGAAGGGCTTCACATGTGTACCTCCAATGCTACTTGTGCCAACACCAAGGGAGGCTACAATTGTTCATGTGACACTGGATACCACGGAGATGGATTCACCTGCAATAGTAACTATTAATTAACACTACTTCATTATTAGGCAACCTGACTTGTGACATTTAAATTCTGTTGCAGATATCGATGAATGTAGTAATGAAGAACAGAACCAATGCCACGTCAACGCCACTTGCCATGACAGCAATGGAAGTTATGAATGTTCTTGTGATCAGGGTTTCACTGGCAATGGATTCAAATGCTCTGGTATGAGTAATCTTGTTGTGTAATTAAAACATCATAATAATTCATTGACTGTAGATATTGATGAGTGTTCTGCTGGTACTGACATGTGTGGCTCCAATGCTACTTGTACCAATGCTGTGGGAGGGTACAACTGCTCATGTGACACTGGATACAATGGAGATGGATTTATTTGTGAAAGTATAAATCTCAATTAGAGTCATATAAATTTTAATGATCTTTATACCTTAGATGTAGATGAATGTTCTGAAGAGACTCACACTTGCAATGATAATGCTACCTGCATGGATACTGATGGATATTTCTCATGTTCCTGCCATCCTGGTTTCACTGGCAATGGGTTCAACTGCACAGGTATAGGTATGGAAAACATGATTTTTTTAATGTTCTCTTAATTTATAGATGTTGATGAATGTGTTATGAGTGGAAGTCCTTGTGATGCTGACACTACCACATGTACTAATACAATTGGAAGTTTTGAATGCACTTGTCTTGTGGGATTCACAGGAAGTGGAAACTTCAGTTACTGTCAAGGTAACAAACTACCCTTTGAAGACTGACCACTTCATAATGCATTTGTATAGATATCGATGAATGTTTGGTTGATAATGGTGGATGTGATCACATCTGCCACAATAGAGATGGAAACTTCAGTTGTGACTGCCAGGGTGGATTCCTTTTGAACTCTGACAAGTTTTCATGTGATGGTATGTACATATCTTTAATTCTGCCTTATTATCTTATAACTTTGGTCCTTCATAGATATTGATGAGTGTTCTGCTGGTACTGACATGTGTGCCTCCAATGCTACTTGTACTAACACTGAGGGAGGGTACAACTGCTCATGTGACACTGGATACCATGGAGATGGATTCACCTGCAACAGTGTGTCATCTAAACTGTATCAGTTATCACTAGCTGCATGACTTTATCAATATTTCAGATACCGATGAATGTGCTGAAGGAAGTGATTCGTGTCACAGTGATGCTACATGTATGGATCTTGAGGGCAGCCATTACTGTGTGTGTAACATGGGATTCACCGGAAGTGGTACCAATTGCACTGGTAAAATTCAATAGTTACACTCTCATGATAAACTCCAGTAACATGATACTCAATGTGATATTGCACAACAATATATTATTATTGATCTTAATTAATAATTTAACATCAACAGGTATCCACACACAGAGAATCTGAAAATGGGACTAAATATTATTGTACATTTATGATAGATATCGATGAATGTTCTGCTGGTATTGACATGTGTGCCTTTAATGCTATTTGTACCAACACTGAGGGAGATTTCAACTGCTCATGTGACATTGGATACCATGGAGATGGATTTACCTGCAACAGTATGTATTTTACTTACTCTTCATTTTGAGTTATATATTCTGTTGCAGATACTGATGAGTGTAGTGATGGAGAACTGAACCAATGTCATACCAATGCCACTTGCCATGACAGTGATGGAAGTTATAAATGCTTCTGTAATCAAGGTTTCACTGGCAATGGATTCAACTGCTCTGGTAAATATTGGCATGACACATTCCTAAATACAGTTTCTATATATTTTTGGTAGATATCGATGAGTGTTCTGCTGGTACTGACATGTGTGCCTCCAATGCTACTTGTACCAATACTGAGGGAGGGTATAACTGTTCATGTGATACTGGATATCATGGAGATGGATACATTTGTGACAGTGAGTTCATCAATATATTTTGTTAGCAATCCTTAATATTTTGATCTGGTAGACACTAACGAATGTTTTGAAGGAAGAGATACATGTCACAGCAATGCAACATGCATGGATACAGATGGAAGCTTTGAGTGCACATGTGACAATGGATTCACTGGAAATGGATACAACTGCTCTGGTAAATCACAATTAATCTTCCCTTACTTACAGAGACGTGTGATATCTTTGTAGACATTGATGAGTGTGCATATTCCAATTGGAATGAATGTCACTCAAATTCAACCTGTGTCAATGCCATTGGATTTTATTCCTGTGTTTGCAATGAGGGATTTATTGGTGATGGCTTTAACTGCTCAAGTAAGTGTGCATAAATTATGAGCCTTTAAGGATCAGCATGTGCAATATTGTAATCTAGATATCAATGAATGTAATAATGATACTTTGAACAACTGTGATATCAATGCAACCTGTTCTGATACAAATGGGAGTTACTACTGTCAATGTAAAGATGGTTTTACTGGAGATGGAGTCAATTGTACAGGTATCTAATTTGTTAATGCTAATGAATTCCCTGATGAAACTTTTTATCCACCAGATATTGATGAGTGTGAATCTGATGTTCATCAGTGTCATTCAGATGCTTTCTGCATCAACACAATTGGTGATTACTACTGTGCATGTAATGCTGGATACAGTGGAGATGGTTTTAATTGTACTGGTGAGATTGTCATTATCTTTCTTTATGTACGCATGTGTAAGTGATGTGAATTGATGACAGATATTGATGAGTGTCTGAGTGATCCTTGTCTTAATGCTGACTGTGAGAATGTGAAAGGAAGCTATGCTTGTCACTGCTTCCACAAGTTCTTCAAAATGAATCAAACCGATCCCATTGCTTCTTGTGGTGAGCTATTATATACATTGCTATTAAGAAGCTTATTCTTATGATCATTGGCTCCTTTGTATAGTGTGTTCTGATGGAGATGTGCGCCTGATGAACAGTTCTGGTCCATCTACTAGCAGTGGAGAAGGAAGAGTTGAAGTGTGTTATAACAACTCCTACTGGACAGTGTGTGATGACAGGTGGGACAGTCTCGATGCCGGAGTGGTCTGTAGACAAATAAATATCACTGGCAATGGTAAACAAGAACATCTTCTTGGATTAAAGTTCAGCTATTACTTATATTGGATTTTAAAGGCGTCATTCCTCATCGCTCAAGTTACTTCAGCAATGTTTCTGCTCCAATTCTTCTTGATAATGTCAACTGCAATGGCTCAGAGACAAACCTCCTGCAATGTGCACACAATGGACTGGGAGTACACAACTGTTATTCTTCTCAAACTGCAGGGATCAGTTGTGATGGTGAATATTATTTTAGATGTTTTCAGTTCACATATTCTAATGATTATTTGTCAGGATCATGCATTGAAGGAAATGTCAGACTTCTAAGGTCAACTGAAAGTGAGGACTACACAAGAGATCCAGAAGAAGATGTCATTAGAATTGGAAGAGTTGAAGTGTGTGTTGGAGGGAGATATGGCACTGTGTGTGATGACTCGTGGGATGATAGAGATGCCTCTGTAGTCTGCAGACAACTGGGACTATCACTTTATGGTAAATAATGTACACAACTGACAATCATGACGTCGAAAATTCATGTTTACTACAAATAGGAGCAATTCCTACTTCAGAGGACTTCTTTCCTTCTGACTCATCTCTATCAATCCACATCTATTCACCTAACTGCACTGGCCAGGAGCTCAGGCTACAAGACTGTCAGAGTGACCAGCTCAACTCGTGCACTTCACAAAATGAAGTTGGTGTTATATGCCAAGGTTCGTTGAAAAACCAACAATTTGAGCCATTGCAGTATCAGGAAACTTGTGATTGACAACATGTAGTGACATATGTCGGGGCTGGCAACTGTAACAATGGTGACGCTAGACTCATAGGTGGAAGCAATATCACCCTGGGTCGTGTGGAAATATGCATTAATAATGCCTGGGGAACTGTGTGTAACCATCAGTTCGGGACCAGAGAAGCTAAAGTGATCTGTCGACAGCTTGGATATAATCCATCCAGTAAGCTAGTTACAATTGCTATATAGAAAGATCACATGCAAGCAAGTATGTTTTATCAATCATTTCAGATGTGATTTCTATCAGAAGAGCTGCTAGTGTATTCGGGGAAAGTAATGATCCAATATTTGTGGATAATTTGGTTTGTACATCGGATGAGAATAGTCTTCTTGACTGTCCATACAACGTGCTCCATCAATGTGATCATTCTGATGATGCTGGTGTGCAGTGTTTCGGTAAGTACAAGGAAAGCACAAACACTCTTTCCTTGCTTCTTGCCAGTAGAAATCTTAATGCTTTACTACTCTGCAGATGTGGATCAGTGTCAGAGCAACAATGGAGGTTGTCAACATATCTGTACTAACAGTGTTCCTGGATTCCAGTGCAGCTGTTATGCGGGATATATTCTTGACACTGACAATTCTACCTGCATGGGTGAGTGATCTCATATCTTGGACTTTAAATGTCTCCATTTACTGTTCTACCTTCTAAATGTCAGATAACCCTGAGTGTAGTGATGGAGATGTTCGGTTGGCTAACGGCACAGCCAGTGAAGGAAGAGTGGAGGTGTGCTATAACAGGACCTTCTACACTGTGTGTGATGACTTCTGGGACGAGTTGGATGCTCAGGTAGTCTGCAGGCAATTAGGCCAATCTGGATCTCAAGGTAATTCATAGACATACAAAAGTAGATATTCCATCACCTTAGTTATGCTGTATGCATTCAGTGCCACTGAAGAAGTCTTACTATGGTCAAGGAACTGGAAGTATCTTGTTGGACGATGTGAACTGTTTGGGGAGTGAAACTAACTTACTCAAGTGTTCTAGGAGAGGGAGAAATACTCAATTGTTTGACAATAACTGTGATCATTCTGAAGATGCAGGAGTCAAATGCAACTGTATGATGTCTTTGAAATAGTAGCTTGTATGCTTATTTATGATCTCTTCTTGATGAAGCTGTCTGCATTAATGGACAAGTGAGGTTGATAGTGTCAGAAGATGCCACGAGCTTCTACAGAGGTGATGCCAGTGACTATACTGATGAAACCTTTTATGATAAGGATGGACTGAGGGTTGGACGAGTTGAGATATGTATCAATGGCAAGTACGGAACTGTCTGTGATGACTCCTGGGACTATCAAGATGCCTCAGTGGTCTGTAGACAACTAGGACTTTCACCTTATGGTGAGCCATGTATTTTAAGAGAGATATAAATGACTGATAAAACATTATAACAGGTGCTATTCATGTGAGTGCCGATCCCTTCTCAGAGGGAGAAGCCGAGCGATTAATCACTAACGTTCATTGCATTGGTAATGAATCCAAACTATTGGACTGTGATTTTGACAATTTTGAAGGATTTATCTGCACCACATCTGGAGTTATTTGCCAAGGTATCATTTTTCTAGATAACTTCATTCAAAGTACATACAAAACTTATGCTTCTTGCAGCCATCACAGTACCTAATGGGAATTGTTCAAATGGTGATGCTCGCTTGATCCCACCCATTGATAACTCTTTTCTCTCCACTCGGGAAGGAAGACTAGAACTATGCATAAATGAAGCTTGGGGAAGTGTTTGTGACAGTGCATTTGATAACAATGATGCAAGTGTTGCCTGTGGCCAGCTTACTGGATTTGATAGAGAAGGTATTACACCTTTAATCTTGTGATACTATCATTATCCTCTGTTTTTCTTATACCAGGAGCAGTGGTGTTACCTCGAGGGAGCAATGTTCCAGGAACGGGCCCCATTTATCTCTCAGAGCTCACCTGTAGTGGAAATGAAGCTAGCCTGTTGAAGTGCAGTCGACGAGGCAATCAGCCCACTGGACTGCAGATCTGTGAACACTCCCAGGATGTAGCCATCAAGTGCAGAGGTTTGACCACTAATTGAATAACATAATAGTTTCCATCGGATAAAAAGCTATCTACTACACTTTTATATCACTAAATCTAAGGGTTGAATCTCATACTGACAAGGTTATAAATAATAATAATAGCAAGTGAAATATGATGTGTATATCTAGATCAAGATGAATGTGAAGTAAGAAATGGAGGATGTGAACAGCTATGTAACAACACCATTGGTAGTTTCTATTGTGATTGTGTGAGTGGCTATATCCTGGACACTGACTCAGGAAAGATCTGCAATGGTATGATATCATTGTCCTACCTATGAAGCATTATTAGTTTGGTTTCTTAAATGAAGATATTGATGAATGTTCTGGAGGACTTGATGCATGTGCCTCCAATGCTACTTGTACCAACACTGAGGGAGGGTACAACTGCTCATGTGACACTGGATACCAAGGAGATGGATTCACTTGTGAAAGTAAGAAATCTCAATTAGTATTATCATAATAATTGTTTATCTATATACACCTTAGATGTAGATGAATGTTCTGAAGAGACTCACACTTGCAGTGGTAATGCTACCTGCATGGATACTGATGGATCTTTCTCATGCTCCTGCCATCCTGGTTTCACTGGCAATGGATTCAACTGCACAGGTATATCTAATGGAAGTGATTTTGTTATGTGATCTATATAAAAACGTTTATATTAAGATATCAATGAATGTGTTATGAGTGGAAGTCCTTGTGATGCTGACAGTACCACATGCATTAATACTATTGGAAGTTTTGAATGTACTTGTCTTGTGGGATACACAGAAAGTGGAAACTTCAGTTACTGTCAAGGTAACAAACTACCCTTTGAAGATCAACTGGATTTAATACCACTTCATAATGCATTTGTATAGATATCGATGAATGTTTGGTTGATAATGGTGGATGTGATCACATCTGCCACAATAGAGATGGAAACTTCAGTTGTGACTGCCAAGGTGGATTCCTTTTGAACTCTGACAAGTTTTCATGTGATGGTGTGTATCACATCTTTAATTCTGCCTTGTTATCTTATAACTTTGGTCCTTCATAGATATTGATGAGTGTTCTGCTGGTACTGACATGTGTGCCTCCAATGCTACCTGTACCAACACTGAGGGAGGATACAACTGCTCATGTGACAATGGATACCATGGAGATGGATTCACCTGCAACAGTATGTCATCTAAATACTGTCAGGTATCGCTAGCTATAATGTCATTATCAATAATATTTCAGATACTGATGAATGTGCTGAAGGAAGTGATTCATGTCATAGTGATGCTACATGTATGGATCTTGAGGGCAGTCATTACTGTGTGTGTAACATGGGATTCACTGGAAGTGGCACCAATTGCACTGGTAAAATTCAATACTTACATTCTCTCATAATCAACACTCCAGTCTCACATAATACTCCATGTGAAAAAAAATTTTTTTTCTTTGCATAATTATGAAAAAGGGATGCCAACTAGCTGAGAGCTAATACTAGGGCAATGTACAACATTTGAGTCACAGCGAGCGAGCGAGCAAGCAAGCTAGTATTCCTATAGGTTTTTTGAGCTGATTTTCATTTGTGCTTCAACTCCTTAGAAGATTTTGCTGTTGAGTTATGTAGTGGCAGGCAGCTGCATACATGAAAGCTGTAATGCTTACCACAAAGCACCTAGATAAAGCCTAGTGCCTACAATCCATTTAGATAAGACTAGTGCCAATCAACTAGCTTAGCCTAGAGCCTATGTAAATCAATCAAGGCAATTACAACATTCATAACACGTACTGTAGGTATGCCTCAGACATTTTGGAGTATAGACCTAGATATATATAATATATAAAACATTTCAATGAGTCATGACCTGAGAGTCAGCTCGCTCACCGAATTAAAGCTAAGGCAATTACGAGGGTGGGGCAATTCCGACACTGTAAAATAATAGTGATATTCCAGTCGGCCTAGTTGGGGAAACAAAGATTGTTGAAAATGACAGAATTGCCCCACCCTTGAAATTCCCCACCTTACCTTACCCTCACACAAAAAGAACACACACAGAGGATTATATAAATAACAGAATCAGTTGCACAAAGCTACCAGTACCTCAGAGATCAGATCGATAGTTGCATAATGGAAGTGAGATAATTCATGTGAAGATATCAGAATATTGGCATTTACTATCATGTTGCACAAAGGCCTGAACAAAATTAGGAAATGGAACTAACATTGAATATTGTAGTCTATAACTGAATGATATTTTGTGATAGATATCAATGAATGCTCTGCTGGTATTGACTGGTGTGCCTTCGATGCTACTTGTATCAACACTGAGGGAGGGTACAACTGCTCATGTGACACTGGATTCCATGGAGATGGATTTTCCTGCAATAGTATTCTTTCTTTTTTCTTTTTTCCCCCCTTTATTTTTTATCTCTTCCAGCCCACTCAATTATACTTCTATAATTCTGTTGCAGATACTGATGAGTGTAGTGATGTAGAACTGAACCAATGCCATGATAAAGCCACTTGCCATGACAATGATGGAAGTTATGAATGTTCCTGTCATCAAGGTTTCACTGGCAATGGATTCAATTGCTCTGGTATGGATACTTTTATCATATATAGTTAATATCAGATCAATAATGTTTATGTATAGATATTGATGAATGCTTCATGAGTACTGACATGTGTGCCTCCAATGCTACTTGTACCAACACTGAGGGCGACTACAACTGCTCATGTGACACTGGATACCATGGAGACGGATTCACCTGCAATAGTGAGCCACATAATTTAGCAAAATCCTAATATTATTCTGATTTGGTAGACACTGATGAGTGTTTTGAAGGAAGAGATACATGTCACAGCAATGCAACATGCATGGATACAGATGGAAGCTTTGAGTGCACATGTGACAACGGGTTCACTGGAGATGGATACAACTGCTCTGGTAAGTCACAACTAATCTTCTCTCACTTACAGAGATGTGTGGAATCTTTTTGTAGATATTGATGAGTGTACATATTCCAATTGGAACGAATGTCACTCAAATTCAACCTGTGTCAATGCCATTGGATTTTATTCCTGTGTTTGCAATGAGGGGTTTACTGGTGATGGCTTTAACTGCTCAAGTAAGAATTTGCCTTTATTTTCAAATGCATTGAAATAATGTTTCAAAATACAGATATCAATGAGTGTGCCAATAATACTTCAAACAATTGTCATGTTAATGCAACATGCTCCAATACCTTTGGGAGTTATGAATGTCAGTGCAATGATGGTTTTACTGGAGATGGAGTCAACTGCACAGGTATGCTAGAGATCTGATGGTAGCTGATTTGTAATACTTTACTTTAAAATTAGATATTGACGAGTGTGAACCTGGTTTTAATCAGTGTCATTCAGATGCTTTCTGCATCAACACAATTGGTGATTACTACTGTACATGTAATGCTGGATACAGTGGAGATGGTTTTAATTGTACTGGTGAGTCATTTATTAGTTGTTTCTGCTCCCATTACTGCTTTTAAACTCCTGCACTTATAGTCTTGTGACCTTTTTTCCTATAGACATTGATGAGTGTCTGAATGATCCTTGTGTAAATGCTGACTGTGAAAATGTGAATGGATCCTATATTTGCCATTGCTTGCATCAATTTGAAAGAATGAATCAAACAAACCTGATTTCTCACTGTGGTATGCAATGTCATAATTATTTCATTAAGTTGGTCCTTTTTAAAGAACTTTCTCATTACCTTTAGTATGTTCTGATGGAAATGTGCGCCTGATGAACACTTCTGGTCCATCTACTAGCAGTGGAGAAGGAAGAGTTGAAGTGTGTTACAATAACTCGTACTGGACAGTGTGTGATGACAGATGGGACAGTCTTGATGCTGGAGTGATATGCAGACAACTGGGATATGCTTTCTCCTGTATGAGCATTAATCTCAATCACTCAGTATACTTTTCTATCATTTCGTTTGCAGCATCTACACCTCTCTCAGCCACTACATTTAGTAATGAGTCCACAAGAAGCATCATCAGTGGAATTAGCTGTCAGGGAGTGGAAGAAAATCTATTTCAGTGTCATCATTCAGAAATTGCTCTACAATATTGTAATTTATCAGTAACTGCTGGAGTGGCATGCCAAAGTAAGACTTCAGTAAAAACCTATCATTTTCATACATGACAACAAACTCTCCACAGACTCTTGCATTGAGGGTGATGTTAAGTTGTTGGTGGCTCGTGATGTATTTGATGAATCTGACTATGGACACCTGGACATGATTACTAAGGGTAGAGTTAAAGTATGTTCAGGAGGAAGGTATCAAGTTGTGTGTGGTGAAACTTGGGACAGCAATGATGCAACAGTAGTGTGCAGACAACTTCACTACTCCCAATATGGTATGAATCATGGAAACTGCAAACTGAGAAAATCTTACTAGGTAGCTTTATTATGATAATAGGTGCTGACTTTAAAGTTGCAAGGAATTTCAGCATAGGAACACACCTTCAAGTTTCTCGGTCCTATTATAATTGCAATGGCTCAGAAAATTTCCTCCATGAATGTCAGCAAGAAGTTGGTTGTTCATCTGAGCAAACTGCCGTGGTCATTTGCCAGAGTATGTACAGTCGAACCTCAGTTATCCGGACACCTTTGTCCAAGCATTTTTTCCAGGCTGCCGGATAAGTGAATTAGTCCGGATAAGTGAAATAATAGTGTTGAGGTTATGTTGGTTTTTTTGGAATTTTTTAAAAGCTAGTACTAACAGCTTAGAACAGTGTAGCTTGTTGTTATGCAGTTGCTAATTATGTGTCTGTGCAAAGCTCAGAAAATAACATTAAAATCCATTACACATGCTTATAGTGCATGTATTAGTGCATGTATTAATCACTATTTCCTAATCCGGATTACACTGTAGTTATTAAATGATGACCACAATGAAATTTATCACCTTGTATAATTTAGCTGTTTGTACTGATGGAGATATTCGACTGAATGTTGGAGAGAACTATGACTACATTCATGGGAACACTATGTATGATGACGTGTACTATGTGAATGGAGAAGGCACTGGTCTCACAAGAGGGAGAGTAGAGGTGTGTGATGGAGGAAGGTACGGGACTGTGTGCGACAACTCTTGGAGCAGCAGTGATGCCTCTGTCGTCTGCAGACAGTTGGGATTTTCTCCTCATGGTAGAAACTATGAACTACATTGATAATAATGATGATGATGATGTAACCATTGATATTTAGGAGCCATCCCTGTGGAAGACAGCACACTATTTCCTGACTCTTTTCGTCCAGTTGTGCACATGTCTCCAAACTGCTCAGGAAGTGAATTAAAGCTTGTCGACTGCAAGAAGCAATCACCTCTCTCGTGCACTGGAAATGATGTAGTTTCTGTGGCATGTCAGAGTAAGTCCTGGGACTGATGGAAAAGTGCACAAGGAATCACCTCTTTTTAATATTGATACAGGCATGTCTACTGTGACTGGAAATTGTAGTGATGGTGAAGTCAGACTCGTTGGTGGAGGCAACAGCACTCTTGGAAGGGTGGAAGTGTGTTTGAATGATGCATGGGGGACTGTATGCAACACTAGGTTTGGAACAAGAGAGGCTCAGGTCATCTGCCGCCAACTAAACTTCCCCACTGATGGTGACTTTTTAATAGATGTCATTGATGCTGTGATATACTAGTGACTGGTGCTTCATATTGATAGGAGCTACACCTTTTTCGAGGGCTCATATGCGATTTGGTGTAGCCAGTGGACCGATCTTCCTTGAACATCTCTCATGCAGTGGTCAGGAAGGGAACATTCTGGACTGTCCACGAGGGGTCCTTGGACTCCATCAGTGTGACCACACCAGAGATGCAGGAGTACAGTGCTATGGTGTGTAGCTAACATCTACTCAATAGTGAAATCATTATTGATGGTTCATCTGCCCACCTCGTAGATGACAATCAGTGTTCTAGAGACAATGGTGGCTGTGAGCAGAACTGTATTAACTTGATACCAGGCTTTAACTGCACCTGTAATTCTGGATACACACTGAATGAAGATGGACTACATTGTGATGGTATGCACAGAAATAATTGTATGAAGTTCTATCATAACTGCACATGTTATTCTGCAACGAATAGATATCGATGAATGTGCTCTAGGGAATGGTTCATGTGAGCACAGTTGTGTCAACACTGAAGGAAGTTACTTTTGTGGATGTGATGATGGATATGTCCTCTATGATGCCTTTAATTGTACTCGTAAGTAGAAGTAATGTCACTGGTTGCTCCATGGAATTGATGCAATGTCATTTTCTCAAGCCTGCTCCACTGGTGATGTTCGTCTGGTGAATGGAAGCAGACCTAGTGAGGGACGTGTTGAAGTGTGTTATAATGGAAGTTACTACACAGTCTGTGATGATTATTGGGATGAACTAGAGGCACAGGTTGTCTGCAGACAGTTAGGATATTCATCATCACCCGGTAAGCTGATGATAAATGGTGAGAGTTATTCCTACCTATTACTTTGCAGAGGATAAGTGTGCTTTACTTATCTCCATAGCTTTATTCCTGTTAGAGGGGCTTAACACTAAATGACTAAATGATATTGCTAACATACAGGTTCCCTACCTAGACGTGGAGCTTTGTATGGTGAAGGTTCTGGCATGATTCTCCTAGATGATCTCTCTTGTAATGGAAGTGAACCAAGTCTTATGAACTGTCACAGGAAAAATAATGTACAGCTGTTTGGATCCAACTGTGAGCACAGTGAAGATGCTGGAGTGACATGTCAATGTAAGTGGTAGATATCTCCAATAAGTTGTGTTTTTATAATTCTGTTTTACAGCTTTGTGTATTGATGGAGAAGCTAGACTAGCAGTTTCTGAGGATGCCAATTTCTTCTATCTTGGCCAAACCAGTTATGATTCTTTGTACTATGACAAGAATGGCCTGCGTGTAGGCAGAGTGGAGATTTGTGTTGGTGGGAGATATGGAACTGTGTGTGATGATATGTGGGATGAAAAAGAGGCAAGCGTTCTCTGCAGGCAACTTGGATTCTCTGAATATGGTGAGTGTGCCTTGGAGATTCATACTTATATTAAGCAGCCATTTATTTACAGGTGCTCTAGCAATCAGTGCAGACATCTTTAACGAGGGCGACAGTCCAAAGCTGTTGACTTCAATGAACTGTCTTGGAAATGAGAGTCATATCTCTCAATGTGGAAAATCTCTCTTTAAAGGAATAAGCTGCCCTACTTCTGGAGTCGTTTGTCAAGATCCAGCTACATCTGGTGATGATAGCTGTAATAACACTCAAGTCCGTTTGTCCCAGTATGTGGACACCTCGTCCACCAGAGAAGGCAGGGTTGAACTCTGCCTGAATAGAGCCTGGGGCACAGTCTGCAACACTCTATTTGATCAATTGGATGCCCAAGTCGCTTGCTCTCAATTAACTGGTTTCTCAGGCCAAGGTAAGTATTATCCATGTCATAGTTGCATTAGACATACAGTCGTGATGATGTAGGTGCCGAGGTTCTCCCTAATGGCTCACATGGAAGAGGTAGTGGTCCTATATATCTCTCTGATCTCAAGTGTGAAGGGAGGGAAAGAACTCTGCTGGAATGTCCCCGAACGCTGAACAGACCTGCTGGATTGGTGCAGTCATGTGACCACTCTCAAGATGTCGGAATAAGATGCCAAGGTAGGAATGCATCACATTTGTACATTCCAAGTTAAAATACTTATCTGGCTGTAGATATTGATGAATGTCTTATGAATAATGGAGGATGTGAACACAACTGTACAAATCTCGTTGGAAGTTACAATTGCTCTTGCTTTGATGGTTATATTCTTGACTTGGATGGACATCTATGCAATGGTTATAGATACCAATTCTTGTGCAGATTGACTATTACATATTTTGTTCACTAATTCAAACCAGACATTGATGAGTGTGAAGAAGGGCTTCACATGTGTACCTCCAATGCCACTTGTACCAACACCAAGGGAGGCTACAACTGTTCATGTGACGCTGGATACCATGGAGATGGGTTCTCTTGCAACAGTTAGTGATTGTACATCTACTTATGTTTAGGAGAAATCACTATTTCCTTGATAGATACTGATGAATGTTTGGATGGGATTGACAAGTGCCACTCTGATGCTGAGTGTTCTGATACTTATGGAAGCTATCTATGTGTGTGTCATGATGGATATGCAGGAGATGGATACAACTGCACCGGTACACAATATCGTAGCTTACATATCTATACCTTTAATCATCATACACAACGTTAACTTCAAGTGTAACATGCAATTTCCAATTCAGTAGGCATTATCTACAGCATTTAACAACTACTTGATAATAAATAATAATCATTATAATTATTGTCACTTATAAACACCTAGTATTAAAGAGATAGAACATAAGTTAGCAACAGTGTTTCTAACATACAGGAGGTTTCTAAGTTCCCAACAGAAGGTTTCTAAGAGCATGGGCACTTAAAAACCTTGTCTTGTATCTATGGTTTCAATGTAGTTGTAAAAACAAGATTTGTTTTACTGCTATCGTTGGTGTACACTGCTGACAAGCCTGAGTAGCTGTTTCTAACTGCTGGCTTGCAAGATATATAGAGTCGAGAAAGTGATAGTTAATACTTGAAGTAGCTAGTTAGCTCTTAAAAAAAATTAAAAAATAAAAACAACAACAACAACAATAAATACAGTGGAGTTAGCTAACTTCTAATATAGTAAGTGATTTCTATGTTCTACATAAGTTAGTTCTACTAGCAGGATCTAAGCCTCAGGCCATAGTAACACCCTTGCTTTACTCTGGATGCTACAGCCTCAGGCCTGTTGGTTTCATTCTCTAAGGAAGCATTATGACTAGAATAAAAACTTCAGTATAATTATGATCATAATGTATATTCTGAATTAATGCAGATATTGATGAATGTTCTAAGCATACTGATAACTGTAATACTTCTACATCTTACTGTGTTAATACTATTGGTGGATTCAGATGTAACTGCTCAGATGGTTTCAGAGAAACTGATGATGGAGAGTGTTTATGTGAGACTATTCAAACTATCACGGCAATAATGTAATACTTTTAACTATTCATTGAAATAGCAATTAATGAATGCAACGACAGTGCATTGCATGACTGTCATGAAGCTGCAAACTGCATTGATACATTTGGTAGTTACAATTGCATTTGCAAACAAGGTTACTTTGGAGATGGAATGAATTGCACTGGTATGGAGCTACTAATTCAAAAATAAAATGATTAACTCTTTCCTCTACATCATCATAGATGTTGACGAATGTTCCAACAGTTCTTTGAACAACTGTCATGTGAATGCTTCCTGTGATAATTACATTGGCAGTTTCAACTGCAGTTGCAATGATGGTTTTGAAGGAGATGGAATTTTCTGTGATGACGTAGACGAGTGTCAAGTAAACACCTCAGAGTGTCATGAGCATGGAAACTGCCACAACATTGTAGGCAGCTATGATTGCTCCTGCTCACCTGGATATGAAGGAAATGGTTTTGAATGCTCAGGTGCATGCATGTATGCTTGATACAGTATAAAATTTATTACGTAATTCCTTCCAGATATTGATGAATGCTCCTACTTCCCTTGTATAAATGCTGAGTGTGCCAATATCAATGGAACCTACCACTGTATGCCATGTCATAATGGATTTCATAAGAATCAATCAGATCTAATTGGACCTTGCAGTAAGCAATATAAAATTCATCATAACATAATATAAAACGTGTAAAAATTAGCCTGTTCTGATGGAGATGTGCGCCTGATGAACAGTTCTGGTCCATCTACTAGCAATGGAGAAGGAAGAATTGAAGTGTGTTATAACAACTCCTACTGGACAGTGTGTGATGACAGATGGGACAGTCTTGATGCTGGAGTGATATGCAGACAACTGGGATATGCTTTCTCCTGTATGAGCATTATTCTCAGTCACTCAGTATACTATTCAATTAAACCTTTTGCTTTCTTTATTTCGTTTGCAGCATCTACACCTCTCTCAGCCACTACATTTAGTAATGAGTCCACAAGAAGCATCATCAGTGGAATTAGCTGTCAGGGAGTGGAAGAAAATCTATTTCAGTGTCATCATTCAGAAATTGCTCTACAATATTGTAATTTATCAGTAACTGCTGGAGTGGCATGCCAAAGTAAGACTTCAGTAAAAACCTATCATTTTCATACATGACAACAAACTCTCCACAGACTCTTGCATTGAGGGTGATGTTAAGTTGTTGGTGGCTCGTGATGTATTTGATGAATCTGACTATGGACACCTGGACATGATTACTAAGGGTAGAGTTAAAGTATGTTCAGGAGGAAGGTATCAAGTTGTGTGTGGTGAAGCTTGGGACAGCAATGATGCAACAGTAGTGTGCAAACAACTTCACTACTCACAGTATGGTATGAATCATGGAAACTGCAAAACTGAGAAAATCTTACTAGGTAGCTTTATTATGATAATAGGTGCTGACTTTAAAGTTGCAAGGAATTTCAGCATAGGAACACACCTTCAAGTTTCTCAATCCTATTATAACTGCAATGGTTCAGAAAATATCCTCCATGAATGTCAGCAAGAAGCTGGTTGTTCATCTGAGCAAACTGCTGTCGTCATTTGCCAGAGTATGTAGTTATTAAATGATGACCACAATGAAATTTACCACCTTGTATAATTTAGCTGTTTGTACTGATGGAGATATTCGACTGAATGTTGGAGAAAACTATGAATACATTCATGAAAACACTATGTATGATGACGTGTACTATGTGAATGGAGAAGGCACTGGTCTCACAAGAGGGAGAGTAGAGGTGTGTGATGGAGGAAGGTACGGGACTGTGTGCGACAACTCTTGGAGCAGCAGTGATGCCTCTGTCGTCTGCAGACAGTTGGGATTTTCTCCTCATGGTAGAAACTATGAACTACATTGATAATAATGATGATGATGATGTAACCATTGATATTTAGGAGCTATCCCTGTGGAAGACGGCACACTATTTCCTGACTCTTTTCGTCCAGTTGTGCACATGTCTCCAAACTGCTCAGGAAGTGAATTAAAGCTTATAGACTGCAAGAAGCAATCACCTCTCTCGTGCACTGGAAATGATGTAGTTTCTGTGGCATGTCAGAGTAAGTCCTGGGACTGATGGAAAAGTGCACATGGAATTACCTCTTTTAAATATTGATACAGGCATGTCCACTGTGACTGGAAATTGTAGTGATGGTGAAGTCAGACTCGTTGGTGGAGGCAACAGCACTCTTGGAAGGGTGGAAGTGTGCTTGAATGATGCATGGGGGACTGTGTGCAACACTAGGTTTGGAACAAGAGAGGCTCAGGTCATCTGCCGCCAACTGAACTTCCCCACTGATGGTGACTTTTTAATAGATGTCATTGATGCTGTGATATACTAGTGACTGGTGCTTCATATTGATAGGAGCTACACCTTTTTCGAGGGCTCATATACGATTTGGTGTAGCCAGTGGACCGATCTTCCTTGAACATCTCTCATGCAGTGGTCAGGAAGGGAACATCCTGGACTGTCCACGAGGGGTCCTTGGACTCCATCAGTGTGACCACACCAGAGATGCAGGAGTACAGTGCTATGGTGCATAGCTAACATCTACTCATAGTGAAATCATTATTGATGGTTCATCTGCCCACCTCGTAGATGACAATCAGTGTTCTAGAGACAATGGTGGCTGTGAGCAGAACTGTGTTAACTTAATACCAGGGTTTAACTGCACCTGTAATTCTGGATACACACTGAATGAAGATGGACTACATTGTGATGGTATGCACAGAAACCAGTGTATGAAGTTCTGATATAACTGTACATGTTATTCTGCAATGCAGATATCGATGAATGCGCTGTAGGGAATGGTTCATGTGAGCACAGTTGTGTCAACACTGAAGGAAGTTACTTTTGTGGATGTGATGATGGATATGTCCTCTATGATGCCTTTAATTGTACTCGTAAGTAGAAGTAATGTCACTGGTTGCTCCATGGAATTGATGCACTGTCATTTTCTCCAGCCTGCTCCACTGGTGATGTTCGTCTGGTGAATGGAAGCAAACCTAGTGAGGGACGTGTTGAAGTGTGTTATAATGGAAGTTACTACACAGTTTGTGATGATTATTGGGATGAACTAGAGGCACAGGTTGTCTGCAGACAGTTAGGATATTCATCATCACCCGGTAAGCTGATGATTAATGGTGATCCTGTTAGAGGGACTTAATATTCCCAACATATAGGTTCCCTACCTAGACGTGGAGCTCTGTATGGTGAAGGTTCTGGCATGATTCTCCTGGATGATCTCTCTTGTAATGGAAGTGAACCAAGTCTCATGAACTGTCACAGAAAAAACAATGCACAGCTGTTTGGATCCAACTGTGAGCACAGTGAAGATGCTGGAGTGACATGTCAATGTAAGTGGTAGATATCTCCAATAAGTTGTGTTTTTATAATTCTGTTTTACAGCTTTGTGTATTGACGGAGAAGCTAGACTAGCAGTTTCTGAGGATGCCAATTTCTTCTATCTTGGCCAAACCAGTTATGATTCTTTGTACTATGACAAGAATGGCCTGCGTGTAGGCAGAGTGGAGATTTGTGTTGGTGGGAGATATGGAACTGTGTGTGATGATATGTGGGATGAAAAAGAGGCAAGCGTTCTCTGCAGGCAACTGGGATTCTCTGAATATGGTGAGTGTTCCTTGGAGATTCATACTTATATTAAGCAGCCATTTATTTACAGGTGCTCTAGCAATCAGTGCAGACATCTTTAACGAGGGAGACAGTCCAAAGCTGTTGACTTCAATGAACTGTCTTGGAAATGAGAGTCATATCTCTCAATGTGGAAAATCTCTCTTTAGAGGAATAAGCTGCCCTACTTCTGGAGTCGTTTGTCAAGATCCAGCTACATCTGGTGATGATAGCTGTAATAACACTCAAGTCCGTTTGTCCCAGTATGTGGACACCTCGTCCACCAGAGAAGGCAGAGTTGAACTCTGCCTGAATAGAGCCTGGGGCACAGTCTGCAACACTCTGTTTGATCAATTGGATGCCCAAGTCGCTTGCTCTCAATTAACTGGTTTCTCAGGCCAAGGTAAGTATTGTCCATGTCATAGTTGCATTAGACATACAGTCGTGATGATGTAGGTGCCAAGATTCTCCCTAATGGCTCACATGGAAGAGGTAGTGGTCCTATATATCTCTCTGATCTCAAGTGTGAAGGGAGGGAAAGAACTCTGCTGGAATGTCCCCGAACGCTGAACAGACCTGCTGGATTGGTGCAGTCATGTGACCACTCTCAAGATGTCGGAATAAGATGCCAAGGTAGGAATGCATCACATTTGTACATTCCAAGTTAAAATACTTATCTGGCTGCAGATATTAATGAATGTCTTATGAATAATGGAGGATGTGAACACAACTGTACAAATCTCGTTGGAAGTTACAACTGCTCATGTGTTGAAGGTTATGCACTACATTTGGATGGACATTTATGCAATGGTGAGAGTGAATAATAGTATGTCATTTTATTCATAATTGCATTGCATTCATAGATATTGATGAATGCGAAGAAGGGCTTCACATGTGTGCCTCCAATGCCACTTGTACCAACACTGAGGGAGGCTACAACTGCTCATGTGACACTGGATACCATGGAGATGGTTTCAATTGCAACAGTAAGTAAACTAAAAAAATGAATATACTAAGTTACCTTGATAACTTTTTTATAGATACTGATGAATGCTTGGATGGGATTGACAAGTGCCACACTGATGCCGAGTGTTCTGATACTGATGGAAGCTATCTATGTGTGTGTCATGATGGATATGCAGGAGATGGATACAACTGCACTGGTACATTAGACTTACCTGTTGATATAATACAAGTGAACACAGTATGCATGTATCCTAACTACAGCTATTGTTTTGTCATAAATGATCATTTTTCTGAATGCAGATATTGATGAGTGCTCTACGCATACTGATAACTGTAATACTTCTACATCTTACTGTGTTAATACTATTGGTGGATTCAGATGTAACTGCTCAGATGGTTTCAGAGAAACTGATGATGGAGAGTGTTTATGTGAGACTATTCAAACTATCACGGCAATAATGTAATACTTTTAACTATTCATTGAAATAGCAATTAATGAATGCAACGACAGTGCATTGCATGACTGTCATGAAGCTGCAAACTGCATTGATACATTTGGTAGTTACAATTGCATTTGCAAACAAGGTTACTTTGGAGATGGAATGAATTGCACTGGTATGGAGCTACTAATTCAAAAATAAAATGATTAACTCTTTCCTCTACATCATCATAGATGTTGACGAATGTTCCAACAGTTCTTTGAACAACTGTCATGTGAATGCTTCCTGTGATAATTACATTGGCAGTTTCAACTGCAGTTGCAATGATGGTTTTGAAGGAGATGGAATTTTCTGTGATGACGTAGACGAGTGTCAAGTAAACACCTCAGAGTGTCATGAGCATGGAAACTGCCACAACATTGTAGGCAGCTATGATTGCTCCTGCTCACCTGGATATGAAGGAAATGGTTTTGAATGCTCAGGTGCATGCATGTGTGCTTGATACAGTATAAAATCTATTACATGATATGCTGTAATTCCTTTCAGATATTGATGAATGCTCCTACTTCCCTTGTATAAATGCTGAGTGTGCCAATATCAATGGAACCTACCACTGTATGCCATGTCATAATGGATTTCATAAGAATCAATCAGATCTAATTGGACCTTGCGGTAAGCAATGCAAAATTCATCATAACATGATACAAAAACGTGTAAAAATTAGCCTGTTCTGATGGAGATGTGCGCCTGATGAACAGTTTTGGTCCATCTACTAGCAATGGAGAAGGAAGAATTGAAGTGTGTTATAACAACTCCTACTGGACAGTGTGTGATGACAGATGGGACAGTCTCGATGCTGGAGTGATATGCAGACAGCTAGGATACAGCTTTCATGGTAAAAATTCAATAAATAAATTTCTATTACTGATTCCTTCGTTCAAAATTAGATGCAATTCCTTACCACTTAAGTTACTTTGGCAATGTTTCTACTCCAATTCTTCTGGATAATATCAACTGCAACGGCTTGGAAACAAACCTCCTGCAATGTGCACACAATGGACTGGGAATACACAATTGTGATTCTTCTCAAACTGCAGGGATTCAATGTGAAGGTGACTTATATTTTCCTAGTATTGATTGTAATCATTTTATCTAAATTATTAGGATCATGTAATGAAGGCCATATACGACTGCTGACATCAACAGAGAGCAAAGACTATATTAGGGATGGAGAATTTGATGATCTCAGGGTTGGCAGGGTTGAAATATGTATAGATGAAAGGTATCATACAGTTTGTGATGATTCCTGGGACAACAAAGATGCCTCTGTGGTGTGCAGACAACTAGGATTATCTCCATTTGGTATGAAGTTGAATGATGATGAGAACACAGCTTATTGATAATCCTTTAAATCTCTAAACAGGAGCACTTGCCATAACTGGTGGTTTGTATGATGCTAGTGCTGATACATCGATTGCTCTGATTGAAGTTGAATGTGGAGGCCATGAAAACAACTTACTGAGTTGTCCATCACTGCAATCATCAAACTGTTCAACTCAAGAAAATGCTGTTGTTATCTGTCAAAGTGGGTAGTTATTTCAGTGTGAATTAACTCTTCACATATTTGATGATATTTCATAGCTCTAGACACAGAGTTTAGTGATTGTACTGATGGTGACATTCGTCTGAGGAATGGAACTAACTTCCTGGAGGGTAGAGTGGAAATCTGTATCAACAAAGCCTGGGGCACAATATGTGATAATGGTTTCAGTGTCGGAGATGCTAGAGCTGTGTGTAACCACCTTAAAGTTCCTTTTTCATGTATGAAGTTATGGAGTTTTGAATCATGTGCTGATAACTGTCTTCTATGATATTACAGATGCAGAAGTATATCCCAATCCTGTATTTGGATATGGAATGGGACCAATATACTTTGACAGAGTGCAATGTTTGGGGAGTGAATCTGATATACTATTACAATGTGGATCTAATTATTTTCATAGTTGTTCCCATTCTAATGATGTATCCATCAGTTGCAAAGGTACTTCAAAGGGTATTTCGTGATCATTTCTGAGGCAGTCCATTATTACATTCTTGATCATCACCTTATTTTCTTCTCTTTTTCTGCCTCACAGACATTGATGAGTGCTCAGTAAACAATGGGAACTGTACTGACATTTGTGTGAATGACATTCCCTACCACCACTGTGAATGTGAAGATGGAGATGAACTGGACCCAACTGGATTCACTTGCATCCACAATGTGCAGTGTTCTGGCAATGGAACCAACTTCACTTGCTCCTGTCTACCTGGTTATGAGGATACCACCACAGGTCAAGCATACAACTGCACTGGTAAATCAATGACACTACACTAATATCATGCTCGTTAGATAGATAATTATTTCGATTCAGATATAAATGAGTGTGACCAAGGATTAATTTCATGTCATGCTCACTCTCATTGTGTCAATGATGTAGGAGATTATCATTGTATTTGTAATAATGGTTTTATCAGAAATGGATCTAGTTGCTGTAAGTTACTAAGGATCAAGCTTCATAGTAAGAAAAACATATCTTATGCACAGATTGTAGTGATGGTGACTTGAGACTTATGAATGGTACAACAGTGTCAGAAGGTCGTGTGGAAATGTGTGTGAACAACAGTTATGGCACCATCTGTGATAGTCAGTGGGATATCCTCGATGCCAGAGTCACTTGTAGACAACTTGGTTTTTCAGATACTAGTAGGTCCTTGCCTACAAACATCTTTAATGGTAGATATTAAATAATCTTCTAACAGACGTCACTGCTCTAAGACTATCAGTATTTGGTGAGGGAAATGGACAAATCTTCTTGAGTCACCTGCTCTGTAATGGTAGTGAAATGGCACTGCACCGGTGCTCTTCTAGAGTTGGAAGTGAATGCAATAGTCATAAAACAGCTGGAGTGAGATGTGAAGGTAGAATTCTTCTGTTGTGATTCCTGTAATTTTATTTCTTCTTCTTTAGCCTCTTGCAGTGATGGTGATGTGCGACTGCTTGTTGGAGATGACTACGAGTTCTACAAGGGGGAGACTCAATATGATAAGGAATACTATGACCAAAATAGACTGTTAACCGGAAGAGTTGAAGTGTGTGTCAGAGGAAGACATGGGACTGTATGTGATGACTACTGGGACAATCAAGATGCTTCTGTAGTCTGCAGACAATTGGGATTTTCTCCGTATGGTGAGACTAATTCTAAATGTGTATGTGTTGACACTATGATATAACTGATCCAGGAGCCATTGCATTAACTGATCAACTATTTGCTGATGAACATGCAAATTTGCTCATTAGAGATATATACTGCAATGGATCAGAAGATTCTATTCTTGATTGCAAGCATAATGTACTACTTGAAACTCAATGTGGCTCCTTTGATGATGCGGGTGTTGTATGTCAAGGTACAATAGAGACCAATAACTCCATTTTTTAAAATTTCACAGAGAAATATTGCACATAGCTTCTTCAACTTTACTTGGAGATTGTATCAGTGGAGAAGTCAGACTCATAGGAGGTCATGATGATGAAAGACTAGGGACGAGAGAAGGAAGACTTCAAATCTGTTTCAACAATGCCTGGGGTACAGTATGCAATGCATCTTTTGGTATCCCTGATGCAATGGTTGCTTGCAATCAGTTGAGAGGATTTGATAGCACAGGTAAGAAGAAGAAAGTAGTGATGAAATTGTACAGAGCTACAAGGTTTCTAACTCAGTGGCTGAAGTCGTTTCTGGGACATCCATAGTCTTTTCTGGACCTATCTTTTTGGATCAGCTCTTGTGCTCAACATCTGATATGACCCTTCAAGACTGCAGACGTGGGATTCGTGGTGTAGGACTAACACTATGTGATCATGCCCAAGATGTCTGGGTGAGATGCAGTGGTAAGCTTATCCAACAGATCTCTAGTATTCTTAAATTTGTATTTCCCCCCTCTGTGATCAGATATAAATGAGTGTGTTTTTGATAATGGAGGCTGTGAACACTATTGTACTAACTCTGTTGGCAGTTTCAACTGCTCTTGTAGAGATGGCTACAACCTGCATGAAAATCTCAAAAATTGTACAAGTAAGTCTCATGCAATTAATTTTATATGTTCAACCATGATAAGTTCCCCTTGATGTAGACATTGATGAGTGCACTATGAATACACACTCATGTGATGATAATGCTCATTGTTTGGATACAAATGGAAGCTTTACCTGCTCATGTTTTCGTGGATTTAAAGGGAATGGTTCTATAAGGCAGTGTGAAGGTATTAATAGTAATGCTAGACTCCACTCTCTAGATAGTGACCCAATATAAACGTCTACGAGATTTTAGAGACACCTTGTGTTCGGGCAGCAATCGGTTCAATGTCTGTTACTATTGCAACCACATTTGGTTCTCAAAACCTCATGGGTGTTTATACTAGATCTCTAACTAGCATAGAAGTGATCAGCCACTGTCTATCATTCAGATACCCGACAATAATATGATGCATTATGATATAACAGTGACCTTGATAAAATTTTCTATCACATGTTAGACATCAACGAGTGTGAGGAGGGTACAGACAGCTGCCACATCAATGCATCCTGTTCAAATACCAATGGAAGTTTTGCCTGTTCTTGTGCTGAAGGATTTTCTGGAGATGGAATGATATGCACTAGTATGTTTAATATCTATTATTATGATAGCAACAGTATTACTGCTCAACTGTTTCAGATATCAATGAATGCCTGCACAGTCCATGTCATGATAATGCGACTTGCACAGATGCTACTGGAAGTTTTGATTGTTCATGTAATAATGGTTTTGATGGAAATAGCACTGTTTGCTTTGATATCAATGAATGTTTAAACAATCTATCATTATGTGACTTGAATTCAATGTGCGTGAATACAATGGGAAACTACACATGCCATTGCAATGAGGGTTATGAAGGAGATGGCTTTACTTGCAATGGTATGATCATAATGATATTCTGGATAATTATTATGTTTTGGGCATTTCCAGATATTAATGAATGTGATAAAGAATCAAATTGTCTCAATGCTGAGTGCATGAACATTAATGGAAGTTACATTTGTAATCCTTGTCATCCTGGATTCTTGAAGAATCATACTCTCAGCTTGCAATCTTCATGTGGTATGTTAATTTATATGACCAGTATATTGCTAGCTAATCACATCCTCTACATAGTGTGCTCTGATGGAGATGTTCGCCTGATGAACAGTTCTGGTCCATCTACTAGCAGTGGAGAAGGAAGAGTTGAAGTGTGTTATAACAACTCCTACTGGACAGTGTGTGATGACAGATGGGACAAAAGTGATGCAGGAGTGGTCTGCAGACAGCTGGGATTCAATTTTGAAAGTAAACACAGCGATAATTATTAGTACATGAGCACTTCAGATTCTATTCAATATACACTAGATTCTATTCCAATACGCTATGGAAATGGATCAGGTTTAATCTTATTGGATAATGTTCTTTGTCGGGGTGGAGAGGCTGACTTACTTCACTGTGACCACAATGGAATTCAAATTCATAACTGCGACTCCTCAGAGACAGCTGGAGTTTTCTGTGAAGGTAAAGTGTCCAGGTTATTTCAGGTCTCTCTAAAAGAGAATCCTAACACCATAGGTCATTGCTTGGAAGGGAGCATTCGTCTGCTGAGATCTAGTGAAGACAGAGATTATCAGAGTGATCAGGAGGAAGATGATGTGATGTCAGGAAGAGTGGAGGTGTGTGTTGGAGGAAGGTATGGTGCCGTGTGTGATGATGACTCCTGGGACAACAAGGATGCTTCTGTTGTCTGCAAACAGCAAGGATTTTCACGATATGGTATGACTATTGTGATATTGCATCAAATTTGAGTTCATTCAATACCATTGGATTAGGTTCTATTGCAAGTGGTGGAGGAATTTTTAGTGATCCCACCACTACTCATTCTATCCTGGGAAATATCCACTGTACTGGTCAAGAAAATGCCCTGCTAAACTGCTCTCATGCTCAAACTTCAAGCTGCTTTTCTCAAGAAAATGCAGTAGTATTTTGCCAAGGTAGAGTTACTAGATGTGCACAATTGCTCCACTAAAGTTTGTTATATTTATGTAGATCAAATCACTCAATCAAATATGTGCACTGATGGGGAAGTTCGACTTGTTGGAGGTAGCAATCAACTAGAAGGCAGGGTAGAAATCTGTATTAACAAAGCATGGGGCACAGTTTGTGATAATGGATTCAACCAGGAAGATGCTGTCATCATTTGTGATCAATTAAAAGTACCATATGAAAGTGAGCCACATGTGCTGCATGAATTACTTAGCATGAGTTATTTCATATTAAATAGGAGCAGAGGCCATTCCAGGCTCTCATTTTGGTTCTGGAACTGGGCCTATTTTTATCAATAAGTTAGAATGCACTGGATTGGAAAGAAATATTTTAGAGTGCAGGTCAAATTTTGAAATTCAGCAATGTTCTCACTTGGATGATGCTTCAGTACATTGCATTGGTAGGAGAATTTTTGTGATTTAATTTCTTATTTACTCTAAATATTTCATGGTAGACGTTGACGAGTGCTCAGTAAACAATGGGAACTGTACTGACATTTGTGTGAATGACATTCCCTACCACCACTGTGAATGTGAAGATGGAGATGAACTGGATCCAACTGGATTCACTTGCATCCATAATGTGGAGTGTTCTGGTAATAGAACCAACTTCACTTGCTCTTGTCTACCTGGTTATGAGGACACCACCACAGGCCAAGCATACAACTGCACAGGTAATCATGTGCATGAAGATGCTTCAATGGAATCGATACCTTTTTCTTACTCATAGATATCAATGAATGCAACCTGACTCTACATAGCTGCACTGAAAACTCTCACTGTGTCAACAATGATGGAGGATTCACATGCCCTTGTAATCAAGGATACTACAAAAAATCAAATAATTCAAGCTGCTGTAAGCAAAATTGTTTTGTTTTGTTGTTATTTTTGTGTTTTTGTTTTTTATTGTTGTTGTTTTTTTTATGTGGTATGCATTTTTTCTTTTTCTTTTTTTAATAGCATGTAATGATGGGGATCTAATCTTACTGGATGGAGCTACTGAAATGGAAGGTCGTATTGAAATTTGCATTAACAACAGTTATGGAAGTATTTGTAATAATCGTTGGGATGTACTTGATGCTACAGTTGCTTGCAAGCAACTAGAATTTTCTAGTATAAGTAAGATATCTGATTATCAAATTTTGGAATAGAGCAATGATAAATTATTTAAATGCAACAGATGCAACTATAAACTTCTTTGTAATGGGATCTGGACCTATACTGCTGAGTGGATTATTATGTAATGGTTCTGAAGATACTCTGTTAGCATGTGAAAGAAGTCGTACTCCTGAATCATGTGATCATTCCATGGATGCTGGAATAAGATGTGAAGGTGAAATAACAAGTGATGTTTAAGCTTTAAATTATTCACTATGATGTATAGCCTCTTGCAGTAGTGGTGATGTTCGACTGCTCATTGGTGATAACTACGAATACTATCTAGGAAACACTGCCCTTGATGACCATTATTATGACAGAGATAGATTACTGACAGGAAGAGTAGAAGTTTGTATCGGTGGGAGGTATGGCACAGTATGCGACGACTTCTGGGACAATCATGATGCATCTGTAGTTTGTAGGCAGTTAGGATTTTCAGCTTATGGTGAGATGAGACCGACTATTTGGACAATAGTTATTGTATGTGCCTCCTACTACATCTTTCAGGTGCAATTGCTTTAACCAACCAAGTGTTCTCTGATCCACAAGCTAACTTAGTTTTGAGGGATGTGACCTGTAATGGTTCCGAGTCTTCACTCCTTGACTGTGAACACAACCAACTAGGAGAGGTATTTTGCAGTGCTTTGGATGATGCAGGTGTTGTGTGTCAAGGTAATGTGCTATACTCAGTAACACTAATACATAATTATTTTCTACTTCATTACTCTGTAGGCTTCAGTGTTTCATATGGGAACTGTGCTGATGGGGATCTGCGTTTAGAAGGAGGCCAAATTAATAATACTGAGGGAACCAAAGATGGCAGGCTTGAACTTTGTATCAATAATGCCTGGGGAACTATTTGTAATAATTCCTTCAATGTTCCTGATGCTAGAGTTGCCTGCAAACAGCTCACAGGATTCACGCAGGAAGGTGCTGGTAGTCAATTGTTTATTTATGTCATGTTTTTTATCTTTCTACATTAGTAGCTAGAGATTATGCAAATAAATTTCATATCTGACTAGGTGCTGAGGTCGTAGAGCCAAGATCTTTCATATCTCATGGACCAATATTTTTGGATCAACTGTACTGTGAGGATACAAACTATATGCTTCAAGACTGCAATAGAGGGATTGTAGCTACTGGCCTTACTGCATGTCAACACATTCAAGATGTCTGGATCATGTGCAGAGGTATGATTCATCTTTGTCGCCACCCATACAACCCCTGTACGATATGATTATGTTATTCAAGATGTTGATGAATGCCATACATCAAATGGTGGCTGTGAGCATCTATGTAATAATACAATTGGAAGTTTCAAATGTGACTGTGACAATGGCTACAAACTTGATGCCAATTCTTTAAATTGTTCTGGTAAACATAATAATCTCCTCTTTAGATCATTGTAGTAGTTGAAGCTGTAAATTTGCAGATGTCAATGAATGTGATTTGAATGTGGATGATTGTGACATCAATGCTTTCTGTGTCAACACTGATGGAAGTTATAACTGCCACTGTTTGCCTGGTTTCAGAGGAGATGGAAGGAATGGCTCCTGCAATGGTAGCTATTTAATGGTACTCAACCCCATACTTTGACATCACTCTGATTCACCTCCAGATACTGATGAATGTCTAGAGGATTCCCACAGCTGCCATACCAATGCCACTTGCCATAATGACATTGGTAACTACACTTGTGAATGCTACGCTGGATTCATAGGAGATGGTTATTCTTGTGAAAGTAAATACATCAATAGCCAAATGTTAAAGTAATCTTGCAATTACTTTGTTGCTGTTATGTGTAGATATTAATGAGTGTTCTAATGCAAGGCTCCATAACTGCCATGAGCATGCCAACTGCAGCGATAATGTGGGAAGTTTTGAATGTGAATGTTTCACAGGCTTTAGAGGAAATGGAACATCCTGTGCTGATATTGATGAGTGTTTGGAAAATATTTCTGAGTGCCATCCATTTGCCTTGTGTAATAATACAATTGGGAACTATCAGTGTGCATGTCAATCTGGATTTGAAGGCAATGGGAATATATGTGAAGGTATATAACTGACTTACAGGTACAATGTCCTGAATTTAATATTTCTTATTCCAGATATTGATGAGTGTGCTTTGATTGACCCATGCACAAATGCTGACTGTTTCAATTTGCTTGGGAATTATACCTGTGGGCACTGTCATCATGGATTCATTCGACAAGATAACAGCACAGATTCAATCCTACCTTGCTGTAAGCTCAAGAGATTATGTAGTGAATTAACATACAATGATAATGAACCTTATCTGCTTTGATAGATTGCTATGATGGAGATATTCGACTTATGAATGGCTCTATACCATCTGCTAGCAATAGAGAAGGACGTGTGGAAGTGTGTTACAACAACTCCTACTGGACAGTATGTGATGATCGATGGGACAGTCTTGATGCTGGAGTGGTGTGTAGGCAACTGGGATTCTTAGCACCAGGTTGGAATTCATTTTTATTTTTAACACCTCCACTTTATACTATTGGATTCTTCAACAGAATCTGTACCAATACGAAACAGTATGTACGGAAGTGGATCTGTTTCTATCCTTCTTGATAATGTACTCTGCCATGGCAAGGAAGACACATTACTCAAATGCCAGGCCAATCCTGTGGGAGTTCATGATTGTAATCAAAATGAAATAGCTGGAGTCATTTGTGAAGGTATATGCCGATTATTATGACCAAAAACATCAATAACTTTTGTGTTTCACTTCACATACATAATGTTTCACTTTCTCAATAGGGCAATGTATCAGAGGTAGTGTACGACTAATGAAATCAACTGCTATATTGGACTATATCAGTGAAGAGGACTTCAATGAACTACTGATGGGTAGAGTAGAAGTCTGCCTGGGAGAAAGATATGGGACTATATGTAGTGATTCTTGGGACAACCATGATGCTTCTGTACTCTGCAGACAACTAGGATTCTCACCTTTTGGTAAGTAAATCATTCAACCTATGTAATGCTTATAATTATCATTAAATACAGGAGCTTTTTCCGTACCTGGAGGATTATTCAGTACTCCTGCTGCAACAACTCAAGTGCTCTCTAATATCACTTGCAATGGCTATGAAAAAGACATTTTAGAATGTTCCGTGGAATATTCCAATGAGTGCAGATCTCAAGAAAATGCTGTGGCATTTTGTCAAGGTATAGCTCAATGATAAAGATACTATTCATTCACTTTTTTTACTTGATAGATCATGATACAGAGCTTAGCAATTGCTCTGATGGAGATATTCGTCTGGTTGGAGGCACTAACCCTCTGGAGGGTAGAGTGGAAGTCTGCATCAATAAAGCTTGGGGCACAATATGTGATGTTGGATTTAGCACTGAGGATGCCACAGTAATCTGCAACCTGCTTGGAGTTCCCTACAGAAGTAAGTCTGCATGTGTGAAATGTTAATGGAATATTAATGATACTTCTTCTCATGATAGATGCAGTTCCACTTACTGAAGAATATTTTGGATCCGGAACTGGACCTATCTTTCTAAATAGACTATCGTGTGCTGGTAGTGAGACCGATATATTGGAATGCAACTCTAATCCTATCACTTCTTCATGTACTCATTTGAAGGATGCTTTAGTGAGGTGCACTGGTAAGAATTCCAATGCTGTTATTATAAGTACATTTCTAAATCCATTAATCTATAATTACAGACATTGATGAGTGTTCAGTAAACAATGGGAACTGTAGTGACATTTGTGTGAATGACATTCCCTACCACCACTGTGAATGTGAAGATGGAGATGAACTGGACCCAACTGGATTCACTTGCATCCACAATGTGCAGTGTTCTGGCAATGGAACCAACTTCACTTGTTCTTGTCTACCTGGTTATGAGGACACCACCACAGGCCAAGCATACAACTGCACTGGTAGTATTATGCAGTTGCTAATTCATCAAAATAATCTTTTTTATATAACTTTGCAGATGTAGATGAGTGTTCTTCAGACAGTGCTAACTGTACAGAACACTCTCACTGCATAAATACTAACGGAAGTTATGTCTGTAACTGTGATAGTGGTTATTATAGAAATCAATCCAACTGCTGTAAGTGTTGTTTATTTATATTTATATAGTTTATTTTCCCTATGCATAGTGTGTAACTATGGAGACCTACAACTAGTGGGTGGAAATGAGATTGAAGGTCTTGTTGAAGTGTGCCATAACAATACCTATGTGTCTATTTGTCACTCCAAGTGGGATGTACTTGATGGCAGAGTGGCTTGTCAACAACTTGGATATGCAAGGACTAGTAATAATTATTCCTATCCTGCTTGCAGAATAATGACAGCATATTGTTGCTATACTCTACAGATATAACTGTGTACAGCCAAGAAAGTACAGAGGCAGTATCTGGTTTCAGGGACTTTGTCTGCAATGGAAACGAATCTTTTCTAGTGGACTGTAAACATGATACAGTTGCATTGTGTGAACCATTGAGAACTGCAGGAGTGAGATGCAGTGGTGAATTAGCTTGATAATAATACTGGTAGCAACTGAATTTACCCTTCTGTATCTCTAAATTTCAGCATCATGCAGTGAAGGAGAGGTTAGATTGCTGGTTGGTGGCAATTACGAGTTTTATCTTGGAGAAGCTGCCTTTGGTGATAGTATATACGGCAGTTCTGGCTTGAGGGCAGGAAGGGTTGAAGTCTGCATTAGAGGAAGATATGGGACTGTGTGTGATAACTACTGGGAAAATCAGGATGCATCTGTAGTTTGCCAGCAACTTGGATTCTCTAGATATGGCAAGTTCTAATATTATTTACAGCTAGGGAATAGACTTATTCTTTCCTTCTGTAGGTGCTATTGCATTAACTGATCAGCAGTTCAGTGAGCAATACAGAAATATACTTCTCCATGATTTGCACTGTAATGGTTCTGAAATGAACATACTTGATTGCAAGCACAATATCATATTAAAAGAAACATGTGGGCCTTTGGAAGATGCAGGAATTGTGTGTCAAGGTACTTCATATTATTTCATTACTTATCCATGATATCAAGATTTTGATTTTTTTAGATACTGATACACAGCATTTTGACTGTAATGATGGAGAACTGAGGCTTGAAGGTGGAGTTGATAACGCCATTGCTAGAACTGGAAGACTGGAGATTTGTTTTAATCAAGCATGGGGGACAGTCTGCAACACATCCTTCAGTGTTCCTGATGCCATAATTGCATGTAGTCAATTGATAGGTTTTGAAAGTGAAGGTAATATACCTCTTACTGCACAATATTAACTCTACGTATGGAATGTACCTCTCAGGAGTGGAGATTTTAAGTCCTGTTTCAACCTTGAACTCTGGACCAATATATCTGGACGAGTTATTTTGTACGAAACATGATGTTGCCCTTCAGGACTGCAAGAAAGGAATTCATGGCCTGGGCTTAACTACATGTAACCATGACCAAGATGTTTGGCTCAAATGCAATGGTATTTCAATCCTAAAGAAACAATAATTATGAGATTATTATGACCTCAATGGTGTGTTTTTCATCATACAGATATTGATGAGTGCTCTACTCTAAATGGAGGATGTGAACACAATTGCAGCAACACTATAGGTAGTTACAAATGTAGTTGTTGGAATGGATACTCTCTGGATGAAAACAATCTTAACTGTTCCAGTAAGTTCTTCAGCTATGATATTATATTCATGACTCTGCTTTGATATCATTATTCTAGATATCGATGAATGCCAGCTTGGAATTCACAACTGTGATGAAAATGCCCTCTGTTCTGACACTGAAGGTAGCTTTGTATGCACTTGTACAGAGGGATATGAAGGCAATGGAACCATAGAACACTGCTACGGTATGTATTACTATCACATAATATATATTTCATCATCATCTGGCTATCAATTTTATTGAAGATATTGACGAGTGTTTGAGTGCAACTCACAATTGCCATGCTAATGCAAGATGTTCCAATACAGTTGGAAACTATACATGCCTCTGTACTGATGGCTATGAAGGCAATGGAGTCCACTGTCAAAGTATGTCATTTAGTACCTCACAAAGAATCATATATTCAGTCCAAAATAAATGAATTTGTATGTAGATATAAATGAATGCTCTGATGAAGGACTGCACAATTGTCATGAAAGAGCAATTTGTGATGATACAAATGGAGGCTTCAACTGTACATGTATTGATGGCTTTGAAGGAAATGGAACCATTTGTGATGGTTAGATAACAGCCCAATAGCCAGTTATACCTTTCCTTTTACGACTCAACCTATACTCCAGATATAAATGAATGTTTGACAAATCTCTATGCTTGTGACTTTAATGCCAACTGTACTAACACTCTTGGAAACTACTCTTGCATGTGTGATCAGGGTTATGATGGAGATGGATTTTCATGTCAAGGTGAGAATATAATTATAATCCCCAGTACATTCTGGATGATCTATATATCTCGACAGACATTGATGAATGTCAGCTTGGTGCACTGTGCAAGAACTCTGATTGTATCAACTTAAATGGGACCTACACTTGTGGAACCTGTTATTATGGATTCAGAAGAACTAGAATTGACCAGTCTCAAGAACCTTGCTGTAAGTTTGCAAGTATATTCATTACTGTCTCAGTGATGACTGTGATATTTAGTATGCTCTGATGGAGAGGTTCAGCTCATGAATGGATCAGTACCTTCTACTAGTAGTAATGAAGGTCGGGTGGAATTATGTTTCAACAATTCATACTGGACAGTGTGTGATGATCGGTGGGATAGTATTGATGCAGGAGTGGTCTGCAGACAGTTAAGATACTCTTTTATGGGTGAGGCTAATAATCTGATGTGATCATACATTCGATCAATAATTATAACCAACTCTAGATGCTTTCCCAATCAAGAAGAGTGCTTATGGTAATTCAACCGCTCCCATTCTTTTGGACAATGTCCATTGTCAGAAAGGAGACAGTAATCTCCTCACATGTGCTCACAACGGTATTGGAGTACATAATTGCAATGATCAAGAAACTGCTGGAGTTATCTGTGATGGTACAATGAGTGTTATTATTATTAGCATCCTATTCATGATGACATCATCACTGTTACAGGAGCGTGTATTGAAGGAACTGTTAGACTACTGACATCATCTGAGATTACTGACTATGTTGGTAACAGGCATTTGGATGACCTAACAATGGGAAGAGTTGAAGTGTGTGTTGGAGGGAGGTATGGGACCATGTGTGATGACTCGTGGGACAACAAGGATGCCTCTGTAGTCTGTAGACAACTGGGACTATCACCTTATGGTGGGTAATACGTAATTACTGTACAATAAATGCACAAATAATCATCATGATATATTATAGGTGCTATTGCTCGTACTGGTGGTGTTTTCAGCACTGGTGCCTCTGCCAATAGCTTTGTGATATCCAATATTAGATGCAGTGGCATAGAACAGGAACTGACAGACTGTTTAGTTGAATATTCATCCAACTGCCCAACTCTAGAAAATGCTGCAGTCTTCTGTCAAGGTAACTTATGTTAGTTCATAACATCTAATGGAACAATCTTGTGCCTTAACTGGGCAGAAGTGGAGACTGAATTTAATAATTGCACTGATGGAGACCTTCGTCTGATGGGTGGCAGTAATTCACTAGAGGGCAGAGTGGAAGTCTGTATCAACAGAGCCTGGGGCACAATATGTGACAATGGATTCAATGCTGAAGATGCTACTGTCATTTGTAATCATTTTGAAGTACCTTATAAAAGCAAGTCATTCAAAATAATTTCTAGTGGACAAATATTAAAATACCTTTCATAATAGGAGCAGCTGTTTTAAGGAACACCAACTTCTCTGCTGGAGCTGGGCCTATTTTCATCAACCAATTGGAATGTGGAGGATCAGAAGAAAATATCCTGGAGTGCAGATTTACCGATCAAACTGATCAGTGTTCTCATTCTGATGATAGTGCAATGCATTGTATCGGTGAGAAACTATAATGTTTTCTTCATATATTTATACATTTTTACTATAGACATTGACGAGTGTTCAGTAAACAATGGGAACTGTAGTGACATTTGTGTGAATGACATTCCCTACCACCACTGTGAATGTGAAGATGGAGATGAACTGGACCCAACTGGATTCACTTGCATCCACAATGTGCAGTGTTCTGGTAATGGAACCAACTTCACTTGCTCCTGCCTGCCTGGTTATGAGGATACCACCACAGGCCATGCATACAACTGCACTGGTGAGACTGCAATAATGTTTAACTGCCAAAAGCAACAGTTTCTGTTTTACACAGATATTAATGAGTGCATGACTGATGAGCAGTGTCCAAGAAATTCTTACTGTGTGAATGAAGCTGGGAGTTACAAGTGTGTATGTGAAAATGGATATTTCTATAATAACCAGTCAACTTGCTGTAAGAAATAATTACATATTGTTTGAATAATAACGTTTGGACTTACTTTAGTTTGTCTCGACAATGACTTGAGATTGATAAATGGACTGACTGAGATGGAAGGTCGTGTAGAAATTTGCAGAAATAACAGCTATGGCACCATCTGTGATAATGGCTGGGACATACTTGATGCTCGAGTAGCATGTCGCCAATTAGGCTATTCAGATGAAAGTAGGTCTCTTTTTTTAGTTTTCATCTCATAGCTGAGAATGCTACTTTCCCACAGATGTGACCATACTTCAACAAGCCTTTTCTAGTGCAAGTTCAGAAACATCTGTTTTATTAACTGGTCTGATGTGTTCAGGAAATGAAAGTTCTTTAGCAGACTGTCAGTACAACTCAGGTCCAATTTTATGTTTGCATTCAAGGGAGGCAGGAATGAGATGTGGAGGTAAACCTTACATACAGAAGTTGGAACAACAATTATCATTTAATTTCTTTAGCCTCTTGTAGTGACGGTGATGTACGACTGCTTGTTGGAGATAATTATGAATTCTATTTGGGGGAAACTGAATTTGATGATCATTTCTATGAGAAAGAGAGACTCATAAATGGAAGAGTGGAAGTGTGTCTTGGTGGGAGGTATGGTACAGTTTGTGATGACTACTGGGACAACCAAGACGCATCAGTAGTCTGCAGACAACTAGGATTCTCCCCTTATGGTTGGTGTACATATCAGTTAGTGCCATATGACATTACTTTAATAATAGGTGCTATTGGTTTGAACAATGAAGTATTTTCAGATCCACAAGCAAATTTGCTGATTAGGGATATAAGTTGCAACGGATCAGAAAACTCTCTTCTATCCTGTCAATACAATAACCTGCTTGAAACTTTTTGTGGACCCTTGGATGATGCTGGTGTAGTGTGCCAAGGTCAGAGTGCATATCATGTTTTGAACCAGCATGATTGAATGTAGTAATAATCGTTTCTTTAGCAAGTTCCACTGAGCAGGGAAGATGTGCTGATGGAGAACTTAGGCTTGAAGCTAGAGAGGATGATTTAGATCGTGGTATTAGTGAAGGCAGACTGGAAATCTGCTTTAATGATGCCTGGGGGACTGTTTGCAACAACTCATTTGGAATCCCTGATGCTCGGATAGCATGTGGTCAAGTAATAGGCTTCCAGAGAGATGGTAATACACAATATTAAAATTCTTATTATTAAAGAATCTAATTCTTGTTCCTAGGGGCACAAATTATCACTCGAAATAGTACAGATGTAGCATCAGGGCCAATATTTCTAGACCAACTGTTCTGTTCTGAATCAGATATATCTCTACAAACTTGTGACAAAGGAATTATTGCTGTGGGCTTGACTACTTGTGACCATTCTCATGATGTCCAGTTGATTTGTGCAGGTGAAGCATTATCATCCAACTGAAATTCTAAAGTTTGAGTTTGTATTTGTACTTAATATTGATAGATACAAATGAGTGTTTAATGAACAATGGTGGATGTGAGCACTTCTGCACTAACACTATTGGGAGCTTCAATTGCAGCTGTGATGATGGATATGACCTTGACAACAACAACATAAACTGCACAAGTATGTGAAGACTTGTAACTATTACTAATGAGAAAACTTTCTTTGTGACAGATATTGATGAATGTGCAAAAGGGAGTCATAACTGTGATAAGAATGCTGGATGTAAGGATATAGATGGCAGCTTTTTGTGCTATTGTTTAGATGGATACACTGGAAACGGGACTACCAGTAACTGTTTTGGTACAACTTAATACCCAATATTAGACTATTGAGGTTATCATGATAATTTTTGTACTCAGATATCAATGAATGCAGTGATGGAACTGACAATTGCCATGTCAATGCAACTTGTTTTAATGCTGTTGGTAATTTCAGTTGTGCATGTAATAACGGATTCCAAGGAGATGGAGTCGACTGCACCAGTAAATATTAAATACTTAATTGTTAATTAAGGTTTTGGCTCATTTTGTTGTTTTTTTTGTACTTCTTGTAGATATCGATGAATGTTCCACTAACTCACATAACTGCAATGATAACGCAACTTGTGAAGATAGCATTGGAGACTTCCACTGCAACTGTAACTCTGGTTTCTATGGAAATGGCACCATTTGTGAAGGTAAGCTAGACTGAAAATATTACACATTGAGACATTTTATATAATTATGCAGATATCAATGAGTGCATTACAAACCAATCTCTATGTCACCCTGAAGCACATTGTGTCAACTTAATTGGAAGTCACGAATGTTACTGCTCTAGAGGCTTCTCTGGAAATGGAACTGAATGTGCAGGTGCCAATTTAGTAAGGCATGTCAGAATGAGTATTAAATTGAGTATGGGCTGCAGATATTGATGAATGTCTGAGTGATTCACCATGTGTTAATGCTGACTGTTTCAATATTAATGCCACATACTACTGTGGATCATGCTACCATGGGTTTCATCGACTTCAATCTTCAGACAATCGCACCACAGAATCATGCTGTGAGTATAATGATTAAAACATCGTATTCTGCTCTTATTGAATTAATTTCTACGTCCAGCATGTTCTGATGGAGATGTGCGCTTGATGAACAGTTCTGGTCCATCTACTAGCAGTGTAGAAGGAAGAGTTGAAGTGTGTTACAATAACTCCTACTGGACAGTGTGTGATGACAGATGGGACAGTCTCGATGCTGGAGTGGTCTGTAGACAACTGGGATATGCCTTTGAAAGTGAGGAGATTGATTTCTCATGAAATATCACTATTCTATTACTGACTTTGTAGATTCCATCCCTGTTCGAAACGGTTTCTTTGGTAATGCCTCTGTTCCACTACTCCTTGACAATGTTATATGTCGAGGCACAGAAACACACCTCCTACAGTGTGCCCATAATGGATTAAGAAACCACAACTGTGACTCTCTTGAAACTGCTGGAGTACAATGTGAAGGTGAATTAAATTGAATCAAATTGATGGAATTCCAAAGTATTGTATGATATGACAGGACAATGCCTAAATGGAGACATCAGACTTCTCAAAAATACTGGAGTTCTGGATTATGTCGTTGCTGGAAACTTTGATGACTTGATGATGGGTAGAGTTGAAGTGTGTATTGAAGGAGAATATGGAAGTGTGTGTGATGACTCTTGGGACAATGAAGATGCCTCAGTGGTCTGTAGGCAGCTAGGATTCTCAGCCTATGGTGAAATAGAATTGTCCGAATACCTCAGCTGTTATATTATCCAATGACCATGCAGGTGCTATTGGTTCCACTGGTGGTTTATTTGGTGGAAATCGTCAGTCAGTAATAAATGATGTGAAGTGCAATAGCTCTGAACTCAAACTTTTAGACTGTCATCATCGACAATCAAATCATTGTCCCACTCAAGAGGATGCTGTTGTATTCTGCCAAGGTAAAGTGTAGCAGTGTAAATATGTGAGAGAAAGTTACAGGTTTTGCATACACAGTTATTGAGACTGAAGGGAGTAACTGTGCTGATGGAGATGTCCGTCTAGCAGGAGGAAGTAACCCACTGGAGGGCCGAGTAGAAATCTGCATTAACAATGCTTGGGGCAGTGTGTGTGACAATGGATTCAGTTCTGAGGATGCAACTGTAGTTTGCAATCAACTCGGCCTCCCATATAATGGTATATACGGAATTTAGTGCTATAATATTTAGTACAATGATGTTTTATGACAGAAGTGGCTACCATACCGAATGCTCACTTTGGAGGAGGAACAGGACCGATATTCTTAGATAGACTGGCATGTGTTGGTAACGAAGATACAATATTGGAGTGCAGCCATGCTAGACTTCATCTCTGCTCCCACACAGATGATGTATCAGTGAGATGTCTAGGTAAAAAAATAATTTCTTAAAATTACTAAGGTAATAATACTTCTAACAATGATATAGACATTGATGAGTGCTCAGTAAACAATGGGAACTGTAGTGACATTTGTGTGAATGACATTCCCTACCACCACTGTGAATGTGAAGATGGAGATGAACTGGACCCAACTGGATTCACTTGCATCCACAATGTGCAGTGTTCTGGCAATGGAACCAACTTCACTTGCTCTTGTCTACCTGGTTATGAGGATACCACCACAGGCCAAGCATACAACTGCACAGGTATATTTTATTAGTGTAGCGATCAAACAAATATCAGCATCAACTGCATTAAGCAGATATTGATGAGTGTGTGAACATTCCGAACCTTTGTCCTGCAAATTCCCATTGTGTTAACACTGATGGGAACTACACTTGTGTCTGTGATCAAGGATACTACTACAGCAATGAATCAACATGCTGTGAGTTGGGACTAATGACTATTACTCTCCATCCAATTCCTCTTGCTATTGTGTTATGTTGTGTCTCACTGCTTATTGCAGATTGCATTGACGGTGACTTGAAGCTTGTGAACGGAAGCTCAATGATGGAAGGTCGTGTGGAGATTTGTAGGAATAATACCTTTGGCACAATTTGTGATAGGCATTGGGATATACTTGACATTAAAGTAGCATGCAAGAAATTAGGATTCTCAGATACTAGTAAGTCTTAATTTTTCTATCAGATATATTACTTAATGCACAAATTTTATTAGATGTTACAGACTTGAGACAAACCTACTATGGTCAAGGTGTTGGTTTAGTGTTCTTAAGTGACATATTTTGTAATGGAACTGAGAATTCACTACTTGATTGCATGCACACGACAATGATCAGTTCAGAGTGTGATCACTCAAGGGATGCTGGAGCAAAGTGTGGAGGCAAGTGACTCAAACTTTCATTTAAAGAGAGATAATTAGTTATTACATCATCTGCCTGCAGCTTCTTGTAGTGATGGTGATCTGAGACTGCTTGTTGGTGATAACTATGAGTACTACCTAGGAGAAACAACATATGACGACCATTACTATGATAAGAATGGACTATTGACTGGTAGAGTTGAAGTGTGTCTTGGAGGGAGATATGGAACTGTGTGTGATGACTACTGGGACAACCATGATGCCTCTGTAGTCTGCAGACAACTAGGATTCTCACCTTATGGTACTTTATCATTGAATGGATGTGTATGAATATCATTGAATGTTTTCACCTACCAAGGGGCCATTGCATTGACTGACCAAGTGTTCAGTGATGAACGTGCCAGTCTGCTTCTACGGGATATCAATTGCAATGGGAATGAAAGTGCCCTTTTAGAGTGCAGTCACAACAGACTCCTACAAACATCTTGTGGACCATTGGAAGATGCTGGTGTCATTTGTCAAGGTAAAAGTACTGATAAATAAGGTCATAATTATTATTATGACTGTTTACAGGAATAACTACTCCTCCTTCTGATTGTGTGGATGGAAATATCAGGCTAGTTGATGGAACAGAGACTCCTTGTACCAGAGATGGAAGGCTTGAGATCTGCATCAATCGTGCGTGGGGTACAGTCTGCAACAGCTCCTTCAGTATCCCTGATGCCAAGACAGCCTGCAACCAGCTGATTGGATTTGAAAGAGAAGGTATGACTAGAAAATAACAGGTCAATGAAAGAGATTTCATTTTATGAGTACCAGGAAGACTTCTAGTTCTTAACAGACTAGTGATAGAATCTGATACATAACTTGATTGTTCAGGAGCTAAATTGGTGGAACCTTCATCTTTTAAGAACTCTGGACCAATTTATTTGGATGAGCTATTTTGTACTGACATGGATGAAACCATTCAAGAGTGTCAAAGAGGAATCAGGGCCATCGGATTGACCACTTGCACTCATCTTGAAGACATTTGGATTCAATGCAATGGTTTGCAAGAATGTAACTCGTACTTCACTGACTCATAATTATCTTCTCATTGCAGATACTGATGAATGTGATAGAGGAAATGGTGGATGTGAACACAGCTGCATCAACTCTGTGGGCAGTTTCAAGTGTGTGTGTGATGAAGGGTACCGATTAGACAGAAATAAATACAACTGTACCGGTAAATCTGAAGTAACTGGTCATTTATCTAATCTTGAATCAAATTATTCCCAAATCAGACATTGATGAATGCGATCTTGGTCTTCATGACTGTGATATCAATGCTGAATGTTTCAACGAAGCAGGAACTTTCTCTTGCATGTGTGGATCAGGATACACTGGCAATGGAACTAATGGCACTTGTTCAGGTATCTTCTCTCTTGATGAAATTAACTGATTACCCAAAACCCCAATAACTTTTTTCTTTAGATATTAATGAATGTAATGAGGAGACCCACAATTGCCATTCTAATGCTACTTGTCAAAATACATTCGGAAACTTCAGCTGTGTATGTGATCATGGGTTTGAAGGAGATGGACTCAGATGTTCAAGTACTTCATAGCATACTTCCTCTGAACTGTTTAAATAGTCTTTTTTTATCTTCTTCCAGATATCAACGAATGTTCTGATGAAGCCCTCAATAATTGTCACTTGAATGCAAGCTGTTCTGATAACATTGGAGGCTTTGACTGTTCTTGCAACTCAGGATTTTATGGCAATGGAACATCATGTTATGGTATAATGTTATAAAGGCATATATAATATTGATATAGTAACACTCTCAATTGTATCTACAGACATTAATGAGTGTCTGAATAGTTCTTCAAGTTGTGATCAAAATGCCATGTGTATCAACACTATTGGCAGCTATGAATGTTATTGTTTATCTGGTTTCAAAGGCAGTGGCTTCATTTGTAAAGGTTAGAGATCCATAAACAAACATGGCAGATTTTCATTGAAGGAGTCATTTATTTCAGATGTGGATGAATGTTCATCAAGTCAGCCTTGTATCAATGCGGACTGTATCAACCATGCCGGGAATTACAGCTGTGGATCATGCTACCCTGGATTCTCCAGAACCGTCAATTCTTCATTATCACAGTATCCATGCGGTATTACAATAATATATTTCTTCAAGGATGAGTGATTATCTATTATCTAATAGAGTGTTCTGATGGAGATGTACAACTGATGAATAGCTCTGGTCCCTCTACTGACAGTGGGAGAGGACAAGTTCAAGTGTGTTATAACAACTCTTACTGGACAGTGTGTGATGACAGGTGGGACAGTCTCGATGCTGGAGTGGTCTGCACCCAGTTGGGATTCAGCTCTCAAGGTGTGTTGGATGCATGCTTATCCAAATTGATTTCATCTCATTTTCTTCTTTCAGGTTCGATCCCATATGGGAGAAATGTTCTTGGCAATACTCTAGTTCCTATACTGCTGGACAATCTTAACTGTGATGGAAGTGAAGCAAATCTTCTTCTGTGCTCTCATAATGGAATAATGATTCAAAATTGCAATCAAAATGAAACTGCTGGAGTACACTGTGAAGGTAATCATTATTGAGATAACAGTCGCAATATTTCATATTATCCCCTGTCCACTAGGGGTGTGTGTGGATGGCACCATCAGACTACTAACTTCAACTGCTGTTGTAGACTACACAAGTAATGGTCAGTTGGATGATTTGCTGATGGGTAGAGTGGAAATTTGTCTTGACGGGAGTTATGGCACTGTATGTGATGACTCGTGGGATGATAGAGATGCATCTGTAGTCTGCAGACAACTGGGACTGTCCCCATACGGTAGGTCATATGATACTTGATGTATTACTTCATAATGAGGAACATTACATCAACAGGTGCTATCGGAGAGACTGGGGGATTGTATGCCCTCAGTAGACAACCGAATACAGTGATAACTGATGTAAATTGCAGGGGAACTGAATTGAATTTGCTGAACTGTCCAATTTCTCTCTCAACTAATTGCTCTACACGAGAAAATGCAGTGGCAATGTGCCAAGGTTGGAAAGTATACAAATGAGTGAAGATATCTTAGAACTAATTACCACTCCCTCGTAGATACAGATACCAAGTTTAGTAACTGTTCTACTGGTGATATTCGTCTTGTGGGAGGTAGCAACCAACTAGAAGGCAGAGTAGAAATCTGTGTCAATAAAGCATGGGGCACAGCATGTGATACTGGATTTAGTACTGAGGATGCCACAGTAATTTGCAATCAGCTGCAAATTCCCTATTCCAGTAAGTCATTAAAACTGAAACGATAATGTAATGTAGCATTTTGTTAAAATTCAGGAGCCAATCCAGTGTTTAATACTCCATATGGAGAAGGATCTGGACCCATATTTTTGGATCGAATATCTTGCAAGGGTAATGAAGCAACTATCTCAGAGTGCACACACAACAACCGAGATCTAGCCAGCTGCACTCATGCAGACGATATTTCCATCCAATGCACTGGTAAGTTGATTACATTAGAACTGGAATACCAGTGCTTCTCATGAGTCTTCAATCCTTAAAATAGACATTGACGAGTGCTCAGTAAACAATGGGAACTGTAGTGACATTTGTGTGAATGACATTCCCTACCACCACTGTGAATGTGAAGATGGAGATGAACTGGACCCAACTGGATTCACTTGCATCCACAATGTGCAGTGTTCTGGCAATGGAACCAACTTCACTTGTTCTTGTCTACCTGGTTATGAGGACACCACCACAGGCCAAGCATACAATTGCACTGGTAACACATGACTGCATCCAAAGAGAAATTTGCTAGTATTCAAAGATATAATTTTATCACTTGCATTACAGATATTGATGAATGCAGTATAGGATCAGTTTCATGTCCTACCAATTTTCACTGTGTTAATTTCAAGGGAAACTATCGCTGCATCTGTGATGATGGTTTTTTCAGCAATGGATCAAGTTGTTGTAAGTAATTGTGTCCAGTCATAATAAATTTCATTGTCTCCATGCACAGATTGTAGTGATGATGACTTGAGACTTGTGAATGGCACAACAACTTCAGATGGTCGTGTGGAAATGTGTGTGAACAACAGTTATAGCACCATCTGTGACAGTCAGTGGGACATTCGTGATGCCAGAGTTGCTTGTAGACAACTTGGCTTCTCAGATGCTAGTACGTTTTCAGTTACCTATGGGCACTCGTGGGCACTTATAAATATTTTCCTTCTCATAGATGTCACTGCTCTGAGACAGTCAGTATTTGGTGAAGGAAGTGGACAAATCCTCTTGAGTCAACTGCTCTGTAATGGTGGTGAAATGGCACTGCAAAGATGTCCTTCTAGAGCTGGAAGTGAATGTGGAGCAGCTGGAGTGAGATGTGAAGGTGGAATGCAATTCTGTCTTTATGGTGTTGAACTCACTCTTGATTTGATTTCTCTATGTAGTTTCTTGCAGTGAGGGTGATGTGAGAGTACTAGTTGGAGACAACTATGAGTACTCTGTGGGAGAGACTGTGAACAATGGAATGTTAACTGGTAGAGTTGAAGTGTGTCTTGGAGGGAGATATGGAACTGTCTGTGATGACTACTGGGACGACCAGGATGCCTCTGTAGTCTGCAGACAGCTGGGATTTTCACCTTATGGTACTCCACCATTTGTAACTTAATAGTCTTAGAACTTATTCCATGGTGTGTATCCAAGGTGCTATTGGATTGAATGATCAAGTATTTTCTGATGTCGTTGGTAACTTACTGCTAAGAGATGTGAACTGTAATGGTTCGGAGAGTCTTCTGTTAAACTGCCAACATAATAGGTTGCTTGAAACATTTTGTACACCTCATGAAGATGCAGGAGTGGTGTGTCAAGGTAATGCCCCAATTGTTACTACAGCATTGCAGTGATTTCACATGTTCTGTACACACTTACAACAGCTGAGAATACAGTGCGTGGATTCTGCAGTGATGGAGACCTGAGACTGGAGGGTGCCAGTGATAATACAGAACATGGCTCAAGAGAAGGAAGAATAGAAATCTGTTTCAACAATGCCTGGGGCACTGTATGCAACTCATCTTTCAACATCCCTGATGCCATGGTAGCTTGTAATCAGCTGACAGGATTCGAAAGAGATGGTAATAATACATTTATTCATTTATTATACAGTGGTAGCAGTAAATATTTCTTTAATAGGAGCACAAGTTATTGATGGGAATGGTGTAACTACATCTAAACCGATTTTCTTGGACCATCTGTACTGCACTGACAATGATGAAGCACTTCAGGATTGCAGAAGGGGCATCATTGGCCTAGGACTCACCACCTGCAGTCATCATGAAGATGTGTGGGTCAGATGTTTAGGTGGGTTTAGAAATTATTTACTGATTATCTCGTGGATTACTCCATTGATGTTTTAGATACCAACGAGTGCATGGAGAACAATGGTGGTTGTGAGCATTCTTGTACCAACGAGATAGGCACTTTTGCTTGCAGCTGTGACAGTGGATATGAACTGGACTCTAACATGCTCAATTGTACAAGTGAGCATATCAGTTATGCTACATAAGCAAGTGAGAGTATGTTTTAATAAACAATGTATTTCTGATTTGTTGTGCAGACATTGATGAGTGTGCCCTTAACACTGATAATTGCGATAGCAATGCCAAATGCACTGATAATGAAGGAAACTTCAATTGTACTTGTGACCCAGGATATTTCGGTAATGGAACATTTGGATACTGTGATGGTAAGATTAGTTCGGTGCCCTACAATTATGACATTCTTCAACTGTCCACTATACTGTTACAGATATTGATGAGTGTTCCAGCAATCTGGACAATTGTCATATCAATGCCACATGTCAGAATACAGAGGGTTCATTCAACTGTTCCTGCAATGATGGTTTCGATGGAAGTGGTGTCTCCTGTCAAAGTATGAGTAGTTAGTTATTCCATGTAAGGGATCTACTTTTGCACTGTAAAACAATAGATATTGATGAATGCTTGGAATTCACTGATAACTGCCACATCAATGCCACATGCAATGACACTGTGGGAAGCTTTGAGTGCTACTGTTTGGAAGGATTCAGTGGGAATGGAGTACAATGTCAAGGTAATAATAAATTTGAGTAAAAGATTTTTTATACTATATACTACTGATTTCTACTAGATGTGGATGAGTGCAGTGCTGAATCACCACCATGTGACTCTAATGCTCACTGCTTTAACACCATTGGTAGCTATCAATGCTACTGTTCTAGAGGATATGAAGGAGATGGTTTCTTGTGCAGAGGTATATAGATCATAGGATCACGATAGTCATGCTAATTATTTCAATGTCCTGTACTTATTGCAGATATTGATGAATGTAAAATATCTTCTCCCTGTGTGAATGCCGACTGTATTAATGAAGATGGTAACTATTCTTGTGGATTGTGCTATCATGGATTCAGAAGAAGGACAATGCTAAACTCACAACAACCATGCTGTTAGTTTGAATTTTGTTTTGCTTTACTACTCATTGCTATTGTATGAAAATATAGTATGTTCTGATGGAAATGTGCGCCTGATGAATAGTTCTGGTCCATCTACAAGCGGTGGAGAAGGAAGAGTTGAAGTGTGTTATAACAACTCCTATTGGACAGTGTGTAGCCACCGCTGGGACAACCTTGATGCAGGAGTGATATGCAGACAGCTGGGATTTACTTTTCAAGGCAAAATAACTTCAGAACATCTTACATTTTATGTCTAACCAGCATAATTATGCAGACTCCATTCCCGTGAAGAGTGCACACTTTTGTAACTCTTCTGCCCCAGTACTCGTTGATAACATCATTTGTCGAGGAAACGAGAACAATCTGCTTCTCTGTACTCATAATGGTCTCGGCATTCACAATTGTGACTCTACTGAGATTGCTGGAGTTATATGTGATGGTAATTTGTACTTATCATAATGACAGATCACAATGACTCTTTTTGTTAACCATAGGAGCATGTATAGATGGTGATGTTCGCCTTCTGAGAACCAACGAGAACGAAGACTATCTCGATGAAGGACACTATGATTATCTCATGATGGGAAGAGTGGAAATCTGTTATAATGGAAAATACCAAAGTGTGTGTGATGATTTGTGGGATAATCTTGATGCTTCTGTAGTGTGTAGACAACTAGGATTTTCATCCTATGGTATGTCTGTCCGTATCTCATCGTGTTAGTTTGAAGCCAAATTTTTCCTCTTTCAGGTGCTATTGCTCATAGTGGAGGATTGTTTGCATCTAGTAACCAATTGAACTTTAACCTCAGCACTGTTGAATGTAATGGAACTGAATTAGCACTACAAGACTGCAAAGCTACAACCTCCGGCTTCTGCTCCACACAAGAGAGTGCTGTTGTTTTCTGTCAAAGTGAGATAACTCATCAAATCTTGTGTCTTACTAACCAGTGCATATATGTGTAGGTAAAGATGATACTCCCTCCAGTGATTGCTCTGATGGCAACATTCGTCTTGTGGGAGGCACTAATGTGCTTGAGGGCAGAGTGGAAGTCTGTATCAATAGAGCCTGGGGCACAATATGTGACAATGGGTTCAATAACAAAGATGCCACTGTCATTTGTAACCAACTACACGTGCCTTTTACAAGTAATCTCTAAAAAAAGTTACTAGTGTGGAGAGAACTACAATTCAATTGTTTTTATTATTATAGGAGCTGAAGCATCTTCTGGGGCAGCATTTGGGCAAGGATTAGGACCGATATTCATGGAACGGCTATCGTGTTCTGGGACAGAATTAAGCATAACAGAATGCAGCAAAACACTGGGCCTTCATTCTTGCTCTCATGCTGATGATGCATCTGTCAGATGCATCGGTAAGAATGTTGAATTATTCTTGCATGCCCAAATAATATAGTTTTCAATAACTTGATAGACGTTGATGAGTGCTCAGTAAACAATGGGAACTGTACTGACATTTGTGTGAATGACATTCCCTACCACCACTGTGAATGTGAAGATGGAGATGAACTGGACCCAACTGGGTTTACTTGCATCCGCAATGTGCAGTGTTCTGGTAATGGAACCAACTTCACTTGCTCTTGTCTACCTGGTTATGAGGACACCACCACAGGCCAAGCATATAACTGCACTGGTAACTTTTATTCAGTGCTGTAACTTGATTATATACAATTAATATTATATTGAAGATATCAATGAGTGTGAAAATGGGACCAATGTGTGCACGGATCATTCTCACTGCTTGAATACTGATGGTAGCTACACCTGTGATTGTAATCGTGGATATTTCAATAATGGATCTATGTGCTGTTAGTTGAAACACTACTGTCTCTTTCCATTGCTCACCGATGTGATCACATTTCAGATTGTGACGATGGACATTTGAGACTCATGGATGGTAACAGTGAAGTACAGGGGCGTGTTGAGATCTGTATCAATAATACTTATGGAACTATTTGTGACAGGAACTTTGATTCTCTAGATGCAATGGTTGTGTGCAGACAACTTGGATTTTCCACAGCAAGTATGAGAACACTTCAATTTTTGTTATTCATCTTTACTTTAACTGCATGTTATCATTAGTTAGTTATCGTAGAAATTATTTGCCTCCATTTAATATTCAGATGTTAGCACTCTACATCAAGCTTCGATCAACAGAATCACCAGACCTATATACCTCAGTGAACTCCTTTGCAGTGGAAATGAAACCTCACTGTTGGATTGTAGCCATGTCCAAAATCATAACTGCAATCACTTAGCAGCTGCTGGAGTGAGATGTACTGGTGAGATATATAGTGACATCGTGATCTATTTTCTGTCCAATTCACTTTTATTTATGAATCTACAGTGTCATGTGATGAGGGTAGTGTGCGCTTACTTGTTGGTGAAGGAAATGAGTACTTTCTTAGGGAGACTACTTATGACAGTCATTACTATGAGGAGTCTGTATTGAGAGTGGGAAGAGTGGAAGTATGCATTGGTGGGAGATATGGCACAGTATGTGATGAATTCTGGGATCATTCTGATGCATCGGTGGTTTGCAGACAACTGGGATTCTCTCCTTATGGTAAGAGATAGGAAACTGAATAATATATTAACTATAGCACAATTTCAATCAGGTGCGATCGGATTGGCCAATCAGATATTTTACGAACAGAAATCAGACATACTTCTAAGAGATGCTAAGTGCAACGGCTCAGAGAACACACTATTAGCATGTGATGTAAATACTCGCAGAACGTTCTGTGGGCCTCGTGATGATTCAGGAGTGGTTTGTCAAGGTATGAACTTCTCTACTGGTAGATTTAGTAGACTAACTATTATTATTGGGGTATGTAGCCATAAACACTCAACCTGGTAACTGTTCTCGTGGACAAATAAGACTAGAAGGTGGTCATGATCTAGTTGATGGGGGGACACGAACAGGAAGACTTGAAATTTGCTTGAATGATGCCTGGGGTACAGTCTGCAATTCCTCCTTTAACATTCCTGATGCCAGGGTGGCGTGTAACCAAATGACAGGCTTTAGCAGAGAAGGTAAAGTGCAGTATGGAATATGTGTTTGTATTGAACAGGTTTCTCCTATTTAAATTGTCAGGTGCTGCAGTAGCATTGCCACTAACCATACTGGAGTCTGGACCGATATTTTTGGATCAACTGCTCTGCACTGAGTCAGATGCTTCCTTGCTGGACTGTAACAGAGCTATTCCAGCCCTTGGACTTACCACTTGTGATCACTCTAGTGATGTGTGGATACAGTGCAAAGGTATCATCAGGTCTACTTTACTGTGACAGTAGATTCAAATCATATGACTTGAACACACTGCAGATATTGACGAATGCCTTACAAACAATGGTAGTTGTGAGCACATCTGTAGTAACTCAATTGGCAGTTTTCAGTGCAGTTGCTACAGTGGTTACGAACTGGATTCTAATAGCCTAAATTGCTCCAGTAAGTCAACTGAAGGATTGGAAAGCAATGGTCACTGTTATACCAACAGATATTGACGAGTGTGCGAGGAATGGTCACAACTGCGACACTAACGCTGACTGCTCTGATACTGATGGTAGTTTTGTATGCAGTTGTAATGATGGATTCTCTGGAAATGGTACTTCTGGCCAGTGTTTCGGTGAGCACCCAAACAATTATATACTGCAACTGTGTGAGTTTTACTGTAATAACCATGGTTAAATAGACGTTGATGAATGTGAAGAAAGTCTGGACGACTGCCATGTGAATGCAATTTGCACCAACAGCTTCGGAAGCTTTTCTTGCAGCTGTATGGATGGTTTTCAAGGCAATGGGACTGAATGCAATAGTATGTCATTGTGTTTTTGTGTTGATGCAAAATGTAATGGTGATATCGATACAATAATGATTTAGATGTGGATGAATGCAGCACTATTAATAACTGCCACACCAATGCATCTTGCTTGGATACTATTGGAAGTTTCAATTGTCATTGTAACACTGGATTTATGGGAAATGGAGTCAACTGCACTGGTAATTTTCTCCATTCCAATTAAAGGATGGACCATCAACTGATTATTAATAAAACTTTCAGATGTGGATGAATGTGTAACTAACACTTCTAACTGTCACGAAAATGCCAAGTGCATCAATACTATTGGAAGCTTTGAGTGTTTTTGTGATTCAGGATATAGAGGAGATGGTTTAAAATGCTCAGGTACCTCATAGTTCTGTGAAAGTGCCAACTCATGATTACTTGTACTCTACAGATATCAATGAATGTGATTTTGATCCTTGTGTGAATGCTGACTGCATCAATTTGAATGGGACCTACACTTGTGATACTTGTTACCATGGATTCAACCGGACAAATAGTCTGCCACTATCTCAAGGACCATGCGGTGTGGATACCTTTTATTAACGTAGTTCGATAAATTAAGCAAGAATGTTCTATTTCAGTATGTTCTGATGGAGATGTGCGCCTGATGAACAGTTCTGGTCCATCTACTAGCAGTGGAGAAGGAAGAGTTGAAGTGTGTTACAATAACTCCTACTGGACAGTGTGTGATGACAGATGGGACAGTCTCGATGCTGGAGTGGTCTGTAGACAACTGGGATTTACTTACCAAAGTACTTGTATTTAGAAAATTATAGCTGGTGCCTTACATTTATGCATGTGAAATCTGCAGATTCCTTACCAATATCTAAAAGTTTCTATGGAAATGTTTCTAACCCCATTTTACTTGACAACCTTAATTGCCGTGGAGGTGAAGAGGATCTCTTGCAGTGCACCCACAATGGGATTGGAGTACACAACTGTGACTCCTCAGCTAATGCTGGTGTCAAATGTGAAGGTATGCAAGAGTTTTACTACTAACGGTATGAATTCCATGCTTGAACTCAATAGGGCAATGTGTTGAAGGGTCAATACGCTTGCTTACTTCAAATGGAGTTATGGATTATACAAATGATGAAACATACGATGATCTCATGATGGGTCGAGTGGAAATCTGCATTGGAGGGACATATGGTGCTGTCTGTGATGACTCCTGGGACAACCACGATGCTTCTGTAGTCTGCAGACAACTAGGATTCTCACCTTATGGTATCCCATGTAACCAACTGATCTAGCGTGTCAATATTATTCTTTGCATAATGCTTGTAGGAGCTGTCGGTCGAACTGGTGGTTTATTTGGTTCAAGCCTTGAAATAGTTATCCACAATGTTACATGTATTGGTACTGAACTGACACTTTTAGACTGCCCCCTAATACACTCTCACTTCTGTCCAACTGAGGAGAGTGCTGTGGTATTTTGTCAAGGTATAGGAATTGACTTTGATATCCTAAACCCACGACTCATTGTATTCCTCCATACCTATAGACGCCAGCACTTCAGGTGATGTGTGTGTGAATGGTGAAGTTCGTCTGGTGGGAGGTTCCAACCGTCTTGAGGGAAGAGTAGAAGTCTGCATCAACAGAGCATGGAGTTCAGTGTGTAATAATGGATTCGACTCAAAAGATGCTACAGTTATCTGCAATCAGCTACACCTACCTTATTCCAGTATGCTACAGTGCTCTAGAGTCCAACCACAGTCAGTATTAACCGAACCAATAATTTTTAGGAGCCATAGCACTACCTGATGCTCGCTTCGGTACCGGAACAGGACCACTCATCCTCAAACAAGTTTTATGTACAGGCAGTGAAACTAGCATCCTCGAATGTCAGCAAGGCTTTGACGATCGCAGATGTGATCATTCTGACGATGCTTCAGTGATATGTCAAGGTAGGATATCATACCTTCAAATAGTTCTCTGATTATTTTATCTTGTTAGACGTTGATGAGTGCTCAGTAAACAATGGGAACTGTACTGACATTTGTGTGAATGACATTCCCTACCACCACTGTGAATGTGAAGATGGAGATGAACTGGACCCAACTGGATTCACTTGCATCCACAATGTGCAGTGTTCTGGCAATGGAACCAACTTCACTTGCTCTTGTCTACCTGGTTATGAGGACACCACCACAGGCCAAGCATACAACTGCTCTGGTAAATCTGTAGTTAGATGCTCTTATTTAAATTTGAATTTCATTTTTTTCAGATATTGATGAGTGTGACCAGGGATTGATTTCATGTCATGCTCACTCTCACTGTGTCAATATTAAAGGAGGTCATCAATGCATCTGTGATGATGGCTTTGTTAAGAATGGATCTCGTTGTTGTGAGTGTTGGAATATTACACTTTAGATACTATCATTATAACTTTCAATGCACAGATTGTAGTGATGGTGACTTGAGACTAGTGAATGGCACAACAGCATCAGAAGGTCGTGTGGAAATGTGTGTGAACAACAGTTATGGCACCATCTGTGACAGTCAGTGGGACATTCTCGATGCCAGAGTCGCTTGTAGACAACTTGGTTTCTCAGATAAAAGTGGGTCCTCAGATTCGAAAGAGTGTATATTTTTGACCCCATTTTAAAAATAGATGTTACTGCCCTAAGAGAAGCTACATTTGGTGAAGGGAATGGGCAAATCTTCCTAAGTCGATTGAAATGCAGTGGTAATGAAACGACCCTTCTGAATTGTTCATCGGGCATGGCACAAGACTGTGATCACTTCAGAGATGCTGGTGTGAGATGTGAAGGTATTAACATACAAAATCAATACTTTGTAAAGAATTATAGTACTTAATTTTAGCTGCTTGTATGGATGGTGATGTGTTACTACTCATTGGAGACAACTATGAATTCTTTACCAGAGAGACCGAATATGATTTCAATTTCTATGACCATGAAAGACTTGTTACTGGAAGAGTTGAAGTGTGTCTAGGAGGGAGGTATGGCACTGTCTGTGATGACTCCTGGGACAACAGAGATGCTTCTGTAGTCTGCAGACAACTGGGATTCTCACAATATGGTATGGTCACATGTATAGTGAAGAATTAGAATTATTTCCCCATTTGTAGGGGCTATTGCTCTATCTGATCACGAGTTTGCCAGCACACATAGGACTTTGCATTTGCACAGCGTTGATTGTGTCGGTTCAGAGGGCAGTCTCTTACGATGTGAACATGCCACTCAATCATTGACTACCTGTGGACCTTATGATGATGCTGGTGTCATATGTCAAGGTGATTACTAATTATTCTTAGAACGCTCATAAGATATCATGTCATTTTGTCAGAGATAAGTACACCACCTGGCAATTGTACTGATGGAGATCTCAGGTTAGAAGGAGGTGTCGATAAAGTGCATAATAGAACCAGAGAAGGAAGGGTTGAAATCTGCTTCAATAATGCCTGGGGGACAGTTTGTGATTCAGCTTTCAATGTGCCAGATGCCCTTGTTGCCTGTAATCAGCTAGTTGGATTTCAAAGAGAAGGTGCTATTTGGTTGCATTGTTTGGTTGTTTACTTATTCCAGTATTAATTTAATTACAGGTGCACAAGTGATCCCCACTGGTGCTGAGATTACCTCTGGGCCAATATTTTTGGACCAGCTGCTATGTACAGAAAGTGACAGTTCTCTTCAGGAATGTGATCGCCACATAAGGACCTTTGGATTCACTTCATGTAATCACAGTCAGGATGTATGGATAAGATGCAGAGGTATGATTCTTAATCGTGTTACACTTGGATTTTCATCGTTCTGCTTTTGCTATACAAAGATATTGATGAATGTGTAAGAGCTAAGGGAGGGTGTGAGCAGGAGTGTACTAACAGTATTGGAAGCTTCAAATGTCTGTGCTATAAAGGATTTAGCCTGGACACTAATGGAAAAAATTGTTCTGGTATGTCAAAGCATAGTCAAAGTAAGCATCCTTGCATGTTAGCTACGATTTACAATCACACCAGATATCGATGAGTGCTCTCTGGAAACTCATGACTGTGATGATAATGCTGAATGCTTCAACAATGAAGGGAGTTTCAATTGTGTATGTTCAAGAGGATTCACAGGAAATGGAACCACTTGTTATGGTAAAGTTCTGATCTATCCACTCAATGCAGCTGAAGTAACTGATGCAACTTTTATTCCGTAGACATCGATGAGTGCCTGATGGACATTGATAATTGTGATGTCAATTCTAACTGTACAAACACTATTGGCAATTTCACTTGTACCTGCAATGAAGGCTATGAAGGCAACGGAATCCAGTGTTCAAGTATGCGGCCATAGATAAATTTGTTACCATTTGCATTATTGCTGTTTTTATTAATAGACATAGATGAATGCTACACTGAGCAGCTCAACAGTTGCCATGGAAATGCCACTTGTAATGACACTGATGGAAGTTATGAATGTTACTGCAATGACGGGTTCTATGGAGATGGAGTGGTTTGTAACGATATTGATGAGTGTGCAGCTAATCTGTCTCAGTGTGATGCTAAAGCTTTCTGTGTGAATGATAACGGGAGCTACAAATGCTTTTGCTTTCCTGGTTACCTTGGAAATGGATATGCCTGTGATGGTAAGATAAGGCAGTATTGTTCATAAGAAGTAATTATCAATGGCCTCTTTTCTAGATGTGAATGAGTGTGAGATCGGAACACCTTGTGTGAATTCTGATTGCATCAATGTCAATGGCAGTTACACCTGTTCACCATGCTATCATGGATTCTCCAGGTCCAATCACTCTCAAGCTCCATGTGGTGAGTTTAAAAAGGGAATAAGTTCTTCACTTTTGGTTTATTTATTCTGTACTGGCAGTTTGTACTGATGGAGATGTTCGGCTGATGAATGGTTCAGAGCCATCTACAAGTACTGGAGAAGGTCGAATCGAAGTATGCCATAATAATAGTTATGGTACAGTCTGTGTTGATCGCTGGGACAACATTGATGCTGGAGTGGTCTGCAGACAGCTAGGGTTCAATGACTCAAGTAGGGACTAAAGCTACACAATATCGTGCAGTGAAATATTTCTTATGTTTCGTAGATTCTGTTCCCATTGAAATCTTTGACAACCGTAATACTTCTGGCATGAGAATAATTCTGGACAATGTGATTTGCCGTGGAAGAGAAGCTAATCTCCTTCAATGTACTCACAATGGTATAGAAGTGCACAACTGCGACCTTACTGAAGTTGCTGGTGTTAAATGCAGAGGTACATTCCTATTTTCATCTAATCACTGATAATGTACGGTTCTCTGCAAAGGTCGTTGCAGTGATGGAGATATTCGGCTTCTTGTGTCCACTGAATACGAGGACTACACTGATAGCAGTTTGCTAGATGATTTGACGACAGGGAGAGTGGAAATCTGTTACAACGGAAGATTTGGGACCGTGTGTGACAATCTCTGGGACAATCAAGATGCTTCTGTAGCATGTAGACAACTGGGATACTCGCCCTATGGTGAAATTGATAAATTATAGCATTTAACAATTTGTTATCATGATCTTGATTTCAGGTGCTATTGGTCACAGAGGTGGTCTGTTTAGTAGCAATGGTTTGTTTAACACAGTTTCCAGCACAGACTGCAGTGGTTCAGAAGAAAGGCTTATTGATTGCAGAGTGGACATTAATACTAACAACTGTCCAACTCAAGAGGATGCTGTTGCATTTTGTCAGAGTGGGTTATATAGTATTCATGATGATCCCAGGAAAACATTCATTTAAATGCTTATTGGATACAGGTATTGATACTGAATTTAGCAACTGTACTGATGGAGATATTCGTCTGGAAGGAGGTGGTAACCCTCTGGAGGGCAGAGTGGAAGTCTGTATCAACCGAGCCTGGGGCACGATATGTGACAATGGATTTAGTGACGAGGATGCTACTGTTGTGTGTAACTTGTTGAAGTTTCCATATCAAAGTATAGTGCATAATCATTAGCAGTGAACAAATCTTTACAGAACTACAATGTATCACTCCTAATAAGGTGCAATTCCAATACCAAATTCTCGATTTGGATCTGGAACTGGACCAGTCTTTCGGAATAGGTTATCATGTGCTGGTAGTGAAACCAATATCTTAGAGTGCAACTCAAGTCCTGTCACCTCTTCATGTACTCACTCTCATGATGCTTCAGTTAATTGCACGGGTATGTATTAGTTGCTGTTGCTGTTCATTCTTGATGTGTGATAGTTACTTACCCTCTAGACATTGACGAGTGCTCAGTAAACAATGGGAACTGTAGTGACATTTGTGTGAATGACATTCCCTACCACCACTGTGAATGTGAAGATGGAGATGAACTGGATCCAACTGGGTTTACTTGCATCCACAATGTGCAGTGTTCTGGCAAGGGAGTGAACTGTTCTTGTCTGCCAGGATACCGAGATCTTTCTGGGGAAGCATTCAACTGCACTGGTAAACTTCAAGCTGCATCATTCAGCAATACCAATATCCATTTTTCATATATCAGTGAGGGTAGTCACTTTCATACCATCAGAAATGTTGCCATGAGCACAGAGTTGGGATCCATTACAAAGTCATGTATACATATTCTCGTTCTATTGCATGCAGATGTCGATGAATGTGAACTGGAAGTGTTTAACTGCACCGATAACTCGCATTGTATCAACGCAATTGGGAACTATATGTGTATATGTAACCATGGGTACCACAACAACGGGACAGACTGCTGTAAGGCTAATCAATGATCAATGCATGTAATCATTTTATGAATATAACAGTGTGTGAAGATGGTGACTTGAGACTGGTGAATGGAAGCTCTGATACAGAGGGTCGTGTGGAAATTTGCATGAACAATACCTATGGGACTATATGTGATAATCGTTGGGACTTTCTTGATGCTCAAGTAGCCTGTAGACAACTTAGATATTCTGTTAACAGTAAGTGATAATTATTGAAGCATCTTCGATACACACTCCCCAGATCTATCTCTCCAGTCTTTCCTGTGCGTGCTCAGAGCACCTGGCACAGGGAAATGGTGTGGTAGGCTCACTGTGCTCAGCTGAAATGCTTGGGCCACACACCTACATGCTCTATGTTATATATTAATGCTTTAATTGTGACAAGCATCATGGTTGCTATATGATGTGCTAAATATATTTGCTGTATGTTGTGTTATAATTACGGTGATATGCATCACCACTGCTTGGTTATAATATTGCTGTATACTGGCTATATGTCCGTGTTTATGTGCTATGGGTGACCTTGATCACCTCCCATGCTGTTTTGGGGGAGTGGCTCCTGCAGTATTACCAAACCTTTTATTCCTCCTTCAAAGGGGAAGCTAATATATAGGGGATCAGCTCAACTTCCCACCAATTGTTAATTATTGTTGATAGCTATTATAATTGTGGCATTATTGTTATTGTATCATCAGATGTCAGTCGATTGAATGGAGGCTATTATGGTGAAGGTTCTGGACAGATACTGCTAGGTGGTTTGCTATGCAACGGCAGTGAACCACGTTTACTGGATTGCATGTCATCAGTTTCACTCTCTCATTGTGATCATTCAAGGGATGCTGCGCTGAGATGTGGAGGTAGTATCCTAATACATTTTTAGACTTGTGAATGAAACTCTTGGTATATATCTGTAGTGAACTGTGTTGAGGGAGACGTTAGGTTGGTGGTTGGTGAAGACAATGATTACTTTCTTGGAAGGACCAACTACAATGAGCATTACTACGAAGGAACTAATGGATTAAGGGTCGGAAGGATTGAAGTGTGTCTCGGTGGGCGATATGGCACTATCTGTGATGACTCTTGGGATAGAAGAGATGCCTCAGTAGCCTGTGGACAACTGGGATTCTCACAATATGGTATGGTTATGTTGCTGGATGAGTCAGTATAAGCCAATTACATTGATATGTGAAATACAGGAGCCATCGCACTCACTGATCACACATTTAGTGATCATCAGGCCAACTCTCTTCTTCAAAATGTCAAATGCAATGGATCTGAGCATGCTCTCTTGAAGTGTGAGCACAGCACACTGATTCAGGCATCCTGTCAACCTCTGGAAGATGCAGCATTGATATGTCAAGGTATTTAACTACATTATCAGCTAATTCACACAAAATCTTTAATGGGATCATCGTAACAGCTGCTACAACGTCAATGGCTGACTGTGTTGATGGTGAGATACGACTACAAGGAGGCAGAGACGACACTGAGCACTTCACTAGAGATGGAAGAATAGAACTATGCTTCAATAAAGCTTGGGGTACTGTTTGTAACACATCCTTTGGAATTCCTGATGCTAGCGTAGCCTGCAACCAGCTGGTTGGCTTTCAGAGAGACGGTAATATCACTATAATCCTCTTTTGAAATTGACTTATAATTCATTCATTTTAGGAGCTGAAATCATTTCTGCTAGATCGATTGTATCTTCAGGCCCAATATATCTGGATCAATTACTTTGTGATGATACTACCAGCTCTTTGCAAGCTTGTGGAAAAGTTTCTGCCTTTGGATTGACTACATGTGATCATGATTCAGACACTTGGATAAAATGCTCAGGTTTCTTTGCCCTCTCTAAATATCTATTTGTGTTGTGATTGGTTCCTCACTCATTGGACAGATACTGACGAGTGTGTACTTGATAATGGTGGATGCGAACATTCATGCAAGAATATAATTGGAAGCTTCAGTTGCAGCTGTAATGATGGTTATGAACTGGAAATAAACAACTTAAACTGCAGTAGTAAGTTTTGTATTGTACAAGAAAGTGATCCCATTCTACTGCGAGGACATAAGCATGTGATGTGATTCTGAATCAGCACCCCCACCACCACCAATGAAGCATAATATTTCCTGTTTCAGATATCGATGAGTGTCAGAGGGACTTGAATGATTGTGATATGAATGCTGAGTGTATTGACACTGAGGGAAGCTTCAATTGCACCTGTAATAATGGTTTCCGTGGCAATGGAACAGATGGATATTGCTCAGGTAAGATACTCATCTGTAACTTAAATAATATAGAGATTTACTGTGTTTCGTGCACAGATGTCGATGAGTGCACAGAGTTTGAACCTTGCCATGCCAATGCCAGTTGTAAAAACCTGGTTGGAAGCTTTGAATGCACATGTAATGAAGGTTATCAAGGAGATGGAATGATCTGTTCAAGTATGTTACATGGGGCTATTGATGTCTCACCTCACAGTTGAACTGAGTCTTCCTATTACAGATATCAATGAGTGCCTAAATAGTTCCTTGCACAACTGCCATGCTGATGCTACTTGCCAGGATACTGATGGAAGTTTCAACTGTGAATGCAACAAAGGATTCAATGGCAGTGGAGTGGAATGTCTAAGTGAGATAACTCTTGTTATGAAAATATCGCATACTATTACACATGATTACCATGTTAGATATTGACGAGTGTCAGCAAGAAATTGACATGTGTGATGACAATGCTAACTGCTCTGATACTGTGGGGAGTTACGTGTGTTACTGTAATAGTGGATACACTGGCACTGGGCTGGAATGTGAAGGTAAAAACACATAGTACTACAAGTAGTGGCACTTTATCTTACTTATGTGTCGTAGATATAAATGAGTGTGAGACTGGCAATGGAGGTTGTGAGCAAACATGTATCAATGGAATTGGGAACTATTCATGTCAGTGCAATCCAGGATACCAATTAATTGAAGATGGTTTCAACTGTACAGGTTAGAAGATAATTATCTATAAAGAGCAATAAGAATCAAATGTTGATATATCTAGATATCAATGAGTGTACACTTAATCAGTCCAACTGCAATGAACTGGCTCATTGTGACAACACTGTTGGGAGCTACATGTGTATATGCCATCAAGGTTATAGTGGAGATGGTTTCATTAACTGCTCTAGTAAGTCATGCATGCGTTTCACTAGCATTACATAACAAATCTCGATCCTTTATTGCAATAGACATAGATGAGTGCCAACTTGGAAGAGATGACTGTGATCAGAACTCAGTGTGTGTAGATACTACTGGAAGTTTCAATTGCAGCTGTAACTACGGATACTCTAAGCAATTGTTTGGAACCACATGCAGTAAGCAGCGATTCTCAAATATTAATAATAATATTGAATATAATGATTTGTCAGACTGCAGTGATGGAGATGTCAGGTTTATGAACTACACAGAACCATCACTTGTGAAAGCTGGCAGGGTAGAAATATGCTACAGTAATGTCTATGGGACTGTATGTGACGACTTCTGGAATGACAAAGCTGCAGCTGTTGTGTGTGGTCACAATGAATCCGGTATGGGTCACTTGAGCAGTCTGCACCAGCTAGTTGTGAATTAAAAAAGCTCTACTTGTTACCATCTAGGTACTGACTTGGCTTTGAAAGGAAGAGATAGCATTTATGGATCTGGCACTGGTCCCATTTTTTTGGATGATGTGGTTTGCATGGGCACAGAGCCTAATTTATTCCAGTGTGAACACAGAACTCCGTTTGACACTGATTGTATTCATGCTGAAGATGCTGCTGTTAAATGTGGAGGTACATACTAACACACATTCGAAATTTTTACTCTATGAATTAATATTAATAGATACAACATGCTTTGATGGCAGTGTAAGATTGGTAAAGGGTCTTGTTGGAGCAGAGAACAGCTTGCAAACATACGAAAGAATCAAAGGGGAAACTGCTAGAGGAAGAGTGGAAGTATGTGTTGGAGGAAGATATGGCACTGTGTGTGATGATTCTTGGGATGCAGCAGATGCCTCAGTTGTGTGCAGGCAGATTGGATTCTCTCCATATGGTAAGATTATCATTCCTTCATTCTTTCATTCACTTATTCTTTTGTTTCAGGGCCTATAAGTATCGGAAGGCAGTTATACTATGAAGATGAACTGGATGTGGTCATGTCATCTGTGAACTGTACTGGAATGGAAACACATTTAGAGCACTGTCCATCAAGTTCAACACCATCTTGTGCATCTATGAGAAATGATGCTGGAGTGGTTTGTCAAGCTATTGAAACACTCAAAGGAAACTGTACCACTGGTAGCATTAGATTGGTGAATGGCAGTAATGACTTAGAAGGAAGGGTGGAAGTATGTGTGAGTGATGCTTGGGGAACAGTGTGTGACAGCAGGTTCAGTGAGGATCAAGCTGCAGTGATCTGCAATACCTTGGGAGTTCCTTATAATGGTATGCACAGAGATTTGTTTTTGATTGCTATAGCCTGAACTTAACATAATACTTGATTGCCAAATCAGGAACTGAAGCATTGCGTGGGGCTTATTTCGGTCGAGGAACTGGTCCAATATTTCTGGAATTCTTTCAAATGCACTGCATGGGAAGTGAACGTGACCTTCTAGCTTGTGCTTCTGGAGTCATAGGTATTCACACTTGTGATCATTCTCAGGATGCAGGAGTTCGCTGCATAGGTATGGTCGAGTGCAACATAATATTTATTCATATAATTATCTTATTTGACTATTAGACTTGGATGAATGTAGTGAAGATAATGGAGGATGCCAACACTTCTGCTTCAATTTGATTCCCGGATACCAATGTGGGTGTAGAGATGGGTTTACTCTCAATTCTGATGGAAAAACATGTCAAGGTACTGGTAACTTACATCTTCACAATAATGGTACAAGATGACTCCATTCATTTCAGACAACAATGAGTGTGCATCATCCCCCTGCCATCCCAATGCTGTCTGTGAAAATACCGACGGAGGCTATGAGTGCACATGTAATGACAACTTCCTAGGGAATGGCTTCAATTGTGTATTACGCTGCAATAATGGCTACCATCTTGAAAATGATAATGCTACAGAGTGTTGTGAGTCTTTGAACAGGAAAATACATGTTAATAAGAATTAATGAGAAAATAAATACTATTCTAGCATGCACTGATGGTGATCTGCGAATTTCCCCGGCCAGTCAGAATGAAAGCATTCCTTTGTACAGTACCAGAGAAGGCGGAGTAGAAGTGTGCTTCAACAACACATATGGAGGTGTTTGTGACACATTTTGGGACGATAACGATGCCTCAGTGGTTTGTAGACAGCTTGGATTTTCCACCAATGGTACAATAATTATTTATTCATACAACTGTGTCTACATACCTTTTTTCCAGGATCTATTTCTACGAATGAACTGCCAATCATTTCAGAATATGCATACTTGGACAATGTTCAGTGCACTGGAAATGAAGCCAATCTGCTTATGTGCAGCACCACCAGAGACACAAGATGCAGCATAAATGAAGGGGCTGGGGTCAAGTGTGAATGTATGTAAAATTTATTGTCCTGACCACAACTATAATTCTGTTCATTCCAGTACGATGAATATACTATCTGTATCATTAACTTCTATAGCTTCATGTGAAGAAGGAATCATCAAGATATGTCCCGGAGGAGATGTGGACTGTGTGACTTCATCAATGGAGAATTACTTGGTAGGTGACCAGTTAAGAGTGGGAAGAGTAGAAGTCTGCTTAGGAGGCAGATATGGGACAATCTGTGAAGACACTTGGGACTATGAAGATGCATCAGTTGTTTGCAGGCAGCTCAACTTCTCTCCTTATGGTAATGTTAGATAGTCGGAACTTTAATAAATCATGTTGATTCGTTTGTTTGTTTGTTTGTTTGTTTCTAGGTGCAATTCCCCTAGCTGAATCACAGTTTGCTGAGAGCAGAAAACCAACAGTCATTAACTATTTGATGTGTAGTGGCAATGAGTCTATTTTGGAAGAGTGCCAAATCAATACTGAAATAGCCAGGAGCTGTGGTCAATTTAAAGATGCTGAAATTGTCTGTCAAGGTAGCTACAAGAAACAAAAATAAAATGAATGTCTAAGGATTTCTCTCTTCCTATAGATATTGGAACTGTCCCAAGTAATTGTAAGACTGGCGATGTTAGACTTAGTAATGTGACAATCCAGGAGAGTACCAGGACAGCTGAAGGCAGAGTAGAAGTCTGTATCAACAATGCCTGGGGCACAGTGTGTAGAAATCTATTTGGTCGTGAAGATGCAGAAACAGCTTGTTTTAACATTGGAGGATTCACAAGACAAGGTATAAAGACTACTGTGAATTTTGAGTGTGGTGTCCTACATCTTTATGTCCCTTGGGAGAGGGGTCACTAATGGAGTATCTTAATTGAGAAATGGAAATGCAATGTAAATAACCATGTGTAATCAAAAGTAAAGATAATGTTTCTATGATACTACAGAGATCAATAATCTTTTATTCTCAGGTGCTTCAGTCATTCCTACCACAGTTTATGGGAGCAATCCTATTTTCCTGGATAAACTGGACTGCAATTCAAGCAATGAAAACCTTTTGAGCTGCAATAGACTATTTTCCACTCTAGGTCTTCACACATGTGATCACTCACAAGATGTGAGTGTGAGATGCACTGGTGAGGAAATTAAAATAATTCCAATTACACTTATCAATATGATATTACTGTGCATAAGACTTGGATGAATGTGCTGAGGGTACTCATTTGTGTGAACATCTTTGTGACAACACTGTGGGAAGCTACACTTGCAGATGCAATCCTGGATATGTTCTACATTCTAACAATTACAATTGTGAAGGTATGCACACGAGCCAGTTTCCTGACAACTTCTGAGAAAATGTATTTTTAGATATCGATGAATGTCTGTTTCGTGGTCCTGGTGGTCACAACTGCAACCTCAATGCTTATTGCATCAATAACAATGGTTCTTTTAATTGTGAATGTAACCTTGGATTCAGAGGAGATGGAGTTAATTGCTCCAGTAAGTATGCAGATTTCATTGAGATCTTCAGTCCACTTTGTGAGACACACTGACATAACAATATGCTGTGTAATAGATATTGACGAGTGTAGTGAAGGTAGAGATGACTGCCACAGGAAAAGCAATGCATTGTGCACGGATAATATTGGAAATTTCAGCTGTACATGTGTGGGTGGATTCCAAGGCAATGGAACATACTGTGAAGGTCAGAAATCTTTCTGCAGCAATGTGATTTCGATAACTACTGGTTATTGTAGATGTGGATGAGTGTGTAAATGGTGACAACAATTGTGATCTAAATGCTTTCTGTCTTAACGAGTATGGCAGCTTCAGTTGCATGTGTAATCCTGGCTACACTGGAAATGGAACTCACTGTCAAGGTGCAGTAACATGGTAATATTCCTTTCACCATTGTTATCACTGGGTGTGTGCAGATGAAGATGAATGCATCAGTGATCCCTGTGACATCAATGCCAACTGTACTAATACTGAGGGAAGTTATAACTGCACCTGCAAAGATGGTTATCAAGGGAATGGGTCTCACTGCTTCAGTAAGAAGTGTAGCCTTTAATTTTGTGTGATGATTTTCATTTGATTCTACCAGATATCGATGAGTGTGCAGATGCTGCTGCTAATGATTGTCACGACAATGCTACATGCACTGATACAGAGGGAAGTTTTGTATGTCAGTGTAATGTTGGATTCAGTGGTGATGGTGTGACTTGTGAAGGTAGCTATTACCCCTATTTGAGGTAGAGAACTTATCATTTTAACATTGAAACCCAGATATTGATGAGTGTTCAACATTATTGCACAACTGTTCTGCTCAAGCAATGTGTCACAATCTTATTGGAGATTACTTTTGTACGTGCAATCTTGGATTTGAAGGAAATGGATTCACATGTAGAGGTCAGCATAAAATGATTGATACTTGTGCCGATTTGTAATTATCATAATTCTGAAGATATTGACGAGTGTAGTCGCAGTACACATAACTGCAGTCAATATGCTGGATGTATCAATACCTTTGGACATTTCAACTGCTCTTGTAATATGGGCTATGAAGGAGATGGAATCATGTGCAGTAAGTACAACATAGCCAAGCATTACATTACTATAATGATTATCATTCACTAGATTGCACTGATGGAGATGTTTTGCTGAAAAATGGTTCAGTGCCAACAGTGACACAAACTGAAGGAAGAGTGGAAATCTGTTATGAAAATGTTTACAGGACTATTTGTGATGATCACTGGGATGTGAATGATGCTATAGTCATCTGTAGACAACTTAACTTCTCTGGAACTGGTAAGCTATTTATGATCAAGCCTGCTGCATCATGACTGAAGAAATTCACCATTAATTTTATCTTTCATTTCAGAACACTTTCCTGTCATGAGAGCTAGTACTAGGTATGGAAATGGGTCTGGTCCAATACTTTTGGATGACTTGATGTGCACTGGAGAGGAGACATCACTCATAAGTTGCCGTCATAGAGGAGTGTGGGAGAATAACTGTGCCACTGACCACTCTGAAGATGCTGGAGTTGTTTGCAATGGTAAGGTAGCATGATCCTACTACATCCTAACTTCATCTTTATAATTTAGCTACTTGCAATGGAGGGTATGCAAGACTTGTCAATGATAATCCTCTACCAGGACAAGTGATCAAGGACACCATCAGTGTTGGAAGAGTTGAGTTGTGTCTGGATGGAGAATTTCGGACTATCTGTGATGATGACTGGGACAACAAGGATGCTTCTGTGCTCTGTAGGGAAATTGGATTCTCTCAATATGGTGAGCTCATGTACTGTTTATGTGTGCCTAGTGTTACAATAGTATACCTCATCAGGTGCTATTGGACTTGGTGGTCGATTGTTCTCATCTGGAGATTCAGTAGCTCTACCTGGCTACAGAACTGTGCGTTGCTCAGGAAATGAGAGCAGTTTAAACGATTGCCTGAAATCAGTGGAAGAAGTGATGCAAGGCTGTGAAACAGCATCTGCAGTGTGCCATGGTATAAAGTGTAATAAATATACAATAGCAATGTGTTTACCAAATACCATTACATACAGATATGGCAATGATGACTGCATATAATTGCACCCATGGTGATGTGAGGCTTGTGAATGGAACTAATATCTATGGTCTGGATGGGAGGCTTGAGATATGTATCAACAATGCTTGGGGGACAGTCTGTAGTGAGGGATTCAGTGCTTCTGAGGCCAATGTGGTTTGTAGACAGCTAGGATTGCTCTCTGGTGAGTATTATGTTTACCTCTTGCCAGTATATGCTCCCTTTCATTCAATATTATATATCCAGATATAGCAACACCTGATGCCAAGATAAATGCAGCTTTTGGCAGAGGATCAGGACCAATATTTCTGGACCGTTTGGACTGTACTGGAAATGAAGTGCAGTTGTTAGATTGTGACCAACAAGCACCATTGGGTCTATTTCAGTGTTCCCATGCTGAAGATGCTGGTGTTATCTGTCCAGGTAACAAAAACTGCTGAACTTCTCAATTCTGGTTTTACTATTATCATCACAGATCGTGATGAATGCACTCACAATCCTTGTCATGAACAAGCAAATTGTACTAACATACGTGGAAGTTTTCGGTGTGATTGTAATAAAGGATACAGTGGAGATGGATTTATGTGTGATAGTAAGACTTAATTAACATAAACAGCACTTTGTTAATCTTAACTGTTGTTGTTATTAGATGTGAATGAATGTGAAATTGGTAATGGAGGCTGTCAAGATGAATGTATCGATATTGATGGATCATTTGAATGCATGTGTCCTAATTTCACTGGATATGAAGTAGTTGGGTTACTCTGTATAGGTAAATCGAGCTGTTTACATTGAGCATAGCATTTGTGACTGAACAACACATTACCATGGTAAATCCAACAATGCAGACATTGATGAATGTGCCAGAGATATGCATGATTGTGAGCCTTCACTATTTGAGAAGTGTGTCAATACTGAGGGAAACTATTCTTGTGCCTGCAAGGATGGTTATTATCGCAATATGGGACTCTGTGAAGGTAATGCCTGTTATGACATCATCATGATCACTCACATCTGATACATTTGACAGATATTGATGAATGCACTGTGAATGAGGATATTTGTGGCTCCAATTCTAACTGCAGTAACTTGAATCCAGGATTTAGGTGTAACTGTCACCCAGGATACCATCATGCCAATAAGACCACCTGTGTTGGTGAGCAGTTATACTGTTGATATTGTGATGATTATAATATCACTATTATATTTGGCTAGATATTGATGAATGTGTGACTGGAGATAACAACTGTGATGACCTAGCCATGTGCATAAATACTAACAGCAGTTTCACTTGTGTCTGCATTCATGGCTTCATAGGTCACGGTACCATGGGAACATGTAGAGGTATATATGAACACTAAATCCTTTTATCGACCAAGTAGAATTATAAAACGTTTATTTAGATGTTGATGAGTGCTCTGACAATGGGACTCATAACTGTGATGATAATGCTGTGTGTCGGAATGCTTATGGTAACTACACCTGCCATTGTAAACCAGGCTTCATGGGAAATGGCTTTCACTGTGGTAAGTCACGTTCTCTTTCATTACTAGCTACACTTATTGACTATGATTATGCTACTAGGTTGTGGAGACGGTGATGTACGACTTGTTAATGATAACAACAACCGTTCAATAGTAGCTCATGCTAATGGAAATCAAAGAAATACATGTCAGTATCAATTCATAAATGATGATTTTGAAGAAGTTCAGTGCAGCAGAAACTGGACTGACATGCTTGAGGGTCGTGTTGAGATATGCAAAAATGGTCAATATGGAACTGTATGTGACGATAGGTGGGATTATTTGGAAGCCCAAATTGTATGCAGGCAATTACATCATTCATCTACTGGTATGTACCCATAGTAATGGATAAAATGAATTACTATTATTGCTGTGACTTCAACAGAGATTCTTCCTATGAAAAGATCAGCTGAAATATATGGGATGGTTCTTGGGAAGATCTTGCTTGATGATTTAGATTGCAGCGGCCGTGAAGAAAACCTTCTCCAGTGCAGTATACATAAAGCAAATGAACACGATTGCACTCATCATGAAGATGCAGGAGTCAAATGCGGTGGTAAGAACCAAGTCATATCAGATAGGGTTTTATGCTATGTCTTATCATTCAAACATTAGTTTAGAGGGTAGCCTAGCTGGAAAATAATTATTTGATTGGACTGTTGATTGCTTCAATCATATAGCATCTTTATGTAGGCATTATATATAGTTGAGCTATTTTTATGTTTTATGTAAATTTTTCTAGGTGTTTGTGAAGATTATAGTGCTAGGATTTCAATTGGTTATGGAGATCAGTACTACACTGGTGACATTTCAAAAGATGCCACTTACTACATCAATGATGCATTGGCTATCGGACGTATTGAATTATGTATTGATGGTGACTGGACAGCAGTGTGTGAAAACATATGGACACAAGAAGATTCTTCTGTAGCATGCTATCAACTAGGATTTTCACGAGCAGGTGATTTATTAAATAATAACTATACTTTCATAGTTCTAATTTTGTTTATCTTATCTGTTAGGAGCTATTAGTGGTGGTCAACTCTTTCAACTGAATGTTGATGGCAGTGAAGCATTTAGACTCTATGAGAGAAATATAACTTGCTCTGGCACAGAAAGTCACTTGAGAAATTGCCCTATTATCGAGTCAGAAACTGACGGATTGATGAACAGAGGATGTGGTGCACTCCAAAATGCATATGTGGCATGTCAAGGTTAGATAGTGTTGAGGTATATCAAGTAAACTCAGGCTACAGTGTCTCAAGGGCCTGAAGGTTTGTAGACAGTGTGTTGGAAACAAGATCTATACTTCTATGCCTCTGGCATCAGATTTATAGAAAGCTGATACTTCAGCTCCATGATCAGGCTCATCTTGGTGAAGCCTGGGAATGGGATAGAATATCCTTTGTTTACCAACCCATTACGCTGAACAACCATACCCTATTATAGATTTCGATATTCATACAACTAGCTATGGTTGTTCTCCAAATATTTCAATTTTCAGATCAAGAGACTGAAATGGAGAACTGTACTCAAGCAGATGTAAGACTGCAGGATGGCCCTAATGTTCGAGAGGGAAGATTAGAGATCTGCATTAATAAGGCATGGGGAACTGTGTGTTCCACACAGTTCAGTGACGATGATGCTGCAGTGGCATGCTCCCAAATGAAGTTTGAAAGAACAGGTATAGTACTAGTACATGTACAATACGCATGATAATATGCATGGTCATTACAGGAGCTCGTTATTTGGGGGATGCTGGAACAGAGACTGCTATTGGAGTGATACCAAAGGGCACTGGCCCTATCTTTTTGAGTGCTCTTGATTGTAGGAATGATGAAGAGAGATTGCTGGATTGTAGTTTCAATTCTGCTCTTGGAATTAATACTATATCTTGTTCACACAATTTAGATGTCACCATTCACTGTGAAGGTATAGTACAAGTGTAGTAAGCCTCCATCTCTGCTTTACTTAAGTTTGAGATTTTATCTGAAGTAGCTTAAGCTGTAGTTTAATTCTTTTATTTAGCATTCTGTCCTGAAGATGTATATGAAGCACCACATGGCAGATATTTGTGGAATAGGACAAGAGCAGAACTGAATATCAGCCTACCATGTCAATATGGTGGACTTAATATAAGTCATGCTAGTCCAATGGCTTTTAGGCAGTGTAATGACAGAGGGCGATGGGAGAACATTTCATTCAACGAATGTTTAACTTATTCTGAATTCCATTTAAGACAAGTTAAATCTGTAAGTAGATAGCTATTTGTTTCATTTGGATACTCTTCACAGCACATGTATGGTATAATTAGACTCCAGTGTCTCAAGCTACAATAGCAAATATCACAAAGGCAGTACTTGATGCTGTGCTGCATGCAAATAATAGTGAAGATCAATCAGAAGCTAACATAGAACTGATTGCTGAAACTCTATCTAGACTAACTGAATGCAGTGTTGAACAGTCTAATGTAAGCAATTTGCAGCAAGGTTTTTGGATTTGAGTTGTATTTCTGATTTTACAGTGCTCATTGGACTATGAGGAAGTTGAAACCTTGGTGATTATATTGGATTCAATTCAGAGCTGGAAGAAAGAAACATTGAATTTGGCATCAGCCGAGTAAGTTAGCTACATGATTGCATGCTTAATCCATTTTACTTCCTATATTCCAGGATAGTAGAGAATACTGAAGAGATATTCGCTGAATTTGTATCTCAACTTAAGCTTCCTATGAATCAAGATAATGTCACAGAAACTTTTAGTACCTTAAATATCACCTACTCTGGACTAAAAGTAAGCCAAAGGAATATTTAATTATCAAACCCCATAATACTTTTTTCCACTATCAGATAAAGTTTTCTGAACTACTGGATCAAAATATCTTATACAGGGTCACTGATCAGACCGGTTAGCCTATAGCAACTAATTTACTGACACTATAAATTTGAATTTCAAGTTGGTCAATATTTCTAGGATTTCAGGGTACAATATCGACCAACAATATGAATCAATCTTCAATTAGCAGCCCAACTTCAAGTGCCACCTCTCAGTCTGCATCTATTAGCCTCCCACAGAGCATATTCACTGATCTACTTAATACATCAAATGAAACAGAGATGAGTTTTCTATTTGGAGCATTGAATTCTTCTATCCTTTATCCACAAGCTAATCAAACCAATGAAAACTTTACAGTGGATTCTGCAATCATATCAGCCACCATAATTGGTCACACAGTGATGAACTTGAGCGAAGATGTTACTATAGCCATAAAGCTGCATTCAGAGGTGTGTACCAGTCCACTATAGATATTGCACATAACTAGAAGTTATACTTATTTCAGTTTTCTCAAGCACCTATTTGTGTGTATTGGGATAAAGATGCTGCAGGTAAGTTACTTACTGCACAAAAAGCTTATTTACCCTCTTCATGGAATTGAAGATGGTAGAGGAGACTGGAGTAGCAAAGGATGCAAGTCACAGGACAGAAAAAAAGATGTGATCTTGTGCAGATGTAACCATCTGAGCACATTTGGTGTGCTAGTTGTAAGTTCATTTTTTTTGTTTTTGTTGTTTTTGTGGTTATTGTTGTTGTTGTTTTGTTTTCTTCATGCCACACTGATCTCTGGCTCTCGTATTCTTAACAGAACACACAACCTGTTATATGCGAAGAAGGATTCCTACCAAATTCAAGAGTAACTGAGTGCATAGGTGAGTGCACGAGCTAATGTGTGATAGCATGATACAATAAATGTATCATTAATTTAACTTGTCCCACAGCCATAAAGCCTCTAATCAATGTCAGCACACCTACTGGAGTGAATAAGATTATTAATAACACTCTGACTGTACCAGCTGGGAGAGAGGTAGAAATTGAATGTGTGTCATATGGATCTCATCCAGGAAGAGCAGTTTGGAAGTTGCTGGATCAAGATACAGGAAGTAAGTAACCTTACAGTGAAGTTATACTGACAGTAACCATCTATAACTTTCCCAGATTTTACAGATGTACCTGAGGTCAACTTTACAGAGTCCAATATGGTGATGACTGGATCAGGGAGCGGTGGCTACTCAATGGAACTTTTGCCTTTTAGTGAAAGGCATCATTCGGAAGTGTTGCAAAATGAAGAGCCTGGTCAGCTGTATGCCTACAGATACAACAATACTAAAGTAGTTTTAGGATCACGAAAGAAAGAAATTTTTGGAGCTGCAATTGGAGTTAATATGAACTCAAAAGGAAAATACAAATGTGTAGCCATCAATGACTATGAGAAAGAAGAGTTTGATCTTAAGATTGGAATAGAAAGTGAGTCACAAAGTTAAAATAAATCTGCAATTAGCTAGCTACATTTAATAATAATACTCAGGACCGGCTGTTAATCCTGCCTCTAAGAACTTCATCCGCTTCAGCACTAGATCTTACCAAGATATTGCCCAGACATACCATATCTCATCTCGTTCAATTCTGCTAGCAATATTTAGTACAGCACTGCTAAACTCGATTGGAACAGATATACCTGGTCAGCAACTTGCCAACTGCACTTATGTTCCTGAGTAAGTTGAACCCCTGAATATAAACATGCTGTAAACTTATTGTTAACACACTCACACACAGTGGCATAAAGGAAAAGAGAAGCAACTGGGACAGAGTTGAATGCGTTTTTAGTAACCATCCTACAAATCATACTGACCAACTTTTCCAGCGCGTATCCAATATTCAGGACACTTTTGTCATGAATTTACCTGATAGAAATATTTTAGTTGATGAACGTGGGATAAATTCATCAAGTAAGTCGTAATCATCATCTTGTGGCCCTATGTTATAACACCTACCATCACATACAGAAAAGGGATTCTGTGATAATGACATCGCCTTCAAATCATATGATAATCGTGGAGAGTACAACTGGACTGAAGTTGAAGTCAAAGAAACTCAGAGTTTGGACTGCTTTTATAAAGAACCACAAAAGAATACAAAGGCCTTACGGCATTGTGATGCTCCCCGTACTTGGGGACTATATGATGGGATGATGTGTATAACAGCTGATACTTATGAACTGCGTCAGCTGTCCTTTGTAAGTCATTAGCTCAAGATGCAATAGCTTTACAATGATCAATTGAACAATGATAATATTAGAAAAGAGTAACAGCAGAAAGAGCAGGCGAGGTCATATCTTCAGTTGTTCAAGTGGTACATAATCTGGACCAGGAAGATGAACAAAGCACAGACAATCTTGAACTTATTGTTAACATATATGATAACATTAATGACCTAGTGGAGAATGGCATGGTCAATGTCACACCTAAAGTAAGTTTTCTGCATTTCATTCTGTTCACTAGACAACTACAGATTCTTGATATTATATGCACAACAGTACTCTACAGTATTTTATTTGCATCTTTAGATTGCAGAAGATACCGTTCAAGTTTTGGATGACATATCAGATTGGCCTCCAGATGTAGTGGAGGAAAGATCATCTGAGTATGTTGTAGTTATCAAAGAGAATTCATTTCAAAGTGAAGCTTCCACTAGTCTGTTTTGAGAATTATTTATTCCTTTCATGTAGCTTATTGAATTCCTTTGAGAATATTGCTTCCAGTTTGGTGGAACAAGATAGTTTTGAGGAATTGATTATTTTACAAGAAAGCTTGAGTCTCCAAGCTCAAAGAGTAAGTACTGTAACTATTAAAGGATAATACTTAATCGATTCTTTGTGACCATCAGGTGAATTTTTCAAGGCTAATAATTGATGATGATAATCGTGTACGATTCTTTCCTCCTGAAAGGAATAGTAAGTTGTTACCTAACAATTTGCTGTTTATAGCATAGCTACATGATCCTGTACTACTATCTATAATGCATTGTATCCTCGTGAGGCATTGATTGCTCTTTTCCAGTTACCACTACCAATGAGTCTTTAGCTGCAAGATTTGAAGATGATGAAAATATTACAATACCAGAAGTGAATATTTCAATTAGTCTTCCATCTGAAGTATTTCGATCAGCTGAGGGACTTGTATTTACATCTTACAAGACACCAGTTCTATTTCAAGTTGTACCACCTAATGAACTGAACAGATCAAGCTATGATGTCATAGCAGACACTGCAGTTATTGGATTCACTATTGCTAACAGAACTTTTACTAATCTAAACACCACAGTCAAAATCACACTTCAGAGTATGAGAGCACAGGAGAAATTGGTTAGTTTTGACACAAAAACAATGCAATAATATATAAATCCATTTTCAATCACATCAGAATTGGTCAGAGCCTGTTTGTGTATCATGGGATTTTAATGCTATTAAATATGGTGAGTTTCAGCACACTTCTTTTTGTGTAATTCTGTTATTATTTTCTGATAGAAAATTCTACTCGAGGAAACTGGACAAATAAAGGGTGTAACCTGACAAGATGGGATAATGAAACTGGAGAATTTTTGTGTGAATGCAATCATTTAACCAACTTTGCAGTCTTAGTAGTAAGTAATAACATCCCATTCATTGAATATCTGTATTGCAATAATCCATGGGGGGATTCAGATTTGTACAGGCTGAACAGTTACATTACATAATTAGACAGTTACTTCTATACTTTATGCACCAAATTAAAGAATGTCAATGCACCTCCAATGGATCCTTCTGTTATTGAAGCCAGCAGAATAGTGTCTATCATCGGATGTGTGCTTTCTATGATTGGCCTTATCCTCACAATATTCACTATGACATTTTTTAAGTGAGTATGTCTAATAATTTTGAGAAAATGATTTGTTATCTTTTTTCCATTCTAAGGAAACTAAGACAGAAAGATGCCAGTAAATTCCATTGCCAATTGTGCATAGCATTACTACTGAACCTCCTGATCTTCATTGCTGGAGTGGACCAGACTCAATATGACATTGTCTGCACCATCATGTCAGTCCTTATACAGTACTTTTCCCTTGCATCTGTGTTCTGGATGGGAGCAGAAGCCATACTAATGTTCAAGAAACTTGTTATTGTTTTTGGATCTGTGACTAAGACATTTCTTGTCCTCATCTCATTGATATGTTGGTGTAAGTACTGAATGTAGTCGGTCACTGCACCTACCATAATAAATGTCTTCCCTGTCTTAGGTGTACCAGCTATATTTCCCATAGTAGGACTAACTACACTTGCTACTGGCAAGAATTACTTGATCAAGAAAAGAACACCACCTGACACACAGCCAGGATAGTGAGTAACACACCCATATGTCTATAAAGGATGTAATAAAGGGCATGGCCATCCACCATTGTGGAAGGTGGCAATGATAAATCTTAGATTCTTCACTATACTTACCTATTATCCTGCTCACATTAAAATTGTAGCTTAAATGACTTCAGAATTTCTCTATTCTACATGGCTGCCTTCCTCAACAGTGGGCCCCATTTGTATAAATCCAGATTACTGCAAATGAAGTTTAGTACCTCTATGTATGTTATGTAGCCGACCCTTTACCTCCTTTTTCTTGGGGTGGAGGTAAAGGGTCAGCTACGCCAGACTACATATTATGATGGTATAACACTGTAAATTGAAAATAGCAGAGTAACAGACTATCTGTGCTCTGATTCCATGATCAAATAATTTTACACTTGATTGTAATCTTATGATCATGAACACTGTGTAATTATAGCTGCTTCATAAGTGATATCAGACTCCATTATGGAATATTCTTGGCACCTCTCCTCACCGTTATAGTCTTCAATACAGTGATACTGCTATTAGTGATTCGAGTGCTCGTCAAACACAATAAGAGGAAGGAGAAAGAAAACAGTAAAAGCTTCAAAAATATTGCTAAATTGGTTGTCAGCATTGCCAGTATCATGACCATGTTTGGCCTCTCCTGGATATTTGCAGCCTTCAGTGTATCTAGTGCAGCAATCGTCTTTCAGTGGCTTTTCCTAATATTCAATTCATCTCAAGGACTTTGTCTTTTTCTTTTCTTTTGTGTCATAAGCAATGATGGACGTGAAGAGTGGAAGAATCTATTCGGATATAAGAAGAGTAAAAAGAAATCTACCTACTCACATCATTCAAGTTCCCATCAATCAGGTTCCCATCTTCGAGGAAAGGATTTCAATTCATCTGTAAAAAGCAGTGTAACCCAGAATACTTATGTCGTTAATAAACCAGCTCTGAAATTTCTTTCTGTATCTGAGTCTGCTAGTGAATTTGAAAGTAGCACATATGACATAGAACTAAAAGAGAAATCATTTGAAAAAGCACTCCCAGATATTCCTGAAAATGATACTGACCTTATCATCAGTAATGAACAAGTTGACACTGATAATGATCAGGAAGATGACATTTCTCCTCCAGACAACCAGCTACCACCGCATGTTATGATAAAGCTTAGACAAGCATCTCAACCTATTGGCAGTGAACCAAGCATGAAGAGAGAGAAGAAAAGAAAACGGACAAAGAGATCACGATCAAATTTTGCGAAAGCATCAGAAAGGGATGCACAAGTCCCTCCTCATATAATAGATAGGTTCAGGCAACCAGCTGCTTCTTTCAAACGATTCACTGATGAAGATTTTAGCTTTCCTGATGATAGCTTCGGTAAAAGTTTAAGAGGGAGCCAAGTAAAACTGACAAAAATATCTGAAATAGATGAATATGAACTCATGTAAACTGACTATCAATACTTTCCCCTGAAAATCCATAACCGTAATTACAAAATACTTAAAATAAACAACAGTCTGCATGCTTTTCATCATTTCACATTTATTTATCACCTATTAATTAAATTATTTTGTCTCAATAACATAACTGTGTTATCAGTATCTCATTGGGGCTGTCTATAGCTACCTGTCTAGCTATACTAGTTACCCAGGCCACTCAGAGATCACATCATGAGCAGATGCAGAACAGAGCCCAAGTGTTCTTGCACTCAGTACGTACGTATGGCTGGACACTATGCTGGACACCAACCAACACAGTACCCTCCACTTGAGACTGTGGCAAACACTTTTGTTCAGTGTGGAATACGCACTCTAATGTGCTAGAGGTGGTTTTCCCTCCATCATAGGCATAATTAAATATGTGACATCACAGCCATACTACTAGCTGTGTGAAGCCTGACTTGCAGCCTGTGACAACAGACCAACTCAGCAGCTAGCTAGTTAGCCAATGGCCAATGGAGTTTTGGGGTGGCAGGTTTGAGAAAAATGAGTCCTGAACCCCCCCTCCCCGGCCCCCGAAATAAAACCAGGGCCAGAGTTTGCGCGCGCTTCTAAGTGAGCTGTCCTTCGCGCGCGCTTGATAATTAGGTAGGTGGGGCTAGTTTGTTAGGCGTCGTCTTCAAGTGCCAGTACAGTTTGAGAGTTATTTTTTGGTATGTCAGATATCAATGTGCTAGCTAGCTATGTTGTTCTAGGCTTATGTCGTATGTAGGCACTTAGCTAAATTCACGTTTTCTATCTATTGTGCTAGCTAGGGGTCACTTCTGTTGGCTGTAACTGCTGTGCTTTTCATCGCTGGAAATGCTCGATTAAACTTAACCACTTCACCACTTCACAGTCCAGTGAGTTTATTCAAATACACCAGACTCCATGGACAACTAAAGTGACCACCTTTTCCATTATGTATGTGTGTATTGGCTGGTATTCTATGTTGCTATTGTTCGTTTCCCAATTGAGATAGCTAATTTTGTGTCAATGACAAGCTCAATTGTGAGACATTGCCATTTATTTTTGTAGTTTGTTGTGAGCATTTTCTTGAGCCAATCTTCATTTCACTCTTTGCTGGTAAGTTACCTTTGCTTGATAACTGTTACCTTTTTCATCCCTTAGTTAATTTGAGTTCAGCTTCCTGCTCCTATAACCACTCCAAATTTTGGTGCCCTCTTTTTAAAGATGTATTTTCAGGCCTTATAATGGTCCTGAGCCTGTGTCTGAATTCATTCTACTTTTAGCCTGTACTATAACTCCACTAAGTTGGTAGTGAATATTGTTTGGCATGCATGTTAGTCATAGAAGTTGATTTGTTAAAACCCCTCGATTTCAGTATTGCACATGACTACCCTAAATGGTAGGACAGCATCAATACCCTAGCTGTACAGAATAATTGGTGTAATAATTGGTGTGGGGTGGTCATAGTAGCTATAGTATTATAATAGACACAAATATCCAACACTACATTTATGCAATTATGACTTGGCACCAGTATGGTAATCAGCAAGGTATAATCAATATGAGGTTCTAATTCACACAGTGATATGATTAGGCTTTATACTTTAATGGTAAATATTTGTGGTAAAATGTATTCATAGCACTGTATGCTGTTCTATGTAATCAGCGACAATACATAGAGATGGCATGGATGGCCTATTGGACACTTCCTGTTCTATGTAATCAGTGAGTACTGTACATAGGGATTAAGGATGACACGGATGCCCCATTGGATACTTCCTGTTTTATGTAATCAGCGAGTATGGTACATAGGGATGGCATGGATGGCCCATTGGAATAGTACAAAACATTTTCTACTGTCTGCAACTCCTGACTTGAAGGCAATGTGATAGGACTAAACAGTAGACAAAGCAGTTGGTCCTTCATCATCTTGATCATCATCTTCTAATGCCATATTCAGAAATGGTACTACTAAAATGACTGCACTATAATCCTTTACCTTTAACTCAACATGTTCAAAATAGGTGTAATTTTCCAACCTGCTAGCGCTAGCTTTCAACATGGCAGACATTTTAGCAGTATACTATATAGAATCATGCCCCACCTCCTTGACTCTTGGACCTTGACCTTGTGTCTGACTAGCCAACGATGTGCATTTGCTGTTAGTGTTACCCATGGGTGTTGTTATTGATTGAGCTATTTACACAAGTGAACTTTCTGGTGAGGCTGATTATGAGTGATTTTGCTAAAACCCCTAGGCACTTGGGGTTACTCGATGCTCAAATGCAACTTCAATAAACCACCCAGATATATGCACAACACAAGTAAAGGCCTTACTATTACTCATATTCTAGATTCATGAGATCCATCAGCATGGAACCACTCAAGGTATTTCTGGATAAATCCACTCCAAATTCTACCAGCTAGCTACAATCTTTTCTACTCGTCGATCCTCGGAAGAGTCCAAGAAAAAGGAGACATTATGGAGCAGAGTACTCAATTATTGGAAGCCATTTTTATTTCGATGATGCGCATGCGCATGTAATTGCTATCAAAATTTATGATTAAAAGTTAGCAAGCTAGCTAGCTAGATTCACCAATGGTTCATCTGCATCCTAGATCTCCAAGTTGTTAGGCAGGCCACTGCCCCAGCTGACCGACGCCCAGGCCACACAAGGACCACAGAGATTAATTAACCACACCCACTCATGATTAATATAAAAACAGAGTTCATTTTTTGTGCGTGTCAGTTCTTGCCTTGATTGCTGTATAACTTTATAACTGTATTCAAGTTCTTTGCGTGGCGTTTGGGCTATCGGGGCAGGGACTCAGTTGGGATTGGCTGCACGCCTGGCAGACAACCTAACACAAGTGTAGCTGTGTGATGAACTCTGGACCTTGTATGTTCAACACTTCTGTTTGTATGTTTGTAACCTAATTATCATTTCTGTGTGTTAAGTTTAAAAATTGTATCATTCTCTGTGTGCTTGTGAATCTTTGTCTGTGTTAATCTGTAACTCTTTGATGTGTTCTAGAGTGGTAGTGACTTGGTATAAAAAGACAGATATAGATGAATAGAGAGCTCTTGTTTCGTTTTTGGTTTGTGTGTCATCCCGAAACTCTACTTCTACTATTAATATTTTACTGATATTTGACTTCTGTATCACGTCCTGACAGGCGACTTTATCACACTTGGTGGCAGCGGTGGGATTAATCGAAGACAGTTGTTCGTTCGAGATCCACGAGAGAGAGGTGCATGTCGAAGACTAGGACAGGAAGAGTCTACAGAGCAGAGTCAGAAAACAGTGTTGAACAAGAAACAGAGAGTGGTGAAAGAGAAGATCTAGAAGTGATGGCTGAAACAGGAGCTGGAATGACGGAGCTACTACAGATGCTGTTGGAGGATCGTCGAAAGCGTGACGAGGAAGCAGCGGCGAGAGCTAGAGAGCGAGAAGAAGAGCAGGAGCGTCGGGAGAGAGAGAACGAGCAGCGAGTGAGGCTAATGCAAGAACAGATCGAGATGATGAAGACTTGGATGGACCGAAGCCAGATTCAAGAGGAAGCGAGGACCAAGCGGGCAGAAGATCTACGACACTTGACGCTATCAAAGCTGACAGACACAGAAGACATCGAGGCATATCTGACCACCTTTGAACGGATGATGAAAGCTTTTGAGGTCAAGAGGGAGAAGTGGGTCTTCAAGTTGGCTCCTCAGCTCACCGGGAAGGCACAGCAGGCCTTCGCAGCGATGAATCCAGAGAATACTGCCGACTACGCTGAGGTAAAGAAAGCCATTCTACGACGCTACGATATCAGCGAGGAAACCTATCGTCAGCGCTTCCGGACTGCAAAGAAGGCAGAGGGGGAGGCATACTTGGAGCTGGCAACAAGACTGAGAGATCTACTTGAGAAGTGGACGGCTAGCTGTACCAGACTAGAGGCACTCAAGGAGAAGATCGTGGTGGAACAATTGTTGGAGACGATGCCAAGGGACCTGAGGATATGGATCAACGACAGGAAGCCCACAACCGGAGAAGAAGCAGGAAAACTGGCAGACAGCTACATCCATTCCCGTCGACTAGAGTCCAAGGAGCCATCAAGGGAGACAAATCGATCCAGCAGTGAGTCAGAAGTAACCAGAAGATGCCACTATTGCAAAAAGAAGGGTCATCTTGCCAAAGAATGCAGGAAGGCGATAGCTGACAAAGCCAATGAGAGCGGGGCCAGCAAGCTGAAGACAGAGAAGAGCAAAATCAGGTGCTACAACTGCCAGGAGATGGGACATATTGCAGCAAAATGCCCTAGCAAGCCAGCACTCTTTACTGAAGTTGATGAAATCGTGTACATGAATGGAGATGTAGAAGCAAGTCAACCTGTGGATCCTAGGATCACAAGGTCCGGCACCATAGAAGGCAAGACCGTGGAAGACATCGTCCTTGACACTGGCTGTGCCCGAACGATGGTGAGGAGAGACCTTGTACCTCAGAAGACTGAAGTAGGCCGTGTTCGCATCCGATGTGCTCATGGAGATACCAGAGAATACCCCCTTTCCAGTATTGAGATTGGAATCGGTGAAGCAAAATTTCAGGTGGAAGCAGCAGTCTCTAGCAGCTTGCCAGAACCAGTACTGCTTGGGCGGGATGTGCCAGGCCTGATCGACATGTTGCAGAGTCACCAGAAGGAGGACTTGACATTCCAGACAGAAGAAGCCCTTGCTGTAGTGACCAGATCACAAGCTAGGAGATTGGAAGAAGACAGATTGGAGCAGGAGAGGAAACAGCAGGAAGTAGGAGCCAAGCCAAACCCCATGGAATTCGAGACAGCTACAGATATGTCTGACCAGGAGATTGTCATGGACACACCTGTCAACCAGGAAATGGAGAAGCCAGTAGGTGCTGAGATGGATCCAGATCTCTTCATCAATGCGAAGGAGCGTCCTCAGTTGTCTAGGAGAGAGAAACGTCAGCAGAGACATCAAATGGCCCAGGTGAACCAGACACACCCCCTTGACCTCTCAACCAGTGAACTCAGGAAAATGCAGCAAGAAGATGTGACCCTAGAGGATATCAGAGCAAAGGTCAGAAACCCTACCAAGATGACCAGGAGAGTCTTCTACGAGGAGAATGGTCTTCTCTACCGACAGTGGACACCACCTCAGGGTGACGAGAACACCACTATTCAGCAGCTAGTACTACCAGAACTATGTCGCAGTGTTGTGATGTCACTTGCTCATCACATTCCGATGGCCGGCCACATGGGTCAACGGAAGACAGTGGAACGAATCCTTCAACGATTCTATTGGCCGACAGTGTTTGAAGATGTGAAGCAGCTATGCCAGACGTGCAGTGAGTGCCAGAAGACAGCAGTGGGGAAGAAGCAGCGTGCACCAATGGTTCCTCTACCCATCATCCGGGAGCCCTTTGAACGCATCGCCATGGACATCGTGGGTCCCCTTCCTCGCAGTCGAGCTGGAAACAGGTACATACTTGTAATTTGTGACTATAGTACAAGGTACCCTGAAGCTATTCCATTACGAGCCATAGATGCTGAGCAGGTGGCTAAAGAGCTTATGGTATTCTTTACGAGGGTAGGCATTCCCCGAGAGATCTTGACGGATCAGGGTGCAAATTTTACATCTGGCCTGTTAGCTGAACTCTATCGTCTGTTAAAGATCCAACCCATTAAGACCAGCCCCTACCACCCCCAAACTGATGGGTTGGTCGAGAGATTCAACCAAACTCTCAAGGCCATGTTGCGTAAGACAGCAACTGAGGAGGGAAAAGATTGGGACCAGTTAATTCCATACCTCTTATTTGCCTATCGGGAGGTTCCCCAAATGTCTACAGGGTTCTCCCCTTTTGAGTTGATGTATGGCAGGCAAGTGCGAGGGCCCTTAGACGTCCTCAAGGAGACATGGGAAGCCAGCAAGAAGTCCACCGAGAGTGTTGTGTCTTACGTTCTGACAATTCAAGAGAAGCTCACCAAGATGTCTGAGTTAGCCAGTGAGAACCTTGCAAGAGCTCAGTCAACCCAGAAGAAGTGGTATGACCGCAATGCACGAGAGAGGAAGCTACAAGTGGAAGATAATGTGTTAGTCCTCCTACCTTCCTCGACCAACAAGCTACTAGCAAAATGGCAGGGTCCGTACCCTGTGAAGAAAGTCATCTCACCAGTGACTTACGAGGTTGATATGTTTGACCACAAGAAGCGGCGAAGAGTATTCCACATCAACATGCTACGGAAATGGAACACTCCCACAGTTCGAAATCTCTGGGCGGAGGAGGAGACAGAGAGGGGAGGAGACACCACTGATGACATCCCATTGTGGAAAGATAGCGAAGATTCCATGAAGGAAGTTGTACTGGATGAGCAGTTAAATGAAGAACAGCAACAAGACCTTCGTCAGTTGACAGCTGAATTCACTGAAGTCATGAGTAACACACCAGGAAAGACTGATGTTATCGAGCATGACATTGAGACTGGAACAGCACGTCCAATCCGATTGCCGCCTTACCGTCTACCACATGCGTATCGAGATACAGTCAAGAAAGAGATCTCAGAAATGCTAGAACATGGTGTGATCGAACCATCTACTAGTGAGTGGTCTGCCCCGATTGTATTGGTGAAGAAAAAGGATGGTACCATTCGATTTTGTGTAGACTATCGACGACTGAATGGAATATCTGAAGCAGATGCATATCCGATGCCACGCATTGATGAGATGATTGACCAGCTTGGACGAGCCAAATTCATCACCACTTTGGATCTGACCAAAGGATACTGGCAGGTACCCCTCACCAAAGGAGCCCAGACAAAGTCAGCTTTTGCAACACCCTTCGGACTGTACCAATTCAAGGTCATGCCCTTTGGCCTTCAAGGAGCTCCAGCAACTTTTCAACGACTAATGGACCGGGTACTACAGGGACTGGAAGATTTCTCAGCTGCATATCTAGACGACGTTGTCATCTATAGTACCAGCTGGAAAGACCACCTCACACATCTACGACGGTGCTAAAGCGATTGCAAGATGCCGGCCTCACACTGAAGCTCCGGAAGTGTCAGTTTGGGATGGCCCATTGTGTATACTTGGGTCATGTTGTTGGGAGCGGAGTGGTAAAACCAGAAGGAACCAAACTGGATGCAGTCAGCTCATTCCCAAGACCAGAAACCAAGAAGGAAGTTCGTTGTTTCCTGGGACTGACAGGTTATTACAGGAGATTCATCAAAGACTTTGCTTCCTCTGTCAGATCTTACCCGCAAAAATGCACCATCCAATGTGGAATGGACACCAGCATGTGAAAAAGCCTTTCAGATGTTGAAGAAACAGATGTGCTCCCAGCCAGTGCTACACAACCCAGATTTTTCCAAGAGTTTCATCCTCCAAACAGATGCATCCAATCGAGGAGTGGGGGCAGTTCTCAGCCAAGTCGACGAGGGTGGAGATGAGCATCCAATCGGATTCTTCAGTCGGAAACTTCTTCCCCGAGAAGAGCACTATTCAACGGTGGAAAAAGAGTGTCTGGCCATTAAGCTAGCTGTGGAAGCTTTTCGAGTCTACCTCTTAGGACGTCACTTTGTACTCCAGACAGACCATCACTCTTTGGAATGGATGGAGCGGATGAAGGAGAATAACAACCGTCTGACCCGTTGGAGCTTGGCCTTACAGCCATTCAACTTTACCATTCGTTATCAGAAAGGCAAGGATAACCAAAATGCCGATGCCCTCTCACGCTTACCAATTCCGACATGAATGTCGCAGGAGAAGGGGAAGGGAATGTGATGAACTCTGGACCTTGTATGTTCAACACTTCTGTTTGTATGTTTGTAACCTAATTATCATTTCTGTGTGTTAAGTTTAAAAATTGTATCATTCTCTGTGTGCTTGTGAATCTTTGTCTGTGTTAATCTGTAACTCTTTGATGTGTTCTAGAGTGGTAGTGACTTGGTATAAAAAGACAGATATAGATGAATAGAGAGCTCTTGTTTCGTTTTTGGTTTGTGTGTCATCCCGAAACTCTACTTCTACTATTAATATTTTACTGATATTTGACTTCTGTATCGCGTCCTGACAGGCGACTTTATCACAAGCTGAATACTTCAAGTCTTGATTTGATATTGCTGTTCAATCTGAGAGGGAAAGAAAAAAAGACCAGGAACAAGTAAGGGAAAAACATTTCACAGAAATGAAAAAAGGACATTGCTCAAAAAAGTAAGGGTAGGGATGGAAGGATGGCAGTGGGATCAATCTTTGTTCTGTACATCCAGCCAACAATCCCTACATATGTCTGTCAGGTAGCTTCAGATAATAGTGCAGTAATGTACGTATATGTAGGGATTGTTGGCTGGATGTACAGAACAAAGATTGATCCCATTTCCATTCTTCCATCCTTCATCTCTACCCCCTTTTTGAGCAATGATCATCCCTATTTTTTCTTTTCACAGAAATATTACTTATATAGCAAGGATCAGGATCGTACAAATCATCAATGAAGACAAACTTTATAAGTTGTAAACTTTCAGAGTAAATATCATTCTAGCTATTGTGCTACATTGTTGGCTTAATCACAACAGAGACCATTTCAACACTATGTGTAACAATTAGTCAACTATGCCAGATGTCACACTAATTAAATTCTCATGCCGGCTGGATACATATATCTGCATTAGCTACATCAAAAATGGTGATAACAAGTAGGGATGGCCATGTGTAAGGTTCAAAAAGAAGAGAGTTAAGTTTCCCCAAATTTCAGTAACCACAACTTAAAAGCTAACTCTCCCTACTTCATTCACTCCTGCTGTGTTGAATTGAGCCATTAATAATAATTATCTCTAGAATTGTATTAACCGACCTCTCACAGGGAGTGAAGTAGGGATAGTTAGCTTAAGTTGGGTGTGTTTACTGAAGTAAGGGGTAACTTAACTCTAATGAACCTTACATATGGCCATCCCTACTGTTTTCCTTTTACACCATCATGTACTTTTCGCAAAGATGTAGACTGGAGCTACCCCATTATAGTCTTGACTTTGCTGTGCTATGTGTACTTCAATATATAAGGTAATAAAAAATCACCCTGCAAAAGCACTTGAAAAGACTTGATAGTAGAATCTACGAGAAATATAGCACCTTATTCTCTTCAGAGCAGTCCTCTGAACAACTGTGATGGAAATGATAAATGCTATATTGTAACTTGACCTGCTCCCATGTGACTGTCCGTATATGTGATGCCATTAAATTTGTAATGCAATATGTACTATAGTGTAACCTTCCTAGAAAAATAGTTGCAGCAAACCAGCTAATGAAGTATGGCATGTGGCCAGCTGTGGTTGGTCTGACGTGTGTGTGGCAGTTGCTAGTTTAGTTAGTGTGGTCAAATGATATTGATCTTGTAGCCTCAGATATTATGCACTGGACATTGTTATTATGTATGTAACTGGATATTATTGTGCGAGCATTAATTTCAGTTTCATTTACAGTGGTAAATAGTTGATCGGTTGATCCTTATGATTTGAGCATCTCTTGGCTGATGAACCATTTTTGTAATGAAACGTGATCCCTCTAACTTGACATCCAATAATCAGATCCAAGATTTTTAGATTGGTGGGGTTGGAGGACATAATATGGTTTAACATTGTGCGGGTTTTGTATTAACTAACTAGTCTCCGTAACTCATGTCGAGATGGAGAAAAGGTTGGAAAATTACAAGGGCCACTACCCTCATGTGGGTGGGATGCCTGACCCATCCCAGGCCAACTGACGGGCCCTTTACACTCGATTTGTCCCCTAGACTGGGAACATCCACTCGTCTGTGGACTGTCTGTCCAAACACCTTTTCGTAAGCCCCGGAGATTTAGGGGAGTGAATGTCAGACCAGACATCCTCCAGTGGCGCAGCCACACTCCCCACCCATTAGTACATGATACATGATTATATCTATTCACACCTTCCTCATCATTACCGCTATTGCTACACCCCCCTCCCCTTATAATTTAATCGGCATAATGATTATGGCAATCAGCTGACCAGCCAATCATATATATAAATTATACATCAGATAATGGTGTGAGTGCCAATTAATGTGGCTGAGACTGCTGCTAGTTGTTGTTGTGGGGTGCGGATGTATGATTCAAATGCTGATGATTTCCAACGTCCAAGAGTCTTTATGAGAGAATCACTCAAGCCCATTTTAGCAGCTGTCGTTGCTGCACCGATGCGGAAACTATGTCCACTAAAGCAGGAATCATCCACTCTTGCTGCCTGCAGAGCCTGTCGTAGAAAGTGCACCAGCTTAGGTCTTGAGAGAGTGCAGCCATCCTCAAACAGGAACAGTGGCCCTGGGGTAAGGGGTCGAATCGCCAGGTACCCCAGCATCGATGTAACTGGACACAAGACATCCCCTGTGAAAGCATATCTGGGGTATAGGCCTCCCAAGAGGAGCAAGTGAATTCCCCTGAATGCAGAAAGGCAAAAAAGCCCAAACAAAAAGCTGCCCATAGCATCGTCTGGTTGTAGCTCTTGGGTCGCTGAGACCACACCTGGTATATCTTCCTGAGCAGCTCCGGTGTGATAGGCAACCAAGGGCATGTCCGCAGCCGTGGGCCCTCTCGTCGGAGTCCCCGCAATGCATAATTCAGTTTTGGAAATGCTGTCAGTGCCGGGTCTGGCAGGTTACCCATTATCTGTAAGTGACGGACGGCACACAAATATAAACGAATGGATGAATAGCTGAGGGACAACGAAAATAAGAAGGCCACAAAGCGGAGGAGGGTACTTTCCTCCACTGGCAAGGGTTTATAGTGAAACTGAGCACAGAATGAGAGATACTTCCTTTTACCAGATGCGTATGCCATCAAGGTGGAGTTGGCAACACCTCGTTTAACGAGTGCACAAACAGTTGAGTCCAGGTCTGAGACCCCCAGTCCGGCCTTGTGGTTATTAACAGCTTGCGAAGGGAAGGTGGGGTGGAGAACCGAGTCACCTGGGGGACAAGAGATGAGAATAATGTTAGGTTATCACGGGATATTGCATCTGCTGCCTTATTCATCACCCCTGGGACATGACTGGATGATGAGTGGAATTGATAATATGCACAATAAAATGAAAAATACCGCAGTAGGTGCATCAGTTGGGGGGTCTTGGCAGTCCTGCTATTGAGGATAGCGACCACTGCCATGTTATCTGAATGGAAGTGAATATGCTTGCCCTGCCAGTACTTCCCCCAAAGAGCTGCTGCTATAACTATGGGTACCATCTCCTTTACCGAAATATCCACTTCGTTCCATTCCCCAGGCCACTGAACTTGGAACCACCCCCATGTATCCACGATTGCCCCGCCACCATATGAACCTGAGGCGTCCGAGTACACGTGGCAAGCTGGGTCAGGAAGTGGAAAAAATGATGAGCCATTCCAGGATTGAAGGAAACATTTCCACCATGCCAAGTCAGCCCTGGCTCCTGCAGTAAGGCGTACGAAATGACTTGGTAGCTTGGCTTGATGAAGCAAACTGAAGAGTTGGCGAAGGAACGTGCGGCCAGGGCGTACTACTGTAGCCGCATGCGACAAATGCCCAAGCAATGACTTTAGTTCTTTCCTGGTGCTTGACTTCTGAGACACCATCCTTGCAGCAGAGTCTGCAAGCGCTCAATTTTTTCGGCCGGTAGTCTCAGCTCCAATGCTTTGGTGTCGATGAGGATACCAAGGAAAGTCACACAGCATGAAGGTCCTTCAGTTTTTTGGATTGCCACAGGGATCCCCAGGAACTTTAGTATTCTCATGGCCGTGGTCAAGGCTTCCGCCCCTTCTCTCAAGTTTGGGGATCCCATGAGCAGAAAATCGTCCAGGTAGTGGATGAGGTGTCGCACTCCTGTGTAGTGCAGCGCCCATGTAACCATATCTGCCACTGCGGAGAAGATTTTTGGTGCCGATCTCAATCCAAATGGGAGGGCATGATCGACATATATAGACCCCTCCCATTTAATTGCCAATAGATGGTGGTCCTGTGGGTGAATTGGCACCATGCGGTATGCATTTTTGAGGTCAAGCTTGACCAGCTCCGCCCCTCTGCCAAGCCTCAAGATGTGCTGGATTGCCTGATCTGTGGAGGCATAGGAGATGGATGACAGGTCCGGTGAGATCCCATCGTTCACACTGTGGTCCTTTGGGAATGAGAGGTCGACGATCATGCGCCACCTATTTGCTTGAGATTTAGGGACCAGGCCAATTGGGCTAGTGTGGACGGAGGTGTGTAATGGCCTCAGCAATGGGCCCATGAGCCGCCCTGCCTCTGACTCCACTCTTATGTACTCCCGCACTACCGATGGATTCCCCGAAGCTGAAGGATGGTTTCTGGAAGCTGACTGCAAGGCAGGGCCACATCGGCTGAAGCCTATACAGAATCCCTCCGATAACCCTGAATGAATGTATGATGCAAACCTGGGGTCTGGGTGAGAAAGCAGGAATTCCATCCAGTTAGAGAGATGTATAGGCGATGGACCGGTGGGCCATGCCATGGGATGAGAGTCATCCCTGCACCTATCAAACTGGAGAAGATCTTCCATATACCTGTACCGACCATTGGTGATGTTTGCAGCTGGGAGGGTGATACCACTTGTAGGTTCTGGGAGTCCAAGTGTAGTGTGCAAAGAGGGATTTGGATGAGCTGAAATCTACCCATGCAGTAGGCTAGCCCCTGCCCAAGCGGTTCTAGATACTGAACTGGTGCCTGAGATAGTTATATACGCACACTAATACGAGGAAACCTTAGCGGGGGCCACCCTGTCTCATCAAATCACCCAGCCCACCGACCTTGTTGTACCATTGGTTATATCTTTATAATTAAGCAGGTTTTACAGTCAATATTAGCTATAAACATTCAATGGACATAATCATAACTGCAATAATAGTGATCAGAAGCCAGTAAAGTAAATAGGTACACACATCAGTGGTCCAAAATATCCAATTAGCTATAGCCGTGAGTATGGAGCAGGGGCCCGGATAGGGGTACGTATGTCGGTCTTGTACTCGGAACTGGCAGGAGTTGAAGTACAATCCTTAGCCATGTGTGGCTTGTGGCAAGTGGCACATACATGTCTAAACTTGCACACATTCGGGAAACTGCATCTTCCCTTGTTCCAGGACACACAAATGCCTACTAACGACTCGGGGTACCTCCTGGGCAGTGGCCGTGACCACTGAAATGGTTCTGTCATGGTAGCATGTGGCAGGTTCGCAGGGTTCTGGAAATATACCAAAGCACACTGGACTGCTGTGTGGTCTGTTCCCCTGCACAGAGAGCAAAAGGAGGTTGGTCCAGACACCTTACCCATCAATGTTGAAGCCTGGATGCCAGGATGCAAGGTATTCCACTGCAAGGTGTTATCAAGTGCTGCCTGCTGATGGAAAACTTTATCATATTCCAACCATCCAGTTCCCCCATGCCTCTGGGACTCCCGAATCAGCAGCCGAGCATAAGCCAGCATGTCCTGCGTAGCCGGCTCTGATGACCTAATGGCCACGTATGCCAAGTAACAGTATAGCCATGAAGGAAGAGCAGTGACTTCTCTGAAGCGAGGTTTCAGTGCCCCAGGAAGTGCACAGTAGTTATGGCCCCCAAAGGACTCAAGCTGCTGAAGGAGGGAGATGTTATCTGTCAATAGATCTCGCATGGGTACATATTGGCCTGAGCGGATCTTATCGACCAGCTTCTGTGGGAATGGCTCCGTAGCTGGGGAGAGACTAACTCCTGTAGGTGGCAGTATGCTGGGGACAGATGCTGCTCCAGTCACGCTTTGGGCCCCCAATAGTGCATGATCGGCCCGAGACCAAGTGGAGGTGCAATGACGATCTCGTGATGCCTGAGAGAACAGAGGGACTGCTGCCAATGCCTCAGGTGAGGGCATAATACCAAGGCTATAGGAACACTGCTGACTGCCTAGGAAATATATATACGTACAGATGCATATAAAGGGGAGTCATCAGGCGTATCAAGGATAGCCAGTTGGCTGGGAGGGGATGGGACGGCTTGCTATAGATGTTGTTTTCCAATAAGTAATGTATTACTCATTATTATAAGTATAGCTATTCTATTTATTATTATTATTGTTATTATTATTATTATTATTATTATTATTATTATCATTAGTATTGAAATTTCGGACACAACACACACCACATATAAGGTCATGATATATATACTGCCATACTGTGGGTGATCCACAACTCAAAGTTCAGACACACACACCACATAATACACATGACCAGTGACCACAGGCTTTGCCCAACCATGCGTGGTTGCCAACTGACCATGACCACAGGCCTGCCCAGGCCCTGCCCACCACGCAGAGTATGGTGGCAGATCTCAACCAGGTTCTTCATTCATACATTCAATAATTTAGTCTCTTGACCCATTGCAAACTTGTTCGTCCATAGCTATCCCTAATTCCCAATGTTTAAGAGCTACCTAGAAAGTCCCATGCTGCCCTGCCCTGCCCAGTACGCTACTGAGCCATGCCAATACTCTCCCACACAGACCAGGAACTCACTTGAAGTGGATGCTGAATCACTCCATTGTACATGCGATGCCTGCCGTGTCGCCTCGGACGATTGTGCCTGCATCTCTAGCCGAACTCTGGTCCCCACGGCGTTCATCAACTGTTCCAATGTCATCGAAGCTACCGTACTCTGAGGAGTCGTTGGCGGAAGGAGGTTGTCAGGTGGAAGGACAGCCTCTGTCATCGTCGCCGTCGTTGTACATGTAGTGCTCGACGTAGTCCCGGTGGTCGAAGTGGTTCTGGGGGTAGCGGCACCGCGGCGGGGGCGCTTAGGCCCAGCTGCTGTCCTCGAACCTCGGCTCTTACTCTTAGGCATCTTGAACAACAACGTAGTCACAGTCACAGAAACTATGGGAAATTAAAAACGTTCCTCTTCTCTTCAGACTGTATCTGCTAGCGCTAGTCAGTGCTCCTGCAAGACCACGCACGCGCACAACCTCACAGCTGGGAAGTGGCCCCGCTTCCTGTTAACCTAGAGTTTAAATAGCATTTAGTTGACTAAAGTTGGCTAAACCCACTATGCAAAATAATGGGGGGGGGCTCAATATACCCCAGGATCTGTAGTATCAGAGAGTGTGGTAGCACTCTCTGTGTAGGCTTGAGCGACAAAATACCCTGCTAACTGTCATAAAATTGACATAAATCCTACATCGCTGCAAGGTGTAGCCAAAAAGGGATTACCGTATTTCCTTGAATAATAGCCCGGGCGTTTATTTCTTACAGAGGATTCTCATACCCGGCTACAAAACGAGGCAGGCTTCTATATAAGGCCGGCGTCTATTAAATTAATGTACTGCGGGCCGGCGGGGCGCATATGCACAAGGTAGCGTGTGCATTATTAATGGCGAGTCGAGCGTTATCCGAGGATATATAGTATTGCTGAATCATACGTAGCTGATCTTACCTGCTTCTTAGACTTTTATCTGTCGTTTCTACAGCTTTGATTTTGGTTATGCTACTGTAGCAAGATCTTTTCGACACAAACTTAGCAGCTTCATGCACGTGGCGAACTGGCATGCGCGCGCGGTTTGCAGCTATTAAACTTTGAACTTTGACCAGGCGTTAATTCGAGGCCGGCGTGTATTTCTTATGTTGCTTGAAGTCTCCCGGCGATTATATGAGGCAGGCCTTTATTCAAGGAGGGCTATTATTCAAGGAAATACGGTAATATGGCAGCAGTGATGTAAGGTTTATGTCAATTCTATGACAGTTAGCAGAGCACAAATGCAGTACATAGCCAGCAAGCTACCCCACCTTATTTCCGTACTTTTCAGCCTACATCACTCTTTCATTCATTATTATTTGGGATGCATGACTTGTGGTTAAACAATATGGTCGATTAGAGGTTACTAAGTGTAAACATTGGTAAAGCTAATGTTATTATTTCACAGAAATCTCCCTCTGATTTTTTTGTTGGCTAATCATTAGCTATCAACACATAAGTATGCATATTAGTATTTGCAGTGATGGCCATTAACCCTCAGCACATGCACAAGTGTCAGTCGTGTCTGTGTGTGTATCTGTCTGTGTATGTTACATCAACTATGCTGCCAGTAGCGATTAGATTTCAACTTCAGTCATGCCATCTCTGCACTATAAAAACAGAAACATTAATGTACACACTCTAACTGTGCAATATACACTTTCATTTTTACTAAGCAGCATGACATGCAGGCACTAATGATCAAAATGTGGACTATGCATTCATATGGACACGGCTAGCACACGCTAATTTAATAGATGATTCAAAATACTCTGTACTTAACACCAACTCATCAGTGATCTCCTGCTCAGAATCTGAGGTAACTGGTGTCTGGTGTAAATATAATGTTTGCCAATCATACATCACTGTGTACTATGTAGTGCTTTCAAAACACCCACAAACTGCTTCAAACATTTTGGATAGTGGGTGCCATCAACAAACTCATAACTGAGGCATTGAATTCTTTCGTCATGGGTGAGAGATTCCAGGTCCACAGAGTTTAGCTGTTTACAACTTTTTATAATATCCTCATTAGGTTTAAAGTGACAAAGAAGATAATCTGCAGCATCGAAATACTTAAGAGCTTTATTCCCTAGCTTGAATATTCTTCTTCTTCTTGAGTGGTTTCAGCTCCATGCATTTCACACTCAAACACACACAATACAATAGCATTGTAGCTGTGCACCCTTAGTCAGTAGAGTATAGCTGTGTGTAGCTATGCACTCATCTTGTTTCATTCCCTGGACTGTTCACTGAGAGAAAAGATGCATGTTGTTTTAATTTCTGAATAGCTTTCCAAGAGTTTAACAAGCATCTCAAAACATTCAAGTTTTGGTTTTGATAAATAAGCTTCAAATATAAACAAGCATATAGCATTTTTATATGCTTAACTTGTGTATGGATGCTCAGTGACTAATTAAGATTGTACAGTGTTTGCATGTGCAGAGCCTATTAACTATTGGATGTATTGACAATAATTATAATTAGAGGAATAAACGATTAGCTAGTTAAGTTTACTGTCCATATGTCCAGGAGACCTGATTGCCATTAAACTTTGCTATTAGGTAATACCAATGAGGTCAGTGGTCACATATAGAAATCTTGGGCAATAAACTTTCTACAAATTCGCCCTAAACAGTAAACAATGTTCTAGCATTCAATCATAAGACCCTTTAGGGAACAGGGAATGTACAATATCTTCTTAGGCCTCTTCCAAATACATTGTAGCTATACTGCAGACAGACAGACAGGCAGACAGATGGACAAACTGAGTACTATAACCCTTGCGCATGTGCAGAGGTATAATAGGTGAAAAGCACTGATGTGCTAACCCTTAGCACGGTCGATTGTCAAGTGTGTGAAGTTGATGTTTGCTTTTCAGAATCGATCAGCTAAGTACACTTCATTTTGATTCAGTTACATTCCACACTTGATGATATGAGTAGGTAATGGTCGACAAACATGCAGTAGCACATTATGTGGAGCAAGGGTTGTGTAGTAGAAGCTAGCTAGTTTTTTTGCCTTAATTCTTTTGGAGTAAAGCAAGCAATTTAAACCTTGGAAAGCATTGTCTACACATCATAAGGCTGAAGTTGAAGCGTTCTAATCGCTACCTGGCTGCAGAGTCGATGTAGCAGATAGCTAAGTAAACATCATATAGACATCGTTGCAGCTGAAGTTGAAGCATTCTGATTGTTATCACTGTATTGTGGCTGTAACAGACAGAAAAACAGACAGACAGACACCTTAGCAATGGCCACAGAGCCATGGGTGCTAGGCCCTGTTACCCTCATCACCTGCCCCAATTACTGTTGTCAGCGAACATCAAGGCAACCCAGGGTGCTTATGACTGTTGTATGGGGAGTGTATGTCTAGATATCCTCCCATAACTCACTCCTCCCCTAATCCTGCATAGAGCAAATAATACATGGGTTAAGCAACAGTCCTACTTGACCATATATGGGGGGGGGGGGGGGGGGGGGGATTTACGAGCTCTATATAAATTCCTGCTATTTTATTTGCATGCATCTGGTAATTATCAAGACCCTTATCAATTCCCATGAAGGCATTAATTTACATATAAAAATTTTCATGCAGGTACTGACAACCTGGGGACAACAGTGATAGGATTCAGTATGGCCAAAAATCATCTTCTCTTGCTGATCTTATATGCTTCCTTGCTTGAGTTTGCACTGTGTCATGTATATCATATCACACCTTCAAGTAATCAATCATGTCCTGCTAGTCCATGCCTTACCCTTCCTGAGATTACTAGTGACAAGATTGGCTCAAACACAACACTTGTTTTCTTAATGGGCAATCATAGCCTTAACAGTACGCTATATCTATCAAATATCAGGTGGGGCAGTTATAGTCAGTAACAGCAGTCTCTCCATCAGAAGTAGCCACTTTGAAGGAAATAGTGCACAAATTGGTGGAGCCATTTTCTCAGAGTTGAACAGCAATGTTACCATCAGCAATACTACTTTTTCCGACAACTTAGCCACTGGTTGTAATGACGACCGTTGCCTAGGTGGAGCTGTGTTTGTTGACAGTGGATGTACTGTTTTAGTTGAGAATAGCATTATCAGAAACAACATGGCTTTGTCAGGTGGTGGTGCATTTGCCACATTCCGGGCTGTGTTACTGCTCCAACAAAGTTCTTTTTACGATAATGGAGCTAGCTTCGGAGGAACTATAGGTGCTTATCTGCAAAGCACCCTCACAGCTGAAGACAGTCAATTCTGGGACAACATGGCTGAAGTTTTTGGAGGAGTGATCAACGTAATCAATAGCACTGGCTTCATTGAGAATTGTACTTTTAATAATAACACAGCAAATTCCAGAGGAGGAGGAGTAATGAATTCCCAACGAGGAAGTAGAATAGATGTTGACAACTGCACTTTTGTGAACAATTCTGTTGGGAACAATGCTAATGGAGGTGTGATGCATATACAGTATGATAGCACTATCATTGCACGCAACAGCTTATGCACACAAAATGTAGCACCCTTTAAAGGAGGGGTTACATTTGTTCAGTACTCAAGCACCTTCACTTCAGAGAACTGCACCTTTTTTGCAAACGTGGCAAAGAATGATGGAGGAGTCATCCAAGTTCAAGGCAGAAGCAATGCCTCTCTTGGCAACAGCAGCTTCAGCAATAATAGAGCAGGTACTTTTGGTGGAGTTATCCATGTAGAACAGGATAGTATTCTCCTTGTTGACAACTGTGAGTTCTATGGCAACAGTGCTGTTGAAGATGGAGGCGTTATTGACATCTATACTGGTGGAATTGTTACTATTTATAATAGCCTTTTCAGTCAAAATATAGGTGAAGATGATGCTGGAGTTATCAACAGTTTTGGTATGGTCATACTCAGCATTTATGACAGCACTTTCAGTAACAACAGTGCTGTGGATGATGGAGGAGTCATGTACGTGAGGCAGGCTTATTCTGTCACCATTGATGGTAGTACATTTATCCACAATTCTGCACACCAAGGAGGAGTTGTCACAGTCACTGCAATGTTCCAGAATGTCACAACCACTTTTACTAACTGTAACAGCTGACTTTGGTGGCGTCATTGCTGCTTTAATAAGTGGTGTTGTTGTCATCAATGGCAGTACTTTCACTCACAATACAGGTAATAGTGAAGGGGGTGTTGCATACCTATTTCAAAATGGAAGAATGTTTGTTGACAACTCTTCATTCACGTCGAATATAGCAGGTACTGGTGGAATTTTGGCTGCATTCAGGGATATATCTATTACAGTCGCTACCAGTATCTTTGAGAATAACAGTGCTAACAATGATGGTGGTGCCATGTATGTATTTTCTAACAGTGCCATAATAATCAACAGCCGTGTCTTCAGTGATAACAGAGCTGATGATGGTGGAGTTTTGTATGCACGACAGTTTAGTTCTATTGCCATCAAAAGAAGCAGCTTCAGTCATAATAGAGCAACTGTTGGTGGAGCAGTGCGAGTGCGTGAAAGTAGTACTGTGATCGTCAATGACAGTCAGTTCACCAACAACACAGCTGCTAGTGAGGGTGGAGTAGGGAATGTGTACAGAAACAGTACCATCACTGTCAATGGAAGCATCTTTGAAAATAATGAAGGTGACTATGGAGGTGCTTTAGTTGCCTTCCAAGGCAGCTCTCTCAAGTTCTTTGCATGTTCCTTCATAAATAATACAGCCAACTTTGGAGGTGTAACCCGTGTACATCAAAGTAGCAATTTTATAGCCAATGGAAGCAGTTTTGTCTCCAATAGGGGCCGAGATTCTGGAGGAATTGCATTCTTACAGCAGGGGAGCAACTTCAACACAGATGATTGTAATTTTGATTTCAATGAAGATCTGCTTTATTGTAACTGAAGTATCCATTGTTGGTGGTTATGGCAGTACGAACATGAGCATTAAATAACTCCACCATTGTCTTCTGCAGTGTTATTATTAAAAAAACAGTTGCTGGTAGTGACAGAGCTTCTTTGTTCTGCATATATGACACCACCATAATCAGCTCAATGGGGGAGTTGTGCGCCTCTCTGAGAACAGCACCATTCTAATTGCCAACAGTACATTTATTAGTAACACTGCTGGCAGAGATGGGGGAGCTCTTTATGGGATAGAGTCCAGCTCTATTGCTGTACAGAAAAGCTCTTTTACTTTGAACAGTGCAGCTGATGATGGTGGTGTAGTGTATGTACAGACAAACAGCTCTGTCTCACTTGCTAGATGTGACTTTAACTTGAGTACCGCAAGAGATAATGGAGGAGTTATCTTCATGTCTGATAGCAGCACAAGTATCATTGAAGATGACAACTTCACACTAAACAGAGCAGGAGATGAAGGTGGAGCATTGCATGGAAGGCAGACCTGCAATATTACCATTGATGGAAGCATATTTAGCAATAATACTGCAGATGACACTGGAGGTGCTGTTCACATTGAACAAGGAAGTGTAATTTCCATGAATAACAGTGTCTTTTCCTACAACAGAGCTGAAAGCGAAGGAGGGGGAATGTTTGCACTCACAAGAAGCACTGTGAATATTAGTAATACCTCTTTCATCTACAACATGGCTAGTGAGAAGGGAGGTGGTTTGGCTGTAGACAACAGCTCTGTCATGGTTGATAGAGTGTATACACAAACATTCATGCCTCAGAATACAATTGTGAACAATAACTTAGCAACTATTGAAGGAGGAGGAATATACCTGTTGAACAGTCACTTTTATTTCAGTGAGGACACCAGCATTGCTGACAACCAAGCCACTGAAAGAGGTGGAGGTATTCATGCTGTAAATTCTTCCATAGTAGTGGAGAGAGAAATACGCTTCGTCAACAATGAGGCTGAATATGGAGGTGGAATCAGCATAGAAATGAACGCAAAAGTCTATGGATTAGCAACAGAAACAGTACCCTTACTCACATTCATGGCAAACAAAGCAGGCTATGGAGGAGCTCTGCACATTGCCGATCAAACCAACCCTCTTTTATGTTCAAGTCCTTCATCTTGGTTGTACTCAGCAAGTTCTGAATGTTTTTTCCAGTTTTCATCTCCGGATACTGATGCAATGTTTATTCAATATATGAACTTCTCAAACAATTCAGCAGAGATATCTGGCTCAAATCTCTTTGGGGGATTATTGGACAGGTGTACAATTAAGGATTTTACACCAGTCATCAATAATGGAGCTGCTGAATTTAAGGCATTGAGTGGTGTTACTGATCTGAAAACTGTTACTTCTGATACTGTTCGAATTTGCTTCTGCAGAAATGGTGAGCCAGACTGCAGCTATCAGCTACCTGTCATAGAAATTTAAAAAGGAGAAACCATCATTATTGAGATGATTGCAGTAGATCATATGAACCACACCATTAATGATACCACGATACATGCTTCCCTCAATTCAACTTCTGGAACTCTGGGAGAAGGCCAAGATTCTCAAAGAACCCGTAGAGGGTGCACTCGACTCTCCTTTGATCTTCTCTCCATTCAAGACTCTGAACAACTGCTTTTGTATGCTGAAGGTCCATGTGGAAGCCGAGGAATCTCACAGCTGAGTGCTGTGATTCAAATCCTTCCATGCATCTGTCCAATTGGCTTTTCGAGGTCTGAAAGAGATGAGACTCGTTGTGTGTGTGACTGTGACCCAGAGCTTAGCAGCTACATTACTGTATGTAATTCTTCAGAGATTATCAGAAGAGGAAACTTTTGGATTACATATATTAATTCAAGTGGTTATTTAATATTCCCAAACTGCCCCCTGGACTACTGCCATTCACCAAGTGAAGCAGTTGCTGTCAACCTGAATATACCTGATGGAGTTGATGCACAGTGTGTCAGACATCGCTCCGGAACTCTGTGTGGAACTTGTAAACCTGGTTTCAGCCTCTCCATAGGTAGTTCACACTGTGTTAAATGCTCAGAAAACTGGCCAGTAGTACTGGCAGTGATTTTAGTGGTATCGATCATAGCTGGTATAGCTCTTGTTATTTTCCTTCTTGTGCTGAATTTGACGGTTGCTGTTGTGTCCCACTGTTGTCCACTATTATTACTATGAGTTTACTCTTTTTCTACAAAACTCTCTTTAATGTCAGGATTTACAAGAATCGGTTGATCAGTGCCGGAAATGTTTACATATTTTAACATTATATTCTTTGCTACATTCACCTGGTACACATTCGATACCAACAGAAACCAAAGTGCAGTTGCCCACACATCTGTTGGAATAATGTTTATAATGCTTCTACTGGTCATAGTCTATCATGTGTATAGGTACATAAATATTAAGCCATTCAAGAAACTCCGCCAGACAGCATTCTGTAAGAAATTGTCCAAGAAGCTTCTCACAAAGCAAGTATTAGAGCGCAGTATAAATGTAGCTGAGAGAAACACCCAAGATCTGCTAGAGGCTATTGACCTCAATATCCAAGAAGGAGCAACAACTTATTCGGTTCTGGACATAATTGTGGACATAATGGCTTCACAAGATCATGGATATTATCAAAGTACCAGTGTAGAAGCTTTAAGCTCAACATCAAACTCAAGCGATAACACAGAGGTTACAAGTATGACTGTCAGTAAATCCACTGAAATACCCAAGCTTCAACCCAAAAATGAACCAAATCCCCTTTTAGCACCTCTTCTTGATGGTGGGGATGAGAGAATTTGATTATTTTATTTTTTGTTGTGTTATTCAAACCAATCATACTGAAACCAAACTTATGTCTGGCACTGGCATTCTTCAAACAAGAGAGGAGTGGCTGAGGCAAATAAAATTGTATGGGGCACTATTCCAGATACACGAAGTCACGATCACTTGGAAACAAGTGCCTTGACGGTAGAGGTGCAACTGGATTTTCTGTAAGTGGCCATGACTTAAATTCTGCACCATCTTTGAGACCATGAACTGAAGTTACACTCGTGCAAAATACATTTTGTTCCCAACGGTAGAAAGCGCGCTACACACGCTACAATTTCAGCTGTTATCAGACTAGACATGCGTCTCTACCTTTTTTGTATGAACATCCATACCCGACCACAAGGTAATGAATTATTAAAAGAGTCAAAATATAGATTATGAGTAGAGATACAAGACAAATATGTAATAGCTATCAGAGCCTGTAGAGGACCCGGAGCAGGAGTTTGCAAGTATATTAAATTTTAATTGGTAGAATAACGACTAGAGCACAAATTCTCAACTAACTATCCAGTTCAACTAAGCTCCTCTTTATACAAAAAGGACTAAAACAAGAAAAAACACGCACAACCAAGTAAAACAGGAAAAATCTCGCACACAACTTACAACCACACAGATGACAGGACAGCAGAATACAGAACAGGTTTAGACATGCACAACTAATTAAACCACACTACAGAATAATAATTTTAACTTACACACATACAAACTGTCAATGAGTCTAACACATACAGCACATTGCACAAAAGTAATTAGCTAATTAATTAACGAACACAAACTAACCACCAATCCATCACAGAGAGCCACACATCAACACAGAGACAATAGGTATGTCGGCCCCATACAATTTTATTTGCACCGGAAGTTCTTCATTTGGAATATTTTCCTGTTTAGTTCCGGTTCCGCTGGCGTAACGACTGCATTCTGTATGGTAATTTATGCTGAGTTTGCAGTAATTTTCCGGATACTGTTTGTATTCTCAAAAAATTAACATTTGTATTACGGCAATGGACTTCCGGTAGCTAGCTGTGTAAATTTGGATCAAGCAGTACATACTACCTAGCTATTTAACAGCTTCTGATTAAATTCCCCTTAATATCAAAGAGCTCAAATGACATTTGATGGCACAACAGTTTAGAAGATACATTTTTTTAATTAGCAAGTTTAGAAATCATAGCATGGCTGAGGAAAAGGTTCAATGCTGAACCTTGAGTCCTGCCATCTAAACAAGTAGCCATGGTATATTCACTTTGACATAATTTCAGATAATCTGAGCAGCAACTGCTTCCAGTGTTACAGCCAGCGAAACACCAGCAGTACCCTCCTCCAAGAAGAGGCACGGCTTGGACTTTGTTACAGAGTCCCTTGCAAGATGAGGGCTCCTTGGGTCGACATTGATCAATGTAATCTCGACAGCAGTCCAGATGCTTGGCACAGTTAGAATCACAGTAACATACACCATGACTCAGTTTCTGAGGCTCAGATGAACCACACTTTTCAGCGCAAGTGGCATTTCCTTTCTGCCTCTTCACTCCCACATTCCATTCTGAATCAGATTGATTGCAGATGTGGTTACTACGATTGTACGACCAGATCCAGCAATTTGTACCTGGTACAGCATCTTCATACACTTGCCACAGATACTTAGAACAGTTTACACATTTTTGCATGCACTTATCTTCACTCTTGACTTTCCCTTCCCATATTTGTGTGTCATTACCGTTTATTGTCATACACCGAAGCTGTGTCTTGTGATAGTAGTAACCAGGATCTGAAGGTGTGACGTTATCAACATCAACATTTCCCCCCCACCACCAGTTGAACTTTGGATAACTTGCATTCTTTATTAAAGGGGCTGACCCAGGTTTGCAGACATCATCAGTGGTGTTAAATGGAGGCCACACTACAGATTTAGACCAGGCTGAGTCACTGGTTGCCTGCACGAAACTGTTAATATAAGTATCTGTGGGCATGCTTCCATTCTTCACAAGCAGTTCAGTAAAGTAACCAAGATGCAACATGAAGATACCATTGAAGGAATACCAGTCTCCACCTGGATCGGACCCACCACTACAAGTCCCAGTGTATGTCTACAAGTCCCAGTGTATGTCAGAAAGCCTCGTGGTTCGTCAATCAGCACCCTACTCTTGGTATAATTTTCCATGACAGCCTCACATGCACGAAGTCCTACATTGAGGTATGTCTTGTTTCCAGTAGATAGGTAGAGAGTAAACCCTGATTGTAAGATGTACCACTGGTCTTGCTATTGTAACATGGATTACGAGAGGATGAAGCATTGCAGCAAGTTAGTGGTATTGCTCCAGTTAAGACGAGATATTCTTCACTCATAAGTCCATAGCCATTTTCATAGCTATAAAACCAATTCCACAGTCTTACAGCATCCTTTAAGAATCGTGTTTCATTAGGTAGCGTGTATGCCAATTTTGATGGAAGGTGCATAACTTCCAAGAGTTCTATGTTGAATTTGAAGTGCCCCAATGGACACATGTTCCAGTAAAACCCTCCACAGGGTTCATCCCATCCATACTTCCAGGCCCAGTCATAAATTGCTATAGAATAATCCAGCCACTTCTCATTCTACACAGTGAAAGTTAATGGATAAAATTGCAAGCTTTGAGATTGCTATCTGCAAATCTATTGACTGAACATGACCTCTGGGTGAAGTATCATCCCTTACTGTTATGTACTCTAGTATAAATATACAGCAGAAAGAAAATGTGTATAGCAGCACACCATAATAGGTTCACAATGTTAGAACCTCACAATCACATTCTAAAAGTCATGGACATTCTTTATATAATTTTGGTACTCACTGATAGCCAGTCATACGCTCGGAGATAAGCTATCCCATACCACAGAAAGTCATCAATGAAGGTACAGAGTTCTGTGTTTTCTGGATCCCAGTTAGCATTATATGGAGAGTGGTTATAGATAATGTCAGGAAGGCTAGAGTGGTTGGTGGTATTCATAGGTAGCCACCGACTCCATCATAACAGCAGTCCACCACGAAAACAGTTCATACATGAAGAAAGGTCCTAACAACTGCACTGACTTATTTTAGAAGTTCCTACACTCCCAATCTGGCCACATGAAAATAAGAATTCAATACGCTCATGCTTAGGATCATGCTTCCAGAAGTAGTTGAAGAGTCCCTTCAGAGTGAGTTCAGCACGCGAGTCAGCATCAACATCGGTTGATCCTTGCTTATTCTGACTTGCTTCTATTAGTAAGATGGTTATAACCAGAGCAAATATTTTAGCAGCCATGCCTTTTTTAAGCCTACACGTGACCAGCCCCGCCCTCCGGCTCTATGTACGTTGAATGGGGACCGCGTACCGGGAGTGACATCACGCCATCAACCATGACCCTCATGAGTACTACTAGTACTGCTGGCTCAAGCCTTTCCTGGATCGTGTAGGAAACCTTTGAATGCAGACTAACTGGTGTCAAACAACATAACAGCTAAGATTTTAAAGAAGCAAATGAGTCAGTACAGTTGAAGACACTGACCTAGTCTCGTAGTCTCGCGGGCCGACCCTTTACCAATCCAAGGGAAGGGTCTGGGTAGATTATGCCAGCATAATTTTCGGGACTTCCTGGAATCAAGCATAATGCCAGAATAATGGGGAATATTGTGAGCATAATGAGAATAATTGGAGCTGCCGCAAGCCTGAAAACAAAGACTTCTGTCACTCTCTACTGCCTGAAGTAGTTTCTTGCTACACTGTGACAGTGTCTAGCTATACTTAATAATATGGATAACTACATGCAGCTGTTAGTTTATGGCAATGGCTAAGCTACTTCTAGCTCTGCTACTGGTGGACTGGGCAACCATAATCATTAAGCTTATTTAAGAATAATAGTGGGAATAATTGGTGCATTTAAGGGAATAATTGGTGCATTTGAGGGAATAATAGGTAGCATTTTGGAGCATTGTGGAATAGAATAACTGGAGAAATCTTGAGCATAATCTACCTAAGCCTAGTCTGGTCAAACTCGCATGAGCGTTTCGTTCTACTGGTCCAGTAATTAATTCAGTATAAAATAACCTCAAAGCTATGAATAATGTTAAGAATAAATTAGCGTGTAAGTTTAGTCATTCGGACATAAACTAGCGATCGATCGAGAGCGAGCTGCCGGAGAGAGCAGCTGCTGGCTCTAGCTACAAGCCATAAGAAGTTGCATGGAGCTAGCTAGTTGTGCCGCTGAAGGGCCGCCTGTGAGACTACACAGCAGCTACCGTGCCTTTGGAAAGCCCAGCAGAGGTCGTGCTTGAGCTGTGAGTGCTAGCTGAAATTCATGGCATCAGGGCCTGATCAAGCTCGGAAAGTGGAAGAGAAGCTCTTTAGCACTATTCCATGCGCGCAATAATGTGATGCACGCAAATCATTAGCACCTATTTTGCTGAGTGTGCAGCAAAATTGGGCCCGCGAGACTATCAAATGGTCTACAGCACTTTTAACTTGCATATATAGTATGGATCATTATGAATATCCAATTATGTGCAACCATAATCACATGAGAAAATAGGCTAATAAAATTATGATATTCATACCCAAAGCCCTACTGCTACTAAACTCTGTCATTATGATCAAGTTCAATTAGTTCTTTTTGTGGTTTGAAAATAATTTAGAAATGATAGCATGACCGAGGAAAAGGTTCAATGCTGAACCTTGAGCTCTACCATCTAAACAAGTAGGCATAGCAAATTTACTTTGACATAATTTCAAATAATCTGAACAGCAACTGCCTCCAGTGTAGCCGTAGTTACAGCCAACGAAACACCAGCAGTACCCTCCTCCAAGAATAGGCACAGCTTGGACTTTATTACAGAGTCCCTTGCAAGACGAGGGCTCCTTGGGACGACATTGATCAGTATAATCTCGACAGCAGTCCAGATGCTTGGCACAGTTAGAATCACAGTAACATACACCATGACTCAGTTTCTGAGGCTCAGATGAACCACACTTTCCAGCGCAAGTGGCATTTCTTTCTGCCTCTTCACTCCCACATTCCATTCTGAATCAGACTGATTGCAGATGTGGTTACTACGATTGTACGACCAGATCCAGCAATTTGTACCTGGTACAGCATCTTCACTTGTCTGCCATAGATATTTTGAGCAGTTTATATTTCTTTCACATTTTTTCATGCACTTATCTTCACTCTTGACTTTCCCTTCCCATATTTGTGTGTCGTTACCGTTTATTGTCACACACCGAAGCTGTGTCTTGTGATAGTAGTAACCAGGATCTGAAGGTGTGACGTCATCAACATCAACATTTTCTCTCCACCACCAGTTGAACTTTGGATAACTTGCATTCTTTATTAAAGGGGCTGACCCAGGTTTGCAGACATCATCAGTGGTGTTAAATGGAGGCCACACTGCAGATTTAGACCAGGCTGAGTCACTGGTTGCCTGCACAAAACTGTTGATATTCTTCAAAGTATCTGTGGGCATGCTTCCATTCTTCACAAGCAGTTCGGTAAAGTAACCAAGATGCAACATGAAGATACCGTTGAAGGAATACCAGTCTCCACCTGGATCGGATACTTCATTACAAGTCCCAGTATACGTCGGAAAGCCTCGAGGTTCGTCAATCAACACACCATTCTTGGTATAATTTTCCATGATAGCTTTAAATGCACGAAATCCTACATTGAGGAATGTCTTGTTTCCAGTAGATAGGTAGAGATAGGCAGCACTGGATAAGAGTAAACCCTGATTGTAAGATGTACCACTGGTCTTGCTATTGTAACATGGATTACGAGAAGATGAAGCATTGCAACATGTTTCTGGTATTGCTCCAGTTGAGACAAGATATTCTTCACTCATAAGTCCATAGCCATTGTCATAGCTAAAAAACCAGTTCCACAGTCTTACAGCATCCTTTAAGAATCGTGTTTCATTTGGTAGCGTGTATGCCAATTTTGATGCAAGGTGCATAGCTTCCAAGAGTTGTATGCTGAATTTGAAGTGTCCCATAACACACATACTCCAATAAAATCCTCCGCAAGGCTCATCCCATCCATACTTCCAGGACCAGTCATAAATAGCTATGGAACGATTCAGCCACTTCTCATCCTACAAGGAAAAGTTGAAGACTCTAGCAAATTTGACAAGAGAGCTAATCATGCACTTGGGGTGTTACAGTGTCACCTTAAGCTTATATTCATTGCTAATAAGCTTATGTGTAGAAAGGAACAGAACTTTAGCACATTTGGAAAAACCTTATTATATATGTAGGCTAGTCACATAGCATTTGTGGCTTGTTTTCTTGTATCATAGCAACTTATAGGACTAGAGGGAGTGAAATGCCAATGATAAGGACGAGTACAAAATCAATTATTGAACAGCAGTGGTCAATAGCTAGAACAGTAATCTGAATACTCACTGATAGCCAGTCGTACACTCGGAGGTAAGCTATTCCATACCACAGAAAGTCATCAATGTGGGTACACTGTGGGTGGGAAGCTGGATCCCAGTTAGCATTATATGGAGAGTGGTTATAGACGACATCAGGAAGGCTAGAGTGGTTGGTGGTGTTCATGTGGATACCATAGGTAGCCACCGACTCTACTGTGATACCAGTCCACCAGCGAAAGCAGTTCACACATGAAGAAAGGTCATAACAACTGCACTGACTCAGTTGAGCGCTTCCTGTTTGTCCAATCTGGCCGCATGAAAATAAAAATTCAACCTTTTTATTGTAGGGATCTTTCTTCCAAAAATAGTTGAAGATTCCTTTTAGAGTAAGTTCTGCACGCGAATCAGCATCAGCACCCGTTGGGTCTTCGACAGCCTGTCTTGCTGTTACTAGTAGTAAGGCAGAAACCAGAGCTACAAAAGACAACGAAAGACTAACAGTAACAGCCATGCCTTCTTTTCCAATTATAAGTATGCGCATGCGTATTAAGGCAACAAATCCCGTGACCAGCCCCGCCTCCACGTCCATCTAGCCACTCACGTTGCATCATGCAAACGATAATAGAGAAGTCATCTAGAGGTCTGAGCTAGTAAACTCGTTATGCCTTGCTTTCAGAGTGAAAAAAAATGTTCAGGTTGAAACCTGACACCTGACCAGTTGTGAATCTGGACAGTGACAATTGTGCAAAAGTAATATTGTTCCAAAGTCATCTTATAAATATAAATTCAACATAAAAGTTAATAAAGTATCACCGTTAATGTAGCCCTGTACTTTTTGAAACACTCATGTGCCCCAAGAAAAGATTGAGAGCAGACCCCTGTGTTCTTCCATCCAGACAAGTAGGCATTTTAATACTGAGACATTGTTCAGGGTAGTCAGAGCAACAACTACCATCACTGTTGTTGTCAGAGAACCAGGGATTGCAACCTTCAGAACACCAGCAGTAGCCCCCTCCAGGAATGGGCAGGGCTACAGACTTATTACAATGGCCTTTACAGGACACTGGTTCCTTAGGACGGCAGTAGTCAGCATAGTCCAGACAGCAGTCAAGGTGCTTTGCACAGTTAACATCACAGTAGCATGAACCATTTATCAATTTTTGAGGCTCCTTTGAGCCACAGCGTCCTTTGCATGTTCCATTTCCTATTGGCCTCTTGACTCCAACATTGAAATCATAGTCTGTTAAATTGCAAGTGTGGTCAGATCGGTTATAAGACCATATCCAGCAGTCAATGCCAGCAACAGCTGCTTGATCAATCTGGTACAAATACTTGGAGCAGTTAGCATACTCGTTGCACTTGAGTGTACAATTGAGTTCACTTCCAATAAGGCCTTCCCATATCTGAGTGTCATTGCCATAACATCTAAGCGTAATTTTATGGAAGTAATAGCGTGGATCTGGTGGGGTGACCTGCGTGACTTCACTATTGCCCCACCACCAATGAAATTTAGGGTACTTGCTCCCTTTATCAACTGGATTAGAGCCTATTTCACATGCATTGTCAGAAGTCTTAAAAGGAGGGTAAACAGCAGAACGATTCCATGCTGCATCACTGGTCTTCTGCACAAAATTGCTAAGTTTTACTATAATATCTTCAGCTAGACTTTTATTCTTCACTAGAAGCTCAATGGAGTAGCCGAGATGTAACATAAAAATACCATTAAAGGAGTACCAGTCTCCCCCAGGATCAGCACCAGCATAGCAAGCATAAGAATAAGACTGATAACTCCGTGGTTCATCAATAAGAATTCCTTCATCCCTTGTAGTGTAGTTGGCTAATATTGCCTCCATAGCTCGAATACTAACCTTCAAGTAAGTTGCATTACCTGTACTTAGATAGAGATACGCAGCAGAACTAATCAGTAAACCTTGGTTGTAAGATGTCCCTGATATCTTAGAGTTGTGGCATCTTGTGTACTCATCAGATGTAGAATTACAGCATCGTTCTGGCACTACTCCAGTTGAAACTAAAAACTCTTCACTCATTAAACCGTAGCCATCATCGTAACTAAAAAACCAGTTCCAAATTTTTTCCGCTCCTTCTAAGAATCTCGATTCATTGGGCAACATGTATGCCAACTTGGAGGCCAGATGGAGCATTTCAACGATAATGATCGAGTCTTTATATTGGCTATATTCACAGTTACTCCACCAGAAGCCTCCGCATGGTTCATCCCAGCCATACTCCCATGCCCAGTCATGTAAATCAATAGATCGATTCAACCACTTGGTGTCCTGCAATGGGAATTGGTAGCTACTATAACAAGCATTGTAGGCCGAGCACCCATGCTCAGTTTACCCATGCTCAGTTTACCCATGCTCAGTTTACCCATGCTCAGTTTACCCACTTTGTCCTGCAGATAGTATAATGGGGATAGCATAATTGGTAGCTACGGGGAAATGCAAGCATTGTAGGCCGAGCACCCATGCTCAGTTTACCCAAGGTCATCATGAAAAGAAGCTGCTAGAACGTATCTATGTGTGCATATGAAAGGTCATCATACTCGCTTTGTTCACCCCAATTATTAAATCCACATGCTCATGCATGACTTTCCACTTCACAGTTCATAGTGATAGATCTCTCGTCTCTCACAGGTTCATTACCCAAACTATGAATTCTGATTTCCTCCATAGCATTATCATATCATATTACAACATCAAAACAGACACAGACTCTGCAGTCACAACTTTTCTCACCTATCTATGTGACATGTGATCACCATAGGGAATAGGTTAGAAGTGTAACTAGACACACATCATTATGCAACTCAGGTGCAATAATAAAATTCATAATCTAATATAGCTAATGCTTAACTCAGCATATTCCATTGTCATAAACAGACTTACTACTCCGGATAAGATTATGACTCACTAAGTAATGTAGTCACTATGATAATGTACAGTACTGATCAGAACCTAAGAAAACTCTATGAACTGAGTTCATGTTACACACATAGAGGAAAATAACTTACATTTAACCACTCATAAACTCGGAGGTAAGCCATACCATACCAAGTGAAGTCATCAATGTAGGTACATGCAGCAGTAGCATTCCAGTCAGCATTATACGGAGAGTGACTGTAAATCATGTCCGGGATCTGCGAGTAGTTTTTAGAGTTTGTATAGATTCCATAAGTAGCCACTGACTCTATGGCAGTACCACTCCACCATCGATAGCAATCAAGACACGGGTGAGGCTTTGCACAAGAGCATTTTCCCAATAAACTTATATCTCCAATTTGAGCACACACAAAGATGAAGTGGATGTTCTTATGGGTGGAGTCATGCTTCCAGTAGTAATTAAAGAGTCCTTTGATGGTTTGCTCAGCTCGAAATTCTGCTGAAGTATTGGTAACTGCTTCGCCTGGAGTACCAATGGAGTACGATGCTAAAGCAATAAGTACTGTAAAATAGAAGACAAGACTAAGCTAGGTCTTACTTTTGTCCAAGACGACCTTTTCCTACTTTATCTAATAATTATAATAATTTATGGCGGAATTGACTGGAATTTCGTTAAAGTAAACTGTAATACCTGTGTGGTTAGCCTTTTTAAAGAGCCATAAATTGCGGCGCAGATCGACCAATGCAAGTTTGCAACGGACTGTTTAACAACTAGCCGAGCAGCAAGACTAGTTCTCTAGCTAGAAAACAGAAAGAAAAAAGATGGGCATGCATACCTTGCAGCCCAGACCAGATACAAAACACCGAAAGGCCAAGCATTCTGCAAGAGGAATCACTGGAATATCGGTCATCAATGATAAACTTCTGTTCACAGAGATGGTCATGATTTATAGTTTGATACTACTGTCCTCATCAACATGTTCAGGTATTGATAGTGACCACCTGTACAGTTTTGGAAGAGACATTGGAGATGAGGAGATCAGTTTCTCAGACAGTGGATCAACTCATCCTCTTCCTTTGAGCACACCATTTGTATTATTTGGACAAAATAAATCCACAGTTTATGTGAGTAAACCCATTGTATCAGTTATCATGCAGTCATCTTCATCATAGGGTTTTTTTTAATGGTCTACACACCACACTCATACAGAAACTGATTAACTTGCTATCACCCATAAGAAAAATTCTATGCTCTCTTGTGACTGGGCCTATAGGACTGAAATAGAGCACTTTTAGTTATAATTTCATTCCTAGCAGGGGTGCATTCATGTGCAAGGGTGAAGTTATACCGTGTGCATTCTGTAGTAAATGTATCATGTCATGTGTGTGGCAACATGTGCATTACAGAATTACAGAATTTTGGATGTTGACTATAGGTATGAAATTGCCCCCCCCCCCCCCCCCCCCCCCCCACGTAAGATTAGATGGTAAGAATGCTTAGAATGTAATATGACAGGCTCTCCAGCTCAAAGTGTTTGTAGATGGCTTTTAAATAGCATATAACTATAGGCTTATGGGTAATTATTTCCCTCAAATTATTCCCACTATTATTCTCAAATAATTATGTTTCCCAGTCCACCGGTAGCAGGTCCTAGGTAGGTAGCTAGGCACTCTCACAGTGTAGCAAAAAATCACTTCACGCTGTAAAAATGGAAGTGTACACTGCACACTTATGGTGTGTGTATAGGGATAATTAGTGTACACTGCACACCTATAGTAGTGTGCATATAATGCTTATGTTTTTACAGTGCAGACAATGAGATTGTTTTCAGGCTTGCAGCAGCTCCATTATGATCAAATTATTAATTCTCGATTGCTAGCATAATCTACACGTAACTTCCTAAATGAGATGGGGTATGCGATGTTAAAAGTATGTCCTATCCTTTCCCCTCCCACTACCCTCTTCCTCATTGTGTCAGTTGTAGAGGCTATTACATGAAAAGTCTATCTAGTTATGAATAGTTATATCTCAAGCACAAGAGATGTAAGTATTTTGTGTCATGCTCAGTCCAAAGATTGGCATGTGGAATGCCAGCTGCAAGCCATAGTTGATTTAATAAGGTGGGTGAGAGTGAAATGTAATGTCTGGAGCCATCCTGCTACACAATGGCTAATATCACAAGGGAAATTGTTACGCTAGCAGAGATGCTTTCAAGTAGGGGTGGGGTAACACATAATTATATGCATGAGTGCTGGGCTATAATAGTCATAGTTATAGGGCTGATATGATAGTGGAGACTCCAAGTCTCCACTATCAGTAACTGGAATATACAGGCTAATAACTAGCTATGCTGTACTTGCCGACCAGTATTTTGCCCCACCCCCACTTGAATGTATCTCTGCTAGCTTCCCTTGTGATATTTTTGTGGAGGAGTAAAATAACTGCATGTTGCTATAAGCAGCATTGTGGATACAGCACCATGCCAGTCAGTGAAATGTTGCTATAAGCCATTATTGAGCAGCATAGTGGCTATAGCCCAGTGATATGTTGCATGGGTGCACAAGGAAAGTCAATTTTGGGATGCAGTTTGAGTTTAATCCACATCCAACTAATCATTATAGCAAGACTGACATCTCATGTCTGTGTTGCTGTTGTTATTGCTGCTGCTGTTGTGTTAGTTAGTTTATTTGTTTATTGTTTCTCAGAGTTGAGTTGTTGTAGTCGCAAGCAAACCAAGCTCCTCTCTATGGTGTACAAACTGGATAGTGGCGATATATATATATATATATCAAGCACCAAGGGTAAAATACTGCACATGCGCAAAATAGTTTAGCTAATGATGAAAAGTGAAGCGAATGAACACTGCTCCAATACTGAGCAGCAAAAAAGAGCAAGGTTAGACTGAGGGATAGAGCCAGAAGAAGCTCTGAATCAGCGGAACAAAGACAGACAAGGCTTGATACTATGAGAAGAGGGCATGCAATCATAATGCAACATTTAAAATTTTCACAAAAGCAAGCTGTGTTGCTTCGCTCGCCCTTCTGTGCTATGAGCACATAACTAGCAGGAATGTTATATTTATGATATAATATGCTTCAGGTGAATGTTGATGGAGTGATTTCCTTCACCGTTCCAATGGATTATGACTCATCACTGGGTGATTTTTCATCATTTCCACAAGCTGTAGTGGCCCCTTTTTGGACAGATGTTGACACTAGAGGAAATGGCAGCATATATTACCAGTAAAGCAACTATTATTAATCATATGGGAATTTTAAATGAATTACTTTTTCCAGAATTACTACAGATCCTTATTTTCTGAATGATGTCAACCAGCTAATTGGACACTTTTATGCTGATCTCAATTTCGTCCCTACTTTATCACTGATAGCTACATGGTATAGAATTGGCCACTATGATTTCAGTACAGAAAGAACTAATACATTTCAAGTTGTACTGATAACTGATGGAAGCTATTCATTTGTGATATTTCTCTATTCTGAAATACAATGGATACAGCCTGACCTCAGGCCACCTGCTGATACCAGTGAAAGGTATAGGAGGAGCTGTATCTTGTAATACGATTGATTACAATTTCTTTTTAGTGCAAGAGCTGGCATTGTTGGCGAAAACATCTTTTTCTCTCTTCCTGAACCTATAGAGTTGCTTACTGAAACCTCCAATATCAATGAGCAAGGAGTGTATTTATACAGAGTGGATGACCCATCGATGCTTCATGAACCTGGTATGATAGCATCTCTAGAATAGCATTGATACAATTCTACAATTTGTTGGGTTGTATGAAATAAGCTATAGATATACAATAAAAACAACTACATGGGCTGTAGCTAATGATAATCTCTTGTAGAGAAATAAACTATGAAAATAATTATGAAAATGAGAGATGTCTTTTTCCGATACTATCAACCAATAGTAGCTAGCTAACTTGTATGCATGTGGCCTTCTGCTATCACATTAGGCATCCCATGCATCAATATAATGATTCCGAGAAGTAATTCCCACTGCACCCAATTCAAATACCAAAATTACCTAACACTTTTAAGCATCACTATTTTTATCCTTCCTGATAACTTCACCATCCCCACAATTTTAATTCCCCCTCCCCCCGCCTCCCTCACTGTGACCTAAAAATGACATCACCCCAACAGAAGGATTCTCAAATCCCCTCTAGCTAAAAACATTTGATGTAGGGACACAGGGCTGAATGGAGTCAAAATTAATGTGGACATATGACAAAATGCCAGCCACTTGTTCCGACTCGTTGATTAACCCAGTCATCCCTACATCACTAATGTATTTCCTTTACTTGGTTGTGAATCGTAATCACACACATGATTCAAGCCCCAAACGGAATAAATGTTCCGACTCATTAATCAGTCATTATTCCGTTACAAAATATATAAGTAGCAGTTCAGGTAATTGCACTGTATTGTGTATAATTATTCCCTAATAATTATGTGACTATTGATACGACTAAATGAATGAGTAAAGGAGATATAGCTAATAGAGATCAGTGTTCTACCACTATCAGAATCAATAAAACAAGGAGACTGACACTGTAACCAATCTCTTAACCCCTGCATGAGCATGCACACATGGGGTAGCTAATTAGTACTATCAAGAGGAGACTATGCGTGGACATTACAATTATACTTAAAATGAGAATGTTACCAATAGGTCATTGGTTTCAATAAGACGAAATAAGAACATCAGCCAAAATAGCCACTGACAGACTGCTGTAGCTTGCTGTAGACAGACTGCTGCTATTTAGCTATACATTCATCAGCAGATACTGACAAAGGAGAACTTAACCAAGCCATGACAGTGCCACTTGCCATGACAATAATCGTCTAACCTGCTATAGTTTGCTGTACCATGAAAGCCACAAAGGTTTGGCTCCCTCCATTTTCCACCTTTGACCTTTTCCATAATTGCTTACTACTCTGCTGGTAATCAAGCTGCAATGGCAGAGTGTTCAAGTTACAGTCTTCATCAACCAAAGAATTTTTAACTAGCTACAATTTTGTATGTGCTACAGCCCTGTAATATAGCACCATTTCTATATCCTGATTTAGATATTGATGAATGTTCTGCTGGTACTGACATGTGTGCCTCCAATGCTACTTGTACCAACACTGAGGGAGGGTACAACTGCTCATGTGACTCTGGATACCATGGAGATGGATTCACCTGCAACAGTAAGTATGTTACTTATACTCTGCAGTTAGAGTTAGCTATAAATCTGTTGCAGATACTGATGAGTGTAGTGATGGAGAACTGAACCAATGTCATGACAATGCCACTTGCCATGACAATGATGGCAGTTATGAATGTTCCTGTGATCATGGTTTCACTGGCAATGGATTCAACTGCTCTGGTATGAATTGATACTTTATTATCCCTTTGCACATGCGCACCAAGGGGTTATGTTATAGTGCATGGCATGGCTAATGATCACAAAATATTCAATCTGCAGAGTTATGATATATTCCTTGAACTCTAGTTCATTTATGTAATTAAAATTTAGATCACTAATGCTCATAATTTATATAGATATTGATGAATGCTTCACAAGTTCTGACTTGTGTGCCTCCAATGCTACTTGTACCAACACTAAGGGAGGGTACAACTGCTCATGTGACACTGGATACCATGGAGATGGATTAACCTGCAATAGTGAGCCACATAGTAATTTATTTAGTCAGCAATGCCAATATTATTTCTGATGTGGTAGACACTAATGAGTGTTTTGAAGGAAGAGATACATGTCACAGCAATGCAACATGCATGGATACAGATGGAAGCTTTGAGTGCACATGTGACAACGGGTTCACTGGAAATGGATACAACTGCTCTGGTAAGTCATATTTAATCTTCTCTCACATAGCTACAGAGATGTGTGATATCTTTGTAGACATTGATGAGTGTGCATATTCCAATTGGAATGAATGTCACTCGAATTCAGCCTGTGTCAATGCCATTGGATTTTATTCCTGTGTTTGCAATGAGGGGTATTCTGGTGATGGCTTTAACTGCTCAAGTAAGATATGCCTTCTTATTTTAATGATGTATCGAAGCAATGCTCAAAAATACAGATATCAATGAGTGTGCCAATAGTACTTCAAACAATTGTCATGTCAATGCAACATGCTCTGATACCTTTGGGAGTTATGAGTGTCAGTGCAATGATGGTTTTACTGGAGATGGAGTCAACTGCACAGGTATGCTAGAGATCTGCATGGTAGCTGATTTGTAATGCTTTCCTTTAAATTTAGATATTGACGAGTGTGAACCTGGTTTTAATCAGTGTCATTCAGATGCTTTCTGCATCAACACAATTGGTGATTACTACTGTACATGTAATGCTGGATACAGAGGAGATGGTTTTAATTGTGCTGGTGAGTTAGTCATTATCTTTCTTTATGTATGCATGTGTAAGTGATGTGAGTTAATCACAGATATTGATGAGTGTCTGAGTGATCCTTGTCTTAATGCTGACTGTGAGAATATGAATGGGAGCTATACTTGTCACTGCTTCTACAAGTTCTTCAAAATGAATCAAACTGATCCCATTGCTTCTTGTGGTGAGCTATATATACATTGCTATTAAGAAGCTTATTCTTATGATCATTGGCTCCTTTGTATAGTGTGTTCTGATGGAGATGTGCGCCTGATGAACAGTTCTGGTCCATCTACTAGCAGTGGAGAAGGAAGAGTTGAAGTGTGTTATAACAACTCCTATTGGACGGTGTGTGATGACAGATGGGACAGTCTCGATGCTGGAGTGGTCTGTAGGCAAATAAATATCACTGGAAATGGTAAACAAGAGCATCTTTTGGACTAAAGTTTATGCTCAATATTGGATTTTAAAGGTGTCATTCCTCATCACTCAAGTTACTTCAGCAATGTTTCTGCTCCGATACTTCTTGATAATGTCAACTGCAATGGCTCAGAGACAAACCTCCTGCAATGTGCACACAATGGACTGGGAATACACAATTGTGATTCTTCTCAAACTGCAGGGATCAGTTGTGATGGTGAATATTATTTTTTAGATGTTTTCTACTCACATACTCTAATAATTATTTGTCAGGATCATGCATTGAAGGAAATGTCAGACTTCTAAGGTCAACTGAAAGTGAGGACTACACTAGAGATCCGGAAGAAGATGCCATTAGAATTGGAAGAGTTGAAGTGTGTGTTGGAGGGAGATATGGCACTGTGTGTGACGACTCGTGGGATGATAGAGATGCCTCTGTAGTCTGCAGACAACTGGGACTATCACCTTATGGTAAAATAGTGGTCATGCACAACTGACAATTATGTCAAAATTCAAAATAGGAGCAATTTCTACTTCGGAGGACTTCTTTCCTTCAGACTCATCTCTATCAATTCATATCCACTCACCTAACTGCACTGGCCAGGAGCTCAGACTACAAGATTGTCAGAGTGACAAGCTCAACTCGTGCACTTCACAAAATGAAGTTGGTGTTATATGCCAAGGTTCGTTGAAAAACCAACAATTTGAGCCATTGGAGTATCAGGAAACTTGTGATTGACCAAATGTAGTGACATCTGTCAGGGCTGGCAACTGTAACGATGGTGACGCTAGACTCATAGGTGGAAGCAATATCACCCTGGGTCGTGTGGAAGTGTGCATTAATAATGCCTGGGGAACTGTGTGCAACCATCAGTTTGGGACCAGAGAAGCTAAAGTGATCTGTCGACAGCTTGGATATAATCCATCCAGTAAGCTAGTTACAATTGCTATATAGAAAGATCACATGCAAGCAAGTATGTTTTATCAATCATTTCAGATGTGATTTCTATCAGAAGAGCTGCTAGTGTATTCGGGGAAAGTAATGATCCAATATTTGTTGATAATTTGGTTTGTACATCGGATGAGAATAGTCTTCTTGACTGTCCATACAACGTGCTCCATCAATGTGATCATTCTGATGATGCTGGTGTGCAGTGTTTCGGTAAGTACAAGGAAAGCACAGACACTCTTTCCTTGCTTCTTGCCAGTAGAAATCTTAATGCTTTACTACTCTGCAGATGTGGATCAGTGTCAGAGCAACAATGGAGGTTGTCAACATATCTGTACTAACAGTGTCCCTGGATTCCAGTGCAGCTGTTATGCGGGATATATTCTTGACACTGACAATTCTACCTGCATGGGTGAGTGATCTCATATCTTGGGCTTTAAAGGTGCAGGCACACTCCGCCCACGCATGGTTGCTAGGGAAAATTAACTCAAAAACTATTCATGATAGAAATTTCAAACTTGCACCATGTTATTAAGTATCAGAATAGTACTACATACACAAAAAATGAAGGAGGACCAATCAAAATGACTGATGTTATGACTGATTCCATTCTCAAGGTAAACTGCGTTACATCTCAATGACCACTTGGAATCAATGGCTGATTTTTGATATACAGCTTCTTATACTTATTGCCATAAAAATTACATTTAGTTTTTGTCAATTCACATTCTACTTTTCAATTTATCCATATAGGATCTAGTGTCCTGCACATTCTGTACTAGCTATGAACTAAAGCAAAATGTAACTTTTTAGACCTTATCAAGTAGTTGCCATATGCAAAATATTGGCCCATTTCCATGCATAGTTCCTGAGTTGCAATGACTTGTTCATTATTCATGCTAGCATGGATTTTAAATGTGCCAAAGCAGCAGCTGCTATTGTGTTTACTATCTGTTATTTTAGCGCGGTAGTGTTTGTGGTTAATTAGTGCTAGTACTAGCGCATGCCTTGGTTACTATGTGCCTGCACCCTTAAATGTCTCCATTTACTGTTCTACCTTCTAAATGTCAGATAACCCTGAGTGTAGTGATGGAGATGTTCGGTTGACTAATGGCACAGCCAGTGAAGGAAGAGTGGAGGTGTGCTATAACAGGACCTTCTACACTGTGTGTGATGACTTCTGGGACGAGTTGGATGCTCAGGTAGTCTGCAGGCAATTAGGCCAGTCTGGATCTCAAGGTAATTCATAGTCATACAAAAGTAGATATTCCATCACCTTAGTTATGCTGTATACATTCAGTGCCACTGAAGAAGTCTTACTATGGTCAAGGAACTGGAAGTATCTTGTTGGACAATGTGAACTGTTTGGGGAGTGAAACTAACTTACTCAAGTGTTCTAGGGGAGGGAGAAATACTCGATTGTTTGACAATAACTGTGATCACTCTGAAGATGCAGGAGTCAAATGCAACTGTATGATGTCTTTGAAATAGTAGCTTGTATGCTTATTTATGATCTCTTCTTGATGAAGCTGTCTGCATTAATGGACAAGTGAGGTTGATAGTGTCAGAAGATGCCACGAGCTTCTACAGAGGTGATGCCAGTGACTATACTGATGAAACCTTTTATGACAAGGATGGACTGAGGGTTGGACGAGTTGAGATATGTATCAATGGCAAGTATGGAACTGTCTGTGATGACTCCTGGGACTATCAAGATGCCTCAGTGGTCTGTAGACAACTAGGACTTTCACCTTATGGTGAGCCATGTGTTTTAAGGAGATATGAATAACTGATAAACATTATAACAGGTGCTATTCATGTGAGTGCCGATCCCTTCTCAGAGGGAGAAGCCGAGCGATTGATTACTAACATTCGTTGCATTGGTAATGAATCCAAACTATTGGACTGTGATTTTGACAATTTTGAAGGATTTATCTGCACTACATCTGGAGTTATTTGCCAAGGTACCATTTCCTAAGCCAATTTGTTCAACGAACATGCAAAACATACACTTCTTGCAGCCATCACAATATCTGATGGGAACTGTTCAACTGGTGATGCTCGCTTGATCCCACCCATTGATAACTCTTCTCTCTCCACTCGGGAAGGAAGACTAGAACTGTGCATAAATGAAGCTTGGGGAAGTGTTTGTGACAGTGCCTTTGATAACAATGATGCAAGTGTTGCCTGTGGCCAGCTTACTGGATTTGATAGAGAAGGTATTATACCTTTAATCTTGTGTTACTATCATTATACTCTGTCTTACTTATATCAGGAGCAGTGGTATTACCTCAAGGGAGCTATGTTCCAGGAACGGGTCCCATTTATCTCTCAGAGCTCACCTGTAGTGGAAATGAAGCTAGCCTGTTGAAGTGCAGTCGACGAGGCAATCAGCCCACTGGACTGCAGACCTGTGAACACTCCCAGGATGTAGCTATCAAGTGCAGAGGTTTGACCACTAAGGGAATAACAAATAGTTTTGATTGGAAAAAAAGAAAATTATCTACCAGTCCACAATAGCTTGTTGCATGTCACTAAGCAATCCTTCCAAAGATTGAATCTTATACTGACAAGATTATGAATAATAATAATAGCTAATGGCATGTGTATATCTAGATCAAGATGAATGTGAAGTAGGAAATGGAGGATGTGAACAGCTATGTAACAACACCATTGGTAGTTTCTATTGTGATTGTGTGAGTGGCTATATCCTGGACACTGACTCAGGAAAGATGTGCAATGGTATGATATCATTGTCATTGCTACCTGTGAAGTATTATTAGTTTGGTTTCTTAAATGAAGATATTGATGAATGTTCTGAAGGACTTGATGCATGCGCCTCCAATGCTACTTGTACCAACACTGAGGGAAGGTACAACTGCTCATGTGACACTGGATACCAAGGAGATGGAGTCACTTGTGAAAGTAAGAAATCTCAATTAGTATTATCATAATAATTGTTTATCTATATACCTTAGATGTAGATGAATGTTCTGAAGGGACTCATACTTGCAGTGGTAATGCTACCTGCATGGATACTGATGGATCTTTCTCATGCTCCTGCCATCCTGGTTTCACTGGTGATGGGTTCAATTGCACAGGTATAGGTGTGGAAACCATGATTTTTTTAAAAGATCTCTTAATTTATAGATGTTGATGAATGTGTTATGAGTGGAAGTCCTTGTGATGTTGACACTACCACATGCACTAATACTATTGGAAGTTTTGAATGCACTTGTCTTGTGGGATTCACAGGAAGTGGAAACTTCAGTTACTGCCAAGGTAACACACTACCCTTTGAAGACTGGATTTAATTCCACTTCACCATGCATTTGTATAGATATCGATGAATGTTTGGTTGATAATGGTGGATGTGATCACATCTGCCACAATAGAGATGGAAACTTCAGTTGTGACTGCCAGAGTGGATTTCTTTTGAACTCTGACAAGTTTTCATGTGATGGTATATATGCATCTCTAATACTACCTTGTTCTCTTATAACTTGGTCCTTCATAGATATTGATGAGTGTTCTGCTGGTACTGACATGTGTGCCTCCAATGCTACTTGTACCAACACTGAGGGAGGGTACAACTGCTCATGCGACACTGGATACCATGGAGATGGATTCACCTGCAATAGTGTGTCATCTAAACTGTATCAGTTATCATTAGCTGCATGACATTATCAATATTTCAGATACTGATGAATGTGCTGAAGGAAGTGATTCATGTCACAGTGATGCTACATGTATGGATCTTGAGGGTAGCCATTACTGTGTGTGCAACATGGGATTCACTGGAAGTGGTACCAATTGCACTGGTAATATTCAATAGTTACATTCTCATGATAAACTACAGTCTCACATTATAACTCCATGTGAATTTATACAGTTTCATTCCCATGATAGCACTCCAGTCTCACATAATACTCCATATGAAGTTATAGTTCCATTCCCATGATAGCACTCCAGTCTCACACAATCCATGTGAAGTTATAGTTCAATTCCCATGATAGCACTCCAGTCTCACATAATACTCCATGTGAAGTTATATTTCCATTCCCATGATAGCACTCCAGTTTCACACAATCCATGTGAAGTTGCAAAGCTACAGAGCTGTTCAGAGATAGATTCACAATTGCACTATAAAGCAAGTGATCATTCATCGAGGGCATGCCATTACTGTGTGTTAACATGGGATTGACAAATAGTACCAATTGCTCTGGTAATATTCACAATAAGCATGATAAACACACGAGTCTCACATAATACTCCATGAAATATGGCACAAAATATGATGCATAATGCAATGCACTCGTCATAATGCTAGTGAGATAGTTCTTGTGAGGATACCTCAGGATAGGATATTATCATTTTATGCACCAATGTATGGTGAACAAGATCTGTAGTAAATGAGATGTTCCTTGCCATATCTGTGTGTTATGTTGTGATAGATATTGATGAATGTTCTGCTGATACTGACAAGTGTGCCTCCAATGCTACTTGTACCAATACTGAGGGAGGGTACAACTGCTCATGTGACACTGGATACCATGGAGATGGATTCACCTGCAACAGTACTATTTTTATCCAATTATTTCTTCAGCCTCACTGAATCATGTTTCTATAATTCTGTTGCAGATACTGATGAATGTAGTGATGCACTAAACCAATGTCATGACAATTCCACTTGCCATGACATCGATGGGAGTTATGAATGTTCCTGTGATCATGGTTTCACTGGCAATGGATTCTACTGCTCTGGTATGGATAGTTTATTTTGTGCAACAAGCATTAGATGAATATTGTGCATGTATAGATATTGATGAATGCTTCATGAGTACTGACATGTGTGCCTCCAATGCTACTTGTACCAACACTGAGGGAGGATACAACTGCTCATGTGACACTGGATACCATGGAGATGGATTCACATGCAATAGTGAACCACATAGTAATTTATTTAGTCAGCAATGCCAATATTATTTCTGATGTTGTAGACATTGACGAGTGTTTTGAAGGAAGAGATACATGTCACAGCAATGCAACATGCATGGATACAGATGGAAGCTTTGAGTGTACATGTGACAACGGGTTCACTGGAGATGGATACAACTGCTCTGGTAAGTCATATTTAATCTTCCCTCACTTACAGAGATGTGTGATATCTTTATAGACATTGATGAGTGTGCATATTCCAATTGGAATGAATGTCACTCAAATTCAGCCTGTGTCAATGCCATTGGATTTTATTCCTGTGTTTGCAATGAGGGGTATTCTGGTGATGGCTTTAACTGCTCTAGTAAGTGTGTACAATTATGAGCCTTTAAGGATCAACATGGCAATATTATAATTTAGATGTCAATGAATGTAATAATGATATTTTGAACAACTGTGATATCAATGCAACCTGTTCTGATACAAATGGGAGTTACTACTGTCAATGTAAAGATGGTTTTACTGGAGATGGAGTCAATTGTACAGGTATCTAATTTGTTAATGCTAATGAATTCCCTGATGAAACTTTTTATCCACCAGATATTAATGAGTGTGAATCTGATATTCATCAGTGTCATTCAGATGCTTTCTGCATCAACACAATTGGTGATTACTACTGTGCATGTAATGCTGGATACAGTGGAGATGGTTTTAATTGTACTGGTGAGATAGTCATTATCTTTCTTTATGTACGCATGTGTTAGTGATGTGAATTGATGACAGATATTGATGAGTGTCTGAGTGATCCTTGTCTTAATGCTGACTGTGAGAATGTGAATGGGAGCTATACTTGTCACTGCTTCCACAAGTTCTTCAAAATGAATCAAACTGATCCCATTGCTTCTTGTGGTGAGCTATATATACATTGCTATTAAGAAGCTTATTCTTATGATCATTGGCACTTCTTTGTATAGTATGTTCTGATGGAGATGTGCGCCTGATGAACAGTTCTGGTCCATCTACTAGCAGTGGAGAAGGAAGAGTTGAAGTGTGTTATAACAACTCCTATTGGACAGTGTGTGATGACAGGTGGGACAGTCTTGATGCCAGAGTGGTCTGTAGGCAAATAAATATCACTGGAAATGGTAAATAAGAGCATCTTTTTGACTAAAGTTTATGCTCAATATTGGATTTTAAAGGTGTCATTCCTCATCGCTCAAGTTACTTCAGCAATGTTTCTGCTCCGATACTTCTTGATAATGTCAACTGCAATGGCTCAGAGACAAACCTCCTGCAATGTGCACACAATGGACTGGGAATACACAATTGTGATTCTTCTCAAACTGCAGGGATCAGTTGTGATGGTGAATATTATTTTTTAGATGTTTTCTACTCACATACTCTAATAATTATTTGTCAGGATCATGCATTGAAGGAAATGTCAGACTTCTAAGGTCAACTGAAAGTGAGGACTACACTAGAGATCCGGAAGAAGATGCCATTAGAATTGGAAGAGTTGAAGTGTGTGTTGGAGGGAGATATGGCACTGTGTGTGACGACTCGTGGGATGATAGAGATGCCTCTGTAGTCTGCAGACAACTGGGACTATCACCTTATGGTAAAATAGTGGTCATGCACAACTGACAATTATGTCAAAATTCAAAATAGGAGCAATTTCTACTTCGGAGGACTTCTTTCCTTCAGACTCATCTCTATCAATTCATATCCACTCACCTAACTGCACTGGCCAGGAGCTCAGACTACAAGACTGTCAGAGTGACAAGCTCAACTCGTGCACTTCACAAAATGAAGTTGGTGTTATATGCCAAGGTTCGTTGAAAGCCAACAATTTGAGCCATTGCAATATCAGGAAACTTGTGATTGACCACATATAGTGATATCTGTCAGGGCTGGCAACTGTAACGATGGTGACGCTAGACTCATAGGTGGAAACAATATCACCCTGGGTCGTGTGGAAGTGTGCATTAATAATGCCTGGGGAACTGTGTGTAACCATCAGTTCGGGACCAGAGAAGCTAAAGTGATCTGTCGACAGCTTGGATATAATCCATCCAGTAAGCTAGTTACAATTGCTATATAGAAAGATCACATGCAAGCAAGTATGTTTTATCAATCATTTCAGATGTGATTTCTATCAGAAGAGCTGCTAGTGTATTCGGGGAAAGTAATGATCCAATATTTGTTGATAATTTGGTTTGTACATCGGATGAGAATAGTCTTCTTGACTGTCCATACAACGTGCTCCATCAATGTGATCATTCTGATGATGCTGGTGTGCAGTGTTTCGGTAAGTACAAGGAAAGCACAAACACTCTTTCCTTGCTTCTTGCCAGTAGAAATCTTAATGCTTTACTACTCTGCAGATGTGGATCAGTGTCAGAGCAACAATGGAGGTTGTCAACATATCTGTACTAACAGTGTCCCTGGATTCCAGTGCAGCTGTTATGCGGGATACATTCTTGACACTGACAATTCTACCTGCATGGGTGAGTGATCTCATATCTTGGACTTTAAATGTCTCCATTTACTGTTCTACCTTCTAAATGTCAGATAACCCTGAGTGTAGTGATGGAGATGTTCGGTTGGCTAACGGCACAGCCAGTGAAGGAAGAGTGGAGGTGTGCTATAACAGGACCTTCTACACTGTGTGTGATGACTTCTGGGACGAGTTGGATGCTCAGGTAGTCTGCAGGCAATTAGGCCAGTCTGGATCTCAAGGTAATTCATAGACATACAAAAGTAGATATTCCATCACCTTAGTTATGCTGTATGCATTCAGTGCCACTGAAGAAGTCTTACTATGGTCAAGGAACTGGAAGTATCTTGTTGGACAATGTGAACTGTTTGGGGAGTGAAACTAACTTACTCAAGTGTTCTAGGGGAGGGAGAAATACTCGATTGTTTGACAATAACTGTGATCACTCTGAAGATGCAGGAGTCAAATGCAACTGTATGATGTCTTTGAAATAGTAGCTTGTATGCTTATTTATGATTTCTTATTGATGAAGCTGTCTGCATTAATGGACAAGTGAGGTTGATAGTGTCAGAAGATGCCACGAGCTTCTACAGAGGTGATGCCAGTGACTATACTGATGAAACCTTTTATGATAAGGATGGACTGAGGGTTGGACGAGTTGAGATATGTATCAATGGCAAGTATGGAACTGTCTGTGATGACTCCTGGGACTATCAAGATGCCTCAGTGGTCTGTAGACAACTAGGACTTTCACCTTATGGTGAGCCATGTGTTTTAAGAGAGATATGAATGACTGATAAACATTTTATAACAGGTGCTATTCATGTGAGTGCCGATCCCTTCTCAGAGGGAGAAGCCGAGCGATTGATCACTAACGTTCACTGCATTGGTAACGAATCCAAACTATTGGACTGTGATTTTGACAATTTTGAAGGATTTATCTGCACTACATCTGGAGTTATTTGCCAAGGTACCATTTCCTAAGCCAACTTTGTTCAACAAACATGCAAAACATACACTTCTTGCAGCCATCACAATACCTGATGGGAACTGTTCAACTGGTGATGCTCGCTTGATCCCACCCATTGATAACTCTTCTCTCTCCACTCGGGAAGGAAGACTAGAACTGTGCATAAATGAAGCTTGGGGAAGTGTTTGTGACAGTGCCTTTGATAACAATGATGCAAGTGTTGCCTGTGGCCAGCTTACTGGATTTGATAGAGAAGGTATTATACCTTTAATCTTGTGATACTATCATTATTCTCGGTCTTGCTTATATCAGGAGCAGTGGTGTTATCTCGAGGGAGCTATGTTCCAGGAACGGGTCCCATTTATCTCTCAGAGCTCACCTGTAGTGGAAATGAAGCTAGCCTGTTGAAGTGCAGTCGACGAGGCAATCAGCCCACTGGACTGCAGACCTGTGAACACTCCCAGGATGTAGCTATCAAGTGCAGAGGTTTGACCACTAATGGAATAACAAAATAGTTTCCATTGGGATAAAAAGCTATCTACTACACTTTTATATAAGGGTTTAATCTCATACTGACAAGGTTATGAATAATAATAATAATAGCAAGTGAAATATGATGTGTATATCTAGATCAAGATGAATGTGAAGTAGGAAATGGAGGATGTGAACAGCTATGTAACAACACCATTGGTAGTTTCTATTGTGATTGTGTGAGTGGCTATATCCTGGACACTGACTCAGGAAAGATGTGCAATGGTACAGCTAATATAATTGTCATTGCTACCTATGAAGTATTATTAGTTTGGTTTCTTAAATGAAGATATTGATGAATGTTCTGGAGGACTTGATGCATGTGCCTCCAATGCTACTTGTACCAACACTGAGGGAGGGTACAACTGCTCATGTGACACTGGATACCAAGGAGATGGAGTCACTTGTGAAAGTAAGAAATCTCAATTAGTATTATCATAATAATTGTTTATCTATACACCTTAGATGTAAATGAATGTTCTGAAGGGACTCATACTTGCAGTGGTAATGCTACCTGCATGGATACTGATGGATCTTTCTCATGCTCCTGCCATCCTGGTTTCACTGGTGATGGGTTCAACTGCACAGGTATAGGTGTGGAAACCATGATTTTTTTTAAAGATCTCTTAATTTATAGATGTTGATGAATGTGTTATGAGTGGAAGTCCTTGTGATGCTGACACTACCACATGCACTAATACTATTGGAAGTTTTGAATGCATTTGTCTTGTGGGATTCACAGGAAGTGGAAACTTCAGTTACTGTCAAGGTAACACACTACCCTTTGAAGATCAACTGGATTTAATACCACTTCATAATGCATTTGTATAGATATCGATGAATGTTTGGTTGATAATGGTGGATGTGATCACATCTGCCACAATAGAGATGGAAACTTCAGTTGTGACTGCCAGAGTGGATTTCTTTTGAACTCTGACAAGTTTTCATGTGATGGTATATACGCATCTCTAATACTGCCTTGTTCTCTTATAACTTGGTCCTTCATAGATATTGATGAGTGTTCTGCTGGTACTGACATGTGTGCCTCCAATGCTACTTGTACCAACACTGAGGGAGGGTACAACTGCTCATGTGACACTGGATACCATGGAGATGGATTCACCTGCAACAGTGTGTCATCTAAACTGTACCAGTGTCACTAGCTGCATGACATTATCAATATTTCAGATACTGATGAATGTGCTGAAGGAAGTGATTCATGTCACAGTGATGCTACATGTATGGATCTTGAGGGCAGCCATTACTGTGTGTGTGACATGGGATTCACTGGAAGTGGTACCAATTGCACTGGTAATATATAGTTACATGATCTCTTTATAAGCACTCCAATCTCACATAATAGTGATATTGCATAACTACATTAACCATTATTATTGAATGTTAACATAGTGCGGGTTTTGCACTAACTAACTAGTCTCTGTAACTCATGTCGAGATGGAGAAAAATTACAAGGGCCACTCCCCTCATGTGGGTTGGATGCCTGACCCATCCCAGGCCAACTGATGGGCCCTTTACACTCTATTTGTCCCCTAGACCAGGGACATCCACATTATTATTGAATATCAATTTAATATTAACAGGTATCCCCACAAAAAAATGGAATTAATATTTGTTCCTTTATAATAGATATCAACGAATGTTCTGCTGGTACTGACATGTGTGGCTTTAATGCTATTTGTACCAACACTGAGGGAGATTTTAACTGCTCATGTGACACTGGATACCATGGAGATGGATTTACCTGCAACAGTACGTATGTTACTTACTCTTCATTTTGAGTTATATATTCTGTTGCAGATACTGATGAGTGTAGTGATGGAGAACTGAACCAATGTCATGACAATGCCACTTGCCATGACAGTGATGGAAGTTATGAATGCTTCTGTAATCAAGGTTTCACTGGCAATGGATTCAACTGCTCTGGTAAATATTGGCATGACACATTCCTAAATACAGTTTCTATTTTTGGTAGATATTGATGAGTGTTCTGCTGGTACTGACATGTGTGCCTCCAATGCTACTTGTGCTAACACTGAGGGAGGGTACAACTGCTCATGTGACACTGGATACCGTGGAGATGGATTCACATGCAATAGTGAGCCACATAGTAATTTATTTATTCAGCAATCTTATATGGTTCTGATCTGGTAGACACTGATGAATGCTTTGAAGGAAGAGATACATGTCACAGCAATGCAACATGCATGGATACAGATGGAAGCTTTGAGTGCACATGTGACAACGGGTTCACTGGAGATGGATACAACTGCTCTGGTAAGTCATATTTAATCTTCCCTTACTTACAGAGATGTGTGATATCTTTGTAGACATTGATGAGTGTGCATATTCCAATTGGAACGAATGTCACTCAAATTCAGCCTGTGTCAATGCTATTGGATTTTATTCCTGTGTCTGCAATGAGGGGTTTACTGGTGATGGCTTTAACTGCTCTAGTAAGTGTGTACAATTATGAGCCTTTAAGGATCAGCATGTGCAATATTATAATTTAGATATCAATGAATGTAATAATGATACTTTGAACAACTGTGATATCAATGCAACCTGTTCTGATACAAATGGGAGTTACTACTGTCAATGTAAAGATGGTTTTACTGGAGATGGAGTCAATTGTACAGGTATCTAATTTGTTAATGCTAATGAATTCCCTGATGAAAGTTTTATCCACCAGATATTGATGAGTGTGAATCTGATGTTCATCAGTGTCACTCAGATGCTTTCTGCATGAACACAATTGGTGATTACTTCTGTACATGTAATGCTGGATACAGTGGAGATGGTTTTAATTGTACTGGTGAGTCATTTATTAGTTGTTTCTGCTCCCATTAGTGCTATTATTTAAAATTCCTGCACTTATGACCTTTTTCATACAGACATTGATGAGTGTCTGAATGATCCTTGTATAAATGCTGACTGTGAGAATCTGAATGGATCCTATATTTGCCATTGCTTGCATCAATTTGAAAGAACAAATCAAACTAACCTGATTTCTCACTGTGGTATGTAAAATCAACAGATCTTTTTCCATTAAGTTGGTCCTTTAAAAAAAAACTTTCTCGTTATCTTTAGTATGTTCTGATGGAGATGTGCGCCTGATGAACAGTTCTGGTCCATCTACTAGCAGTGGAGAAGGAAGAGTTGAAGTGTGTTACAATAACTCATACTGGACAGTGTGTGATGACAGATGGGACAGTCTTGATGCTGGAGTGATATGCAGACAACTGGGATATGCTTTCTCCTGTATGAGCATTAATCTCAATCACTCAGTATACTTTTCTATCATTTTGTTTGCAGCATCTACACCTCTCTCAGCCACTACATTTAGTAATGAGTCCACAAGAAGCATCATCAGTGGAATTAGCTGTCATGGAGTAGAAGAAAATCTATTTCAGTGTCATCATTCAGAAATTGCTCTACAATATTGTAATTTATCAGTAACTGCTGGAGTGGCATGCCAAAGTAAGACTTCAGTAAAAACCTATCATTTTCATACATGACAACAAACTCTCCACAGACTCTTGCATTGAGGGTGATGTTAAGTTGTTGGTGGCTCGTGATGTATTTGATGAATCTGACTATGGACACCTGGACATGATTACTAAGGGTAGAGTTAAAGTATGTTCAGGAGGAAGGTATCAAGTTGTGTGTGGTGAAGCTTGGGACAGCAATGATGTAACAGTAGTGTGTAGACAACTTCACTACTCACAATATGGTATGAATCATGGAAACTGCAAACTGAGAAAATCTTACTAGGTAGCTTTATTATGATAATAGGTGCTGACTTTAAAGTTGCAAGGAATTTCAGCATAGGAACACACCTTCAAGTTTCTCGGTCCTATTATAATTGCAATGGTTCAGAAAATTTCCTCCATGAATGTCAGCAAGAAGCTGGTTGTTCATCTGAGCAAACTGCTGTTGTCATTTGCCAGAGTATGTAGTTATTAAATGATGACCACAATGAAATTTATCACCTTGTATAATTTAGCTGTTTGTACTGATGGAGATATTCGACTGAATGTTGGAGAAAACTATGAATACATTCATGAAAACACTATGTATGATGACGTGTACTATGTGAATGGAGAAGGCACTGGTCTCACAAGAGGGAGAGTAGAGGTGTGTGATGGAGGAAGGTATGGGACTGTGTGCGACAACTCTTGGAGCAGCAGTGATGCCTCTGTCGTCTGCAGACAGTTGGGATTTTCTCCTCATGGTAGAAACTATGAACTACATTGATAATAATGATGATGTAACCATTGATATTTAGGAGCCATCCCTGTGGAAGACAGCACACTATTTCCTGACTCTTTTCGTCCAGTTGTGCACATGTCTCCAAACTGCTCAGGAAGTGAATTAAAGCTTGTAGACTGCAAGAAGCAATCACCTCTCTCATGCACTGGAAATGATGTAGTTTCTGTGGCATGTCAGAGTAAGTCCTGGGACTGATGGAAAAGTGCACATGGTATCACCTCTTATTAATATTGATACAGGCATGTTCACTGTGGCTGGAAATTGTAGTGATGGTGAAGTCAGACTCGTTGGTGGAGGCAACAGCACTCTTGGAAGGGCGGAAGTGTGCTTGAATGATGCGTGGGGGACTGTATGCAACACTAGGTTTGGAACAAGAGAGGCTCAAGTCATCTGCCGCCAACTGAACTTCCCCACTGATGGTAACTTTTTAATAGATGTAATTGATGCTGTGATATACTAGTGACTGGTGCTTCATATTGATAGGAGCTACACCTTTGTCGAGGGCTCATATGCGATTTGGTGTAGCCAGTGGACCGATCTTCCTTGAACATCTCTCATGCAGTGGTCAGGAAGGGAACATTCTGGACTGTCCACAAGGGGTCCTTGGACTCCATCAGTGTGACCACACCAGAGATGCAGGAGTACAGTGCTATGGTGTGTAGCTAACATCTACTCATAGTGAAATCATTATTGATGGTTCATCTGCCCACATCATAGATGACAATCAGTGTTCTAGAGACAATGGTGGCTGTGAGCAGAACTGTATTAACTTGATACCAGGCTTTAACTGCACCTGTAATTCTGGATACACACTGAATGAAGATGGACTACATTGTGATGGTATGTACAGAATCTTCTCTCTTCTATCATAACTGAACATGTTATTCTGCAATGAACAGATATCGATGAATGTGCTGTAGTGAATGGTTCATGTGAGCACAGTTGTGTCAACACTGAAGGAAGTTACTTTTGTGGATGTGATGATGGATATGTCCTCTATGATGCCTTTAATTGTACTCGTAAGTAGAAGTAATGTCACTGGTTGCTCCATGGAATTGATGCACTGTCATTCCTCCAGCCTGCTCCACTGGTGATGTTCGTCTCGTGAATGGAAGCAGACCTAGTGAGGGACGTGTTGAAGTGTGTTACAATGGAAGTTACTACACAGTCTGTGATGATTATTGGGATGAACTAGAGGCACAGGTTGTCTGCAGACAGTTAGGATATTCATCATCACCCGGTAAGCTGATAGTTATTCCTACCTATTACCTTGCAGATGATAAGCAGGGTTTAATTCAGAATTTTGCTTGGGGGGGAGGGGCAACTACAAACCAGTACATGTATATGGAATTCTATTATGAAAGCTAGCCAATTCCTAAGCCATCATTTAAGGGGGGCTTCTGCCCCCCTCTTCAAATAAATCCTGTTAATTATGCTTGATAACTCCATAGCTTTATTCCTGTTAGAGGGACTTAATACTGAGGGATATTCCCAACATATAGGTTCCCTACCTAGACGTGGAGCTTTGTATGGTGAAGGTTCTGGCATGATTCTCCTAGATGATCTCTCTTGTAATGGAAGTGAGCCAAGTCTTATGAACTGTCACAGAAAAAATAATGTACAGCTGTTTGGATCCAACTGTGAGCACAGTGAAGATGCTGGAGTGACATGTCAATGTAAGTGGTAGATATCTCCAATAAGTTGTGTTTTTATAATTCTGTTTTACAGCTTTGTGTATTGATGGAGAAGCTAGACTAGCAGTTTCTGAGGATGCCAATTTCTTCTATCTTGGCCAAACCAGTTATGATTCTTTGTACTACGACAAAAATGGCCTGCGTGTAGGCAGAGTGGAGATTTGTGTTGGTGGGAGATATGGAACTGTGTGTGATGATATGTGGGATGAAAAAGAGGCAAGTGTTCTCTGCAGGCAACTGGGCTTCTCTGAATATGGTGAGTGTTCCTTGGAGATTCATGCTTATATTAAGCAGCCATTTATTTACAGGTGCTCTAGCAATCAGTGCAGACATCTTTAACGAGGGAGACAGTCCAAAGCTGTTGACTTCAATGAACTGTCTTGGAAATGAGAGTCATATCTCTCAATGTGAAAAAACTCTCTTCAGAGGAGTAAACTGCCCTACTTCTGGAGTCATTTGTCAAGATCCAGCTACATCTGGTGATGATAGCTGTAATAACACTCAAGTTCGCTTGCCCCAGTATGTGGACACCTCGTCCACCAGAGAAGGCAGGCTTGAACTCTGCCTGAATAGAGCCTGGGGCACAGTCTGCAACACTCTATTTGATCAATTGGATGCCCAAGTCGCTTGCTCTCAATTAACTGGTTTCTCAGGCCAAGGTGAGTATTATCAATGTCATAATTGCAATAGACATACAGTCATGATGATGTAGGTACCGAGGTTCTCCCTAGTGGCTCATATGGAAGAGGTAGTGGTCCTATATATCTCTCTGATCTCAAGTGTGAAGGGAGGGAAAGAACTCTGCTGGAATGTCCCCGAACGCTGAACAGACCTGCTGGATTGGTGCAGTCATGTGACCACTCTCAAGATGTCGGAATAAGATGCCAAGGTAGGAATGCATCACATTTGTACATTCCAAGTTAAAATACTTATCTGGCTGCAGATATTGATGAATGTCTTATGAATAATGGAGGATGTGAACACAACTGTACAAATCTCATTGGAAGTTACAATTGCTCTTGCTTTGATGGTTATATTCTTGACTTGGATGGACATCTATGCAATGGTTATAAATACCAATTCTTGTGCAGATTGACTATTACATATTTTATACACTAATCCAAACCAGACATTGATGAGTGTGAAGAAGGGCTTCACATGTGTACCTCCAATGCCACTTGTGCCAACACTGAGGGAGGCTACAACTGTTCATGTGACACTGGATACTATGGAGATGGGTTCACCTGCAATAGTAAGTGATTGTGTATTACTAGCAAATCTACAGTGTGAAAGAGAAATCACGATATTTTATATAGATACTGATGAATGTTTGGATGGGATTGACAAGTGCCACTCTGATGCCGAGTGTTCTGATACTGATGGAAGCTATCTATGTGTGTGTCATGATGGATATGCAGGAGATGGATACAACTGCACTGGTACATTAGACTTACCTGTTGATATAATACGAGTGAACACAGTATGCATGTATCCTAACTACAGCTATTGTTTTGTCATAAATGATCATTTTTCTGAATGCAGATATTGATGAGTGCTCTACGCATACTGATAACTGTAATACTTCTACATCTTACTGTGTTAATACTATTGGTGGATTCAGATGTAACTGCTCAGATGGTTTCAGAGAAACTGATGATGGAGAGTGTTTATGTGAGACTATTCACACTATCATGGCAATAATGTAATACTTTTAACTATTCATTGAAATAGCAATCAATGAATGCAACGACAGTGCATTGCATGACTGTCATGAAGCTGCAAACTGCATTGATACATTTGGTAGTTATGATTGCATTTGCAAACAAGGTTACTTTGGAGATGGAATGAATTGCACTGGTATGGAGCTACTAATTCAAAAATAAAATGATTAACTCTTTCCTCTACATCATCATAGATGTTGATGAATGTTCCAACAGTTCTTTGAACAACTGTCATGTGAATGCTTCCTGTGATAATTACATTGGCAGTTTCAACTGCAGTTGCAATGATGGTTTTGAAGGAGATGGAATTTTCTGTGATGACGTAGACGAGTGTCAAGTAAACACCTCAAAGTGTCATGAGCATGGAAACTGCCACAACATTGTAGGCAGCTATGATTGCTCCTGCTCACCTGGATATGAAGGAAATGGTTTTGAATGCTCAGGTGCATGCATGTATGCTTGATACAGTATAAAATCTATTACATGAAATGCTGTAATTCCTTCCAGATATTGATGAATGCTCTTACTTCCCTTGTATAAATGCTGAGTGTGCCAATATCAATGGAACCTACCACTGCATGCCATGTCATTATGGATTTCATAAGAATCAATCAGATCTAATTGGACCTTGCAGTAAGCAATAAAAAAATCATTATAACATAATGTAAATATGATCCAATTATAGCCTGTTCTGATGGAGGTGTTCGCCTGATGAACAGTTCTGGTCCATCTACTAACAGTAGAGAAGGAAGAGTTGAAGTGTGTTACAATAACTCCTACTGGACAGTGTGTGATGACAGATGGGACAGTCTTGATGCTGGAGTGGTCTGTAGACAGCTGGGATATGCCTTTGAAAGTGAGGAGATTAATATCTCATGAAATATCACTATTCTATTACTGACTTTGTAGATTCCATCCCTGTTCGAAACGGTTTCTTTGGTAATGCCTCTGTGCCACTACTCCTTGACAATGTTATATGTCGAGGCACAGAAACACACCTCCTACAGTGTGCCCATAATGGATTAAGAAACCACAATTGTGACTCTCTTGAAACTGCTGGAGTACAATGTGAAGGTGAATTAAATTCAATCAAATTGATGGAATTCCAAAGTATTGTATGATATGACAGGACAATGCCTAAATGGAGACATCAGACTTCTCAAAAATACTGGAGTTCTTGACTATGTTGTTGCTGGAAACTTTGATGACTTGATGATGGGTAGAGTTGAAGTGTGTATTGAAGGAGAATATGGAAGTGTGTGTGATGACTCTTGGGACAATGAAGATGCCTCAGTGGTCTGTAGGCAGCTAGGATTCTCAGCCTATGGTGAAATAGAATTGTCCGAATACCTCAGCTGTTATATTATCCAATGACTATGCAGGTGCTATTGGTTCCACTGGTGGTTTATTTGGTGGAAATCGTCAGTCAGTGATAAATGCTGTGAAGTGCAATAACTCTGAACTCAAACTTTTAGACTGTCATCATCGACAATCAAATCATTGTCCCACTCAAGAGGATGCTGTTGTATTCTGCCAAGGTAAAGTGTAGTAGTGTAAATATGTGAGAGAAGGTTACAGGTTTTGCATACACAGTTATTGAGACTGAAGGGAGTAACTGTGCTGATGGAGATGTCCGTCTAGCAGGAGGAAGTAACCCATTGGAGGGCCGAGTAGAAATCTGCATTAACAATGCTTGGGGCAGTGTGTGTGACAATGGATTCAGTTCTGAGGATGCAACTGTAGTTTGCAATCAACTCGGCCTCCCATATAATGGTATATACGGAATTTAGTGCTATAATATTTAGTACAATGATGTATTATCATAGGAGTGGCTACCATACCTAATGCTCACTTTGGAGGAGGAACAGGACCGATATTCTTAGATAGACTGGCATGTGTTGGTAACGAAGATACAATATTGGAGTGCAGCCATGCTAGACTTCATCTCTGCTCCCACACAGATGATGTATCAGTGAGATGTCTAGGTAAAAAAATAATTTCTTAAAATTACTAAGGTAATAATACTTCTAACAATGATATAGACATTGATGAGTGCTCAGTAAACAATGGGAACTGTAGTGACATTTGTGTGAATGACATTCCCTACCACCACTGTGAATGTGAAGATGGAGATGAACTGGACCCAACTGGATTCACTTGCATCCACAATGTGCAGTGTTCTGGCAATGGAACCAACTTCACTTGCTCTTGTTTACCTGGTTATGAGGACACCACCACAGGCCAAGCATACAATTGCACAGGTATACTTTGTTAGTGTATCAATTAAAGAAATATCAGCATCAACTGCATTAAGCAGATATTGATGAGTGTGTGAATATTCCGAACCTTTGTCCTGCAAATTCCCATTGTGTTAACACTGATGGGAACTACACTTGTGTCTGTGATCAAGGATACTACTACAGCAATGAATCAACATGCTGTGAGTTGGGACCAATGACTATTACTCTCCATCCAATTCCTTTTGCTATTGTGTTATGTTGTGTCTCACTGCTTATTGCAGATTGCATTGACGGTGACTTAAAGCTTGTGAACGGAAGCTCAATGATGGAAGGTCGTGTGGAGATTTGTAGGAATAATACCTTTGGCACAATTTGTGATAGGCATTGGGATATACTTGACATTAAAGTAGCATGCAAGAAATTAGGATTCTCAGATACTAGTAAGTCTTAATTTTTCTATCAGATATATTACTTAATGCACAAATTTTATTAGATGTTACAGACTTGAGACAAACCTACTATGGTCAAGGTGTTGGTTTAGTGTTCTTAAGTGACATATTTTGTAATGGAACTGAGAATTCACTACTTGATTGCATGCACACGACAATGATCAGTTCAGAGTGTGATCACTCAAGGGATGCTGGAGCAAAGTGTGGAGGCAAGTGACTCAAACTTTCATTTAAAGAGAGATAATTAGTTATTACATCATCTGCCTGCAGCTTCTTGTAGTGATGGTGATCTGAGACTGCTTGTTGGTGATAACTATGAGTACTACCTAGGAGAAACAACATATGACGACCATTACTATGATAAGAATGGACTATTGACTGGTAGAGTTGAAGTGTGTCTTGGAGGGAGATATGGAACTGTGTGTGATGACTACTGGGACAACCATGATGCCTCTGTAGTCTGCAGACAACTAGGATTCTCACCTTATGGTACTTTATCATTGAATGGATGTGTATGAATATCATCGAATGTTTTCACCTACCAAGGGGCCATTGCATTGACTGACCAAGTGTTCAGTGATGAACGTGCCAGTCTGCTTCTACGGGATATCAATTGCAATGGGAATGAAAGTGCCCTTTTAGAGTGCAGTCACAACAGACTCCTACAAACATCTTGTGGACCATTGGAAGATGCTGGTGTCATTTGTCAAGGTAAAAGTACTGATAAATAAGGTCATAATTATTATTATGACTGTTTACAGGAATAACTACTCCTCCTTCTGATTGTGTGGATGGAAATATCAGGCTAGTTGATGGAACAGAGACTCCTTGTACCAGAGATGGAAGGCTTGAGATCTGCATCAATCGTGCGTGGGGTACAGTCTGCAACAGCTCCTTCAGTATCCCTGATGCCAAGACAGCCTGCAACCAGCTGATTGGATTTGAAAGAGAAGGTATGACTAGAAAATAACAGGTCAATGAAAGAGATTTCATTTTATGAGTACCAGGAAGACTTCTAGTTCTTAACAGACTAGTGATAGAATCTGATACATAACTTGATTGTTCAGGAGCTAAATTGGTGGAACCTTCATCTTTTAAGAACTCTGGACCAATTTATTTGGATGAGCTATTTTGTACTGACATGGATGAAACCATTCAAGAGTGTCAAAGAGGAATCAGGGCCATCGGATTGACCACTTGCACTCATCTTGAAGACATTTGGATTCAATGCAATGGTTTGCAAGAATGTAACTCGTACTTCACTGACTCATAATTATCTTCTCATTGCAGATACTGATGAATGTGATAGAAGAAATGGTGGATGTGAACACAGCTGCATCAACTCTGTGGGCAGTTTCAAGTGTGTGTGTGATGAAGGGTACCGATTAGACAGAAATAAATACAACTGTACCGGTAAATCTGAAGTAACTGGTCATTTATCTAATCTTGAATCAAATTATTCCCAAATCAGACATTGATGAATGCGATCTTGGTCTTCATGACTGTGATATCAATGCTGAATGTTTCAACGAAGCAGGAACTTTCTCTTGCATGTGTGGATCAGGATACACTGGCAATGGAACTAATGGCACTTGTTCAGGTATCTTCTCTCTTGATGAAATTAACTGATTACCCAAAACCCCAATAACTTTTTTCTTTAGATATTAATGAATGTAATGAGGAGACCCACAATTGCCATTCTAATGCTACTTGTCAAAATACATTCGGAAACTTCAGCTGTGTATGTGATCATGGGTTTGAAGGAGATGGACTCAGATGTTCAAGTACTTCATAGCATACTTCCTCTGAACTGTTTAAATAGTCTTTTTTTATCTTCTTCCAGATATCAACGAATGTTCTGATGAAGCCCTCAATAATTGTCACTTGAATGCAAGCTGTTCTGATAACATTGGAGGCTTTGACTGTTCTTGCAACTCAGGATATTATGGCAATGGAACATCATGTTATGGTATAATGTTATAAAGGCATATATAATATTGATATAGTAACACTCTCAATTGTATCTACAGACATTAATGAGTGTCTGAATAGTTCTTCAAGTTGTGATCAAAATGCCATGTGTATCAACACTATTGGCAGCTATGAATGTTATTGTTTATCTGGTTTCAAAGGCAGTGGCTTCATTTGTAAAGGTTAGAGATCCATAAACAAACACGGCAGATTTTCATTGAAGGAGTCATTTATTTCAGATGTGGATGAATGTTCATCAAGTCAGCCTTGTATCAATGCAGACTGTATCAACCATGCCGGGAATTACAGCTGTGGATCATGCTACCCTGGATTCTCCAGAACCGTCAATTCTTCATTATCACAGTATCCATGCGGTATTACAATAATATATTTCTTCAAGGATGAGTGATTATCTATTATCTAATAGAGTGTTCTGATGGAGATGTACAACTGATGAATAGCTCTGGTCCCTCTACTGACAGCGGGAGAGGACAAGTTCAAGTGTGTTATAACAACTCTTACTGGACAGTGTGTGATGACAGGTGGGACAGTCTCGATGCTGGAGTGGTCTGCACCCAGTTGGGATTCAGCTCTCAAGGTGTGTTGGATGCATGCTTATCCAAATTGATTTCATCTCATTTTCTTCTTTCAGGTTCGATCCCATATGGGAGAAGTGTTCTTGGCAATACTCTAGTTCCTATACTGCTGGACAATCTTAACTGTGATGGAAGTGAAGCAAATCTTCTTCAGTGCTCTCATAATGGAATAATGATTCAAAATTGCAATCAAAATGAAACTGCTGGAGTACACTGTGAAGGTAATCATTATTGAGATAGCAGTCGCAATATTTCATATTATCCCCTGTCCACTAGGGGTGTGTGTGGATGGCACCATCAGACTACTAACTTCAACTGCTGTTGTAGACTACACAAGTAATGGTCAGTTGGATGATTTGCTGATGGGTAGAGTGGAAATTTGTCTTGACGGGAGTTATGGCACTGTATGTGATGACTCATGGGATGATAGAGATGCATCTGTAGTCTGCAGACAACTGGGACTGTCCCCATACGGTAGGTCATATGATACTTGATGTATTACTTCATAATGAGGAACATTACATCAACAGGTGCTATCGGAGAGACTGGGGGATTGTATGCCCTCAGTAGACAACCGAATACAGTGATAACTAATGTAAACTGCAGGGGAACTGAATTGAATTTGCTGAACTGTCCAATTTCTCTCTCAACTAATTGCTCTACACGAGAAAATGCAGTGGCAATGTGCCAAGGTTGGAAAGTATACAAATGAATGAAGATATCTTAGAACTAATTACCACTCCCTCGTAGATACAGATACCAAGTTTAGTAACTGTTCTACTGGTGATATTCGTCTTGTGGGAGGTAGCAACCAACTAGAAGGCAGAGTAGAAATCTGTGTCAATAAAGCATGGGGCACAGCATGTGATACTGGATTTAGTACTGAGGATGCCACAGTAATTTGCAATCAGCTGCAAATACCCTATTCCAGTAAGTCATTAAAACTGAAACGATAATGTAATGTAGCATTTTGTTAAAATTCAGGAGCCAATCCAGTGTTTAATACTCCATATGGAGAAGGATCTGGACCCATATTTTTGGATCGAATATCTTGCAAGGGTAATGAAGCAACTATCTCAGAGTGCACACACAACAACCGAGATCTAGCCACCTGCACTCATGCAGACGATATTTCCATCCAATGCACTGGTAAGTTGATTACATTAGAACTGGAATACCAGTGCTTCTCATGAGTCTTCAATCCTTAAAATAGACATTGACGAGTGCTCAGTAAACAATGGGAACTGTAGTGACATTTGTGTGAATGACATTCCCTACCACCACTGTGAATGTGAAGATGGAGATGAACTGGACCCAACTGGATTCACTTGCATCCACAATGTGCAGTGTTCTGGCAATGGAACCAACTTCACTTGCTCTTGTCTACCTGGTTATGAGGACACCACCACAGGCCAAGCATACAATTGCACTGGTAACACATGACTGCATCCAAAGAGAAATTTGCTAGTATTCAAGGATATAATTTTATCACTTGCATTACAGATATTGATGAATGCAGTATAGGATCAGTTTCATGTCCTACCAATTTTCACTGTGTTAATTTCAAGGGAAACTATCACTGCATCTGTGATGATGGTTTTTTCAGCAATGGATCAAGTTGTTGTAAGTAATTGTGTTCAGTCATGATAAATTTCATTGTCTCCATGCACAGATTGTAGTGATGGTGACTTGAGACTTATGAATGGCACAACGACTTCAGATGGTCGTGTGGAAATGTGTGTGAACAACAGTTATGGCACCATCTGTGACAGTCAGTGGGACATTCGTGATGCCAGAGTTGCTTGTAGACAACTTGGCTTCTCAGATGCTAGTACGTTTTCAGTTACCCATGGGCACTGATGGGCACTTATAAATGTTTTCCTTCTCATAGATGTCACTGCTCTGAGACAGTCAACATTTGGTGAAGGAAGTGGACAAATCCTCTTGAGTCAACTGCTCTGTAATGGTAGTGAAATGGCACTGCAAAGATGTCCTTCTAGAGCTGGAAGTGAATGTGGAGCAGCTGGAGTGAGATGTGAAGGTGGAATGCAATTCTGTCTTTATGGTGTTGAACTCACTCTTGATTTGATTTCTCTATGTAGTTTCTTGCAGTGAGGGTGACGTGAGAGTACTAGTCGGAGACAACTATGAGTACTCTGTGGGAGAGACTGTGAACAATGGAATGTTAACTGGTAGAGTTGAAGTATGTCTTGGAGGGAGATATGGAACTGTCTGTGATGACTACTGGAACAACCAGGATGCCTCTGTAGTCTGCAGACAGCTGGGATTTTCACCTTATGGTACTCCACCATTTGTGACTTAATAGTCTTAGAACTTATTCCATGGTGTGTATCCAAGGTGCTATTGGATTGAATGATCAAGTCTTTTCTGATGTCATTGGTAACTTACTGCTAAGAGATGTGAACTGTAATGGTTCGGAGAGTCTTCTATTAAACTGCCAACATAATAGGTTGCTTGAAACATTTTGTACACCTCATGAAGATGCAGGAGTGGTTTGTCAAGGTAAAGCCCCAAATGTTACTACACCATTGCAGCGATTTCACATGTTCTATACACACTTACAACAGCTGAGAATACAGTGCGTGGAATCTGCAGTGATGGAGACCTGAGACTGGAGGGTGGCAGTGATAATACAGAACATGGCTCAAGAGAAGGAAGAATTGAAATCTGTTTCAACAATGCCTGGGGCACTGTATGCAACTCATCTTTCAACATCCCTGATGCCATGGTAGCTTGTAATCAGCTGACAGGATTCAAAAGAGATGGTAACAATACATTTATTCATTTATTATACAGTGGTAGCAGTAAATATTTCTTTAACAGGAGCACAAGTTATTGATGGGAAAAATGGTGTAATTACATCTAAACCAATTTTCTTGGACCAACTGTACTGCACTGACAATGATGAAGCACTTCAGGACTGCAGAAGGGGCATCGTTGGCCTAGGACTCACCACCTGCAGTCATCATGAAGATGTGTGGGTCAGATGTTTAGGTGGGTTTAGAAATTATTTACTGATTATCTCGTGGATTACTCCATCAATGTTTTAGATACCAACGAGTGCATGGAGAACAATGGTGGTTGTGAGCATTCTTGTACCAACGAGATAGGCACTTTTGCTTGCAGCTGTGACAGTGGATATGAACTGGACTCTAACATGCTCAATTGTACAAGTGAGTGAATGTTGGGCATATAAGTCATGCTACATAAGCAAGTGAGAGTATGTTTTAATAAACAATGTATTTCTGATTTTGTTGTGCAGACATTGATGAGTGTGTCCTTAACACTGATAATTGTGATAGCAATGCCAAATGCACTGATAATCAAGGAAGCTTCAATTGTACTTGTGACCCAGGATATTTTGGTAATGGAACATTTGGATACTGTGATGGTAAGATTAGTTTGGTGCCCTACAATTTGTAACATTCTTCAACTGTCCACTATACTGTTACAGATATTGACGAGTGTTCCAGCAATCTGGACAATTGTCATATCAACGCCACATGTCAGAATACAGAGGGTTCATTCAACTGTTCTTGCAACGATGGTTTTGATGGAAGTGGTGTCTCCTGTCAAAGTATGAGTAGTTAGTTTTTTCATGTAAGGGATCTAATTTTACACCGTAAAACAATAGATATTGATGAATGCTTGGAATTCACTGATAACTGCCACATCAATGCCACATGCAATGACACTGTGGGAAGCTTTGAGTGCTACTGTTTGGAAGGATTCAGTGGAAATGGAGTACAATGTCAAGGTAATAATAAATTTGAGTAAAAGACTTTTTATACTATACACTACTGATTTCTACTAGATGTGGATGAGTGCAGTGCTGAATCACCACCATGTGACTCTAATGCTCACTGCTTTAATACCATTGGTAGCTATCAATGCTACTGTTCTAGAGGATATGAAGGAGATGGTTTCTCATGCAGAGGTATATATAGATCATAGGATCACAATAGTCATGCTAATTATTTTAATATCCCGTACTTTTAATCTTATTGCAGATATTGATGAATGTGAAATATCTTCTCCCTGTGTGAATGCCGACTGTATTAATGAAGATGGCAACTATTCTTGTGGATTGTGCTATCATGGATTCAGAAGAAGGACAATGCTAAACTCACAACAACCATGCTGTTAGTTTGAATTCTGTTGTTTTACTACTCATTGCTATTATATGAAAACATAGTATGTTCTGATGGAAATGTGCGCCTGATGAATAGTTCTGGTCCATCTACTACCAGTGGAGAAGGAAGAGTTGAAGTGTGTTATAACAATTCCTATTGGACAGTGTGTAGCCACCGCTGGGACAACCTTGATGCAGGAGTGATATGCAGACAGCTGGGATTTACTTTTCAAGGCAAAATAACTTCAGAACATCTTACATTTTATGTCTAACCAGCATAATTATGCAGACTCCATTCCCGTGAAGAGTGCGCACTTTGGTAACTCTTCTGCCCCAGTACTCGTTGATAACATCATTTGTCGAGGAAACGAGAACAATCTGCTTCTCTGTACTCATAATGGTCTCGGCATTCACAATTGTGACTCTACTGAGATTGCTGGAGTTATATGTGATGGTAATTTGTACTTATCATAATGACAGATCACAATGACTCTTTTTGTTAACCATAGGAGCATGTATGGATGGTGATGTTCGCCTTCTGAGAACCAACGAGAACGAAGACTATCTCGATGAAGGACACTATGATTATCTCATGATGGGAAGAGTGGAAATCTGTTATAATGGAAAATACCAAAGTGTGTGTGATGATTTGTGGGATAATCTTGATGCTTCTGTAGTGTGTAGACAACTAGGATTTTCATCCTATGGTATGTCTGTCCGTATCTCATCGTGTTAGTTTGAAGCCAAATTTTTCCTCTTTCAGGTGCTATTGCTCATAGTGGAGGATTGTTTGCATCTAGTAACCAATTGAACTTTAACCTCAGCACTGTTGAATGTAATGGAACTGAATTAGCACTACAAGACTGCAAAGCTACAACCTCCGGCTTCTGCTCCACACAAGAGAGTGCTGTTGTTTTCTGTCAAAGTGAGATAACTCATCAAATCTTGTGTCTTACTAACCAGTGCATATATGTGTAGGTAAAGATGATACTCCCTCCAGTGATTGCTCTGATGGTGACATTCGTCTTGTGGGAGGCACTAATGTGCTTGAGGGCAGAGTGGAAGTCTGTATCAATAGAGCCTGGGGCACAATATGTGACAATGGATTCAATAACAAAGATGCCACTGTCATTTGTAACCAACTACACGTGCCTTTTACAAGTAATCTCTAAAAAAGTTACTAGTGTGGAGAGAACTACAATTCAATTGTGTTTTTATTATAGGAGCTGAAGCATCTTCTGGGGCAGCATTTGGGCAAGGATTAGGACCGATATTCATGGAACGGCTATCGTGTTCTGGGACAGAATTAAGCATAACAGAATGCAGCAAAACACTGGGCCTTCATTCTTGCTCTCATGCTGATGATGCATCTGTCAGATGCATCGGTAAGAATGTTGAATTATTCTTGCATGCCCAAATAATATAGTTTTCAATAACTTGATAGACGTTGATGAGTGCTCAGTAAACAATGGGAACTGTACTGACATTTGTGTGAATGACATTCCCTACCACCACTGTGAATGTGAAGATGGAGATGAACTGGACCCAACTGGGTTTACTTGCATCCGCAATGTGCAGTGTTCTGGTAATGGAACCAACTTCACTTGCTCTTGTCTACCTGGTTATGAGGACACCACCACAGGCCAAGCATATAACTGCACTGGTAACTTTTATTCAGTGCTGTAACTTGATTATATACAATTAATATTATATTGAAGATATCAATGAGTGTGAAAATGGGACCAATGTGTGCACGGATCATTCTCACTGCTTGAATACTGATGGTAGCTACACCTGTGATTGTAATCGTGGATATTTCAATAATGGATCTGTGTGCTGTTAGTTGAAACACTACTGTCTCTTTCCATTGCTCACTGATGTGATCACATTTCAGATTGTGACGATGGACATTTGAGACTCATGGATGGTAACAGTGAAGCACAAGGGCGTGTTGAGATCTGTATCAATAATACTTATGGAACTATTTGTGACAGGAACTTTGATTCTCTAGATGCAATGGTTGTGTGCAGACAACTTGGATTTTCCACAGCAAGTATGAGAACACTTTTCAATTTTTGTTATTCATCTTTACTTTAACTGCATGTTATCATTAGTTAGTTATCGTAGAAATTATTTGCCTCCATTTAATATTCAGATGTTAGCACTCTACATCAAGCTTCGATCAACAGAATCACCAGACCTATATACCTCAGTGAACTCCTTTGCAGTGGAAATGAAACCTCACTGTTGGATTGTAGCCATGTCCAAAATCATAACTGCAATCACTTAGCAGCTGCTGGAGTGAGATGTACTGGTGAGATATATAGTGACATCGTGATCTATTTTCTGTCCAATTCACTTTTATTTATGAATCTACAGTGTCATGTGATGAGGGTAGTGTGCGCTTACTTGTTGGTGAAGGAAATGAGTACTTTCTTAGGGAGACTACTTATGACAGTCATTACTATGAGGAGTCTGTATTGAGAGTGGGAAGAGTGGAAGTATGCATTGGTGGGAGATATGGCACAGTATGTGATGAATTCTGGGATCATTCTGATGCATCGGTGGTTTGCAGACAACTGGGATTCTCTCCTTATGGTAAGAGATAGGAAACTGAATAATATATTAACTATAGCACAATTTCAATCAGGTGCGATCGGATTGGCCAATCAGATATTTTACGAAGAGAAATCAGACATACTTCTAAGAGATGCTAAGTGCAACGGCTCAGAGAACACACTATTAGCATGTGATGTAAATACTCGCAGAACGTTCTGTGGGCCTCGTGATGATTCAGGAGTGGTTTGTCAAGGTATGAACTTCTCTACTGGTAGATTTAGTAGACTAACTATTATTATTGGGGTATGTAGCCATAAACACTCAACCTGGTAACTGTTCTCGTGGACAAATAAGACTAGAAGGTGGTCATGATCTAGTTGATGGGGGGACACGAACAGGAAGACTTGAAATTTGCCTGAATGATGCCTGGGGTACGGTCTGCAATTCCTCCTTTAACATTCCTGATGCCAGGGTGGCGTGTAACCAAATGACAGGCTTTAGCAGAGAAGGTAAAGTTCAGTATGGAATATGTGTTTGTATTGAACAGGTTTCTCCTATTTAAATTATCAGGTGCTGCAGTAGCATTGCCACTAACCATACTGGAGTCTGGACCGATATTTTTGGATCAACTGCTCTGCACTGAGTCAGATGCTTCCTTGCTGGACTGTAACAGAGCTATTCCAGCCCTTGGACTTACCACTTGTGATCACTCTAGTGATGTGTGGATACAGTGCAAAGGTATCATCAGGTCTACTTTACTGTGACAGTAGATTCAAATCATATGACTTGAACACACTGCAGATATTGACGAATGCCTTACAAACAATGGTAGTTGTGAGCACATCTGTAGTAACTCAATTGGCAGTTTTCAGTGCAGTTGCTACAGTGGTTACGAACTGGATTCTAATAGCCTAAATTGCTCCAGTAAGTCAACTGAAGGATTGGAAAGCAATGGTCACTGTTATACCAACAGATATTGACGAGTGTGCGAGGAATGGTCACAACTGCGACACTAACGCTGACTGCTCTGATACTGATGGTAGTTTTGTATGCAGTTGTAATGATGGATTCTCTGGAAATGGTACTTCTGGCCAGTGTTTCGGTGAGCACCCAAACAATTATATACTGCAACTGTGTGAGTTTTACTGTAATAACTATGGTTAAATAGACGTTGATGAATGTGAAGAAAGTCTGGACGACTGCCATGTGAATGCAACTTGCACCAACAGCTTCGGAAGCTTTTCTTGCAGCTGTATGGATGGTTTTCAAGGCAATGGGACTGAATGCAATAGTATGTCATTGTGTTTTTGTGTTGATGCAAAATGTAATGGTGATATCGATACAATAATGATTTAGATGTGGATGAATGCAGCACTATTAATAACTGCCACACCAATGCATCTTGCTTGGATACTATTGGAAGTTTCAATTGTCATTGTAACACTGGATTTATGGGAAATGGAGTCAACTGCACTGGTAATTTTCTCCATTCCAATTAAAGGATGGACCATCAACTGATTATTAATAAAACTTTCAGATGTGGATGAATGTGTAACTAACACTTCTAACTGTCACGAAAATGCCAAGTGCATCAATACTATTGGAAGCTTTGAGTGTTTTTGTGATTCAGGATATGGAGGAGATGGTTTAAAATGCTCAGGTACCTCATAGTTCTGTGAAAGTGCCAACTCATGATTACTTGTACTCTACAGATATCAATGAATGTGATTTTGATCCTTGTGTGAATGCTGACTGCATCAATTTGAATGGGACCTACACTTGTGATACTTGTTACCATGGATTCAACCGGACAAATAGTCTGCCACTATCTCAAGGACCATGCGGTGTGGATACCTTTTATTAATGTAGTTCGATAAATTAAGCAAGAATGTTCTATTTCAGTATGTTCTGATGGAGATGTGCGCCTGATGAACAGTTCTGGTCCATCTACTAGCAGTGGAGAAGGAAGAGTTGAAGTGTGTTACAATAACTCCTACTGGACAGTGTGTGATGACAGATGGGACAGTCTCGATGCTGGAGTGGTCTGTAGACAACTGGGATTTACTTACCAAAGTACTTGTATTTAGAAAATTATAGCTGATGCCTTACATTTATGCGTATGAAAATCTGCAGATTCCTTACCAATATCTAAGAGTTTCTATGGAAATGTTTCTAACCCCATTTTACTTGACAACCTTAATTGCCGTGGAGGTGAAGAGGATCTCTTGCAGTGCACCCACAATGGGATTGGAGTACACAACTGTGACTCCTCAGCTAATGCTGGTGTCAAATGTGAAGGTATGCAAGAGTTTTACTACTAACGGTATGAATTCCATGCTTGAACTCAATAGGGCAATGTGTTGAAGGGTCAATACGCTTGCTTACTTCAAATGGAGTTATGGATTATACAAATGATGAAACATATGATGATCTCATGATGGGTCGAGTGGAAATCTGCATTGGAGGGACATATGGTGCTGTCTGTGATGACTCCTGGGACAACCACGATGCTTCTGTAGTCTGCAGACAACTAGGATTCTCACCTTATGGTATCCCATGTAACCAACTGATCTAGCATGTCAATATTATTCTTTGCATAATGCTTGTAGGAGCTGTCGGTCGAACTGGTGGTTTATTTGGTTCAAGCCTTGAAATAGTTATCCACAATGTTACATGTATTGGTACTGAACTGACACTTTTAGACTGCCCCCTAATACACTCTCACTTCTGTCCAACTGAGGAGAGTGCTGTGGTATTTTGTCAAGGTATAGGAATTGACTTTGATATCCTAAACCCACGACTCATTGTATTCCTCCATACCTATAGACGCCAGCACTTCAGGTGATGTGTGTGTGAATGGTGAAGTTCGTTTGGTGGGAGGTTCCAACCGTCTTGAGGGAAGAGTAGAAGTCTGCATCAACAGAGCATGGAGTTCAGTGTGTAATAATGGATTCGACTCAAAAGATGCTACAGTTATCTGCAATCAGCTACACCTACCTTATTCCAGTATGCTACAGTGCTCTAGAGTCCAACCACAGTCAGTATTAACCGAACCAATAATTTTTAGGAGCCATAGCACTACCTGATGCTCGCTTCGGTACCGGAACAGGACCACTCATCCTCAAACAAGTTTTATGTACAGGCAGTGAAACTAGCATCCTCGAATGTCAGCAAGGCTTTGACGATCGCAGATGTGATCATTCTGACGATGCTTCAGTGATATGTCAAGGTAGGATATCATACCTTCAAATAGTTCTCTGATTATTTTATCTTGTTAGACGTTGATGAGTGCTCAGTAAACAATGGGAACTGTACTGACATTTGTGTGAATGACATTCCCTACCACCACTGTGAATGTGACGATGGAGATGAACTGGACCCAACTGGATTCACTTGCATCCACAATGTGCAGTGTTCTGGCAATGGAACCAACTTCACTTGCTCTTGTCTACCTGGTTATGAGGACACCACCACAGGCCAAGCATACAACTGCTCTGGTAAATCTGTAGTTAGATGCTCTTATTTAAATTTGAATTTCATTTTTTTCAGATATTGATGAGTGTGACCAGGGATTGATTTCATGTCATGCTCACTCTCACTGTGTCAATATTAAAGGAGGTCATCAATGCATCTGTGATGATGGCTTTGTTAAGAATGGATCTCGTTGTTGTGAGTGTTGGAATATTACACTTTAGATACTATCATTATAACTTTCAATGCACAGATTGTAGTGATGGTGACTTGAGACTAGTGAATGGCACAACAGCATCAGAAGGTCGTGTGGAAATGTGTGTGAACAACAGTTATGGCACCATCTGTGACAGTCAGTGGGACATTCTCGATGCCAGAGTCGCTTGTAGACAACTTGGTTTCTCAGATAAAAGTGGGTCCTCAGATTCAAAAGAGTGTATATTTTTGACCCCATTTTAAAAATAGATGTTACTGCCCTAAGAGAAGCTACATTTGGTGAAGGGAATGGGCAAATCTTCCTAAGTCGATTGAAATGCAGTGGTAATGAAACGACCCTTCTGAATTGTTCATCGGGCATGGCACAAGACTGTGATCACTTCAGAGATGCTGGTGTGAGATGTGAAGGTATTAACATACAAAATCAATACTTTGTAAAGAATTATAGTACTTAATTTTAGCTGCTTGTATGGATGGTGATGTGTTACTACTCATTGGAGACAACTATGAATTCTTTACCAGAGAGACAGAATATGATTTCAATTTCTATGACCATGAAAGACTTGTTACTGGAAGAGTTGAAGTGTGTCTAGGAGGGAGGTATGGCACTGTCTGTGATGACTCCTGGGACAACAGAGATGCTTCTGTAGTCTGCAGACAACTGGGATTCTCACAATATGGTATGGTCACATGTATAGTGAAGAATTAGAATTATTTCCCCATTTGTAGGGGCTATTGCTCTATCTGATCACGAGTTTGCCAGCACACATAGGACTTTGCATTTGCACAGCGTTGATTGTGTCGGTTCAGAGGGCAGTCTCTTACGATGTGAACATGCCACTCAATCATTGACTACCTGTGGACCTTATGATGATGCTGGTGTCATATGTCAAGGTGATTACTAATTATTCTTAGAACGCTCATAAGATGTCATGTCATTTTGTCAGAGATAAGTACACCACCTGGTAATTGTACTGATGGAGATCTCAGGTTAGAAGGAGGTGTCGATAAAGTGCATAATAGAACCAGAGAAGGAAGGGTTGAAATCTGCTTCAATAATGCCTGGGGGACAGTTTGTGATTCAGCTTTCAATGTGCCAGATGCCCTTGTTGCCTGTAATCAGCTAGTTGGATTTCAAAGAGAAGGTGCTATTTGGTTGCATTGTTTGGTTGTTTACTTATTCCAGTATTAATTTAATTACAGGTGCACAAGTGATCCCCACTGGTGCTGAGATTACCTCTGGGCCAATATTTTTGGACCAGCTGCTATGTACAGAAAGTGACAGTTCTCTTCAGGAATGTGATCGCCACATAAGGACCTTTGGATTCACTTCATGTAATCACAGTCAGGATGTATGGATAAGATGCAGAGGTATGATTCTTAATCGTGTTACACTTGGATTTTCATCGTTCTGCTTTTGCTATACAAAGATATTGATGAATGTGTAAGAGCTAAGGGAGGGTGTGAGCAGGAGTGTACTAACAGTATTGGAAGCTTCAAATGTCTGTGCTATGAAGGATTTAGCCTGGACACTAATAGAAAAAATTGTTCTGGTATGTCAAAGCATAGTCAAAGTAAGCATCCTTGCATGTTAGCTACGATTTACAATCACACCAGATATCGATGAGTGCTCTCTGGAAACTCATGACTGTGATGATAATGCTGAATGCTTCAACAATGAAGGGAGTTTCAATTGTGTATGTTCAAGAGGATTCACAGGAAATGGAACCACTTGTTATGGTAAAGTTCTGATCTATCCACTCAATGCAGCTGAAGTAACTGATGCAACTTTTATTCCGTAGACATCGATGAGTGCCTGATGGACATTGATAATTGTGATGTCAATTCTAACTGTACAAACACTATTGGCAATTTCACTTGTACCTGCAATGAAGGCTATGAAGGCAACGGAATCCAGTGTTCAAGTATGCGGTCATAGATAAATTTGTTACCATTTGCATTATTGCTGTTTTTATTAATAGACATAGATGAATGCTACACTGAGCAGCTCAACAGTTGCCATGGAAATGCCACTTGTAATGACACTGATGGAAGTTATGAATGTTACTGCAATGACGGGTTCTATGGGGATGGAGTGGTTTGTAACGATATTGATGAGTGTGCAGCTAATCTGTCTCAGTGTGATGCTAAAGCTTTCTGTGTGAATAATAACGGGAGCTACAAATGCTTTTGCTTTCCTGGTTACCTTGGAAATGGATATGCCTGTGATGGTAAGATAAGGCAGTATCGTTCATAAGAAGTAATTATCAATGGCCTCTTTTTTAGATGTGAATGAGTGTGAGATCGGAACACCTTGTGTGAATTCTGATTGCATCAATGTCAATGGCAGTTACACCTGTTCACCATGCTATCATGGATTCTCCAGGTCCAATCACTCTCAAGCTCCATGTGGTGAGTTTAAAAAGGGAATAAGTTCTTCACTTTTGGTTTATTTATTCTGTACTGGCAGTTTGTACTGATGGAGATGTTCGGCTGATGAATGGTTCAGAGCCATCTACAAGTACTGGAGAAGGTCGAATCGAAGTATGCCATAATAATAGTTATGGTACAGTCTGTGTTGATCGCTGGGACAACATTGATGCTGGAGTGGTCTGCAGACAGCTAGGGTTCAATGACTCAAGTAGGGACTAAAGCTACACAATATCGTGCAGTGAAATATTTCTTATGTTTCGTAGATTCTGTTCCCATTGAAATCTTTGACAACCGTAATACTTCTGGCATGAGAATAATTCTGGACAATGTGATTTGCCGTGGAAGAGAAGCTAATCTCCTTCAATGTACTCACAATGGTATAGAAGTGCACAACTGCGACCTTACTGAAGTTGCTGGTGTTAAATGCAGAGGTACATTCCTATTTTCATCTAATCACTGATAATGTACAGTTCTATGCAAAGGTCGTTGCAGTGATGGAGATATTCGGCTTCTTGTGTCCACTGAATACGAGGACTACACTGATAGCAGTTTGCTAGATGATTTGACGACAGGGAGAGTGGAAATCTGTTACAACGGAAGATTTGGGACCGTGTGTGACAATCTCTGGGACAATCAAGATGCTTCTGTAGCATGCAGACAACTGGGATACTCACCCTATGGTGAAATTGATAAATTATAGCATTTAACAATTTGTTATCATGGTCTTGATTTCAGGTGCTATTGGTCACAGAGGTGGTCTGTTTAGTAGCAATGGTTTGTTTAACACAGTTTCCAGCACAGACTGCAGTGGTTCAGAAGAAAGGCTTATTGATTGCAGAGTGGACATTAATACTAACAACTGTCCAACTCAAGAGGATGCTGTTGCATTTTGTCAGAGTGGGTTATATAGTATTCACGATGATCCCAGGAAAACATTCATTTAAATGCTTATTGGATACAGGTATTGATACTGAATTTAGCAACTGTACTGATGGAGATATCCATCTGGAAGGAGGTGGTAACCCTCTGGAGGGCAGAGTGGAAGTCTGTATCAACCGAGCCTGGGGCACGATATGTGACAATGGATTTAGTGACGAGGATGCTACTGTTGTGTGTAACTTGTTGAAGTTTCCATATCAAAGTAAGTGCATAATCATTAGCAGTGAACAAATCTTTACAGAACTACAATGTATCACTCCTAATAAGGTGCAATTCCAATACCAAATTCTCGATTTGGATCTGGAACTGGACCAGTCTTTCGGAATAGGTTATCATGTGCTGGTAGTGAAACCAATATCTTAGAGTGCAACTCAAGTCCTGTCACCTCTTCATGTACTCACTCTCATGATGCTTCAGTTAATTGCACGGGTATGTATTAGTTGCTGTTGCTGTTCATTCTTGATGTGTGATAGTTACTTACCCTCTAGACATTGACGAGTGCTCAGTAAACAATGGGAACTGTAGTGACATTTGTGTGAATGACATTCCCTACCACCACTGTGAATGTGAAGATGGAGATGAACTGGACCCAACAGGATTCACTTGCATCCACAATGTGCAGTGTTCTGGCAAGGGAGTGAACTGTTCTTGTCTGCCAGGATACCGAGATCTTTCTGGGGAAGCATTTAACTGCACTGGTAAACTTCAAGCTGCATCATTCAGCAATACCAATATCCATTTTTCATATATCAGTGAGGGTAGTCACTTTCATACCATCAGAAATGTTGCCATGAGCACAGAGTTGGGATCCATTACAAAGTCATGTATACATATTCTCGTTCTATTGCATGCAGATGTCGATGAATGTGAACTGGAAGTGTTTAACTGCACCGATAACTCGCATTGTATCAACGCAATTGGGAACTATATGTGTATATGTAACCATGGGTACCACAACAACGGGACAGACTGCTGTAAGGCTAATCAATGATCAATGCATGTAATCATTTTATGAATATAACAGTGTGTGAAGATGGTGACTTGAGACTGGTGAATGGAAGCTCTGATACAGAGGGTCGTGTGGAAATTTGCATGAACAATACCTATGGGACTATATGTGATAATCGTTGGGACTTTCTTGATGCTCAAGTAGCCTGTAGACAACTTAGATATTCTGTTAACAGTAAGTGATAATTATTGAAGCATCTTCGATACACACTCCCCAGATCTATCTCTCCAGTCTTTCCTGTGCGTGCTCAGAGCACCTGGCACAGGGAAATGGTGTGGTAGGCTCACTGTGCTCAGCTGAAATGCTTGGGCCACACACCTACATGCTCTATGTTATATATTAATGCTTTAATTGTGACAAGCATCATGGTTGCTATATGATGTGCTAAATATATTTGCTGTATGTTGTGTTATAATTGCGGTGATATGCATCACCACTGCTTGGTTATGATATTGCTGTATACTGGCTATATGTCTGTGTTTATGTGCTATGGGTGACCTTGATCACCTCCCATGCTGTTTTGGGGGAGTGGCTCCTGCAGTATTACCAAACCTTTTATTCCTCCTTCAAAGGGGAAGCTAATATATAGGGGATCAGCTCAACTTCCCACCAATTGTTAATTATTGTTAATAGCTATTATAATTGTGGCATTATTGTTATTGTATCATCAGATGTCAGTCGATTGAATGGAGGCTATTATGGTGAAGGTTCTGGACAGATACTGCTAGGTGGTTTGCTATGCAACGGCAGTGAACCACGTTTACTGGATTGCATGTCATCAGTTTCACTCTCTCATTGTGATCATTCAAGGGATGCTGCGCTGAGATGTGGAGGTAGTATCCTAATACATTTTTAGACTTGTGAATGAAACTCTTGGTATATATCTGTAGTGAACTGTGTTGAGGGAGACGTTAGGTTGGTGGTTGGTGAAGACAATGATTACTTTCTTGGAAGGACCAACTACAACGAGCACTACTATGAAGGAACTAATGGATTAAGGGTCGGAAGGATTGAAGTGTGTCTCGGTGGGCGATATGGCACTATCTGTGATGACTCTTGGGATAGAAGAGATGCCTCAGTAGCCTGTGGACAACTGGGATTCTCACAATATGGTATGGTTATGTTGCTGGATGAGTCAGTATAAGCCAGTTACATTGATATGTGAAATACAGGAGCCATCGCACTCACTGATCACACATTTAGTGATCATCAGGCCAACTCTCTTCTTCAAAATGTCAAATGCAATGGATCTGAGCATGCTCTCTTGAAGTGTGAGCACAGCACACTGATTCAGGCATCCTGTCAACCTCTGGAAGATGCAGCATTGATATGTCAAGGTATTTAACTACATTATCAGCTAATTCACACAAAATCTTTAATGGGATCATCGTAACAGCTGCTACAACGTCAATGGCTGACTGTGTTGATGGTGAGATACAACTACAAGGAGGCAGAGACGACACTGAGCACTTCACTAGAGATGGAAGAATAGAACTATGCTTCAATAAAGCTTGGGGTACTGTTTGTAACACATCCTTTGGAATTCCTGATGCTAGCGTAGCCTGCAACCAGCTAGTTGGCTTTCAGAGAGACGGTAATATCACTATAATCCTCTTTTGAAATTGACTTATAATTCATTCATTTTAGGAGCTGAAATCATTTCTGCTAGATCGATTGTATCTTCAGGCCCAATATATCTGGATCAATTACTTTGTGATGATACTACCAGCTCTTTGCAAGCTTGTGGAAAAGTTTCTGCCTTTGGATTGACTACATGTGATCATGATTCAGACACTTGGATAAAATGCTCAGGTTTCTTTGCCCTCTCTAAATATCTATTTGTGTTGTGATTGGTTCCTCACTCATTGGACAGATACTGACGAGTGTGTACTTGATAATGGTGGATGCGAACATTCATGCAAGAATATAATCGGAAGCTTCAGTTGCAGCTGTAATGATGGTTATGAACTGGAAATAAACAACTTAAACTGCAGTAGTAAGTTTTGTATTGTACAAGAAAGTGATCCCATTCTACTGCGAGGACATAAGCATGTGATGTGATTCTGAATCAGCACCCCCACCACCACCAATGAAGCATAATATTTCCTGTTTCAGATATCGATGAGTGTCAGAGGGACTTGAATGATTGTGATATGAATGCTGAGTGTATTGACACTGAGGGAAGCTTCAATTGCACCTGTAATAATGGTTTCCGTGGCAATGGAACAGATGGATATTGCTCAGGTAAGATACTCATCTGTAACTTAAATAATATAGAGATTTACTGTGTTTCGTGCACAGATGTCGATGAGTGCACAGAGTTTGAACCTTGCCATGCCAATGCCAGTTGTAAAAACCTGGTTGGAAGCTTTGAATGCACATGTAATGAAGGTTATCAAGGAGATGGAATGATCTGTTCAAGTATGTTACATGGGGCTATTGATGTCTCACCTCACAGTTGAACTGAGTCTTCCTATTACAGATATCAATGAGTGCCTAAATAGTTCCTTGCACAACTGCCATGCTGATGCTACTTGCCAGGATACTGATGGAAGTTTCAACTGTGAATGCAACAAAGGATTCAATGGCAGTGGAGTGGAATGTCTAAGTGAGATAACTCTTGTTATGAAAATATCGCATACTATTACACATGATTACCATGTTAGATATTGACGAGTGTCAGCAAGAAATTGACATGTGTGATGACAATGCTAACTGCTCTGATACTGTGGGGAGTTACGTGTGTTACTGTAATAGTGGATACACTGGCACTGGGCTGGAATGTGAAGGTAAAAACACATAGTACTACAAGAAGTGGCACTTTGTCATAATATCTTACTTATGTGTCGTAGATATAAATGAGTGTGAGACTGGCAATGGAGGTTGTGAGCAAACATGTATCAATGGAATTGGGAACTATTCATGTCAGTGCAATCCAGGATACCAATTAATTGAAGATGGTTTCAACTGTACAGGTTAGAAGATAATTATCTATAAAGAGCAATAAGAATCAAATGTTGATATATCTAGATATCAATGAGTGTACACTTAATCAGTCCAACTGCAATGAACTGGCTCATTGTGACAACACTGTTGGGAGCTACATGTGTATATGCCATCAAGGTTATAGTGGAGATGGTTTCATTAACTGCTCTAGTAAGTCATGCATGCGTTTCACTAGCGTTACATAACAAATCTCGATCCTTTATTGCAATAGACATAGATGAGTGCCAACTTGGAAGAGATGACTGTGATCAGAACTCAGTGTGTGTAGATACTACTGGAAGTTTCAATTGCAGCTGTAACTACGGATACTCTAAGCAATTGTTTGGAACCACATGCAGTAAGCAGCGATTCTCAAATATTAATAATAATATTGAATATAATGATTTGTCAGACTGCAGTGATGGAGATGTCAGGTTTATGAACTACACAGAACCATCACTTGTGAAAGCTGGCAGGGTAGAAATATGCTACAGTAATGTCTATGGGACTGTATGTGACGACTTCTGGAATGACAAAGCTGCAGCTGTTGTGTGTGGTCACAATGAATCCGGTATGGGTCACTTGAGCAGTCTGCACCAGCTAGTTGTGAATTAAAAAGCTCTACTTGTTACCATCTAGGTACTGACTTGGCTTTGAAAGGAAGAGATAGCATTTATGGATCTGGCACTGGTCCCATTTTTTTGGATGATGTGGTTTGCATGGGCACAGAGCCTAATTTATTCCAGTGTGAACACAGAACTCTGTTTGACACTGATTGTATTCATGCTGAAGATGCTGCTGTTAAATGTGGAGGTACACACTAACACACATTCGAAATGTTTACTCTATGAATTAATATTAATAGATACAACATGCTTTGATGGCAGTGTAAGATTGGTAAAGGGTCTTGTTGGAGCAGAGAACAGCTTGCAAACATACGAAAGAATCAAAGGGGAAACTGCTAGAGGAAGAGTGGAAGTATGTGTTGGAGGAAGATATGGCACTGTGTGTGATGATTCTTGGGATGCAGCAGATGCCTCAGTTGTGTGCAGGCAGATTGGATTCTCTCCATATGGTAAGATTATCATTCCTTCATTCTTTCATTCACTTATTCTTTTATTTCAGGGCCTATAAGTATCGGAAGGCAGTTATACTATGAAGATGAACTGGATGTGGTCATGTCATCTGTGAACTGTACTGGAATGGAAACACATTTAGAGCACTGTCCATCAAGTTCAACACCATCTTGTGCATCTATGAGAAATGATGCTGGAGTGGTTTGTCAAGCTATTGAAACACTCAAAGGAAACTGTACCACTGGTAGCATTAGATTGGTGAATGGCAGTAATGACTTAGAAGGAAGGGTGGAAGTATGTGTGAGTGATGCTTGGGGAACAGTGTGTGACAGCAGGTTCAGTGAGGATCAAGCTGCAGTGATCTGCAATACCTTGGGAGTTCCTTATAATGGTATGCACAGAGATTCGTTTTTGATTGCTATAGCCTGAACTTAACATAATACTTGATTGCCAAATCAGGAACTGAAGCATTGCGTGGGGCTTATTTCGGTCGAGGAACTGGTCCAATATTTCTGGAATTCTTTCAAATGCACTGCATGGGAAGTGAACGTGACCTTCTAGCTTGTGCTTCTGGAGTCATAGGTATTCACACTTGTGATCATTCTCAGGATGCAGGAGTTCGCTGCATAGGTATGGTCGAGTGCAACATAATATTTATTTATATAATTATCTTATTTGACTACTAGACTTGGATGAATGTAGTGAAGATAATGGAGGATGCCAACACTTCTGCTTCAATTTGATTCCCGGATACCAATGTGGGTGTAGAGATGGGTTTACTCTCAATTCTGATGGAAAAACATGTCAAGGTACTGGTAACTTACATCTTCACAATAATGGTACAAGATGACTCCATTCATTTCAGACAACAATGAGTGTGCATCATCCCCCTGCCATCCCAATGCTGTCTGTGAAAATACCGACGGAGGCTATGAGTGCACATGTAATGACAACTTCCTAGGGAATGGCTTCAATTGTGTATTACGCTGCAATAATGGCTACCATCTTGAAAATGATAATGCTACAGAGTGTTGTGAGTCTTTGAGCAGGAAAATACATGTTAATAAGAATTAATGAGAAAATAAATACTATTCTAGCATGCACTGATGGTGATCTGCGAATTTCCCCGGCCAGTCAGAATGAAAGCATTCCTTTGTACAGTACCAGAGAAGGCGGAGTAGAAGTGTGCTTCAGTAACACATATGGAGGTGTTTGTGACACATTTTGGGACGATAACGATGCCTCAGTGGTTTGTAGACAGCTTGGATTTTCCACCAATGGTACAATAATTATTTATTCATACAACTGTGTCTACATACCTTTTTTCCAGGATCTATTTCTACGAATGAACTGCCAATCATTTCAGAACATGCATACTTGGACAATGTTCAGTGCACTGGAAATGAAGCCAATCTGCTTATGTGCAGCACCACCAGAGACACAAGATGCAGCATAAATGAAGGGGCTGGGGTCAAGTGTGAATGTATGTAAAATTTATTGTCCTGACCACAACTATAATTCTGTTCATTCCAGTACGATGAATATACTATCTGTATCATTAACTTCTATAGCTTCATGTGAAGAAGGAATCATCAAGATATGTCCCGGAGGAGATGTGGACTGTGTGACTTCATCAATGGAGAATTACTTGGTAGGTGACCAGTTAAGAGTGGGAAGAGTAGAAGTCTGCTTAGGAGGCAGATATGGAACAATCTGTGAAGACACTTGGGACTATGAAGATGCATCAGTTGTTTGCAGGCAGCTCAACTTCTCTCCTTATGGTAATGTTAGATAGTCGGAACTTTAATTCATCATGTTGATTTGTTTGTTTGTTTGTTTGTTTGTTTGTTTCTAGGTGCAATTCCCCTAGCTGAATCACAGTTTGCTGAGAGCAGAAAACCAACAGTCATTAACTATTTGATGTGTAGTGGCAATGAGTCTATTTTGGAAGAGTGCCAAATCAATACTGAAATAGCCAGGAGCTGTGGTCAATTTAAAGATGCTGAAATTGTCTGTCAAGGTACAAGAAACAAAAATAAAATGAATGTCTTAAGGATTTCTCTCTTCCTATAGATATTGGAACTGTCCCAAGTAATTGTAAGACTGGCAATGTTAGACTTAGTAATGTGACAATCCAGGAGAGTACCAGGACAGCTGAAGGCAGAGTAGAAGTCTGTATCAACAATGCCTGGGGCACAGTGTGTAGAAATCTATTTGGTCGTGAAGATGCAGAAACAGCTTGTTTTAACATTGGAGGATTCACAAGACAAGGTATAAAGACTACTGTGAATTTTGAGTGTGGTGTCCTACATCTTTATGTCCCTTGGGAGAGGGGTCACTAATGGAGTATCTTAATTGAGAAATGGAAATGCAATGTAAATAACCATGTGTAATCAAAAGTAAAGATAATGTTTCTATGATACTACAGAGATCAATAATCTTTTTTTCTCAGGTGCTTCAGTCATTCCTACCACAGTTTATGGGAGCAATCCTATTTTCCTGGATAAACTGGACTGCAATTCAAGCAATGAAAACCTTTTGAGCTGCAATAGACTATTCTCCACTCTAGGTCTTCACACATGTGATCACTCACAAGATGTGAGTGTGAGATGCACTGGTGAGGAAATTAAAATAATTCCAATTACACTTATCAATATGATATTACTGTGCATAAGACTTGGATGAATGTGCTGAGGGTACTCATTTGTGTGAACATCTTTGTGACAACACTGTGGGAAGCTACACTTGCAGATGCAATCCTGGATATGTTCTACATTCTAACAATTACAATTGTGAAGGTATGCACACGAGCCAGTTTCCTGACAACTTCTGAGAAAATGTATTTTTAGATATCGATGAATGTCTGTTTCGTGGTCCTGGTGGTCACAACTGCAACCTCAATGCTTATTGCATCAATAACAATGGTTCTTTTAATTGTGAATGTAACCTTGGATTCAGAGGAGATGGAGTTAATTGCTCCAGTAAGTATGCAGATTTCATTGAGATCTTCAGTCCACTTTGTGAGACACACTGACATAACAATATGCTGTGTAATAGATATTGACGAGTGTAGTGAAGGTAGAGATGACTGCCACAGGAAAAGCAATGCATTGTGCACGGATAATATTGGAAATTTCAGCTGTACATGTGTGGGTGGATTCCAAGGCAATGGAACATACTGTGAAGGTCAGAAATCTTTCTGCAGCAATGTGATTTCGATAACTACTGGTTATTGTAGATGTGGATGAGTGTGTAAATGGTGACAACAATTGTGATCTAAATGCTTTCTGTCTTAACGAGTATGGCAGCTTCAGTTGCATGTGTAATCCTGGCTACACTGGAAATGGAACTCACTGTCAAGGTGCAGTAACATAGTAATATTCCTTTCACCATTGTTATCACTGGGTGTGTGCAGATGAAGATGAATGCATCAGTGATCCCTGTGACATCAATGCCAACTGTACTAATACTGAGGGAAGTTATAACTGCACCTGCAAAGATGGTTATCAAGGGAATGGGTCTCACTGCTTCAGTAAGAAGTGTAGCCTTTAATTTTGTGTGATGATTTTCATTTGATTCCACCAGATATCGATGAGTGTGCAGATGCTGCTGCTAATGATTGTCACGACAATGCTACATGCACTGATACAGAGGGAAGTTTTGTATGTCAGTGTAATGTTGGATTCAGTGGTGATGGTGTGACTTGTGAAGGTAGCTATTACCCCTATTTGAGGTAGAGAACTTATCATTTTAACATTGAAACCCAGATATTGATGAGTGTTCAACATTATTGCACAACTGTTCTGCTCAAGCAATGTGTCACAATCTTATTGGAGATTACTTTTGTACGTGCAATCTTGGATTTGAAGGAAATGGATTCACATGTAGAGGTCAGCATAAAATGATTGATACTTGTGCCGATTTGTAATTATCATAATTCTGAAGATATTGACGAATGTAGTCGCAGTACACATAACTGCAGTCAATATGCTGGATGTATCAATACCTTTGGACATTTCAACTGCTCTTGTAATATGGGCTATGAAGGAGATGGAATCATGTGCAGTAAGTACAACATAGCCAAGCATTACATTACTATAATGATTATCATTCACTAGATTGCACTGATGGAGATGTTTTGCTGAAAAATGGTTCAGTGCCAACAGTGACACAAACTGAAGGAAGAGTGGAAATCTGTTATGAAAATGTTTACAGGACTATTTGTGATGATCACTGGGATGTGAATGATGCTATAGTCATCTGTAGACAACTTAACTTCTCTGGAACTGGTAAGCTATTTATGATCAAGCCTGCTGCATCATGACTGAAGAAATTCACCATTAATTTTATCTTTCATTTCAGAACACTTTCCTGTCATGAGAGCTAGTACTAGGTATGGAAATGGGTCTGGTCCAATACTTTTGGATGACTTGATGTGCACTGGAGAGGAGACATCACTCATAAGTTGCCGTCATAGAGGAGTGTGGGAGAATAACTGTGCCACTGACCACTCTGAAGATGCTGGAGTTGTTTGCAATGGTAAGGTAGCATGATCCTACTACATCCTAACTTCATCTTTATAATTTAGCTACTTGCAACGGAGGGTATGCAAGACTTGTCAATGATAATCCTCTACCAGGACAAGTGATCAAGGACACCATCAGTGTTGGAAGAGTTGAGTTGTGTCTGGATGGAGAATTTCGGACTATCTGTGATGATGACTGGGACAACAAGGATGCTTCTGTGCTCTGTAGGGAAATTGGATTCTCTCAATATGGTGAGCTCATGTACTGTTTATGTGTGCCTAGTGTTACAATAGTATACCTCATCAGGTGCTATTGGACTTGGTGGTCGATTGTTCTCATCTGGAGATTCAGTAGCTCTACCTGGCTACAGAACTGTGCGTTGCTCAGGAAATGAGAGCAGTTTAAACGATTGCCTGAAATCAGTGGAAGAAGTGATGCAAGGCTGTGAAACAGCATCTGCAGTGTGCCATGGTATAAAGTGTAATAAATATACAATAGCAATGTGTTTACCAAATACCATTACATACAGATATGGCAATGATGACTGCATATAATTGCACCCATGGTGATGTGAGGCTTGTGAATGGAACTAACATCTATGGTCTGGATGGGAGGCTTGAGATATGTATCAACAATGCTTGGGGGACAGTCTGTAGTGAGGGATTCAGTGCTTCTGAGGCCAATGTGGTTTGTAGACAGCTAGGATTGCTCTCTGGTGAGTATTATGTTTACCTCTTGCCAGTATATGCTCCCTTTCATTCAATATTATATATCCAGATATAGCAACACCTGATGCCAAGATAAATGCAGCTTTTGGCAGAGGATCAGGACCAATATTTCTGGACCGTTTGGACTGTACTGGAAATGAAGTGCAGTTGTTAGATTGTGACCAACAAGCACCATTGGGTCTATTTCAGTGTTCCCATGCTGAAGATGCTGGTGTTATCTGTCCAGGTAACAAAAACTGCTGAACTTCTCAATTCTGGTTTTACTATTATCATCACAGATCGTGATGAATGCACTCACAATCCTTGTCATGAACAAGCAAATTGTACTAACATACGTGGAAGTTTTCGGTGTGATTGCAATAAAGGATACAGTGGAGATGGATTTATGTGTGATAGTAAGACTTAATTAACATAAACAACACTTTGTTAATCTTAACTGTTGTTGTTATTAGATGTGAATGAATGTGAAATTGGTAATGGAGGCTGTCAAGATGAATGTATCGATATTGATGGATCATTTGAATGCATGTGTCCTAATTTCACTGGATATGAAGTAGTTGGGTTACTCTGTATAGGTAAATCGAGCTGTTTACATTGAGCATAGCATTTGTGACTGAACAACACATTACCATGGTAAATCCAACAATGCAGACATTGATGAATGTGCCAGAGATATGCATGATTGTGAGCCTTCACTATTTGAGAAGTGTATCAATACTGAGGGAAACTATTCTTGTGCCTGCAAGGATGGTTATTATCGCAATATGGGACTCTGTGAAGGTAATGCCTGTTATGACATCATCATGGATGATCACTCACATCTGATACATTTGACAGATATTGATGAATGCACTGTGAATGAGGATATTTGTGGCTCCAATTCTAACTGCAGTAACTTGAATCCAGGATTTAGGTGTAACTGTCACCCAGGATACCGTCATGCCAATAAGACCACCTGTGTTGGTGAGCAGTTATACTGTTGATATTGTGATGATTATAATATCACTATTATATTTGGCTAGATATTGATGAATGTGTGACTGGAGATAACAACTGTGATGACCTAGCCATGTGCATAAATACTAACAGCAGTTTCACTTGTGTCTGCATTCATGGCTTCATAGGTCAGGGTACCATGGGAACATGTAGAGGTATATATGAACACTAAATCCTTTTATTGACCAAGTAGAATTATAAAACGTTTATTTAGATGTTGATGAGTGCTCTGACAATGGGACTCATAACTGTGATGATAATGCTGTGTGTCGGAATGCTTATGGTAACTACACCTGCCATTGTAAACCAGGCTTCATGGGAAATGGCTTTCACTGTGGTAAGTCACGTTCTCTTTCATTACTAGCTACACTTATTGACTATGATTATGCTACTAGGTTGTGGAGACGGTGATGTACGACTTGTTAATGATAACAACAACCGTTCAATAGTAGCTCATGCTAATGGAAATCAAAGAAATACATGTCAGTATCAATTCATAAATGATGATTTTGAAGAAGTTCAGTGCAGCAGAAACTGGACTGACATGCTTGAGGGTCGTGTTGAGATATGCAAAAATGGTCAATATGGAACTGTATGTGACGATAGGTGGGATTATTTGGAAGCCCAAATTGTATGCAGGCAATTACATCATTCATCTACTGGTATGTACCCATAGTAATGGATAAAATGAATTACTATTATTGCTGTGACTTCAACAGAGATTCTTCCTATGAAAAGATCAGCTGAAATATATGGGATGGTTCTTGGGAAGATCTTGCTTGATGATTTAGATTGCAGCGGCCGTGAAGAAAACCTTCTCCAGTGCAGTATACATAAAGCAAATGAACACGATTGCACTCATCATGAAGATGCAGGAGTCAAATGCGGTGGTAAGAACCAAGTCATATCAGATAGGGTTTTATGCTATGTCTTATCATTCAAACATTAGTTTAGAGGGTAGCCTAGCTGGAAAATAATTATTTGATTGGACTGTTGATTGCTTCAATCATATAGCATCTTTATGTAGGCATTATATATAGTTGAGCTATTTTTATGTTTTATGTAAATTTTTCTAGGTGTTTGTGAAGATTATAGTGCTAGGATTTCAATTGGTTATGGAGATCAGTACTACACTGGTGACATTTCAAAAGATGCCACTTACTACATCAATGATGCATTGGCTATCGGACGTATTGAATTATGTATTGATGGTGACTGGACAGCAGTGTGTGAAAACATATGGACACAAGAAGATTCTTCTGTAGCATGCTATCAACTAGGATTTTCACGAGCAGGTGATTTATTAAATAATAACTATACTTTCATAGTTCTAATTTTGTTTATCTTATCTGTTAGGAGCTATTAGTGGTGGTCAACTCTTTCAACTGAATGTTGATGGCAGTGAAGCATTTAGACTCTATGAGAGAAATATAACTTGCTCTGGCACAGAAAGTCACTTGAGAAATTGCCCTATTATCGAGTCAGAAACTGACGGATTGATGAACAGAGGATGTGGTGCACTCCAAAATGCATATGTGGCATGTCAAGGTTAGATAGTGTTGAGGTATATCAAGTAAACTCAGGCTACAGTGTCTCAAGGGCCTGAAGGTTTGTAGACAGTGTGTTGGAAACAAGATCTATACTTCTATGCCTCTGGCATCAGATTTATAGAAAGCTGATACTTCAGCTCCATGATCAGGCTCATCTTGGTGAAGCCTGGGAATGGGATAGAATATCCTTTGTTCACCAACCCATTACGCTGAACAACCATACCCTATTATAGATTTTGATATTCATACAACTAGCTATGGTTGTTCTCCAAATATTGCAATTTTCAGATCCAGAAACTGAAATGGAGAACTGTACTCAAGCAGATGTAAGACTGCAGGATGGCCCTAATGTTCGAGAGGGAAGATTAGAGATCTGCATTAATAAGGCATGGGGAACTGTGTGTTCCACACAGTTCAGTGACAATGATGCTGCAGTGGCATGCTCCCAAATGAAGTTTGAAAGAACAGGTATAGCACTAGTACATGTACAATATACATGACAATATGCATGGTCATTACAGGAGCTCGTTATTTGGGGAATGCTGGAACAGAGACTGATATTGGAGTGATACCAAAGGGCACTGGCCCTATCTTTTTGAGTGCTCTTGATTGTAGGAATGATGAAGAGAGATTGCTGGATTGTAGTTTCAATTCTGCTCTTGGAATTAATACTATATCTTGTTCACACAATTTAGATGTCACCATTCACTGTGAAGGTATAGTACAAGTGTAGTAAGCCTCCATCTCTGCTTTACTTAAGTTTGAGATTTTATCTGAAGTAGCTTAAGCTGTAGTTTAATTCTTTTATTTAGCATTCTGTCCTGAAGATGTATATGAAGCACCACATGGCAGATATTTGTGGAATAGGACAAGAGCAGAACTGAATATCAGCCTACCATGTCAATATGGTGGACTTAATATAAGTCATGCTAGTCCAATGGCTTTTAGGCAGTGTAATGACAGAGGGCGATGGGAGAACATTTCATTCAACGAATGTTTAACTTATTCTGAATTCCGTTTGAGACAAGTTAAATCTGTAAGTAGATAGCTATTTGTTTCATTTGGATACTCTTCACAGCACATGTATGGTATAATTAGACTCCAGTGTCTCAAGCTACAATAGCAAATATCACAAAGGCAGTACTTGATGCTGTGCTGCATGCAAATAATAGTGAAGATCAATCAGAAGCTAACATAGAACTGATTGCTGAAACTCTGTCTAGACTAACTGAATGCAGTGTTGAACAGTCTAATGTAAGCAATTTGCAGCAAGGTTTTTGGATTTGAGTTGTATTTCTGATTTTACAGTGCTCATTGGACTATGAGGAAGTTGAAACCTTGGTGATTATATTGGATTCAATTCAGAGCTGGAAGAAAGAAACATTGAATTTGGCATCAGCCGAGTAAGTTAGCTACATGATTGCATGTTTAATCCATTTTACTTCCTATATTCCAGGATAGTAGAGAATACTGAAGAGATATTCGCTGAATTTGTATCTCAACTTAAGCTTCCTATGAATCAAGATAATGTCACAGAAACTTTTAGTACCTTAAATATCACCTACTCTGGACTAAAAGTAAGCCAAAGGAATATTTAATTATCAAACCCCATAATACTTTTTTCCACTATCAGATAAAGTTTTCTGAACTACTGGATCAAAATATCTTATACAGGGTCACTGATCAGACCGGTTAGCCTATAGCAACTAATTTACTGACACTATAAATTTGAATTTCAAGTTGGTCAATATTTCTAGGATTTCAGGGTACAATATCGACCAACAATATGAATCAATCTTCAATTAGCAGCCCAACTTCAAGTGCCACCTCTCAGTCTGCATCTATTAGCCTCCCACAGAGCATATTCACTGATCTACTTAATACATCAAATGAAACAGAGATGAGTTTTCTATTTGGAGCATTGAATTCTTCTATCCTTTATCCACAAGCTAATCAAACCAATGAAAACTTTACAGTGGATTCTGCAATCATATCAGCCACCATAATTGGATATGAACACACAGTGATGAACTTGAGCGAAGATGTTACTATAGCCATAAAGCTGCATTCAGAGGTGTGTACCAGTCCACTATAGATATTGCACATAACTAGAAGTTATACTTATTTCAGTTTTCTCAAGCACCTATTTGTGTGTATTGGGATAAAGATGCTGCAGGTAAGTTACTTACTGCACAGAAAGCTTATTTACCCTCTTCATGGAATTGAAGATGGTAGAGGAGACTGGAGTAGCAAAGGATGCAAGTCACAGGACAGAAAAAAAGATGTGATCTTGTGCAGATGTAACCATCTGAGCACATTTGGTGTGCTAGTTGTAAGTTCATTTTTTTTTGTTTTTGTTGTTTTTGTGGTTATTGTTGTTGTTGTTTTGTTTTCTTCATGCCACACTGATCTCTGGCTCTCGTATTCTTAACAGAACACACAACCTGTTATATGCGAAGAAGGATTCCTACCAAATTCAAGAGTAACTGAGTGCATAGGTGAGTGCACGAGCTAATGTGTGATAGCATGATACAATAAATGTATCATTAATTTAACTTGTGCCACAGCCATAAAGCCTCTAATCAATGTCAGCACACCTACTGAAGTGAATAAGATTATTAATAACACTCTGACTGTACCAGCTGGGAGAGAGGTAGAAATTGAATGTGTGTCATATGGATCTCATCCAGGAAGAGCAGTTTGGAAGTTGCTGGATCAAGATACAGGAAGTAAGTAACCTTACAGTGAAGTTATACTGACAGTAACCATCTATAACTTTCCCAGATTTTACAGATGTACCTGAGGTCAACTTTACAGAGTCCAATATGGTGATGACTGGATCAGGGAGCGGTGGCTACTCAATGGAACTTTTGCCTTTTAGTGAAAGGCATCATTCGGAAGTGTTGCAAAATGAAGAGCCTGGTCAGCTGTATGCCTACAGATACAACAATACTAAAGTAGTTTTAGGATCACGAAAGAAAGAAATTTTTGGAGCTGCAATTGGAGTTAATATGAACTCAAAAGGAAAATACAAATGTGTAGCCATCAATGACTATGAGAAAGAAGAGTTTGATCTTAAGATTGGAATAGAAAGTGAGTCACAAAGTTAAAATAAATCTGCAATTAGCTAGCTACATTTAATAATAATACTCAGGACCGACTGTTAATCCTGCCTCTAAGAACTTCATCCGCTTCAGCACTAGATCTTACCAAGATATTGCCCAGACATACCATATCTCATCTCGTTCAATTCTGCTAGCAATATTTAGTACAACACTGCTAAACTCGATTGGAACAGATATACCCGGTCAGCAACTTGCCAACTGCACTTATGTTCCTGAGTAAGTTGAACCCCTGAATATAAACATGCTGTAAATTTATTGTTAACACACTCACACACAGTGGCATAATGGAAAAGAGAAGCAACTGGGACAGAGTTGAATGCATTTTTAGTAATCATCCTACAAATCATAATGACCAACTTTTCCAGCGCGTATCCAATATTCAGGACACTTTTGTCATGAATTTACCTGATAGAAATATTTTAGTTGATGAACGTGGGATAAATTCATCAAGTAAGTCGTAATCATCATCTTGTGGCCCTATGTTATAACACCTACCATCACATACAGAAAAGGGATTCTGTGATAATGATATCGCCTTCAAATCATATGATAATCGTGGAGAGTACAACTGGACTGAAGTTGAAGTCAAAGAAACTCAGAGTTTGGACTGCTTTTATAAAGAACCACAAAAGAATACAAAGGCCTTACGGCATTGTGATGCTCCCCGTACTTGGGGACTATATGATGGGATGATGTGTATAACAGCTGATACTTATGAACTGCGTCAGCTGTCCTTTGTAAGTCATTAGCTCAAGATGCAATAGCTTTACAATGATCAATTGAACAATGATAATATTAGAAAAGAGTAACAGCAGAAAGAGCAGGCGAGGTCATATCTTCAGTTGTTCAAGTGGTACATAATCTGGACCAGGAAGATGAACAAAGCACAGACAATCTTGAACTTATTGTTAACATATATGATAACATTAATGACCTAGTGGAGAATGGCATGGTCAATGTCACACCTAAAGTAAGTTTTCTGTTCACTAGACAACTACAGATTCTTGATATTATATGCACAACAGTACTCTACAGTATTTTATTTGCATCTTTAGATTGCAGAAGATACCGTTCAAGTTTTGGATGACATATCAGATTGGCCTCCAGATGTAGTGGAGGAAAGATCATCTGAGTATGTTGTAGTTATCAAAGAGAATTCATTTCAAAGTGAAGCTTCCACTAGTCTGTTTTGAGAATTATTATTCCTTTCATGTAGCTTATTGAATTCCTTTGAGAATATTGCTTCCAGTTTGGTGGAACAAGATAGTTTTGAGGAATTGATTGTTTCACAAGAAAGCTTGAGTCTCCAAGCTCAAAGAGTAAGTACTGTAACTATTAAAGGATAATACTTAATCGATTCTTTGTGACCATCAGGTGAATTTTTCAAGGCTAATAATTGATGATGATAATCGTGTACGATTCTTTCCTCCTGAAAGGAATAGTAAGTTGTTACCTAACAATTTGCTGTTTATAGCATAGCTACATGATCCTGTACTACTATCTATAATGCATTGTATCCTCGTGAGGCATTGATTGCTCTTTTCCAGTTACCACTACCAATGAGTCTTTAGCTGCAAGATTTGAAGATGATGAAAATATTACAATACCAGAAGTGAATATTTCAATTAGTCTTCCATCTGAAGTATTTCGATCAGCTGAGGGACTTGTATTTACATCTTACAAGACACCAGTTCTATTTCAAGTTGTACCACCTAATGAACTGAACAGATCAAGCTATGATGTCATAGCAGACACTGCAGTTATTGGATTCACTATTGCTAACAGAACTTTTACTAATCTAAACACCACAGTCAAAATCACACTTCAGAGTATGAGAGCACAGGAGAAATTGGTTAGTTTTGACACAAAAACAATGCAATAATATATAAATCCATTTTCAATCACATCAGAATTGGTCAGAGCCTGTTTGTGTATCATGGGATTTTAATGCTATTAAATATGGTGAGTTTCAGCACACTTCTTTTTGTGTAATTCTGTTATTATTTTCTGATAGAAAATTCTACTCGAGGAAACTGGACAAATAAAGGGTGTAACCTGATAAGATGGGATAATGAAACTGGAGAATTTTTGTGTGAATGCAATCATTTAACCAACTTTGCAGTCTTAGTAGTAAGTAATAACATCCCATTCATTGAATATCTGTATTGCAATAATCCATGGGGGGGATTCAGATTTGTTCAGGCTGAACAGTTACATTACATAATTAGACAGTTACTTCTATACTTTATGCACCAAATTTCTATACCATATTTAAAGAATGTCAATGCACCTCCAATGGATCCTTCTGTTATTGAAGCCAGCAGAATAGTGTCTATCATCGGATGTGTGCTTTCTATGATTGGCCTTATCCTCACAATATTCACTATGACATTTTTTAAGTGAGTATGTCTAATAATTTTGAGAAAATGATTTGTTATCTTTTTTCCATTCTCAGGAAACTAAGACAGAGAGATGCCAGTAAATTCCATTGCCAATTGTGCATAGCATTACTACTGAACCTCCTGATCTTCATTGCTGGAGTGGACCAGACTCAATATGACATTGTCTGCACCATCATGTCAGTCCTTATACAGTACTTTTCCCTTGCATCTGTGTTCTGGATGGGAGCAGAAGCCATACTAATGTTCAAGAAACTTGTTATTGTTTTTGGATCTGTGACTAAGACATTTCTTGTCCTCATCTCATTGATATGTTGGTGTAAGTACTGAATGTAGTCAGTCACTGCACCTACCATAATAAATGTCTTCCCTTTCTTAGGTGTACCAGCTATATTTCCCATAGTAGGACTAACTACACTTGCTACTGGCAAGAATTACTTGATCAAGAAAAGAACACCACCTGACACACAGCCAGGATAGTGAGTAACACACCCATATGTCTATAAAGGATGTAATAAAGGGCATGGCCATCCACCATTGTGGAAGGTGGCAATGATAAATCTTAGATTCTTCACTATACTTACCTATTATCCTGCTCACATTAAAATTGTAGCTTAAATGACTTCAGAATTTCTCTATTCTACATGGCTGCCTTCCTCAACAGTGGGCCCCTTTTGTATAAATCCAGATTACTGCAAATGAAGTTTAGTACCTCTATGTATGTTATGTAGCCGACCCTTTACCTCCTTTTTCTTGGGGTGGAGGTAAAGAGTCAGCTACGCCAGACTACATATTATGATGGTATAACACTGTAAATTGAAAATAGCAGAGTAACAGACTATCTGTGCTCTGATTCTATGATCAAATAATTTTACACTTGATTGTAATCTTATGATCATGAACACTGTGTAATTATAGCTGCTTCATAAGTGATATCAGACTCCATTATGGAATATTCTTGGCACCTCTCCTCACCGTTATAGTCTTCAATACAGTGATACTGCTATTAGTGATTCGAGTGCTCGTCAAACACAATAAGAGGAAGGAGAAAGAAAACAGTAAAAGCTTCAAAAATATTGCTAAATTGGTTGTCAGCATTGCCAGTATCATGACCATGTTTGGCCTCTCCTGGATATTTGCAGCCTTCAGTGTATCTAGTGCAGCAATCGTCTTTCAGTGGCTTTTCCTAATATTCAATTCATCTCAAGGACTTTGTCTTTTTCTTTTCTTTTGTGTCATAAGCAATGATGGACGTGAAGAGTGGAAGAATCTATTCGGATATAAGAAGAGTAAAAAGAAATCTACCTACTCACATCATTCAAGTTCCCATCAATCAGGTTCCCATCTTCGAGGAAAGGATTTCAATTCATCTGTAAAAAGCAGTGTAACCCAGAATACTTATGTCGTTAATAAACCAGCTCTGAAATTTCTTTCTGTATCTGAGTCTGCTAGTGAATTTGAAAGTAGCACATATGACATAGAACTAAAAGAGAAATCATTTGAAAAAGCACTCCCAGATATTCCTGAAAATGATACTGACCTTATCATCAGTAATGAACAAGTCGACACCGATAATGATCAGGAAGATGACATTTCTCCTCCAGACAACCAGCTACCACCGCATGTTATGATAAAGCTTAGACAAGCATCTCAACCTATTGGCAGTGAACCAAGCATGAAGAGAGAGAAGAAAAGAAAACGGACAAAGAGATCACGATCAAATTTTGCGAAAGCATCAGAAAGGGATGCACAAGTCCCTCCTCATATAGTAGATAGGTTCAGGCAACCAGCTGCTTCTTTCAAACGATTCACTGATGAAGATTTTAGCTTTCCTGATGATAGCTTCGGTGAAAGTTTAAGAGGGAGCCAAGTAAAACTGACAGAAATATCTGAAATAGATGAATATGAACTCATGTAAACTGACTATCAATACTTTCCCCTGAAAATCCATAACCGTAATTACAATACTTAAAATAAACAACAGTCTGCATGCTTTTCATCATTTCACATTTATTTATCACCTATTAATTAAATTATTTTGTCTCAATAACATAACTGTGTTATCAGTATCTCATTGGGGCTGTCTATAGCTACCTGTCTAGCTATACTAGTTACCCAGGCCACTCAGAGATCACATCATGAGCAGATGCAGAACAGAGCCCAAGTGTTCTTGCACTCAGTACGTACGTATGGCTGGACACTATGCTGGACACCAACCAACACAGTACCCTCCACTTGAGACTGTGGCAAACACTTTTGTTCAGTGTGGAATACGCACTCTAATGTGCTAGAGGTGGTTTTCCCTCCATCATAGGCATAATTAAATATGTGACATTACAGCCATACTACTAGCTGTGTGAAGCCTGACTTGCAGCCTGTGACAACAGACCAACTCAGCAGCTAGCTAGTTAGCCAATGGCCAATGGAGTTTGGGGTGGCAGGTTTGAGAAAAATGAGTCCTGAACCCCCCCCTCTCCGGCCCCCGAAATAAAACCAGGGCCAGAGTTCGCGCGCGCGTCTAAGTGAGCTGTCCTTCGCGCGCGCTTGATAATTAGGTAGGTGGGGGTAGTTTGTTACCCGCGTCATCTTCATAAGTGCATAAGTGCCAGTACAGTTATTTTTTGGTATGTCAGATATCAATTTTCTAGCTAGCTATGTTGTTCTAAGCTTATGTCGCATGTAGGCACTTAGCTAAATTCACGTTTTCTATCTATTGTGCTAGCTAGGGGCCACTTCTGTTGGCTGTAACTGCTGTGCTTTTCATCACTGGAAATCCTCGATTAAAACTTAACTACTTTATCACTTCACAGTAAGATTTCCAGTGAGTTTATACAAATACACCAGACTCCATGGACAACTGAAGTGACCTCCTTTTCCATTATGTATGAGTGTATTGGCTGGTACTCTACTAGCCAATGATTACCTTTTGTTTGTTTCCCAATTGAGATAGCTAATTTTGTATCAGTGACAAGCTCAATTGTGAGATATTGCCATTATTTTTGTAGTTTGTTGTGAGCATCCTCTTGAGCCAATCTTCATTCCACTCTTTGTTGGTAAGTTACCTTTGCTTGATAACTGTTACCTTTTTCATCCCTTAGTTTATTAATTCCATTTGAGTTTGGCTTCCTACTCCTATAACCATTCCAAACTTTGGTGCCCTCTTTTTAAAGGTGTATTTTTAGGCCTTATAATGGTCCTGAGCCTGTGTCTGAATTCATTCTACTTTTAGCCTGTACTGTAACTCCACTTAGTTGGTAGTGAATATTGTTTGGCATGGATGGAGTACTAAGTTTAATGGAGCGCTTGTATTTGTATCATTATGTGCATGTTAGTCATAGAAGTTGATTTGTTAAAACCCCTCGATTTCAGTATTGCCTTAAATGATAGGACAGCATTTCATTACTACCCTAGCTGTACAGAATAATCAGTGTTAATGAGTTGGCTCACAAAAACCCGGCGGGTGAGCTGGGATCCAGGTGTTGCGGGTAGTGGCTCCTCCCCCTAGCCAGTTATGTACCTCCATTTAACTCCTCCCACTGACACTATGTGCTTGGAGGTGATAAAAGGTGGGAGGGCCCCCCACCTGGCCCAACTACTACCTGGAGGAACTTGTACCTTATCCCTTATCCCTAAGAGGAGGGTGGGAGGGGAAACTAGTAGCTAGTGCAGGATCCCGCCCGATAGCACGAGGAACCCTGCGCATGTGCCATCCTACATCCGGCTGCCGCACCCTGCACCACCCCCTCTAGTTCACCTCTCATTAAGCTCAGTTAAATGTCCCATCAAACTATCAATAATAATTGATGTGGGATGGTCATACGTAGTAGTTATAGTATAGACACAAATACCCAACACTACATTTATGCAATTATGACTTGGCACCAGTATGGTAATCAGCAAGGTATAATCAATATGAGGTTCTAATTCACACAGTGATATGATTAGGCTTTATACTTTAATGGTAAATATTTGTGGTAAAACGTATTCATAGCACTGTGGTAGTCATATCTGTATGCCTGAAGTACATGACCACTTCCTGTTCTATGTAATCAGTGAGTACTGTACATAGGGATTAAGGATGACATGGATGCCCCACTGGACACTTCCTGTTTTATGTAATCAGCAAGTACGGTACATAGGGATGGCACGGATGGCCCATTGGAATGGTACAAAACATTTTCTACTGTCTGCAACTCCTGACTTGAAGGCAATGTGATAGGACTAAACAGTAGACAAAGCAGTTGGTCCTTCGTCATCTTGATCATCATCTTCTAATGCCATGTTCAGAAATGGTACTACTAAAATGACTGCACTATAATCCTTTACCTTTAACTCAACGTGTTCAAAAATAGGTGTCATTTTCCAACCTGCTAGCTTTCAACATGGCAGACATTTTAGCAGTACACTATATAGAATCATGCTCCGCCTTCTTGATTCTTGGACCTTGACCTTGTGTCTGACTAGCCAAAAATGTGCATTTGCTGTTACCCGTGGGTGTTGTTATTGTATCAATTATTTACAGTAGTGAACTTTCTGGTGAGGCTGATTATGAGTGATTTTGCTAAAACTCCTGGGGTTACTCGATGCTCAAATGCAACTTCAATAGACTACTCAGATAAATGCACAACACAAGTAAAGGCCTTACCAGTACTCATATTCTAGATTCATGAGATCCATCAGCATTCATCCTTTCATCAGAGAGAGCAGTAGCTCTCTCTATGTAGGGATGACGCGGACGCCGGCGCACGCCACATATAGACTAATACAAAGTGAAATTCTAGTTCCACTGTGAATGTATACCCAGCCTAATAGAGCCTAGTACAAAGTGCAGACCAGATTCTTCTTCTTCTCTATTGTTGTTATTATTATTCTTAGACAATCATATTTCACAAACCACTCAAGATATTTCTGGATAAATCCGCTCCAAATTCTACCAGCTACAATCTTTTCTACTCGTCGATCTTCGGAAGAGTCCAAAAAAAGGAGACACTATGGAGCACAGTACTAAACTATTGGAAGCCATTTTTATTTCGATGATGCACATGTGCATGTAATTGCTATCAAACTTTATGATTAGAAGTTAGCAAGCTAGCTAGCTAGATTTACCAATGGTTCATCTGCATCCTAGATCTCCAAGTGTAGCTGAATACTTCAAGTCTTGATTTGATATTGCTGTTCAATCTGAAAGGGAAAGAGAAAAAAAGACCAGGAACAAGTTAGGGAAAAAAATTTCACAGAAATGAAAAAAAAAAAAAACTAGGGACCATTGCTCACAAAAGTAAGGGTAGGGATGGAAGGATGGCAGTGGGATCAATCTTTATTCTGTACATCCAGCCAACAATCCCTACATATGTCGGGTAGTTTCAAAAAATAGTGCAGTAATGTACATATGTAGCGATTGTTGGCTGAATATATTATGTAGGGATTGTTGGCTGGATGTACAGAACAAAGATTGATCCCATTTCCATTCTTTCATCCTTCATCTCACCCCCTTTTTGAGCAATGGCCATCCCTATGTGATGGATGTTAAAAGCCAAATTGTAACTTGACCTGCTATGTGATGGCATTAAATTTGTAATACAATATGTATTATAATGTAACCTTCCCAGAAAAATAGTTGCAAATGATGTCATATGATGTATGGCATGTGGCCAGCTGTAGTTGGTCTGACGTCCATGCCCTAGTGTGTGGCAATATGTAGCTTATACATTGCACAAGTAAGGGAAAAAGCATTTCGTGAAATGAAAAAAGATGTAGGGATGACCACTGCTCAAAAAAGTAAGGAAACAAGAAGGATGGAAATGGGATCAATCTTTGTTCTGTATATCCACCCAACAATCCCTACATATACGTCGGGTAGCTTCAGATTATAGTGCAATAATGTACGTATATGTAGGGATTGTTAGCTGGATATACAGAACAAAGATTAATTCCATTTCCATCCTTCTTGTTTCCTTACTTTTTTGAGCAGTGGTCATCCCTACATCTTTTTTCATTTCACAAAATGCTTTTTCCCTTACTTGTTCCTGGTATTTTTTCCTCTCTTTTATGGTTTTAGCTATGTATAGAGTTCATTCTTCTATGCAGGGGACAGACGGAAGAAGAATAGTTCTCCAATAGCATAGCAACGAGTTAAGGTGTTGTGTTATTGTTGAGCTATACTTGGAGGTCGAAGATGCTGAAATAGAGTCTACCGGTAGCTGGATTGGTGAATCTAAAATCCCCGAGTCGATAGTGTAGTCCATTATCTAGAGCTAGAAGATAGCTGAGTAATATTATAATTTCGAATAATTAGATATTAAATACATGCGCATGCGTATTATAGAAAAGATGGCTTCCTAATTGAATTAGTCGAGTGCTGTGCTCCGTAGTGTCTACTTTTTTCATCGACTCTTTCGAGGATCAATGAGTAGAAAAGATCGTAGTTCGTAGAATTTGGAGTGGATTTGTCCAGAAATCATAGCTGTAGCTTGAGTGGTTCGAGAGATATGGTTATCTAAGAAGAATAATAATAAGAATAATAATAATAATAATAATAGAGAAGAAGAAGAATATAGCGATTTACCTGCTTGCCGTATTTCTGAAATGGTAAGCTCCCTGGTCCTGAAACTTGGTCTGCACATTGTAGTAGGCTCTAGTAGGCTGGATAATCATTCACAGTAGCTTTTGTTAGGTCTAAGTGGGGGAACTAGAATTTCACTTTTGTATTGGTCTATAGGCGGCGCGCGCGGCCGTCCGAGTCATCCCTACATAGAGAGTGCTACCGCACTCTCTGATAGTTGCATAGTTTAGTTAGTCTGGTCAAATTTGTAGCCTCAGATGTTATGCACTGGACATAGGATATTATGTACATACTGGGTATTATTGTTATGCAAGCCAGTTTCAATTGCAGTGGTAAATAGTTGATCAGTTGATCCTTATTTAGAGGGCATGATTTGAGCATCTTGGTTCTGACTCTTGGCTGATGAACCATTTTTGTGATGAAGCATGACTTGACATCGCAGATCCGAGATTTTTAGATTGGTGGGGTTGCAGGACATAATATGGCATAAATTTGACTAAAATTGGCTAAACCCACTATGTGAAGTAATTGGGGGGGGGGGGTTCAATTCACCCCAGGATCTGTAGTATCAGAAAGTGCGGTAGTACTCTCTATGTAGGCTTGAGTGACAAAACACCCACACTCATTAATAATATAATAATAATCTTCTTCTTGACAGCCATAACTCCCGACTGCTTCATCCTATATCTACGATCTTGGTACATCTTGAAGCTCTACACCTGAGGTAAGGAATGGCATTGTTCAAATTGAAGTAAAGCTCAATTCATAACTGTCAATTGCTGTCTGAGAGCCTTCGTGGACGACTCAAATTCTTGAATGTCGAATGCTTCGTAGACAGCACAGCCAGTTTATGCACTTCATAGACGCTACGTAGACAACGCTTTGTGGAAAAAAAACTGTCTTGCTGAGTTGTGGTGGGCGTGGTATTTGGTAAAGGGTTGTTCATGTTTCTATCTTGACAGGAAAAGTGTGCAGACAAGTGAGAGGAAAAACATTTCTTCTAAATGAAAGAGTGATGTAGGCTTAACTGTCATAGAATTGACATACACCCTACATCACTGCTGTCATATTATCCCTTTTGGCTACACCTTGTAGTGATGTAGGGTTTATGTCAATTCTACGACAGTTAGCAGAGTACAAATGTAGTACATAGCCAGCAAGCAACCCACCTTGTTTTCGTACTTTTTATACTCATGTACTCAGCAGAGCACAAATGCCAGCAAGCTACCCCACCTTGTTTCCGTACTTGTTATAGTCACACTCTTTCATTATTTGGGATGCATGACTTGTGGTTAAATAATATGGTCAATTAGAGATTACTAAGTGTAAACATTGGTAAAGCTAATGGGTGATAATATTATTTCCCTCTGATTTTTTGTTGGCTAATCATTAACTATCAAAACATAAATATGCATATTAGAATTAGCAGTGATGGCCATTAACCCTCAACATATGCACAAGTGTATGTTACATCAACTATGCTGCCAGTAGTGATTAGAATGTTTCAAAAAACAGAAGCATTAATGTACACACTGGTAAGTGTGCAATGTACACTTCAATTTTTACTGAACAGCATGACATGCAGGCACTAATGATCAAACAAATTTGCCCTAAACAGTAAACAATGTTCTAGCAGTCAATTGCAAGACCCTTTAGGGAACAGGGAATGTACAATCTCTCCTTAGGCCCCTCTTCCAAAATACATCATAGTTATACTGACTATAAGAAGTTCGTATTAGCTGAACATGCAGAGTCACATTGTATTGTGGCTAGCCTAGGGTTCATTTGTGCTGTTGAGTTATATAAGTGGGCAGCTGCATGTATAGAAATCTGTAATGCTTATCACAAAGCACTTGGTTAAGTGTAGTGCCTACAATCCACTTAGATAAGCCAAGCACCTACTATCTGTCATGCTACAAAGATTTGCACATTTCTTGCACCGTAAATATTAAAGCATGCTCAGTAAGTAATACTTAGCAACGAGTGAAAAACAACAAATAGAACAAAATTACAGCAAGTTTGGCAGCATAATTATGGTACTTAACTTATCTCAAAACAGGATAGTCCTCAATCTGGGTGCAGACAAATCAAGGGTGTAGACAGAGCACCACATGCATGCTCAGTCAGTATACTTAGCAATGTTGTTTTGGGTTGAGAGCTATTCCGTTTTGTGATATGTTATAAGTGCATGCCATGCCATATGCTGCCAAACTTGCTATGAAATTGTTCTATTTGTCGTTTTTCACTTGTTGCTAAGTGAGCATGCGCGTGGCGCTTTCCTATTTCCAGTGCAAGAACCATGTGAACCTCTGTATAACAAGGCAAAGCGTTGTAGAAATTAATCATGGAGCATGCTCATAATGCACATGCAGGGCACTACTATTGCATGACACGGGCACTACTATTGCACAACACGGGCACTACTATTGCACAACACGTACCATCGTATGTATGCCTGGGGCATTTTGGAGTGTAGACCTAGATATATATATTTTTACAATTTCAATGAGAGAGTAAACTCACTCGCTGTGTGTTCCAAGTCTGTTTGTCTGGGATCTTTTACCCTGCTCTCTGCATTGCATTCTGCTCTATCACAGTGAGTGAATTGCTTTCTTCTCTTCATGTTACTTTCGTCTGATATTGATGCTTCAGTTAAGATATTTTATGTCATCATTGGGTAAGTACTCATCCCTAAACTCTTTGATCTTTCGTTTGTCATGCCAATTAAGAGTAAGGCAAAGTATTAAGAGTAAAACCATAGTGCTACAAGCCAATTAAGATTATAGTATTACAAGAGTAATTAATTATGCTCAATGGATTGCATATGCATATATAATTCAGCAAGCAAGCGCTTATAGCAGACTCAAAGCAAACTCCATGCAGACTCTATGCAGACTATATTACAGGAAGTGTAGTAATATAAATAGCCAGTGATATCACAGTTGCGAAAAATCTACAACTTGTAACCAGGTATGTAACAGAACAAAAATCGGTAAACCCTAGGCACTGGAAGTACTAATTTTGTGGGGCAGCAGGTCTGATACAGTCCAAAAAATTAATACGGACCTATTATAGACTTGTAGATTTTACTGACCTGTTACAGATCTGTGTACAGGGTATGTGGGGCAGTCCAGACCTGTTACAAGTTGTAGATTTTCACTGTGTACTTATTCATACAATTAAGAGTACGATACTACTCTCATTGGACTAATACTCTTTCATAACTCCAGAATACTTCTCTCCTAAGTCAACCTCCAAACCACTTGTACTAGACAGTTTGTTAGAAGTTGATGCACAAGCAGGTGCAATTTTAGCGCGCGAACTAATAGAAAAAGGTACCGAGTGTTTGCATAATTTTATGTCATAAAGCGTCATTTATCATTTAATGATATTCATTGATTTAGCAGGTTTCCTGCTAAACGTCACAACTTGTTGTATTGTATGTCACCAGACCACATCTCAAGTCGGTGGGCAGTGCTATGCCAGACTAAGACTATCAGAGAGTGCAGTAGCACTCTCTATGTAGGGTTAGACCGGAATGGGCGTGGCTTCTCTAGACTTTCTGTATCTCTTCTATTCTTGCTATAGGCTCAACTAAACTGCTTTACATCTGGAAAACAATACAGAAGATGATATGTCGGCTCCAGAACAGTGTCAACAATCGGCACCAGCCGCCATCTAAATCTATGATTTGTTCATCATCATCATCATCTTTGATGGCTGTAACTTCATGATTCTTTCACTTACGAAAATCAAATTCATATCAACTTGTACAGTTATAACCACACATTGTGTTTTTACCACAGATTTACTCCAAAATAATCAGTCATATGGAACGACTTTTCATTACAATGTCAGCCATTTTAAAATAAAAATGACATCATTTTTGTGTGTGTATGTTACGATCACGTGCGCAAGCGGTATAATAAGTTGATACAGGGTTATGTAAAAACTAGACGAACAAGTGAAGGGACAAAAAGTATAAAATATAAAAAGTAGACAAGCGTGAAGGGGAAAAAATTTATGCTAAATAAAAAGGCCATGTAGGGTTAGTCTGTACTTTTACCTGTAGCAGTTTCTGTCAAAACTATGCTGCCTTCAATAATAATCCCTACATCACTGCCTAAACCAAGCAGAACACTTTTACACTGACATGAATTAAAGCAGCTTGGTGGGGAGGCAGTGATATAGAGATTATTATTGAAGGCAGCAGGTAAAAGTACAGACTAACCCTACATGGTCTTTTTATTTAGCATAAAAATTTTATATACTATGATTGGAACACACACTGAGACAGCACATAGAGAATCTATACCTAAAGTCTATTCGCGCGTTCACCTCGACCCCCCCGGAAGTAGCTGTGGTGTAGTAAGCTTACGTAAGAACGCATATTAATCCAATTAGCCACATAGTTATGGCTAGAGGTTTATGGCTAGAGGTATGCGCGGGTAATTGGAGCCAAGCCACGTGTTATCAGTTTAGATCAAGTTATTTTCTCGTTTCTTTTCTCGTTTTTGCGTGACTTTCTCTCATGCCTGCCATGACTCTCCCTAGACTTCTGCCCTGTTCTTCTACTGGACAATCCCCAGAGAGGTAGGGTGGTTCAGCTGACATCTCAAGCCTGCTCCTTCCTTTCCTGATCCCAGCAATTCCTGGAGGGTTTAGCAATGAATGTTCTGTATAAGCTAAACTGCCGGGAAGATTAGTAGTGATTCGAATATTGTAGTTAAACTTGAAAATGTGACTTCTCATTGATTCTATCGATCTAGTTAGCTAAAAGATTCTGTGATTCATTTTTCTAGTTAGCTGAACTATTCTATAATTAGTTTTAACCAGCAGTTACTTGCGTAAGCTAGCTAAGCTTCCTCGAGATTCAGTAGCACCTGACAGCCATTGTTGTTGCTCTATCACGCGCAATGCGCGCGCACTACATTCCTTGTGGTGAATGGCAGCACTTTGCTTATGGGACATACAGCTAACTTCTTACTGGTAAGGAATGAGTCTTTATAAAAAGTATTATCATAAATCTCGGATAATTAGCTAGCTGCTGGTGTTTGAAATTTTGAAATTGGTCAAGAATTGAGCAAGTTATCGTGGATATAAGAAGGTCGAGGTGAACGTGAATAGACTTTAATTAATGAGTAAATACAATGAATGCACAAATCAAATTACACATGATACACATACTTTACAATTAACAATTAAGTTATCTGACCTCTTACAATCACATGAATGTAATAATTAGATCCATCCTGTACACAGTAGCATGTCCAGTTAATAATCTATGGATGACTAAGGTTGCCTTGGCAACTGAATAGCTGTCCCCAAATCCCTTACTGATGCTGGCTCCCTGTGTTCGGACTGTTGTATCATGGGATACTGCCCTAGCCACCAACCTGAGCTATAATCACCAGGTGGGTAATATGGGGGTGTCCAGCCTTCTGGGGGATCTCTGCTATACCTGGATCTGCTGTCCAGTTGGTAACCATCATAGTGATTATTCAGCTTCCTATTCCAACTTCATTGCTGGGTACAGGGTCATCAAGACGACGGGTATGCGGCTGTATTGCCACATGGCAACCAAGTCCGGCTGCATTGCGATGACTCGGTCCAGTTGGGTTCTGTCCTTCCTCCAAAGTAACTCCTGGCGGACTGTTGGGTCCTTTCCCTAGCCTCCTCGGCCTCTCTGATGCCCTCAATCAAACCTGGCAAAAGCGCTTTTGTCAGAGAAGATATCACTTCTTCGGATTCTGTGATTCCCTTGACCAGAGAGTTAGTCTCTAACTGCTCATCCTCTGCCATCTCTTCAGGCTTGCTGGAGTTACTTGTAGACCACCTAGAACGGTTCACTTACTGACTCTGTCTCAAATGTACACTAAGCTAGCGAGCTGTTGAAAGGACTGATTTGGGCATGCTCAGGGTGAGGTTATGAGCATGCGCGAAATTTCTACTAACAGCTATGATGAGTTGATTGAAGGACAATGGAAAGGACATGCTGATGGAGCCTGAGCACTCCATTAGAATTAGTCTTTCCTTAAAATTATGGTGACGTGAGGTGCGCACCTGTGTATGTGAAATATCTTTGATCAGCACACACCCATTACATTGGATTATGTACTGGAATCTAATGTACTGTTGCTAGAACTGCCACTAGAATTAGAATTAGTTGACATACTATCAGAGAGAGCGGTAGCTCTCTCTACGTAGGGATGACGCGGACGGCTGCGCGTGCCGCCTATTGTAGCGATGTCAGGTCAAAAATCAATAGGATTCTAACTTTTGATATCTTTTTCTGCCAACTTAGAGAAACCAGGAGAATTTTGAAGCGCTGAAATCGGCCAAGCCGTTGCGGAGATATAGTCCTTAGAACATTGTCACTATTCGATTTAATTATACGGAATTTGAAATAATTCTCAACGTAGTGGGCGGGACTTCTCTATTTAAATGAAAATTGTGTGTCATCGATGCTTTTATGTATATCTCTGGATTGGAGCCACCAATTCTCTTCAAATTTGAAATACAAATAAGAAATGGTACACACTACAACATATTTGAATCTGATATCCAGAGAATGATTATTACCTAAAAATGCCTGATTTTAGCAGCCTGGGTAGATCATTAAAATAGTTCTTTAAAGCCTCTTCACTCATGCTTATACTTATGCCAGCATCAGCACAGATTGCTCCAAGACACAACACTTTGCTCAGCAGTAGTTAAAATTGTTGCCCTGCCCACTTTTTCATGATCATTAATTTTCTCAGGTCAATCCGCGAAAAAGTAAGCTGGTAAGAGCGATTTGTGCACCTAACTACTCGTAGATAGAGGTAAAGAATATGTATGTTCGAGTTTTCATCTATTCACAATTTTGATCATGCAATTATGACATTATTTTTGTAAGAAATGTACATAGTGCAAGCATAAAGCTATGAAATCATAAAATATAGTGCTGATATTCAAATTCTATGCTATTTTTTACCCCTGGGAGCAACTTCTTCTCTAACAGCTTATCAAGAACTCGCGGATCTCCATTCTTGCACACACACTCCCTTGTTCCAGCTGTTTACATAGGAAACTCTGTACACGTATCCGCCCACGCACGACTTCCGGTTTGACATCGCTACCTATAGACTAATACTAAAGTGAAATTCTAGTTCCCCCACTTAAACTTAACAAAAGCTACTGTGAATGATTATCCAGCCTACTAGAGCCTACTACAATGTGCAGACCAAGTTTCAGAACCAGGGAGCTTACCGTTTCAGAAATACAGCAACCAGGTAAATCGCTGGATTCTTCTTCTTCTATATTCTTCTTCTTATTATTCTTCTTAGACAACCATATCTCTCGAACCACTCAAGCTACAGCTATGATTTCTGGATAAATCCACTCCAAATTCTACGAACTACGATCTTTTCTACTCGTTGACCCTTGAAAGAGTTGATGAAAAAGGAGACACTACGGAGCACAGCACTCGACTAATTCAATTAGTAGCCATCTTTTCTATAATACGCATGCGCATATATTTGATATCCAATTATTCGAAATTATAATATTACTCAGCTGTCTAGCTAGCTAGCTACATATACATAGCTCTAGATAATGATGATAGACTACTCAACTCGGGGATTTAGATTCACCAGTCCATCTACCGGTAGACTCTATTTCAGCATCTTCGACCTCCAAGTATAGCTCAACAATAACACAACACCTTGACTCTTTGATAATGATTGGGCTGGTATGCTATTGGAGAACTATTCTTCTTTCATCTGTCCCTGCATACACATAGAAGAATGAACTCTATACATAGCTAAAACCATAAAAGAGAGGAAAAAAAGACCAGGAACAAGTAAGGGAAAAAAGCATTTCATGAAATGAAAAAAGGTGTAGGGATGACCATTGCTCAAAAAAATAAGGAAACAAGAAGGATGGAAATGGGATCAATCTTTGTTCTGTATATCCAGCCAACAATCCCTACATATACGTACATTTACTGCACTATAATCTGAAGCTACCCGACGTATATGTAGGGATTGTTGGCTGGATATGCAGAACAAAGATTGATCCCATTTCCATCCTTCTTGTTTCCTTATTTTTTTGAGCAATGGTCATCCCTACATCTTTTTTCATTTCATGAAATGCTTTTTCCCTTACTTGTAATATTATAGTCAATGAAATTTACATTTCAGAACGAGATCATCGATCAGCTGGAGGTGCTAAGTACATTTCATTTTGATTCAGTTATATTCCACACTTATTGTTGATTGAGGCTGAAGCTGCTGGCTGCAGAGTCGATGTAACAGATAGCTATGCTACAAAAATCAATGCAATTTAACACTTAAGAGTATCATAAAGACATCGTTGCGGCTGAAAGTATTCTGATTATTATCGGCTGCATTGTGGCTGTAACAGACAGAAAAACAGACAAACAGACAGACAGACAGAGAGACAGACAGATACACAACACTGAGTACTGTAACCCTTGCTATGCACTGAGGGTTAATAAATTGTCCATGCGGATCAAGTGGTACTATAGAATTTATCCTGCAAAGGAGTGTGGCCATGCAAAATATACATACTATCCTATGGTATGACTCCAGCATTGGCCTACCTGGACCCTTAACTCTTTACGAGATGGAAAAGGGTTGATACTTTATAGGGGCCAACAGGGCGCTAATGACTGTTGGTTTGCTAAGGGAGATCACCTGACCTCCCCACCTCTTGTGGAAGGGGGTGCTAAGGCAAGAGGGTGATCTCATGTTGGGCTCCGCATTAAGTAGGAGTATGGGGAGTGTATGTCTAGATATCCTCCCATAACTCACCCCCTCCCCTAATCCTGCATAGAGCAACTATAATGAGTTACTATTACCAGTCCTACTTGACCATGGGGTGGGGGGTGAGCTCTATATAAATCCCTGCTGTCTTGTTATTATCAAGGCCCTTATCAATTCCCATGAAGGCATTAACAAATTCACATATAAATATTTTCATGCAGGTACTGACAACCAGGGACAACAGTGATAGGATTCGTTATGGCCAGAAATCATCTTCTCTTGCTGATCTTATCTGCTTCCTTGCTTGAGCTTGCACTGTGTCATGTATATCATATCACACCTTCAAGTAATCAATCATGTCCTGCTAGTCCATGCCTTACCCTTCCTGAGATTACTAGTGACAAGATTGGCTCAAATACAACACTTGTTTTCTTAATGGGCAATCATAGCCTTAACAGTACGCTATATCTATCAAATATCAGCACACTTAAAGTGCTCTCAAGCAGCACTGAATCAGTCCCTATAATAAACTGTGCTGGACAAAGCAGCTTTATAATTGCCAACATAAGCTACGTCCGCATTGTTGGATTGACATTCAGATGTAGTGGTAACAGGGTTGAAGCTGTAAACCAGTTTATATTTGAGAATTCTAGCTTTTACAGTTGTGGTGATTGTTCTGGTACAATTCTGGAAATTGCTGGTTCAAATGCACAGATGGTCAACAGTTTGTTCATGTTTGGTACTATGGGGAAATTGCGTGAACACCTAGACATTCTTGAATACCTTCAAAGGATATTTTTTCGCACAATTCTGGTCTTTGTAAATGTGGGTGGGGCAGTTATAGTCAGTAACAGCAATCTCTCCATCAGAAGTAGCCACTTTGAAGGCAATAGTGCACAAATTGGTGGAGCCATTTTCTCAGAGTTGAACAGCAATGTTACCATCAATAACACTACTTTTTCTGACAACTTAGCCACTGGTTGTAATGACGACCGTTGCCTAGGTGGAGCTGTGTTTGTTGACAGTGGATGTACTGTTTTAGTTGAGAATAGCATTATCAGAGACAACATGGCTTTGTCAGGTGGTGGTGCATTTGCCACCTTCCAGGCTGTGTTACTGATCCAACAAAGTTCTTTTTACAATAATGGAGCTAGCTTTGGAGGAACTATAGGTGCTTATCTGCAAAGCACCCTCACAGCTGAAGACAGTCAATTCTGGGACAACATGGCTGAAGTTTTAGGAGGAGTGATCAACGTAGTCAATAGCACTGGCTTCATTGAGAATTGCACTTTTAATAATAACACAGCAAATTCCGGAGGAGGAGGAGTAATGATTTCCCAACGAGGAAGTAGAATAGGTGTTGACAACTGCACTTTTGTAAACAATTCTGTTGGGGACAATGCTAATGGAGGTGTGATGCACATACAGTATAATAGCACTATCATTGCACGCAACAGCTTATGCACACAAAATGTAGCACCCTTTAAAGGAGGTGTTACATTTGTTCAGTACTCCAGCACCTTCACTTCAGAGAACTGCACCTTTTTTTCAAACATGGCAAAGAATGATGGAGGAGTCATCCAAGTTCAAGGCAGAAGCAATGCCTCTCTTGGCAACAGCAGCTTCAGCAACAATAGAGCAGGTACTTTTGGTGGAGTTATCCATGTAGAACAGGATAGTATTCTCCTTATTGATAACTGTGAGTTCTATGGTAACAGTGCTGTTGAAGATGGAGGCGTTATCGACATCTATACTGGTGGAATTGTTACTATTTATAATAGCCTTTTCAGTCAAAATATAGGTGAAGATGATGCTGGAGTTATCAACAGTTTCGGTATGGTCATACTTAGCATTTATGACAGCACTTTCAGTAACAACAGTGCTGTGGATGATGGAGGAGTCATGTACGTGAGGCAGGCTTATTCTGTCACCATTGATGGTAGTACATTTATCCACAATTCTGCGCACCAAGGAGGAGTTGTCACGGTCACTGCAATGTTCCAGAATGTCACAACCACTTTTACTAACTGTACTCTGAGCCACAACACAGCTGACTTTGGTGGCGTCATTGCTGCTTTAATAAGTGGTGTTGTTGTCATCAATGGTAGTACTTTCACTCACAATACAGGCAATAGTGAAGGAGGTGTTGCATACCTATTTCAAAATGGAAGAATGTTTGTTGACAACTCTTCATTCACGTCCAATATAGCAGGTACTGGTGGAATTTTGGCTGCATTCAGGGATATATCTATTACAGTCGCTACCAGTATCTTTGATAATAACAGTGCTAACAATGATGGTGGTGCCATGTATGTATTTTCTAACAGTGCCATAATAATCAATAGCTGTGTCTTCAGTGATAACAGAGCTGATGATGGTGGAGTTTTGTATGCACGACAGTTTAGTTCTATTGCCATCAAAACAAGCAGCTTCAGTCATAATAGAGCAACTGTTGGTGGAGCAGTGCGAGTGCGTGAAAGTAGTACTGTGATTATCAATGACAGTCAGTTCACCAACAACACAGCTGCTAGTGAGGGTGGAGTAGGGAATGTGTACAGAAACAGTACCATCACTGTCAATGGAAGCATCTTTGAAAGTAATGAAGGTGACTATGGAGGTGCTTTAGTTGCTTTCCAAGGCAGCTCTCTCAAGTTCTTTGCATGTTCCTTCATAAATAATACAGCCAACTTTGGAGGTGTAGCCCGTGTACATCAAAGTAGCAATTTTATAGCCAATGGAAGCAGTTTTGTCTCCAATAGGGGCCGAGATTCTGGAGGAATTGCATTCTTACAGCAGGGGAGCAACTTCAACACAGATGATTGTAATTTTGATTTCAATGAAGCCGATTATGGTGGTGTCATATATGCGGAACAAAGAAGCTCTGTCACTTCCAGCAACTGCTTTTTTAATAATAACACTGCAGAAGACAATGGTGGAGTTATTAATGCTCATGTTCATACTACCATAACCATCAACAATGGATACTTCAGTTACAATAAAGCAGATCTCAATGGGGGAGCTGTGCGCCTCTCTGAGAACAGCACCATTCTAATTGCCAACAGTACATTTATCAGTAACACCGCTGGCAGAGATGGGGGAGCTCTTTATGGGATAGAGTCCAGCTCTATTGCTGTACAGAAAAGCTCTTTTACTTTAAACAGTGCAGCTGATGATGGTGGTGTAGTGTATGTACAGACAAACAGCTCTGTCTCACTTGCTAGATGTGACTTTAACTTGAGTACTGCAAGAGATAATGGAGGAGTTATCTTTATGTCTGATAGCAGCACAAGTATCATTGAAGATGACAACTTCACACTAAACAGAGCGGGAGATGAAGGTGGAGCATTGCATGGAAGGCAGACCTGCAATATTACCATTGATGGAAGCATATTTAGCAATAATACTGCAGATGACACTGGAGGTGCTGTTCACATTGAACAAGGAAGTGTAATTTCCATGAATAACAGTGTCTTTTCCTACAACAGAGCTGAAAGCGAAGGAGGAGGAATGTTTGCACTCACAAGAAGCACTGTGAATATTAGTAATACCTCTTTCATCTACAACATGGCTAGTGAGAAGGGAGGTGGTTTGGCTGTAGACAACAGCTCTGTCATGGTTGATAGAGTGTATACACAAACATTCATGCCTCAGAATACAATTGTGAACAATAACTTAGCAACTATTGAAGGAGGAGGAATATACCTGTTGAACAGTCACTTTTATTTCAGTGGGGACACCAGCATTGCTGACAACCGAGCCACTGAAAGAGGTGGAGGTATTCATGCTGTAAATTCTTCCATTGTAGTGGAGAGAGAAATACGCTTTGTCAACAATGAGGCTGAATATGGAGGTGGAATCAGCATAGAAATGAACGCAAAAGTCTATGGATTAGCAACAGAAACAGTACCCTTACTCACATTCGTGGCAAACAAAGCAGGCTATGGAGGAGCTCTGCACATTGCCGATCAAACCAACCTTCTTTTATGTTCAAGTCCTTCATCTTGGTTGTACTCAGCAAGTTCTGAATGTTTTTTCCAGTTTTCATCTCCGGATACTGATGCAATGTTTATTCAAAATATAAACTTCTCAAACAATTCAGCAGAGATATCTGGCTCAAATCTCTTTGGGGGATTATTGGACAGGTGTACCATTAAGGATCTCACACCAGTCACCAATAATGGAGCTGCTGAATTTAAGGCATTGAGTGGTGTTACTGATCTGGAAACTGTTACTTCTGATCCTGTTCGAATTTGCTTCTGCAGAAATGGTGAGCCAGACTGCAGCTATCAGCTACCTGTCATAGAAATTAAAAAAGGAGAAACCATCATTATTGAGATGATTGCAGTAGATCATGTGAACCACACCATTAATGATACCACAATACATGCTTCCCTCAATTCAACTTCTGGAACTCTGGGAGAAGGCCAAGATTCTCAAAGAACCCGTAGAGGGTGCACTCAACTCTCCTTTGATCTTCTCTCCATTCAAGACTCTGAACAACTGCTTTTGTATGCTGAAGGTCCATGTGGAAGCCGAGGAATCTCACAGCTGAGTGCTGTGATTCAAATCCTTCCATGCATCTGTCCAATTGGCTTTTCGAGGTCTGAAAGAGATGAGACTCGTTGTGTGTGTGACTGTGACCCAGAGCTTAGCAGCTACATTACTGTATGTAATTCTTCAGAGATTATCAGAAGAGGAAACTTTTGGATTACATATATTAATTCAAGTGGTTATTTAATATTCCCAAACTGCCCCCTGGACTACTGCCATTCACCAAGTGAAGCAGTTGCTGTCAACCTGAATATACCTGATGGAGTTGATGCACAGTGTGTCAGACATCGCTCCGGAACTCTGTGTGGAACTTGTAAACCTGGTTTTAGCCTCTCCATAGGTAGTTCACACTGTGTTAAATGTTCAGAATACTGGCCAGTAGTACTGGCAGTGATTTTAGTGGTATCGATCATAGCTGGTATAGCTCTTGTTATTTTCCTTCTTGTGCTGAATTTGACAGTTGCTGTTGGAACACTGAATGCAATCATTTTTTATGCCAATATCGTGGCTGCAAATAGCAGTGCTTTCTTCTTGTCATCAGATATAACTTTTGCTTCAGTGTTCATCTCATGGCTCAATCTAGATATAGGGATCGATTCTTGTTTTTTTGAGGGAATGGATACTTATTCCAAGACATGGCTACAACTAGCCTTTCCTGCTTACATCATCTTCATAGTTACCATGATGATACTTTTCTCTTCATGCTCCTCAAGGTTCTCAAATCTCATCGGGAAGAGGAATCCAGTGGCAACTCTAGCTACGCTGCTTTTATTTTCCTATAGTAAACTCCTGCAAACTATTATATCAGCTCTCTCATTCGGTACTTTGAGGTCATCTAATGGACGTTATTTACGAAGGGTATGGCTTCCTGATGCCACTATACAATACTTAAGTGGGAAGCACATTCCTCTATTCATTGTAGCCATTATAATTTTCCTTGCTGGTCTTGCTTACACCTTTCTTCTTTTCACGTGGCAGTGGTTTCTTCACTCACCAAGAATGAAGATATTCAAATGGACCAGAAACCAAAAGTTAAAATTTTTCATGGAAACCTACCATGCTCCTTACACACCCAGACATCGTTATTGGACAGGTTTGCTGCTCATTGCTCGTGCCATCTTATTTTTCGTTTCAGCAGTCAATTTTTCTGGTGATCCACGTGTCCCACTGTTGTCCACTATTATTACTATGAGTTTACTCTTTTTCTACAAAACTCTCTTTAATGTCAGGATTTACAAGAATCGGTTGATCAGTGCCATGGAAATGTTTACATATTTTAACATTATATTCTTTGCTACATTCACCTGGTACACATTTGATACCAACAGAAACCAAAGTGCAGTTGCCCACACATCTGTTGGAATAATGTTTATAATGCTTCTACTGGTCATAGTCTATCATGTGTATAGGTACATAAATATTAAGCCATTCAAGAAACTCCGCCAGACAGCATTCTGTAAGAAATTGTCCAAGAAGCTTCTCACAAAGCAAGTATTAGAGCACAGTATGAATGTAGCTGAGAGAAGCACCCAAGATCTGCTGGAGGCTATTGACCTCAATATCCAAGAAGGAGCAACAACTTATTCGGTTGTGGACATAATGGCTTCACAAGATCATGGATATTATCAAAGTACCAGTGTAGAAGCTACATCAAACTCAAGCAATAACACAGAGGTTACAAGTATGACACTCAGTAAATCCACTGAAATACCCAAGCTTCAACCCAAAAATGAACCAAATCCCCTTTTAGCACCTCTTCTTGATGGTGGGGATGAGAGAATTTGATTATTTTTTGTTGTGTTATTCAAACCAAATTTTAATTCATACTGAAACCAAACTTATTATTGATTTTTTTTTGTTGTTTTTTTTTTGTGTGTGTATGTATTATAAGTCCATTTGCTATATTTATCAATGTAGCTATTTCATGCAGGCTCTACTTCCGAAACATTCAACACTTCTTTTACTAGCTAGTGAGAAATTTTCAAAGACCAATATTTAAGCTTGGGTATAATCTTCCACATGAAAGGGAGGAAAGGGAAAATGAGAAAGGGAGGAAAATTGAAATTAGAAATTATAGTGAATAGAATGAAACAACTATTGATGACTAAAGATGCAGATACACTGTAGTAAAGTTGTTTATAAACATACTAGATACTACTGCCTCCAATTTTCTTGCCTCCAGCCACTCCTCTCTTGAGGGAGGACTTGAGCAAGGGCAGTACTTCCACCCCCTAGTGTTTGTAGAACCTAGGGGCAGCACATACACAGTTTACCCTGCAATGTTGGAAGGGGGGAGGGAGGGGACAAACAGGTTATAAAGTTATGTAGGTCAAGTGTACAAATAAGACTACAGTATGGAGGATTTCATTGATAAGTTTCAGTGCTCCAGTTATTCACATTAGTACTAAAACCACATGCAGGATATTTGTTGTTGTTGTGTGGTGCACACAAACCACGTAATACTCGTGTCCATTCATTTAATGGACTTCAGAGCCTGCCACCATGTGTGTCTGCATTATTTCCTATTTCCTCAAGATTAGAGAGTGGGTCTAGTTGAACAGAGAGATGCCCTTTAATTTAACAATCAGTTGGACATTAGTCATTACTATTACTCTTCTGAGCCTCTATGAACTTTGGACCCTGTGACCAGCTTAGCTTTTGCTGACTTCTTGCTATACAGCTACTGTACCTAAGAAAGTATTGTGGTCTCTTGTAGCAGCCCACAAGTCAGTATATCTGAGCAATAACTAGCTTGGCATACTGAAATAGGAGGACTAGCTAATACATCCCATAATTACATGGATATTAAACCCACCAGAATATTTAATAAGTGCTCCCTGATGTTAACTAGAGTGTTTACTTTTTAGAGATATTGTGTGCATACATGCTGCTCTATCTTTACTTATTCACTCACATAATAGCATGCTTGTAATTATGGCTGCTGTTCGTATATAGCTAGAGAATGAGTGTTTTATGATTATCTTTATCAGCAGAGAGTTACCTGTACATGTAACTTGATCTCTTCTCGGAATCTGTAGAGGATTCTAGAACATGTTTATTAGATTATCATAATCTAGAGTACATGATTGCAGTACCATATGTGGCCAGCATTTTCCATATAAAATATGGGTTTTAATTGCTCCTGGACCTATGCCTATAGCTTTGTTCACAGTCTAAAATGAAGACTCCTAATAGCTACGAATAATTATTTTGTTGGATACCCATCAATTATCATATAGCAGACCACATGCATATATTCCACTGACTGCATATTTCAATACCTAGCAGCCATACATGTAATGGTAGTAGCCAACTCATACAAAGTCCCAAAGGTTGCTAAGAAAACTATCCAACTTAGAAATTTTAGCTAGCTATAGAAAGAAAGTATAATATCATCAGCTACATGTCTAAGCTTTACTTGTCCCCTTGTCCCCAATCTCCCCATACTAAATACTGATCTACTATAGAGTAGTAGCACTATATAAGTCATATGCATGCGGGAAGAGCATCCTGTTGAGCTTAGTCAATAGCACTAACTGTCAGTGAAGTTATACAGCTAGAACAAAGTTCTCATTGAAGATTCAGTCTTCAACTAGCTCAGCAAGATCGAGTTACTAGCTGCCGCTGAACTGCAGATTTCCATCTTCTTGTCTCCATAATGTGTAGAAGTTATTGCTTTGACTTGACAGGCTATTCTCCTCCTCTTTCTTGACTTACAGCCAGTAGCAAAACATTGTGCACACATTAATATACAATCCAGCCCTATTAATTTAATCAATGCTTACTTAACACATTCCATTGATTCCCATGAATTAACGCAAAATCCTGTTCCTACACACATGCAAACACATGAGATAGTGAGAGCTTGTGGTTAAGCCAAAAAGGAGCACTTGACCAATATGGAGGAATATAGCTAGCCTATTAGTAGCTGGATTCAAACTATTATACAATCCGTTCCTACTGTGGGCATGTCATATCATCTTTCAGAAGTTACTCATCCTTACTATGGAATTTCACACAAAGTAGCTAGACTCTTTCCTTGATTCCACATGGATTTATTATATTAATTCATTTCAAGTCAAGGAAATGCACATTCTGCCTGACAGAAGCAAGAATTAAGTTTGCAACAGATTCAGCTAAAACTTTTTTACTCTGTTAAACAGCTATCAGCTAAGTAGATAGCTATTTCCCTAGAAAACAGATGGGCATGCATCCCTTGCAGCCCAGACCTTTGAGGTCAGATACAAAGCACCTAAAGAATTCTGCAGGAGGCCTTGGAATCATTGGAATATCAGTCATCAAAGATAAACTTCTATTCACAAAGATGGTCGTAATTTATGGTTTGGTACTGCTGTCTTCAACATGTTCAGGTATTGATAATGACCAGCTGTACAGTTTTGGAAGAGATTTCGGAGATGAAGTGCTTAGTTCCTTGGATAATGGATCATCTGATGCTATTCATTTGAGTACACCATTTATATTATTTGGACAAAGTAAATCTACAGTCTATGTAAGTGCAATATTTTTAAAATCAGGTAATGCATGAATTAATCCTTCCATCCTCCTTTCATAAATCCTTCAGTTTCTGACAATGATGGCTAGATGGGATAGTTCGATTATAGAAGTATACCAGTAGCTATTAATCACACATTTATGGGTCATGTTAACTCTTCAGACTAAATAATGTGTACTCACATGAAGGGGCAGGAATTATGACATTACTCGTTCCATGCTATAGTCTATAATTCCTCTTCCTAATAATAGCAAGTCTCCTCAGCATTCCAATAATTAACGTCCACGGATACTCCTCCACATTATAGCTATCTTATCTTCCTAATAATAGCAAGTCTCCTCAGCCTTTCATTAATTAACGTCCACGGACACTCCTTCACATTCTAGAAGGAAAAAATATTATGCTAATTACTGTTTCAGGTGAATGTTGATGGAGTGATTTCTTTCAGTGGTCCAATGGAATATGATTCATTACTGGACAATTTGACATTATTTCCACAAGCTGTAGTGTCCCCTTTTTGGACAGATGTTGACACTAGAGGAAATGGCAGCATATACTTCAGGTAAATTATCATTAATTATAATTTTTAAAATGTTAAAAATTTCCTCCTCCAATTTTCCCCCCAGAAATACTACAGATCAAGAATTGCTGTATGATGTCAGCCAGCAAATTAGACACTTTTATGCGGATCTTAATTTCGTCCCTACTTTATCACTGATAGCTACATGGTATAGAATTGGCCACTATGATTTCAGTACAGAAAGAACTAATACATTTCAAGTTGTACTGATAACTGATGGAAGCTATTCATTTGTGATATTTCTCTATTCTGAAATACAATGGATACAGCCTGACCTCAGGCCACCTGCTGATACCAGTGAAAGGTATAGGGGGAGTTGTATTTTGTAATACAATTGATTGCAATTTCTTTTTAGTGCAAGAGCTGGCATTGTTGGCGAAAACATCTTTGTCTCTCTTCCTGAACCTATAGAGTTGCTTACTGAAACCTCCAATATCAATGAACAAGGAGTGTATTTATACAGAGTGGACGACCCATCGATGCTTCATGAGCCTGGTATGGTTTATTACAAGCATGATGATATTGTCTCTTAGAACACCATTATGTATAATATCACAATTCCTATTTTAGTCATGTACATTAGAAGACCTACACTTGCTTTCAATGATTGTAGTGGAGATATGCTAGCTACTATTGTTGGACTGGGGAAATAGCTAATGAAATAATTTATTTTTCTACCACAGAGATAGTGGTTAGTGTACTAGCTCAAAGCCTCCAACCTGTGAACTGTATTTTTACCATGAATTTCAGGCAGCCATTTTATAAGTAATGCTAGTATGTCCAGTATTTTTGAAATTCTTCAGTATTTCAGTAATAGTTAGATCACACACACACATTGTGCATTTCTCGTAATTTACAATGTAGAAAAGAAGCCAGGTTTATGACTGAATTTCTTTCACAGAGAATAATTATAATAGTTGTGGTAGCACTTGGTGGAGCTGAGCACTCGTGTGCATGATTTAATTTAGATCATAGTTTAGTAGAAAAACCGAGTGTTATAAATATATCACTGTGTCACCCTGCTCTTGGCACTTATCAGCACAGTGCATTTTTTTTACATTAGTTTCCTTAGGGGGGAAAGCACCATGCTGAACAGCTAGCCAACAAGAAGTGGTTAGTTTCTTGTACACCGTTCACTTAGATAACATGTAGTGCCTAGATAACATGTAGTGGTTATGAGTAGAGGTGCCAGGGTTGGCTACTCGTTACTTTCCATTAGTGTTTGTCAAGCTAGCTAGCTAACTCAGTGGTTGTCAGTAAGTTGCTGCACAGGTTGCTATGCATGATCTAAATAAGTTAGACAACTGGGATATAAATTATTTAGACACCATCAGGCCTTTAGTAGCACCCTTGCTGCACTCGGGATGCTACAGTCTTGGGCCTTTGAGTGTCTAAATAACTTATGGGCATTAGGATTTTGTTACAGCAAGAGGTAAAGTAATCATGTTATCCACATTCTTTTCTAAATTACATAAACTTTATTCGCATTCATAAGTAATCAATCATGCCTCTATTACGCAAATTGCATTCTTGAGATAGTGACTAATCTACAGGCAATGTATCATATGAATGGATCAAAGCATTGGCCTAACTGTATAGGATCAATTGCTGCCCATGCAAACTTTTTTATTGTCTGATAATGCTACAACCGATACTGACCAGCTATATAGATGATTACAGCAAATGGGAGGGAGGGCATGCAAGGACATATTTCAGACTCTTCCAAGCTGGTATTCTCATAATGAGATCAATTACTGAGATACGTTATGTGCATGTGGAGGCTGTCCAGGCCTGTAAGAGCCGTTCCTGACCTAGCTATCAAGCTTATCCAGACTGAGTCAAAGTCAAGGATCAGTCTGTCTGTCTGTCTGTCTGTCTGTCTGTCCGTCTGTCTGTCCGTCTGTCTGTCTGCATGCCCATTTTGACAGTCGAGTTATGTAATCATTCTTTGGTTTATGTGACTGACTGACTGACAGACAGACAGACAGACTGGCTGACAGACAGACAGACAGACAAACAGGGAGGGAGAGAGGCAGAAGTATCCTGGTAATTTACTGACTAGCTGCAGTGTTTATTGATTGATTTTACCAAATCTTAAGGGCTGAGGCAGCAGTATAATACTTAAGATTTGTGGCCTAATAAAAAATATCAAACTTAAATATGAACTGAAAGATACCTATGATTCAAACAGATATTGATGAGTGTTCTGCTGGTACTAACATGTGTGCCTCCAATGCTACTTGTACCAATACTAAGGGAGGGTACAACTGCTCATGTGACATTGGATACCATGGAGATGGATTCATATGCAACAGTAACAATTTTATCCAATTATTTCTTCAGCCTCACTTAATGCTCTGTTGCAGATACTGATGAGTGTAGTGATGTAGAACTGAACCAATGTCATGACAATGCCACCTGCCATGACAATGATGGAAATTATGAATGTTCCTGTGATCAAGGTTTCACTGGCAATGGATTCAACTGCTCTGGTATGGATTGGCATGATATATGCAGCTTGCTCTGTATTACCATTTTCTGTATAGATATTGATGAGTGTTCTGCTGGTACTGACATGTGTGCCTCCGATGCTGCTTGTACAAACACTGAGGGAGGGTACAACTGCTCATGTGATATTGGGTACCATGGAAATGGATTTTCTTGTCCAAGTATGTTTTTTTTTGCTTCTGTGTTTTCTTCTTCTTTTTTTAAATTATTTTACTCTAGATGTAGATGAATGTTCTGAAGGGACTCACACTTGCAGTGGTGATGCTACCTGCATGGATACTGATGGATCTTTCACATGCTCCTGCCATCCTGGCTTCACTGGCAATGGACTCAACTGCACAGGTCAGCTTCGTAATGAAATTGTAGCTGTTGTTGTACAGTTGTCATTCAGTAGGTGCATAAGCACAGTGGACATATGATGTAATAATTGTCATTTACAATCCTGAACAGATATTGATGAGTGTTCTGCTGGTACTGACATGTGTGCCTCCAATGCCACTTGTATCAACACTGAGGGAGACTACAACTGCTCATGTGACACTGGATACCATGGAGATGGCTTTACCTGCAACAGTATGTGAAATAATATTATTTTTGAAAGCAAGAGAGTGAGAAAACTATTCAGTACCTGATGATTTTATATCTTCCTCTCTAGCTAGCTTTATAGCTCCTCAGGGACACTGCATTGAGCTCACTGCTGTGATATTTGGTGGTTAACTAGCTGTTCTGGCTGCATAAATGATAGGCAGAGTCATTTGTGAAATTTCAAATTTGCAAGGGCAGCAAACTATGCTACAGTTCCATAGGAAATGTGTCAGTTCAGCGAAATCTTTTGCCCTTAGTTTAAAGTAATCTCAATTTCCATTCATTCCTACCATGGGATCATGGAAATTTTCTCTGACCATGCCTATAAAATAACCTATGGTAGCCTTCACAAAAGATCAATCAGAATTAAAATTAGAATACACCATTCATACATGTGAGCAAATATTGAACACACCATATATATTTGTGGTAATGTGGTTTGCAAAAATAGAAGTACAGCTATCAACCTTGAACCCTGAAACCTATCAACCCTCCCTTAACTAAAAACCACAAAATCCACAAATACATTTACAATAAAATTTTGTTTTCCTACTATACAGTAGGTATACCTGCATATAAACACTCAGGGCACATGGGGTGTTACAGTACACTCAGGGCATATAAACACTCGGGTGTTTCCTACTATACAGTACCTGTATGAACACTCGGGGGGTGCTTCCTACTATACAGTACCTGTATATGAACACTCTGGGGGGGGGGGGGGGGGGGGGGGTGCTTCCTGCTACCTGCATATGATCATTCAGATCATAAATGATATCATTCTCTAGATATTGATGAATGTGCAGAGGGAACTGATTCATGTCACAGTAATGCCAAGTGCATTGACATTGATGGCAGCCACTACTGTGTGTGTAATACTGGATTCACTGGGAGTGGTAGTTGTACAGGTAAAATCTAAGCAATGCTATGATATATATAGCTTGCTCTATAATACCATTGAATCTTGATATATAGATATTGATGAGTGTTATACTGGTACTGACATGTGTGCCTCTAATGCTACTTGTACCAACACTGAAGGAGGGTACAACTGCTCATGTGACACTGGATACCATGGAGATGGATTCATCTGCAACAGTAATTAAATTATTTCTCAGCTTCACTGGATCCATATCTTTCAATTTTTTGCAGATATTGATGAGTGTAGTGATGAAGAACAGAACCAATGTCATGACAATGCCACTTGCCATGACAACGATGGAAGTTATGAATGTTCTTGTCATCAAGGTTTCAGTGGCAATGGATTCAAATGCTCTGGTATGGACTGTTGTACACAGGTTTTGGACTCCCCATTTTCATGATTACTAGCTATCTAGCTAAAATGCTAGTATAAGAAATCACAGCTGCATTATTGATAGGCAGATGTTCTTATGTATAGCTAACCTCACAGTCCTCATCAACTAGTTACATTGGCCACTTCAATGTGCTACAGCCCTGATATAGCACCATTAATCTCTATATCCTGATTTAGATATTGATGAGTGTTCTGCTGGTATTGACATGTGTGCCTCCAATGCTACTTGTACCAATATTGAGGGAGGGTACAACTGCTCATGTGACATTGGATACCATGGAGATGGATTCCTTTGTGAAAGTATTTTTTTAACTGGTATCATATGAAAATTTTTAAAAATCCTATCTACTTTAGATGTAGATGAATGTTCTGAAGGGACTCATACTTGCAGTGGTGATGCTACCTGCATGAATACTGATGGATCTTTCTCATGCTCTTGCGATCCTGGTTTCACTGGCAATGGGTTAAACTGCACAGGTCAGTGCTTGTTGATACACCACAGATATAGAAACATAGACATGGCATCTTGGTGGTTAAAGGAAGATGGCCATTAAATTATTGCAATTTAAAGTTTACTACTATGTGACATGTTACCAGTGCCAAGTTACCACTGGTTAATAATTTACCAGAATATCTTTCTGATCACTGCAAGTTACATGTAATAATGATGCACCTTTCTCCCAACAAAACTCAGCCACCTGATATTGCATTTCTCCAACAAAACTGAGCCACTTAATGATGATGCATTTCAACTCAGCCACCTTAATGAGGAGAACCATCAAATGAATTCCCCCTATATAAGGCCACTACTATGTCCATGAGTTGTAGGCTGAATAGGTGTTGAACTAGTATAATGTTCACACACGATGGTTATAATGTTGTTTCATAGACATTGACGAGTGTTCTGTTGATATTGACATATGTGCCTCCAATGCTACTTGTACCAACACTGAGGGAGGGTATAACTGCTCATGTGATACTGGATATCATGGAGATGGATTCACTTGTGAAAGTATAATGGCAATAATTTTATAGTTATATTATTAAATCCACATTACTTTAGATGTAGATGAATGTTCTGAAGGGACTCATACTTGTAGTGGTGATGCTACCTGCATGGATACTGATGGATCTTTCTCCTGCTCCTGCCATCCTGGCTTCACTGGTGATAGATTCAACTGTTCAGGTAGTCTTATAATGATTCACTAAACTTAGGTGTCTGTTAAATATGCTTTGTTATCTCTGCATAGATGTTGATGAATGTCATGCTGGTATAGACATGTGTGCCTCCAATGCTACTTGTACCAACACTGAGGGAGGGTACAACTGCTCGTGTAACACTGGATACCATGGAGATGGATTCGCCTGCAATAGTAATTCTTAATAAGCATCATTTGAAAATCCAATGATATAATATGCCATAACTTTCCAGATACTGATGAATGTGCAGAGGCAACTGATTCATGTCACAATAACGCCACATGCATTGATCTTGATGGCAGCCACTACTGTGTGTGTAACAGTGGATTCACTGGAAGTGGTAGCAGTTGTACAGGTAGGATGCTATGTGTGGCTACCACAACATATTTGCAGTAGATTTTGCAATCAGTATAATTCAGTGGACACATTTGGAGAAGGCAACTGTACATTAATAGACCTGAGTGTGTGTTGTAGAGAACAAGGACTAAAAATTTGCATGTTATTCCCCTAACATAAAGAAGAAAGTCTCTGCATACACACGCTGTACACAGATGATATATATTATTAACAAGCTGCCATATGGCTAGCTCAGTGATCCATTGACATGGCACTTAGCTTCCACAGTAGGGTATTGGTAGTAGTGCAGGGCACTTGGCTCAAGTAATTGTGGAGACCTGCCCAGCCCATATAAGCTATAAGCTGCCCAGCCTGATATATGTGCAGCCTGCATACATACAGCATAATATGCACATATAGCCGACATACAGTCAATATAATACCTTTGGGGAGTGCCTGTCAAGGACAGTCCCTTAACACAGAACAGCATGAGGGAGTGTTGAAGCACATTCCCTGCCCAGACGTACAAAGAGGGAGGCATGTTATGCATGTACCCGCTCCATGCATGCGCCCTGCTTAGGTCTTAACTAACCCCACCCATTTCTGGGAGTGGCCATCCTGCACTTGTTAACTCTACTTAAAGCTGGCTTTAAATATCACCTAAATATGTCTGTCTTTTTACAGCTATGACAGAGAGAAAGTTCTAGAATGTAGCTACACACATACTACATACCACATGAATAATCTATACATTATGCACAGATACATAATACACTTCTAGAGCTCACTAAACCCAGACACACAGCAGCAAAGTCTGATCTCTTACAGCCACATCAGTCATGACCAAGTCCGAAGTATCCACAGTTTGTTGATAAAGAGATTAGTATGATTCTATTTGCTAGATATAGATGAGTTTTCTGTTGGTACTGACATGTGTGCCTACACTGTGAGAGAGTACAGTTTTCAATGGAAATGGATTTCTACTGTAAGGTTGTAAGGTTTAATTTTCATTACAGATGTAGATGAATGTTCTGAAGGGACTCATACATGCAGTGATAATGCTACCTGCATGGATATTGATGGATCTTTCTCCTGCACCTGCCACACAGGCTTCACTGGAAATGGGTTCAACTGCACAGGTTAGTTTCATTAATAATGGTCTATTAAGTATCTTCCAGAGTGGATAGTTTTTTTTACCTGTTGTTTTTGTTTTTGTTTTTTGGTTGTTGTTTTTTTTTGTTTTGTTTTATTTCGTTTTGTTTTTTGTTGTTATTTTTTATTTAATAGATATTGATGAGTGTTCTGCTGGTATTGACATGTGTGCCTCCAATGCTACTTGTACCAACACCGAGGGAGGGTACAACTGCTCATGTGACACTGGATACCATGGAGATGGATTCACCTGCAACAGTAACTATGTTTAACCAATCATTCTTCGATCAGCCTCACTGAATTATACTGTTTCAGATATTTATGAATGTGGTAACAAAGAACTGAACCAATGCCATGACAACGCTAATTGCCATGACAATGACGGAAGTTATGAATGTTCCTGTGATCAAGGTTTCTCTGGAAATGGATTCAACTGCTCTGGTAATGATTGCATGTGCTTGCTTCACTTATAGAATTTGTCATTTTTAGATATTGATGAGTGCTCTATTGGTACCAACAAGTGTGCCTCCGATGCTACTTGTACCAACTCTGAAGGAGGGTACAACTGCTCATGTGACACTGGATACCATGGAGATGGATTCACCTGCAACAGTACATAATATTATGTTACTTATTCTTCAGTTTGAGTTATAATTCTGTTGCAGATACTGATGAATGTATTGATGGAGAACTGAACCAATGCCATGATAAAGCCACTTGCCATGACAATGATGGAAGTTACGAATGTTCCTGTGATCAAAGTTTCACTGGCAATGGATTCATCTGTTCTGGTAGTATTTTAATGATTACATGTAATTTACTTCACTTACAGAATTCATCATTTTAGATATTGATGAGTGTTCTGCTGGTACTGACATGTGTGCCTCCAATGCTACTTGTACCAACACTGAGGGAGGATATAATTGCTCATGTGACACTGGATACCATGGAGATGGATTCACTTGTGAAAGTATAATAGCATTAATAATCTTGTAGTTGTAATGTTTAAATCCACATTACTTTAGATGTAGATGAATGTTCTGAAGGGACTCATACTTGCAGTGGTGATGCTACCTGCGTGGATACTAATGGATCTTTCACATGCTCATGCCATCCTGGCTTCACTGGCAATGGGTTCAACTGTGCAGGTATATATCTTGTGAATACACAAAAGATTGAAATCAGATCTGCTTAATGATCTCTGCATAGATATTGATGAATGTTCTGCTAGCATTGACATGTGTGCCTCCAATGCTACTTGTACTAACACTGAGGGAGGATACAACTGCTCATGTGACACTGGATACCATGGAGATGGATTCACCTGCAACAGTAATTCTTAATATGCATTTCTTGAAAATGAAATGATATAAATGCCACAACTTTCCAGATACTGATGAATGTGCAGAGGCAACTGATTCGTGTCACGATAATGCCGCATGCATCGATCTTGATGGCAACCATTACTGTGTGTGTAACAGTGGATTCACTGGAAGTGGTAGCAGTTGTACAGGTAGGATGCTATGCACGTAGCTACCAAAACATATTCACAATATCGTCACTGTCTCAAGTTAAAATCTGCTTATATTACCCACAAAGAATATAGAAGTAATTCAGAGAACATATAAGTTTTGCAACTATATACTGATTAAGAAACTGTAGAGCTACCAGGAATAGATTCTACAAAGCACATGTTACTACTACAATACTAAGTACACATACATCGAGTATAGTTCTTTTTGAGTGTTCTGTTGGTGCTGACAAGTGCTCCTATGTAAAAGTGTTCATGTAATGATGAAATTGGATTTCTTGTCCAAATATTATTAATTTTTACACCTTTCACAATAGATGTAAATGAATGTTCTGAAGAGACTCATACTTGCAGTGGTGATGCTACGTGCACGAATACTAATGGATCTTTCACATGCTCCTGCCATCCTGGCTTCACTGGTGATGGATTCAACTGCACAGGTTCCTTAATACTGTCTATTACGTGTGGAAATCATGTAATTTGTATGTGGCTGTTTTCAATAGATATTGATGAGTGTTCTGCATATACTGACATGTGTGCCTCCAATGCTACTTGTACCAACACTGAGGGAGGGTACAACTGTTCATGTGACACTGGATACCATGGAGATGGATTCACCTGCAACAGTAATTATTAAAACCTATCATCCTTAAGCCTCATTAAATTAATGCAGATACTGATGAGTGTACTGATGGAGAACTTAACCAATGTCATGACAATGCAACTTGCCATGACAATGATGGAAGTTATAAATGTTCCTGTCATCAAGGTTTTAGAGGCAATGGATTCAACTGCTCTGGTATGGATTGGCATGATACATATATATATACACAACTTGCTCTGTACCATTTCTATGTCTTGATGTAGATATTGATGAGTGTTCTGTTGGTATGGACATGTGTGCTGCCAATGCTACTTGTACCAACACCGAGGGAGGGTACAACTGCTCATGTGACACTGGATACCATGGAGATGGATTCACCTGCAACAGTAACTATGTTTAACCAATCATTCTTCGATCAGCCTCATTGAATTATTCTGTTTCAGATACTTATGAATGTGGTAACAAAGAACTGAACCAATGCCATGACAATGCTACTTGCCATGACAATGACGGAAGTTATGAATGTTCCTGTGATCAAGGTTTCTCTGGAAATGGATTCAACTGCTCTGGTAATGATTGCATGTGCTTGCTTCACTTATTGAATTTGTCATTTTTAGATATTGATGAGTGCTCTATTGGTACCAACAAGTGTGCCTCCGATGCTACTTGTACCAACTCTGAAGGAGGGTACAACTGCTCATGTGACACTGGATACCATGGAGATGGATTCACCTGCAACAGTACATAATATTATGTTACTTATTCTTCAGTTTGAGTTATAATTCTGTTGCAGATACTGATGAATGTATTGATGGAGAACTGAACCAATGCCATGATAAAGCCACTTGCCATGACAATGATGGAAGTTACGAATGTTCCTGTGATCAAGGTTTCACTGGCAATGGATTCATCTGTTCTGGTAGTATTTTAATGATTACATGTAATTTACTTCACTTACAGAATTCATCATTTTAGATATTGATGAGTGTTCTGCTGGTACTGACATGTGTGCCTCCAATGCTACTTGTACCAACACTGAGGGAGGATATAATTGCTCATGTGACACTGGATACCATGGAGATGGATTCACTTGTGAAAGTATAATAGCATTAATAATCTTGTAGTTGTAATGTTTAAATCCACATTACTTTAGATGTAGATGAATGTTCTGAAGGGACTCATACTTGCAGTGGTGATGCTACCTGCGTGGATACTAATGGATCTTTCACATGCTCATGCCATCCTGGCTTCACTGGCAATGGGTTCAACTGTGCAGGTATATATCTTGTGAAATTAAGCTCAATACACAAAAGATTGAAATCAGATCTGCTTAATAATCTTTGCATAGATATTGATGAATGTTCTGCTGGCATTGACATATGTGCCTCCAATGCTACTTGTACTAACACTGAAGGAGGATATAACTGCTCATGTGACACTGGATACCATGGAGATGGATTCACCTGCAACAGTAATTCTTAATATGCATTTCTTGAAAATGAAATGATATAAATGCCACAACTTTCCAGATACTGATGAATGTGCAGAGGCAACTGATTCATGTCACGATAATGCCGCATGCATCGATCTTGATGGCAGCCATTACTGTGTGTGTAACAGTGGATTCACTGGAAGTGGTAGCAGTTGTACAGGTAGGATGCTATGCACGTAGCTACCAAAACATATTCACAATATCGTCACTGTCTCAAGTTAAAATCTGCTTATATTACCCACAAAGAATATAGAAGTAATTCAGAGAACATGCAACTATATACTGATTAAGAAACTGTAGAGCTACCAGGAACAGATTCTACAAAGCACATGTTACTACTATAATGCTAAGTACACATACATCGAGTATAATTATTTTTGAGTGTTCTGTTGGTGCTGACAAGTGCTCCTATGTAAAAGTGTTCATGTAATGATGGATATTATGAAATTGGATTTCTTGTCCAAATATTATTAATTTTTACACCTTTCACAATAGATGTAAATGAATGTTCTGAAGAGACTCATACTTGCAGTGGTGATGCTACCTGCATGAATACTGATGGATCTTTCACATGCTCCTGCCATCCTGGCTTCACTGGTGATGGATTCAACTGCACAGGTTCCTTAATACTGTCTATTACGTGTGGAAATCATGTAATTTGTATGTGGCTGTTTTCAATAGATATTGATGAGTGTTCTGCATGTACTGACATGTGTGCCTCCAATGCTACTTGTACCAACACTGAGGGAGGGTACAACTGTTCATGTGACACTGGATACCATGGAGATGGATTCACCTGCAACAGTAATTATTAAAACCTATCATCCTTAAGCCTCATTAAATTAATGCAGATACTGATGAGTGTACTGATGGAGAACTTAACCAATGTCATGACAATGCAACTTGCCATGACAATGATGGAAGTTATAAATGTTTCTGTCATCAAGGTTTTAGAGGCAATGGATTCAACTGCTCTGGTATGGATTGGCATGATACATATATATATACACAACTTGCTCTGTACCATTTCTATGTCTTGATGTAGATATTGATGAGTGTTCTGTTGGTATGGACATGTGTGCCGCCAATGCTACTTGTACCAACACCAAGGGAGGATACATCTGCTCATGTGACACTGGATACCATGGAGATGGATTTACCTGCAACAGTAAGTATGTTACTTATCTTTGTTTCAATTTATAATTCTGTCGCAGATACTGATGAGTGTGGTAAGAAAGAACTGAACCAATGCCATTATAAAGCCACTTGCCATGACAATGATGGAAGTTATGAATGTTCCTGTCATCAAGGTTTTACTGGCAATGGATTCATCTGTTCTGGTAATATTTTAATGATTACATGTAATTTGCTTCACTTACAGAATTCATCATTTTAGATATTGATGAGTGTTCTGCTGGTACTGACATGTGTGCCTCCAATGCTACTTGTACCAACACTGAGGGAGGGTATAATTGCTCATGTGACACTGGATACCATGGAGACGGATTCACTTGTGAAAGTATAATAGCATTATTACTTATAGTTGTAATGTTAAATCCACATTACTTTAGATGTAGATGAATGTTCTGAAGGGACTCATACTTGCAGTGGTGATGCTACCTGTATGGATACTGATGGATCTTTCACATGCTCCTGCCATCCAGGCTTCACTGGTGATGGATTCAACTGTTTAGGTATATTATCACTAAACTTTGGTTTTAGTGTGTCTGTAAACAAAAGCATCTTGACTTATGCTCAAAAAATTGAAGTTAAATCAGATTCATTATCTCTGCATAGATAATGATGAGTGTTCTGCTGGCATTGACATGTGTGCCTCCAATGCTACTTGTACTAACACTGAAGGAGGATATAACTGCTCATGTGACACTGGATACCATGGAGATGGATTCACCTGCAACAGTAATTCTTAATGAGCATGCTTTGAAAATGCAATGATATAAACACCATAACTCTCCAGATACTGATGAATGTGCAGAGGCAACTGACTCATGTCACGATAATGCCACATGCATCGATCTTGATGGCAGCCATTACTGTGTGTGTAACAGTGGATTCACTGGAAGTGGTAGCAGTTGTACAGGTAAGATGCTATGTGCATAGCTACCATAACATAATACTGTTTCAAATAGTTTGCCATAATAGTGCTACCCATGAAGAACTTCAGCAAAATACACTTGCAGAATTTTAATATTAGTTTGCTAACTGCTATAGAATAACTGAGTGCGTTGCAGAGAACAAATTGTGATTGTAGACTATAGCTGTAAGCTGCTGGACCAAAAACTGACTCTGTTTACTTCTAGAACACACAGAACATGTTACTATATAAGCACATAGAGAATTGACTGGTTCAAAAAAGTGTGGCTGCAATGACTTGATCATGTGGCTGTGAGAGATTAGTTAATTGCTTGATTTGGCAAGTTCTAGAGACGCATTGTATATATTTTTGTTGTATGAATATAAAATATGACTAAGGTGAGAGTATAATTCTATAAGCTAAATATTGTGTGGGTACATATGTGTGCCTACAATGCTACCATGGAGATAGATTTTCTTGCCAATCTGATGACATTCATTAATTTTTTCGTCTTTCACTACAGATGTAAATGAATGTTCTGAAGGGACTCATACTTGCAGTGATAATGCTACCTGCATGGATACTGATGGATCTTTCTCCTGCTCCTGCCATCCTGGCTTCACTGGCAACGGGTTCAACTGCACAGGTTCCTTAACAGATTATTAGCTATGTTTGATTCATAATGGTGGACAGCATGACATGTAGTTTCTCATTTAAATGTTGCGATAGATATTGATGAGTGTTCTGCTGGCATTGACATGTGTGCCTCCAATGCTACTTGTACCAACACTGAGGGAGGGTACAACTGTTCATGTGACACCGGATACCATGGAGATGGATTCACCTGCAACAGTAATTATATTTAAAAATAAACATTCTTCATCCTCACTGATTTATTGCAGATATTGATGAGTGTACTAATGGAGAATTTAACCAATGTCATGACAATGCCACTTGCTATGACAGTGATGGAAGTTATGAATGTTTCTGTGATCAAGGTTTCACTGGCAATGGATTCAACTGCTCTGGTATGAATTGGCACGATAGAGCTTCAAGTTGCTCTATAATACCAATACAGATATTGATGAGTGTTCTGCTGGTACTGACATGTGTGCCTCCAATGCTACTTGTACCAACACTAAGGGAGGGTACAACTGCTCATGTGACACTGGATACCATGGAGATGGATTCACTTGTGAAAGTATAATAGTATCATTTGCTTATGCAGACATAATATTTAATCCACATTACTTTAGATGTAGATGAATGTTCTGAAGGGACTCATACTTGCAGTGATGATGCTACCTGCATGGATATTGATGGATCTTTCTCCTGCTCCTGCCATCCTGGCTTCACTGGTGATGGGTTCAACTGCGCAGGTAGAATAGCCATGTTGATAATATTCACTAAACCTTTTATTGTATGATATATCTGGATAGATTTTGATGAGTGTTCTGATGGTATTGACATGTGTGCCTCCAATGCTACTTGTACTAACACTGATGGAGGGTACAACTGCTCATGTAACACTGGATACCATGGTGATGGATTCACATGCAATAGTAAGCATTCTTGAAATATGGTGATATAAATGCCATAAATTTCCATGCAGATACTGATGAATGTGCAGAGGCAACTGATTCATGTCACGATAACGCCACATGCATTGATCTTGATGGTAGCCACTACTGTGTGTGTAACAGTGGATTCACTGGAAGTGGTAGCAGTTGTACAGGTAGGATGCTATGTGTGTATATTGTGGCACAATTTATTTGCAAAATAGTGTTACCATCAAACGAATCCAACCAGCTATAGCACCAACACTTTGAGTATACTTTTATATGCTAGATATCGATGACTGCTCTGCTGGTACTGACATGTGTGGCTATAATGCTACTTGTACCAACACCATGGGAGGATACGAGTGTTCATGTAATGATGGATACCATGGAAATGGACTTATCTGCAATAGTAAATTCTATGACAATACCAACAGGTTATAAGATCAATTATGTATAAATGCTAGATACTGATGAGTGTAGTGATGGAGAATTAAACCAATGTCATGACAATGCCACCTGCCATGACAATGATGGAAGTTATGAATGTTCCTGTTATCAAGGTTTCACTGGCAATGGATTCAACTGCTCTGGTATGAATTGGCATGATACAGCTTCAAATTGCATTAAATTTTTTGATGTAGATATTGATGAGTGTTTTGCTGGTACTGACATGTGTACCTCCAATGCTACTTGTATCAATACTGAAGGAGGGTACAACTGCTCATGTGACACTGGATACCATGGAGATGGATTCACCTGCAACAGTAAGTGTTCAAACATGCGATATCAAGATTGACTTATATAAAACCTGATATGCAGATACTAATGAGTGTAGTAACGAAGAACTGAATGAATGTCATGGCAATGCCACTTGTCATGACAATGATGGAAGTTATGAATGTTCCTGTGATAAAGGTTTCACTGGCGATGGATTCAACTGCATTGGTACAATGATATGTCTTATCAATAGTTAACTATTGTTTCTATTTAAAATTAGACTTCAATGAGTGTTCTGCTGGTACTGACATGTGTGCCTCCAATTCTACTTGTACCAATACTGAAGGAGGGTATAACTGTTCATGTGATACTGGATATCATGGAGATGGATACATTTGTGACAGTGAGTTCATCAATATATTTTGTTAGCAATCCTTAATATTTTGATCTGGTAGACACTGACGAATGTTTTGAAGGAAGAGATACATGTCACAGCAATGCAACATGCATGGATACAGATGGAAGCTTTGAGTGCACATGTGACAATGGATTCACTGGAAATGGATACAACTGCTCTGGTAAATCACAATTAATCTTCCCTTACTTACAGAGATGTGTGATATCTTTGTAGACATTGATGAGTGTGCATATTCCAATTGGAATGAATGTCACTCAAATTCAACCTGTGTCAATGCCATTGGATTTTATTCCTGTGTTTGCAATGAGGGATTTATTGGTGATGGCTTTAACTGTTCAAGTAAGTGTGCATAAATTATGAGCCTTTAAGGATCAGCATGTGCAATATTATAATTTAGATATCAATGAATGTAATAATGATACTTTGAACAACTGTGATATCAATGCAACCTGTTCTGATACAAATGGGAGTTACTACTGTCAATGTAAAGATGGTTTTACTGGAGATGGAGTCAATTGTACAGGTATCTAATTTATTAATGCTAATGAATTCCCTGATGAAACTTTTTATCCACCAGATATTGATGAGTGTGAATCTGATGTTCATCGGTGTCATTCAGATGCTTTCTGCATGAACACAATTGGTGATTACTACTGTGCATGTAATGCTGGATACAGTGGAGATGGTTTTAATTGTACTGGTGAGATTGTCATTATCTTTCTTTATGTACGCATGTGTAAGTGATGTGAATTGATGACAGATATTGATGAGTGTCTGAGTGATCCTTGTCTTAATGCTGACTGTGAGAATGTGAAAGGAAGCTATGCTTGTCACTGCTTCCACAAGTTCTTCAAAATAAATCAAACCGATCCCATTGCTTCTTGTGGTGAGCTATTATATACATTGCTATTAAGAAGCTTATTCTTATGATCATTGGCTCCTTTGTATAGTGTGTTCTGATGGAGATGTGCGCCTGATGAACAGTTCTGGTCCATCTACTAGCAGTGGAGAAGGAAGAGTTGAAGTGTGTTATAGCAACTCCTACTGGACAGTGTGTGATGACAGATGGGACAGTCTCGATGCCAGAGTGGTCTGTAGGCAAATAAATATCACTAGAAATGGTAAACAAGAACATCTTTTTGGACTAAAGTTTATGCTCAATATTGGATTTTAAAGGTGTCATTCCTCATCACTCAAGTTACTTCAGCAATGCTTCTGCTCCAATTCTTCTTGATAATGTCAACTGCAATGGCTCAGAGACAAACCTCCTGCAATGTGCACACAATGGACTGGGAATACACAATTGTGATTCTTCTCAAACTGCAGGGATCAGTTGTGATGGTGAATATTATTTTAAATATTTTCAACTCACATACTCCAATAATTATTTGTCAGGATCATGCATTGAAGGAAATATCAGACTTCTAAGGTCAACTGAAAGTGAGGACTACACAAGAGATCCAGAAGAAGATGCCGTTAGAATTGGAAGAGTTGAAGTGTGTGTAGGAGGGAGATATGGCACTGTGTGTGATGACTCGTGGGATGATAGAGATGCCTCTGTAGTCTGCAGACAACTGGGATTATCACCTTATGGTAAATAATGTACACAACTGACAATCATGACGTCGAAAATTCATCCTTACTACAAATAGGAGCAATTCCTACTTCGGAGGACTTCTTTCCTTCTGACTCATCTCTATCAATCCACATCTACTCACCTAACTGCACTGGCCAGGAGCTCAGGCTACAAGACTGTCAGAGTGACCAGCTCAACTCGTGCACTTCACAAAATGAAGTTGGTGTTATATGCCAAGGTTCGTTGAAAAACCAACAATTTGAGCCATTGCGGTATCAGGAAATTTGTTATCGATCACATGTAGTGACATCTGTCAGGGCTGGCAACTGTAACAATGGTGACGCTAGACTCATAGGTGGAAGCAATATCACCCTGGGTCGTGTGGAAATATGCATTAATAATGCCTGGGGAACTGTGTGTAACCATCAGTTCGGGACCAGAGAAGCTAAAGTGATCTGTCGACAGCTTGGATATAATCCATCCAGTATGCTAGTTACAATTGCTATATAGAAAGGTCACTTGCAAACAAGTATGTTTTATCAATCAATTCAGATGTGATTTCTATCAGAAAAGCTGCTAGTGTCTTCGGAGAAAGTAATGATCCGATATTTGTGGATAATTTGGTTTGTACATCTGATGAGAATAGTCTTCTTGACTGTCCATACAACGTGTTCCACCAATGTGATCATTCTGATGATGCTGGTGTGCAGTGTTTCGGTAAATACAGGGAAAGCACAAACACTCTTTCTTTGCTTCTTGCCAGTTGAAATCATAATGTTTTAATACTCTGCAGATGTGGATCAGTGTCAGAGCAACAATGGAGGTTGTCAACATATCTGTACTAACAGTGTCCCTGGATTCCAGTGCAGCTGTTATGCAGGATACATTCTTGACACTGACAATTCTACCTGCATGGGTGAGTGATCCCATATCTTGGGCTTTAAATGTTTCCATGTACTATTCTACCTTGTAAATGTCAGATAACCCTGAGTGTAGTGATGGAGATGTTCGGTTGGCTAATGGCACAGCCAGTGAAGGAAGAGTGGAGGTGTGCTATAACAGGACCTTCTACACTGTGTGTGATGACTTCTGGGATGAGTTGGATGCTCAGGTAGTCTGCAGGCAATTAGGCCAGTCTGGATCTCAAGGTAATTCATAGTCATACAAAAGTAGATATTCCATCACCTTAGTTATGCTGTATACATTCAGTGCCACTGAAGAAGTCTTACTATGGTCAAGGAACTGGAAGTATCTTGTTGGACGATGTGAACTGTTTGGGGAGTGAAACTAACTTGCTCAAGTGTTCGAGAAATACTCAACTGTTTGACAATAACTGTGATCACTCTGAAGATGCAGGAGTCAAATGCAACTGTATGATGTCTTTGAAATAGTAGCTTGTATGCTTATTTATGATCTCTTCTTGATGAAGCTGTCTGCATTAATGGACAAGTGAGGTTGATAGTGTCAGAAGATGCCACGAGCTTCTACAGAGGTGATGCCAGTGACTATACTGATGAAACCTTTTATGATAAGGATGGACTGAGGGTTGGACGAGTTGAGATATGTATCAATGGCAAGTATGGAACTGTCTGTGATGACTCCTGGGACTATCAAGATGCCTCAGTGGTCTGTAGACAACTAGGACTTTCACCTTATGGTGAGCCATGTGTTTTAAGGAGATATGAATGACTGATGCTTATCATAACAGGTGCTATTCATGTGAGTGCTGATTCCTTCTCAGAGGGAGAAGCCGAGCGATTAATAACTACTGTTCGTTGCATTGGTAATGAATCCAAACTATTGGACTGTGATTTTGACAATTTTGAAGGATTTATCTGCACCACATCTGGTGTTATTTGCCAAGGTATCATTTCCTTAGCTAACTTTGTTCAAAGTACATATAAAACTTATGCTCCTTGCAGCCATCACAGTGCCTAATGGGAACTGTTCAACTGGTGATGCTCGCTTGATCCCACCCATTGATAACTCTTCTCTCTCCACTCGGGAAGGAAGGCTAGAACTATGCATAAATGAAGCTTGGGGAAGTGTTTGTGACAGTGCATTTGATAACAATGATGCAAGTGTTGCCTGTGGCCAGCTTACTGGATTTGATAGAGAAGGTATTACACCTTTAATCTTGTGATACTATCATTATTTTCTGTCTTACTTATATCAGGAGCAGTGGTGTTACCTCGAGGGAGCTATGTTCCAGGAACGGGTCCCATTTATCTCTCAGAGCTCACCTGTAGTGGAAATGAAGTTAGCCTGTTGAAGTGCAGTCGACGAGGCAATCAGCCCACTGGACTGCGGACCTGTGAACACTCCAAGGATGTAGCTATCAAGTGCAGAGGTTTGACCACTAATTGAATAACAGAATAGTTTCCATTGGGAAAAAAAGCTATCTACTACAATCATATATCACTAAATTCAAGGGTTTAATCTCAAAATGACAAGGTTATAATAATAATAATAGCAAGTGAAATATGATGTGTATATCTAGATCAAGATGAATGTAAAGTAGGAAATGGAGGATGTGAACAGCTATGTAACAACACCATTGGTAGTTTCTATTGTGATTGTGTGAGTGGCTATATCCTGGACACTGACTCAGGAAAGATCTGCAATGGTATGATATCATTGTCATTGCTACCTGTGAAGTATTATTTGTTTGGTTTCTTAAATGAAGATATTGATGAATGTTCTGAAGGACTTGATGTATGTGCCTCCAATGCTACTTGTACCAACACTGAGGGAGGGTATAACTGCTCATGTGACACTGGATACCATGGAGATGGATTCATTTGTGAAAGTATAAATCTCAATTAGAGTCATATAAATTTTAATTATCTTTATACCTTAGATGTAGATGAATGTTCTGAAGAGACTCATACTTGCAATGATAATGCTACCTGCATGGATATTGATGGATCTTTCTCATGCTCCTGTCATCCCGGTTTCACTGGTGATGGGTTCAACTGCACAGGTATAGATAATGAAAGTATGATTTTATCTATGTAAAAACATTTTTTTATTAAGATATTGATGAATGTGTTATGAGTGGAAGTCCTTGTGATGTTGACACTACCACATGCACTAATACAATTGGAAGTTTTGAATGCACTTGTCTTGTGGGATTCACAGGAAGTGGAAACTTCAGTTACTGTCAAGGTAGTATAACATAATTATATGTGAGACTTGGTATCAAAATAATGAAACTTTCCATAGATATTGATGAGTGCTTAGTAGCTAATGGTGGGTGTGATCACATCTGCTATAACAGAAAAGGAAGTTTTTATTGTCACTGCCGAAGTGGATTTACATTGCAATTCGACAACTCTACATGTGAAGGTATTACTTGATCATTTGACTTAATAAGATAGACTTCTCACTGTGTTTGAAGATTTTGATGAGTGTTCTTCTGGTACTGATATGTGTGCCTCCAATGCTACTTGTACCAATACTGAGGGAGGGTACAACTGCTCATGTGATACTGGATACCATGGCGATGGATTCACCTGCAACAGTATGTCATTCAAACACTGTCATGTACCACTAGCTGTATGACATTATCAATATTTCAGATACTGATGAATGTGCTGAAGGAAGTGATTCATGTCATAGTGATGCTACCTGTATGGATCTTGAGGGCAGTCATTACTGTGTGTGTAACATGGGATTCACTGGAAGTGGCACCAATTGTACTGGTAAATTTTTTTGCTAGCACATGGAACTTGAGATACAATATTGTTTACACAGATATCGATGAATGTTCTGTTAGTATTGACGAGTGTTCTTCCAATGCTACTTGTACCAACACTGAGGGAGGGTACAACTGCTCATGTGACACTGGATACCATGGAGATGGATTTACCTGCAACAGTACATATGTAACTTATTTATATAATATGTTTAAGTTATATTTCCGCTGCAGATACTGATGAGTGTATTGATGGAGAACTGAACCAATGTCATGATAATGCCACTTGTCATGACAATGATGGAAGTTATGAATGTTCCTGTGATCAAGGCTTCACTGGCAATGGATTCTACTGTTCTGGTACAAATATTAGCATAGTGGTGTTAAGATGACTATAGAACATTGCATAGATATTGATGAGTGTTCTGCTGGTACTGACATGTGTGCCTCCAATGCTACTTGTACCAATGCTGTGGGAGGGTACAACTGCTCATGTGACAGTGGATACCATGGAGATGGATTCACCTGTGAAAGTATGAAATTAAAAATCATACATGAATAACAGAGAATCCTTGATATAAATTCCACTAGATGTAAATGAATGTTCTGAAGGGACTCATACTTGCAGTGGTGATGCTACCTGCATGGATACTGATGGATCTTTCTCCTGCTCCTGCCATCTTGGCTTCACTGGAAATGGGTTCAACTGTACAGGTACAGTTTATATTTTGTTGCACAGTATGTGTCAATGAATTGCTATTAGATATTGATGAATGCACTACGAGTAAAAATCCATGTGATTCTGATACTACCATGTGTAATAATACAATTGGAAGCTTTGAATGTAACTGTCTATTTGGATACATGAGAACAGATAATTTCAGCTATTGTCGAGGTATGATCACTAAGAAGCTCATAAAAATATTGTAATAAGGTATTTTTGGTATATACTGTGAATAGATATCAATGAGTGTTTATTTGCCAATGGTGGGTGTAGTGACATCTGCTATAATAGAAATGGAAGCTTTGATTGTGATTGTCAGAGTGGATTCACACTAAAAGATGACAATATGACTTGTGAAGGTGATAATTTATTTCTTAATTCATTACTCTTATGTGATATCTAATTATAATTATTTTAGATGTTAATGAATGTTCTGCTGGTACTGACATGTGTGCCTCCAATGCTACTTGTGCCAACACTGAGGGAGACTATAACTGCACTTGTAATAGTGGATACTATGGAGATGGATTCATTTGCAACAGTAAGATTATACCTCTGACCTTCTTACTTAATTATATCATATTATTTCAGATACTGATGAATGTGCTGAAGGGATTCACTTGTGTCATGATAATGCCAAGTGCATTGACATTGATGGCAGTCACTACTGTGTGTGTAACACTGGTTTCACTGGAACTGGTACCAACTGCACAGGTTATTTGTATAATATAACAAACTTCTACAGCTTGTAGAGCCCAAGCATGATAGCCAAACAGCTCAGTGGATAGCTACCGGTACCTAATAGTTTGAGCAGCAATTTTTGGGGAGCATATCATATGTATACATTTTCCTATAGAGTGTGACCCTGTTTTACTCACTCATGCCATACACATAAATGTAAATAGCCAGCTGCCAAACTGAAGCTACATAATGCCAATAGCTACCTCACAGATACATAAATGCCAAAAAACCACCTATGAATGACTGTAACCATGACATGAAGAACTTTGGCACAGCAGATCCCGTGCATATAATATATTATTATGTGCCTAGTACCTATTGGTACTACACATAAACTGCTTGAGAAGGGTGGGTAGGATCAGTGCCTTATACTACCAGTATCACATCAACAAGACCTCACCAGTCCATGTGCAGAGTGCGACTCTAAAGATGCTCTAAATGATTGGCTGTAGATATCGACGAGTGTTCTGCTGATACTGACATGTGTGCCTCCAATGCTACTTGTACCAACACTGAAGGAGGGTACAACTGCTCATGTGACACTGGATATCATGGAGATGGATTCACTTGTGAAAGTATAATAGTATCATTTGCATATGCAGATATATTTAATCCACATTACTTTAGATGTAGATGAATGTTCTGAGGGGACTCATACTTGCAGTGGTGATGCTAGCTGCATGGATACTGATGGATCTTTCTCATGCTTCTGCCATCTTGGCTTCACTGGCAATGGGTTCAACTGCACAGGTATACTTAAAGGAAATAATGATTTTGCTTTATGATGTCTTAATTTATAGATGTTGATGAATGTGTTATGAGTGGAAGTCCTTGTGATGCTGACACTACCACATGCACTAATACAATTGGAAGTTTTGAATGCATCTGTCTCACTGGATACACTGGTAGTGTAAACTTCAGTTACTCCTGCCAAGGTAACAAATAAGGAAATACCATCAAGCGCTGCTCTCAAAAGTCACCTCACTCCAATAATAGCTGCATGTGCCTGTGGATCGCGCACATACCACGTACAGATTCTTCACTTGGCCCCTCTCTCAATAACCCCTCTCAAACAGTAGCCTCCCTTCCCAAAAGAATGAAATGATTAGTAGCCACAGCATCTGATCAAGCGAATATGGTATATTCTCTTGATAATGATGTGCTTTATTACTAGATATCAATGAGTGTTCAGTTGCTAATGGTGAGTGTGATCACATCTGCTACAATACAAATGGGAGCTTTGAATGTGACTGTCGAAGTGGATTTATTTTGCACCTCAATAACTTTACTTGTGAAGGTGGTAATTATATTTGATCTTTCTGTATTATCATAATATTATTTTACTAATAGATGTGAATGAATGCTCTGAAGGTATTGACATGTGTGCCTCCAACGCTACTTGTACCAACATTGAGGGAGACTACAAATGCTCATGTAACACTGGTTACTATGGCAATGGATTTACCTGCAATAGTAATGCCATGGATCATGTAATGCAGGAAATAAGCCTTCTCTCTCTTTTTTAGATATTGATGAATGTGTTGAAGGAATTCACTCGTGTCACGATAATGCCACATGCATAGATCTTGATGGCAGCCACTACTGTGTATGTAATACTGGATTCACTGGAAGTGGTAGCAACTGCACAGGTTATTTCCTTATAAAGGCAAAGTGGAATACCTGGCCATGTTCATTTCATGTAATTTCAATAGATATTGATGAGTGTTTTGAAGTTACTGACATGTGTGCCTTCAATGCTACTTGTACCAACACTGAGGGAGGGTACAACTGCTCATGTGATAAAGGATACCGTGGAGATGGATTTTCTTGTGAAAGTATGCATGAATCTAAATATTATGTATACATGAATGCATCAATTTCAAAATCTATTTATAGATGTAGATGAATGTTCTGAAGGGACTCATACTTGCAGTGGTAATGCTACCTGCATGGATACTGATGGATCTTTCTCCTGCTCCTGCCATCCTGGCTTCACTGGTGATGGATTCAACTGTGCAGGTATAGATAATGAAAGTATGATTTTATTACGTGATAAACCCTTTCATTAAGATGTTGATGAATGTGTTATGAGTGGAAGTCCTTGTGATGTTGACACTACCACATGCACTAATACAATTGGAAGTTTTGAATGCACCTGTCTAGTGGGATACACAGAAAGTGGAAACTTCAGTTACTGCCAAGGTAATATGCAGATTTTTTTAATTAATAATTAAAATGATTTTTCCTGCAATTCATTAGACATCGACGAGTGTTTGGTTGCTAATGGTGGGTGTGATCATGTCTGTTATAACAGAAATGGAAGCTTTGATTGTGACTGCTTCAGTGGATATGTATCAAAGTCTGACGGCCATATTTGTGAAGGTATAATATTAAATACTTCACTACCTGTGCATTTTGATGAATTTAAATTACTTAGATATCAATGAGTGTTTTTCCGGTACTGACATGTGTGCCTCCAATGCTACTTGTACTAACACTGAGGGAGGGTACAACTGCTCATGTGACATTGGATACCATGGAGATGGATTCAGTTGCAATAGTACTAATAATTTTCATCTCAATGAAGTTAGAGTTCATTTCTAAGTGCTAATAATTTCAGATACTGATGAATGCACTGAAGAAATAGATTCGTGTCATGATAATGCCACATGCATTGATATTGAGGGCAACCATTACTGTGTGTGTATCACTGGATTCACTGGAAGTGGAAGTAATTGCACAGGTAATAAAAAATAGCAACTCTACCGCCTTAGGAGAATATGACAAGAAATTTGACACACTCATGACAGATATTGATGAGTGTTCTGCTGGTACTGACATGTGTGCTACCAATGCTACTTGTGCCAACACTGAGGGAGACTACTTTTGCTCATGTGACACTGGATACCATGGAAATGGATTCACCTGCAACAGTAAATATCTACACCAATTCTTCAGCCTCACTAACTGAATCATGTCATTTAATCACATTATAGATACTGATGAGTGTAGTGAAGAAAAGTTGAACCAATGTCATGACAATGCCACTTGCCATGACAGTGATGGAAGTTATGAATGCTTCTGTAATCAAGGTTTTGATGGCAATGGATTCAACTGCTCTGGTAAATATTGGTATGATACATTTTCTAAATACAGTTTCTGTAATGTTTTGGGTAGATATCAATGAGTGTTCTGCTGGTACTGACATGTGTGCCTCCAATTCTACTTGTACCAACACTGAGGGAGGGTACAACTGTTCATGTGACACTGGATACCATGGAGATGGATTCATATGCAATAGTGAGCCACATAATTTATTTAGTCAGCAAAGCTAATATTGTTTCTCATTCGGTAGACACTGACGAATGTTTTGAAGGAAGAAATACATGTCACAGCAATGCAACATGCATGGATACAGATGGAAGCTTTGAGTGCACATGTGACAATGGATTCACTGGAAATGGATACAACTGCTCTGGTAAATCACAATTAATCTTCCCTTACTTACAGAGACATGTGATATTTTTGTAGATATTGATGAGTGTGCATATTCCAATTGGAATGAATGTCACTCAAATTCAACCTGTGTCAATGCCATTGGATTTTATTCCTGTATTTGCAATGAGGGGTTTACTGGTGATGGCTTTAACTGCTCTAGTAAGAATATGCGTTTCCTATTTTCAATTGCATTGAAACAATGTTCCAAAATACAGATATCAATGAGTGTGCCAATAGTACTTCAAACAATTGTCATGTCAATGCAACATGCTCTGATACCTTTGGGAGTTATGAGTGTCAGTGCAATGATGGTTTTACTGGAGATGGAGTTGATTGTACAGGTATGCTATCCTGATTTAACAATATTTTTTAATAAGATTATAATATTAGATTTTGACGAGTGTGAATCTGATGTTCATCAGTGTCATTCAGATGCTTTCTGTGTCAACACAATTGGTGATTACTACTGTACATGTAATGCTGGATACAGTGGAGATGGTTTTTCTTGTGTTGGTTAGTTGATTTTTATTTATTATTTCTGGGTAGCCTATTTCCCTATTAATTTTTGATTCTAGATGTCGATGAGTGTCTGAATGATCCTTGTATAAATGCTGACTGTGAAAATGTGAATGGATCCTATATTTGCAATTGCTTGCATCAATTTCAAAGAACAAATCAAACTAACCTGATTTCTCACTGTGGTATGCAGATATATTTCAGTTATACTTAAAGATTCATGAAGTTCATCCTTCTTAAAGAACTTTCTCTTTACCTTTAGTATGTTCTGATGGAGATGTGCGCCTGATGAACAGTTCTGGTCCATCTACTAGCAGTGGAGAAGGAAGAGTTGAAGTGTGTTACAATAATTCGTACTGGACAGTGTGTGATGACAGATGGGACAGTCTTGATGCTGGAGTGATATGCAGACAACTGGGATATGCTTTCTCCTGTATGAGCATTATTCTCAGTCACTCAGTATAATATTCAATTAAACCTTTTGCTTTCTTTATTTCGTTTGCAGCATCTACACCTCTCTCAGCCACTACATTTAGTAATGAGTCCACAAGAAGCATCATCAGTGGAATTAGCTGTCAGGGAGTGGAAGAAAATCTATTTCAGTGTCATCATTCAGAAATTGCTCTACAATATTGTAATTTATCAGTAACTGCTGGAGTGGCATGCCAAAGTAAGACTTCAGTAAAAACCTATCATTTTCATACATGACAACAAACTCTCCACAGACTCTTGCATTGAGGGTGATGTTAAGTTGTTGGTGGCTCGTGATGTATTTGATGAATCTGACTATGGACACCTGGACATGATTACTAAGGGTAGAGTTAAAGTTTGTTCAGGAGGAAGGTATCAAGTTGTGTGTGGTGAAGCTTGGGACAGCAATGATGCAACAGTAGTGTGCAGACAACTTCACTACTCACAATATGGTATGAATCATGGAAACTGCAAACTGAGAAAATCTTACTATGTAGCTTTATAATAGGTGCTGACTTTAAAGTTGCAAGGAATTTCAGCATAGGAACACACCTTCAAGTTTCTCTAGCAAATTATAATTGCAATGGTTCAGAAAATTTCCTCCATGAATGTCAGCAAGAAGCTGGTTGTTCATCTGAGCAAACTGCCGTGGTCATTTGCCAGAGTATGTAGCTATTAAATGATGACCACAATGAAATTTATCACCTTGTATAATTTAGCTGTTTGTACTGATGGAGATATTCGACTGAATGTTGGAGAGAACTATGACTACATTCATGGGAACACTATGTATGATGACGTGTACTATGTGAATGGAGGAGGCACTGGTCTCACAAGAGGGAGAGTAGAGGTGTGTGATGGAGGAAGGTACGGGACTGTGTGCGACAACTCTTGGAGCAGTAGTGATGCCTCTGTCGTCTGCAGACAGTTGGGATTTTCTCCTCATGGTAGAAACTATGAACTACATTGATAATAATGATGATGTAACCATTGATATTTAGGAGCCATCCCTGTGGAAGACGGCACACTATTTCCTGACTCTTTTCGTCCAGTTGTGCACATGTCTCCAAACTGCTCAGGAAGTGAATTAAAGCTTGTAGACTGCAAGAAGCAATCACCTCTCTCGTGCACTGGAAATGATGTAGTTTCTGTGGCATGTCAGAGTAAGTCCTGGGACTGATGGAAAAGTGCACATGGAATTACCTCTTTTAAATATTGATACAGGCATGTCCACTGTGACTGGAAATTGTAGTGATGGTGAAGTCAGACTCGTTGGTGGAGGCAACAGCACTCTTGGAAGGGTGGAAGTGTGCTTGAATGATGCATGGGGGACTGTATGCAACACTAGGTTTGGAACAAGAGAGGCTCAGGTCATCTGCCGCCAACTGAACTTCCCCACTGATGGTAACCTTTTAATAGATGTCATTTATGCTGTGATATACTAGTGACTGGTCTTCATATTGATAGGAGCTACACCTTTTTCGAGGGCTCATATGCGATTTGGTGTAGCCAGTGGACCGATCTTCCTTGAACATCTCTCATGCAGTGGTCAGGAAGGGAACATTCTGGACTGTCCACGAGGGGTCCTTGGACTCCATCAGTGTGACCACACCAGAGATGCAGGAGTACAGTGCTATGGTGTGTAGCTAACATCTACTCATAGTGAAATCATTATTGATGGTTCATCTGCCCACCTCGTAGATGAAAATCAGTGTTCTAGAGACAATGGTGGCTGTGAGCAGAACTGTGTTAACTTGATACCAGGCTTTAACTGCACCTGTAATTCTGGATACACACTGAATGAAGATGGACTACATTGTGATGGTATGCACAGAAACCATTGTATGAAGTTCTATCATAACTGCACATGTTATTCTGCAACGAATAGATATCGATGAATGTGCTCTAGGGAATGGTTCATGTGAGCACAGTTGTGTCAACACTGAAGGAAGTTACTTTTGTGGATGTGATGATGGATATGTCCTCTATGATGCCTTTAATTGTACTCGTAAGTTGAAGTAGTTTCACTGGTTGCTCCATGGAATTGATGCACTGTCATTTCTCTAGCCTGCTCCACTGGTGATGTTCGTCTGGTGAATGGAAGCAGACCTAGTGAGGGACGTGTTGAAGTGTGTTATAATGGAAGTTACTACACAGTCTGTGATGATTATTGGGATGAACTAGAGGCACAGGTTGTCTGCAGACAGTTAGGATATTCATCATCACCCGGTAAGCTGATGATTAATGGTGATAGTTATTCCTACCTATTACTTTGCAGAGGATAAGTGTGCTTTACTTATCTCCATAGCTTTATTCCTGTTAGAGGGGCTTAACACTAAATGACTAAATGATATTGCTAACATACAGGTTCCCTACCTAGACGTGGAGCTTTGTATGGTGAAGGTTCTGGCATGATTCTCCTAGATGATCTCTCTTGTAATGGAAGTGAACCAAGTCTTATGAACTGTCACAGAAAAAATAATGCACAGCTGTTTGGATCCAACTGTGAGCACAGTGAAGATGCTGGAGTGACATGTCAATGTAAGTGGTAGATATCTCCAATAAGTTGTGTTTTATAATTCTGTTTTACAGCTTTGTGTATTGATGGAGAAGCTAGACTAGCAGTTTCTGAGGATGCCAATTTCTTCTATCTTGGCCAAACCAGTTATGATTCTTTGTACTATGACAAGAATGGCCTGCGTGTAGGCAGAGTGGAGATTTGTGTTGGTGGGAGATATGGAACTGTGTGTGATGATATGTGGGATGAAAAAGAGGCAAGCGTTCTCTGCAGGCAACTTGGATTCTCTGAATATGGTGAGTGTGCCTTGGAGATTCATGCTTATATTAAGCAGCCATTTATTTACAGGTGCTCTAGCAATCAGTGCAGACATCTTCAACGAGGGAGACAGTCCAAAGCTGTTGACTTCAACGAACTGTCTTGGAAATGAGAGTCATATCTCTCAATGTGGAAAATCTCTCTTTAGAGGAATAAGCTGCCCTACTTCTGGAGTCGTTTGTCAAGATCCAGCTACATCTGGTGATGATAGCTGTAATAACACTCAAGTCCGTTTGTCCCAGTATGTGGACACCTCGTCCACCAGAGAAGGCAGGCTTGAACTTTGCCTAAATAGAGCCTGGGGCACAGTCTGCAACACTCTATTTGATCAATTGGATGCCCAAGTCGCTTGCTCTCAATTAACTGGTTTATCAGCCCAAGGTGAGTATTATCAATGTCATAATTGCAATAGACATACAGTCATGATGATGTAGGTGCCGAGGTTCTCCCTAGTGGCTCATATAGAAGAGGTAGTGGTCCTATATATCTCTCTGATCTCAAGTGTGAAGGGAGGGAAAGAACTCTGCTGGAATGTCCCCGAACGCTGAACAGACCTGCTGGATTGGTGCAGTCATGTGACCACTCTCAAGATGTCGGAATAAGATGCCAAGGTAGGAATGCATCACATTTGTACATTCCAAGTTAAAATACTTATCTGGCTGCAGATATTGATGAATGTCTTATGAATAATGGAGGATGTGAACACAACTGTACAAATCTTGTTGGAAGTTACAATTGCTCTTGCTTTGATGGTTATATTCTTGACTTGGATGGACATCTATGCAATGGTTATAGATACCAATTCTTGTGCAGATTGACTATTACATTTTTGTACACTAATTCAAACCAGACATTGATGAGTGTGAAGAAGGGCTTCACATGTGTACCTCCAATGCTACTTGTACCAACACCAAAGGAGGCTACAATTGTTCATGTGACACTGGATACCACGGAGATAGATTCACCTGCAATAGTAACTATTAATTAACACTACTTCATTATTAGGCACCCTGACTTGTGACATTTAAATTCTGTTGCAGATATCGATGAATGTAGTAATGAAGAACAGAACCAATGCCACATCAACGCCACTTGCCATGACAACAATGGAAGTTATGAATGTTCTTGTGATCAGGGTTTCACTGGCAATGGATTCAACTGCTCTGGTATGAGTAATCTTGTTGTGTAATTAAAACATCATAATAATTCATTGACTGTAGATATTGATGAGTGTTCTGCTGGTACTGACATGTGTGCCTCCAATGCTACTTGTACCAATGCTGTGGGAGGGTACAACTGCTCATGTGACACTGGATACAATGGAGATGGATTTATTTGTGAAAGTATAATTCTCAATTAGAGTCATATAAATTTTAATGATCTTTATACCTTAGATGTAGATGAATGTTCTGAAGAGACTCACACTTGCAATGATAATGCTACCTGCATGGATACTGATGGATATTTCTCATGTTCCTGCCATCCTGGTTTCACTGGCAATGGGTTCAACTGCACAGGTATAGGTATGGAAAACATGATTTTTTTAATGATCTCTTAATTTATAGATATTGATGAATGTGTTATGAGTGGAAGTCCTTGTGATGCTGACACTACCACATGCACTAATACAATTGGAAGTTTTGAATGCACTTGTCTTGTGGGATTCACAGGAAGTGGAAACTTCAGTTACTGTCAAGGTAACACACTACCCTTTGAAGATCAACTGGATTTAATACCACTTCACCATGCATTTGTATAGATATCGATGAATGTTTGGTTGATAATGGTGGATGTGATCACATCTGCCACAATAGAGATGGAAACTTCAATTGTGACTGCCAGGGTGGATTCCTTTTGAACTCTGACAAGTTTTCATGTGATGGTATGTACATATCTTCAATTCTGCCTTATTATCTTATAACTTTGGTCCTTCATAGATATTGATGAGTGTTCTGCTAGTACTGACATGTGTGCCTCCAATGCTACTTGTACTAACACTGAGGGAGGGTACAACTGCTCATGTGACACTGGATACCATGGAGATGGATTCACATGCAACAGTATGTCATCTAAACTGTATCAGTTATCACTAGCTGCATGACTTTATCAATATTTCAGATACCAATGAATGTGCTGAAGGAAGTGACTCGTGTCACAGTGATGCTACATGTATGGATCTTGAGGGTAGCCATTACTGTGTGTGTAACATGGGATTCACCGGAAGTGGTACCAATTGCACTGGTAAAATTCAATAGTTACACTCTCATGATAAACTCCAGTAACATGATACTCAATGTGATATTGCACAACGATATATTATTATTGAATGTCAAATCTTAATTAATAATTTAACATCAACAGGTATCCACACACAGAGAATCTGAAAATGGGACTAAATATTATTGTACATTTATGATAGATATCGATGAATGTTCTGCTGGTATTGACATGTGTGCCTTTAATGCTATTTGTACAAACACTGAGGGAGATTTCAACTGCTCATGTGACATTGGATACCATGGAGATGGATTTACCTGCAACAGTATGTATTTTACTTACTCTTCATTTTGAGTTATATATTCTGTTGCAGATACTGATGAGTGTAGTGATGGAGAACTGAACCAATGTCATACCAATGCCACTTGCCATGACAGTGATGGAAGTTATAAATGCTTCTGTAATCAAGGTTTCACTGGCAATGGATTCAACTGCTCTGGTAAATATTGGCATGACACATTCCTAAATACAGTTTCTATATATTTTTGGTAGATATCGATGAGTGTTCTGCTGGTACTGACATGTGTGCCTCCAATGCTACTTGTACCAATACTGAGGGAGGGTATAACTGTTCATGTGATACTGGATATCATGGAGATGGATACATTTGTGACAGTGAGTTCATCAATATATTTTGTTAGCAATCCTTAATATTTTGATCTGGTAGACACTAACGAATGTTTTGAAGGAAGAGATACATGTCACAGCAATGCAACATGCATGGATACAGATGGAAGCTTTGAGTGCACATGTGACAATGGATTCACTGGAAATGGATACAACTGCTCTGGTAAATCACAATTAATCTTCCCTTACTTACAGAGACGTGTGATATCTTTGTAGACATTGATGAGTGTGCATATTCCAATTGGAATGAATGTCACTCAAATTCAACCTGTGTCAATGCCATTGGATTTTATTCCTGTGTTTGCAATGAGGGATTTATTGGTGATGGCTTTAACTGCTCAAGTAAGTGTGCATAAATTATGAGCCTTTAAGGATCAGCATGTGCAATATTGTGATCTAGATATCAATGAATGTAATAATGATACTTTGAACAACTGTGATATCAATGCAACCTGTTCTGATACAAATGGGAGTTACTACTGTCAATGTAAAGATGGTTTTATTGGAGATGGAGTCGATTGTACAGGTATCTAATTTGTTAATGCTAATGAATTCCCTGATGAAACTTTTTATCCACCAGATATTGATGAGTGTGAATCTGATGTTCATCAATGTCATTCAGATGCTTTCTGCATCAACACAATTGGTGATTACTACTGTGCATGTAATGCTGGATACAGTGGAGATGGTTTTAATTGTACTGGTGAGATTGTCATTATCTTTCTTTATGTACGCATGTGTAAGTGATGTGAATTGATGACAGATATTGATGAGTGTCTGAGTGATCCTTGTCTTAATGCTGACTGTGAGAATGTGAAAGGAAGCTATGCTTGTCACTGCTTCCATAAGTTCTTCAAAATGAATCAAACCGATCCCATTGCTTCTTGTGGTGAGCTATTATATACATTGCTATTAAGAAGCTTATTCTTATGATCATTGGCTCCTTTGTATAGTGTGTTCTGATGGAGATGTGCGCCTGATGAACAGTTCTGGTCCATCTACTAGCAGTGGAGAAGGAAGAGTTGAAGTGTGTTATAACAACTCCTACTGGACAGTGTGTGATGACAGGTGGGACAGTCTCGATGCCGGAGTGGTCTGTAGACAAATAAATATCACTGGCAATGGTAAACAAGAACATCTTCTTGGATTAAAGTTCAGCTATTACTTATATTGGATTTTAAAGGCGTCATTCCTCATCGCTCAAGTTACTTCAGCAATGTTTCTGCTCCAATTCTTCTTGATAATGTCAACTGCAATGGCTCAGAGACAAACCTCCTGCAATGTGCACACAATGGACTGGGAGTACACAACTGTTATTCTTCTCAAACTGCAGGGATCAGTTGTGATGGTGAATATTATTTTAGATGTTTTCAGTTCACATATTCTAATGATTATTTGTCAGGATCATGCATTGAAGGAAATGTCAGACTTCTAAGGTCAACTGAAAGTGAGGACTACACAAGAGATCCAGAAGAAGATGTCATTAGAATTGGAAGAGTTGAAGTGTGTGTTGGAGGGAGATATGGCACTGTGTGTGATGACTCGTGGGATGATAGAGATGCCTCTGTAGTCTGCAGACAACTGGGACTATCACCTTATGGTAAATAATGTACACAACTGACAATCATGACGTCGAAAATTCATGTTTACTACAAATAGGAGCAATTCCTATTTCGGAGGACTTCTTTCCTTCTGACTCATCTCTATCAATCCACATCTATTCACCTAACTGCACTGGCCAGGAGCTCAGGCTACAGGACTGTCAGAGTGACCAGCTCAACTCGTGCACTTCACAAAATGAAATTGGTGTTATATGCCAAGGTTCGTTGAAAAACCAACAATTTGAGCCATTGCAGTATCAGGAAACTTGTGATTGACAACATGTAGTGACATATGTCGGGGCTGGCAACTGTAACAATGGTGACGCTAGACTCATAGGTGGAAGCAATATCACCCTGGGTCGTGTGGAAATATGCATTAATAATGCCTGGGGAACTGTGTGTAACCATCAGTTCGGGACCAGAGAAGCTAAAGTGATCTGTCGACAGCTTGGATATAATCCATCCAGTAAGCTAGTTACAATTGCTATATAGAAAGATCACATGCAAGCAAGTATGTTTTATCAATCATTTCAGATGTGATTTCTATCAGAAGAGCTGCTAGTGTATTCGGGGAAAGTAATGATCCAATATTTGTGGATAATTTGGTTTGTACATCGGATGAGAATAGTCTTCTTGACTGTCCATACAACGTGCTCCATCAATGTGATCATTCTGATGATGCTGGTGTGCAGTGTTTCGGTAAGTACAAGGAAAGCACAAACACTCTTTCCTTGCTTCTTGCCAGTAGAAATCTTAATGCTTTACTACTCTGCAGATGTGGATCAGTGTCAGAGCAACAATGGAGGTTGTCAACATATCTGTACTAACAGTGTTCCTGGATTCCAGTGCAGCTGTTATGCGGGATATATTCTTGACACTGACAATTCTACCTGCATGGGTGAGTGATCTCATATCTTGGACTTTAAATGTCTCCATTTACTGTTCTACCTTCTAAATGTCAGATAACCCTGAGTGTAGTGATGGAGATGTTCGGTTGGCTAACGGCACAGCCAGTGAAGGAAGAGTGGAGGTGTGCTATAACAGGACCTTCTACACTGTGTGTGATGACTTCTGGGACGAGTTGGATGCTCAGGTAGTCTGCAGGCAATTAGGCCAATCTGGATCTCAAGGTAATTCATAGACATACAAAAGTAGATATTCCATCACCTTAGTTATGCTGTATGCATTCAGTGCCACTGAAGAAGTCTTACTATGGTCAAGGAACTGGAAGTATCTTGTTGGACAATGTGAACTGTTTGGGGAGTGAAACTAACTTACTCAAGTGTTCTAGGAGAGGGAGAAATACTCAATTGTTTGACAATAACTGTGATCATTCTGAAGATGCAGGAGTCAAATGCAACTGTATGATGTCTTTGAAATAGTAGCTTGTATGCTTATTTATGATCTCTTCTTGATGAAGCTGTCTGCATTAATGGACAAGTGAGGTTGATAGTGTCAGAAGATGCCACGAGCTTCTACAGAGGTGATGCCAGTGGCTATACTGATGAAACCTTTTATGATAAGGACGGACTGAGGGTTGGACGAGTTGAGATATGTATCAATGGCAAGTACGGAACTGTCTGTGATGACTCCTGGGACTATCAAGATGCCTCAGTGGTCTGTAGACAACTAGGACTTTCACCTTATGGTGAGCCATGTATTTTAAGAGAGATATAAATGACTGATAAAACATTATAACAGGTGCTATTCATGTGAGTGCCGATCCCTTCTCAGAGGGAGAAGCCGAGCGATTAATCACTAACGTTCATTGCATTGGTAATGAATCCAAACTATTGGACTGTGATTTTGACAATTTTGAAGGATTTATCTGCACCACATCTGGAGTTATTTGCCAAGGTATCATTTTTCTAGATAACTTCATTCAAAGTACATACAAAAATTATGCTTCTTGCAGCCATCACAGTACCTAATGGGAATTGTTCAAATGGTGATGCTCGCTTGATCCCACCCATTGATAACTCTTTTCTCTCCACTCGGGAAGGAAGACTAGAACTATGCATAAATGAAGCTTGGGGAAGTGTTTGTGACAGTGCATTTGATAACAATGATGCAAGTGTTGCCTGTGGCCAGCTTACTGGATTTGATAGAGAAGGTATTACACACTTTAATCTTGTGATACTATCATTATCCTCTGTTTTTCTTATACCAGGAGCAGTGGTGTTACCTCGAGGGAGCAATGTTCCAGGAACGGGCCCCATTTATCTCTCAGAGCTCACCTGTAATGGAAATGAAGCTAGCCTGTTGAAGTGCAGTCGACGAGGCAATCAGCCCACTGGACTGCAGATCTGTGAACACTCCCAGGATGTAGCCATCAAGTGCAGAGGTTTGACCACTAATTGAATAACATAATAGTTTCCATCGGATAAAAAGCTATCTACTACACTTTTATATCACTAAATCTAAGGGTTGAATCTCATACTGACAAGGTTATAAATAATAATAATAGCAAGTGAAATATGATGTGTATATCTAGATCAAGATGAATGTGAAGTAAGAAATGGAGGATGTGAACAGCTATGTAACAACACCATTGGTAGTTTCTATTGTGATTGTGTGAGTGGCTATATCCTGGACACTGACTCAGGAAAGATCTGCAATGGTATGATATCATTGTCCTACCTGTGAAGCATTATTAGTTTGGTTTCTTAAATGAAGATATTGATGAATGTTCTGGAGGACTTGATGCATGTGCCTCCAATGCTACTTGTACCAACACTGAGGGAGGGTACAACTGCTCATGTGACACTGGATACCAAGGAGATGGATTCACTTGTGAAAGTAAGAAATCTCAATTAGTATTATCATAATAATTGTTTATCTTTATACCCTAGATGTAGATGAATGTTCTGAAGAGACTCACACTTGCAGTGGTAATGCTACCTGCATGGATACTGATGGATCTTTCTCATGCTCCTGCCATCCTGGTTTCACTGGCAATGGATTCAACTGCACAGGTATATCTAATGGAAGTGATTTTGTTATGTGATCTATATAAAAACGTTTATATTAAGATATCAATGAATGTGTTATGAGTGGAAGTCCTTGTGATGCTGACAGTACCACATGCATTAATACTATTGGAAGTTTTGAATGTACTTGTCTTGTGGGATACACAGAAAGTGGAAACTTCAGTTACTGTCAAGGTAACACACTACCCTTTGAAGATCAACTGGATTTAATACCACTTCATAATGCATTTGTATAGATATCGATGAATGTTTTGTTGATAATGGTGGATGTGATCACATCTGCCATAATAGAGATGGAAACTTCAGTTGTGACTGCCAAGGTGGATTCCTTTTGAACTCTGACAAGTTTTCATGTGATGGTGTGTATCACATCTTTAATTCTGCCTTGTTATCTTATAACTTTGGTCCTTCATAGATATTGATGAGTGTTCTGCTGGTACTGACATGTGTGCCTCCAATGCTACCTGTACCAACACTGAGGGAGGATACAACTGCTCATGTGACAATGGATACCACGGAGATGGATTCACCTGCAACAGTATGTCATCTAAATACTGTCAGGTATCGCTAGCTATAATGTCATTATCAATAATATTTCAGATACTGATGAATGTGCTGAAGGAAGTGATTCATGTCATAGTGATGCTACATGTATGGATCTTGAGGGCAGTCATTACTGTGTGTGTAACATGGGATTCACTGGAAGTGGCACCAATTGCACTGGTAAAATTCAATACTTACATTCTCTCATAATCAACACTCCAGTCTCACATAATACTCCATGTGAAAAAAATTTTTTTTTCTTTGCATAATTATGAAAAAGGGATGCCAACTAGCTGAGAGCTAATACTAGGGCAATGTACAACATTTGAGTCACAGCGAGCGAGCGAGCAAGCAAGCTAGTATTCCTATAGGTTTTTTGAGCTGATTTTCATTTGTACTTCAACTCCTTAGAAGATTTTTCTGTTGAGTTATGTAGTGGCAGGCAGCTGCATACATGAAAGCTGTAATGCTTACCACAAAGCACCTAGATAAAGCCTAGTGCCTACAATCCATTTAGATAAGACTAGTGCCAATCAACTAGCTTAGCCTAGAGCCTATGTAAATCAATCAAGGCAATTACAACATTCACAACACGTACTGTAGGTATGCCTCAGACATTTTGGAGTATAGACCTAGATATATATAATATATAAAACATTTCAATGAGTCATGACCTGAGAGTCAGCTCGCTCGCTCACCGAATTAAGGCTAAGGCAATTACAAGGGTGGGGCAATTCCGACACTGTAAAATAATAGTGATATTCCAGTCGGCCTAGTTGGGGGAACAAAGATTGTTGAAAATGACAGAATTGCCCCACCCTTGAAATTCCCCCACCTTACCTTACCCTCACACAAAAAGAACACACACAGAGGATTATATAAATAACAGAATCAGTTGCACAAAGCTACCGAGTACCTCAGAGATCAGATCGATAGTTGCATAATGGAAGTGAGATAATTCACGTGAAGATATCAGAATATTGGCATTTACTATCATGTTGCACAAAGGCCTGAACAAAATTAGGAAATGGAACTAACATTGAATATTGTAGTCTATAACTGAATGATATTTTGTGATAGATATCAATGAATGCTCTGCTGGTATTGACTGGTGTGCCTTCGATGCTACTTGTACCAACACTGAGGGAGGGTACAACTGCTCATGTGACACTGGATTCCATGGAGATGGATTTTCCTGCAATAGTAATTTTATTTCTTTCTTTTTTCTTTTTTCCCCCCTTTATTTTTTATCTCTTCCAGCCCACTCAATTATACTTCTACAATTCTGTTGCAGATACTGATGAGTGTAGTGATGTAGAACTGAACCAATGCCATGATAAAGCCACTTGCCATGACAATGATGGAAGTTATGAATGTTCCTGTCATCAAGGTTTCACTGGCAATGGATTCAATTGCTCTGGTATGGATACTTTTATCATATATAGTTAATATCAGATCAATAATGTTTATGTATAGATATTGATGAATGCTTCATGAGTACTGACATGTGTGCCTCCAATGCTACTTGTACCAACACTGAGGGCGACTACAACTGCTCATGTGACACTGGATACCATGGAGACGGATTCACCTGCAATAGTGAGCCACATAATTTAGCAAAATCCTAATATTATTCTGATTTGGTAGACACTGATGAGTGTTTTGAAGGAAGAGATACATGTCACAGCAATGCAACATGCATGGATACAGATGGAAGCTTTGAGTGCACATGTGACAACGGGTTCACTGGAGATGGATACAACTGCTCTGGTAAGTCACAACTAATCTTCTCTCACTTACAGAGATGTGTGGAATCTTTTTGTAGATATTGATGAGTGTACATATTCCAATTGGAACGAATGTCACTCAAATTCAACCTGTGTCAATGCCATTGGATTTTATTCCTGTGTTTGCAATGAGGGGTTTACTGGTGATGGCTTTAACTGCTCAAGTAAGAATTTGCCTTTATTTTCAAATGCATTGAAATAATGTTTCAAAATACAGATATCAATGAGTGTGCCAATAATACTTCAAACAATTGTCATGTTAATGCAACATGCTCCGATACCTTTGGGAGTTATGAATGTCAGTGCAATGATGGTTTTACTGGAGATGGAGTCAACTGCACAGGTATGCTAGAGATCTGATGGTAGCTGATTTGTAATACTTTACTTTAAAATTAGATATTGACGAGTGTGAACCTGGTTTTAATCAGTGTCATTCAGATGCTTTCTGCATCAACACAATTGGTGATTACTACTGTACATGTAATGCTGGATACAGTGGAGATGGTTTTAATTGTACTGGTGAGTCATTTATTAGTTGTTTCTGCTCCCATTACTGCTTTTAAACTCCTGCACTTATAGTCTTGTGACCTTTTTTCCTATAGACATTGATGAGTGTCTGAATGATCCTTGTGTAAATGCTGACTGTGAAAATGTGAATGGATCCTATATTTGCCATTGCTTGCATCAATTTCAAAGAATGAATCAAACAAACCTGATTTCTCACTGTGGTATGCAATGTCATAATTATTTCATTAAGTTGGTCCTTTTTAAAGAACTTTCTCATTACCTTTAGTATGTTCTGATGGAAATGTGCGCCTGATGAACAGTTCTGGTCCATCTACTAGCAGTGGAGAAGGAAGAGTTGAAGTGTGTTACAATAACTCGTACTGGACAGTGTGTGATGACAGATGGGACAGTCTTGATGCTGGAGTGATATGCAGACAACTGGGATATGCTTTCTCCTGTATGAGCATTAATCTCAATCACTCAGTATACTTTTCTATCATTTTGTTTGCAGCATCTACACCTCTCTCAGCCACTACATTTAGTAATGAGTCCACAAGAAGCATCATCAGTGGAATTAGCTGTCAGGGAGTGGAAGAAAATCTATTTCAGTGTCATCATTCAGAAATTGCTCTACAACATTGTAATTTATCAGTAACTGCTGGAGTGGCATGCCAAAGTAAGACTTCAGTAAAAACCTATCATTTTCATACATGACAACAAACTCTCCACAGACTCTTGCATTGAGGGTGATGTTAAGTTGTTGGTGGCTCGTGATGTATTTGATGAATCTGACTATGGACACCTGGACATGATTACTAAGGGTAGAGTTAAAGTATGTTCAGGAGGAAGGTATCAAGTTGTGTGTGGTGAAGCTTGGGACAGCAATGATGCAACAGTAGTGTGCAGACAACTTCACTACTCCCAATATGGTATGAATCGTGGAAACTGCAAACTGAGAAAAAATCTTACTAGGTAGCTTTATTATGATAATAGGTGCTGACTTTAAAGTTGCAAGGAATTTCAGCATAGGAACACACCTTCAAGTTTCTCGGTCCTATTATAATTGCAATGGCTCAGAAAATTTCCTCCATGAATGTCAGCAAGAAGTTGGTTGTTCATCTGAGCAAACTGCCGTGGTCATTTGCCAGAGTATGTACAGTCGAACCTCAGTTATCCGGACACCTTTGTCCAAGCATTTTTTCCAGGCTGCCGTATAAGTGAATTAGTCCGGATAAGTGAAATAGTATTAAAATAATAGTGTTGAGGTTATGTTGGTTGTTTGGAATTTTTTTAAAGCTAGTACTAACAGCTTAGAACAGTGTAGCTTGTTGTTATGCAGTTGCTAATTATGTGTCTGTGCAAAGCTCAGAAAATAACATTACACATGCTTATAGTGCATGTATTAGTGCATGTATTAATCACTATTGCCTAATCCGGATTACACTGTAGTTATTAAATGATGACCACAATGAAATTTATCACCTTGTATAATTTAGCTGTTTGTACTGATGGAGATATTCGACTGAATGTTGGAGAGAACTATGACTACATTCATGGGAACACTATGTATGATGACGTGTACTATGTGAATGGAGAAGGCACTGGTCTCACAAGAGGGAGAGTAGAGGTGTGTGATGGAGGAAGGTACGGGACTGTGTGCGACAACTCTTGGAGCAGCAGTGATGCCTCTGTCGTCTGCAGACAGTTGGGATTTTCTCCTCATGGTAGAAACTATGAACTACATTGATAATAATGATGATGATGATGTAACCATTGATATTTAGGAGCCATCCCTGTGGAAGACGGCACACTATTTCCTGACTCTTTTCGTCCAGTTGTGCACATGTCTCCAAACTGCTCAGGAAGTGAATTAAAGCTTGTAGACTGCAAGAAGCAATCACCTCTCTCATGCACTGGAAATGATGTAGTTTCTGTGGCATGTCAGAGTAAGTCCTGGGACTGATGGAAAAGTGCACAAGGAATCACCTCTTTTTAATATTGATACAGGCATGTCTACTGTGACTGGAAATTGTAGTGATGGTGAAGTCAGACTCGTTGGTGGAGGCAACAGCACTCTTGGAAGGGTGGAAGTGTGTTTCAATGATGCATGGGGGACTGTATGCAACACTAGGTTTGGAACAAGAGAGGCTCAGGTCATCTGCCGCCAACTAAACTTCCCCACTGATGGTGACTTTTGTCATTGATGCTGTGATATACTAGTGACTGGTGCTTCATATTGATAGGAGCTACACCTTTTTCGAGGGCTCATATGCGATTTGGTGTAGCCAGTGGACCGATCTTCCTTGAACATCTCTCATGCAGTGGTCAGGAAGGGAACATTCTGGACTGTCCACGAGGGGTCCTTGGACTCCATCAGTGTGACCACACCAGAGATGCAGGAGTACAGTGCTATGGTGTGTAGCTAACATCTACTCAATAGTGAAATCATTATTGATGGTTCATCTGCCCACCTCGTAGATGACAATCAGTGTTCTAGAGACAATGGTGGCTGTGAGCAGAACTGTATTAACTTGATACCAGGCTTTAACTGCACCTGTAATTCTGGATACACACTGAATGAAGATGGACTGCATTGTGATGGTATGCACAGAAACCATTGTATGAAGTTCTATCATAACTGCACATGTTATTCTGCAACGAATAGATATCGATGAATGTGCTCTAGGGAATGGTTCATGTGAGCACAGTTGTGTCAACACTGAAGGAAGTTACTTTTGTGGATGTGATGATGGATATGTCCTCTATGATGCCTTTAATTGTACTCGTAAGTAGAAGTAATGTCACTGGTTGCTCCATGGAATTGATGCACTGTCATTTTCTCAAGCCTGCTCCACTGGTGATGTTCGTCTGGTGAATGGAAGCAGACCTAGTGAGGGACGTGTTGAAGTGTGTTATAATGGAAGTTACTACACAGTCTGTGATGATTATTGGGATGAACTAGAGGCACAGGTTGTCTGCAGACAGTTAGGATATTCATCATCACCCGGTAAGCTGATGATCAATGGTGATAGTTATTCCTACCTATTACTTTGCAGAGGATAAGTGTGCTTTACTTATCTCCATAGCTTTATTCCTGTTAGAGGGGCTTAACACTAAATGACTAAAAAATGATATTGCTAACATACAGGTTCCCTACCTAGACGTGGAGCTTTGTATGGTGAAGGTTCTGGCATGATTCTCCTAGATGATCTCTCTTGTAATGGAAGTGAACCAAGTCTTATGAACTGTCACAGGAAAAATAATGTACAGCTGTTTGGATCCAACTGTGAGCACAGTGAAGATGCTGGAGTGACATGTCAATGTAAGTGGTAGATATCTCCAATAAGTTGTGTTTTTATAATTCTGTTTTACAGCTTTGTGTATTGATGGAGAAGCTAGACTAGCAGTTTCTGAGGATGCCAATTTCTTCTATCTTGGCCAAACCAGTTATGATTCTTTGTACTATGACAAGAATGGCCTGCGTGTAGGCAGAGTGGAGATTTGTGTTGGTGGGAGATATGGAACTGTGTGTGATGATATGTGGGATGAAAAAGAGGCAAGCGTTCTCTGCAGGCAACTTGGATTCTCTGAATATGGTGAGTGTGCCTTGGAGATTCATACTTATATTAAGCAGCCATTTATTTACAGGTGCTCTAGCAATCAGTGCAGACATCTTTAACGAGGGCGACAGTCCAAAGCTGTTGACTTCAATGAACTGTCTTGGAAATGAGAGTCATATCTCTCAATGTGGAAAATCTCTCTTTAGAGGAATAAGCTGCCCTACTTCTGGAGTCGTTTGTCAAGATCCAGCTACATCTGGTGATGATAGCTGTAATAACACTCAAGTCCGTTTGTCCCAGTATGTGGACACCTCGTCCACCAGAGAAGGCAGGGTTGAACTCTGCCTGAATAGAGCCTGGGGCACAGTCTGCAACACTCTGTTTGATCAATTGGATGCCCAAGTTGCTTGCTCTCAATTAACTGGTTTCTCAGGCCAAGGTAAGTATTATCCATGTCATAGTTGCATTAGACATACAGTCATGATGATGTAGGTGCCGAGGTTCTCCCTAATGGCTCACATGGAAGAGGTAGTGGTCCTATATATCTCTCTGATCTCAAGTGTGAAGGGAGGGAAAGAACTCTGCTGGAATGTCCCCGAACGCTGAACAGACCTGCTGGATTGGTGCAGTCATGTGACCACTCTCAAGATGTCGGAATAAGATGCCAAGGTAGGAATGCATCACATTTGTACATTCCAAGTTAAAATACTTATCTGGCTGTAGATATTGATGAATGTCTTATGAATAATGGAGGATGTGAACACAACTGTACAAATCTCGTTGGAAGTTACAATTGCTCTTGCTTTGATGGTTATATTCTTGACTTGGATGGACATCTATGCAATGGTTATAGATACCAATTCTTGTGCAGATTGACTATTACATATTTTGTTCACTAATTCAAACCAGACATTGATGAGTGTGAAGAAGGGCCTCACATGTGTACCTCCAATGCCACTTGTACCAACACCAAGGGAGGCTACAACTGTTCATGTGACGCTGGATACCATGGAGATGGGTTCTCTTGCAACAGTTAGTGATTGTACATTTACTTATGTTTAGGAGAAATCACTATTTCCTTGATAGATACTGATGAATGTTTGGATGGGATTGACAAGTGCCACTCTGATGCTGAGTGTTCTGATACTTATGGAAGCTATCTATGTGTGTGTCATGATGGATATGCAGGAGATGGATACAACTGCACCGGTACACAATATCGTAGCTTACATGTCTATACCTTTAATCATCATACACAACGTTAACTTCAAGTGTAACATGCAATTTCCAATTCAGTAGGCATTATCTACAGCATTCAACAACTACTTGATAATAAATAATAATCATTATAATTATTGTCACTTATAAACACCTAGTATTAAAGAGATAGAACATAAGTTAGCAACAGTGTTTCTAACATACAGGAGGTTTCTAAGTGCCCAACAGAAGGTTTCTAAGAGCATGGGCACTTAAAAACCTTGTCTTGTATCTATGGTTTCAATGTAGTTGTAAAAACAAGATTTGTTTTACTGCTATCGTTGGTGTACACTGCTGACAAGCCTGAGTAGCTGTTTCTAACTGCTGGCTTGCAAGATATATAGAGTCGAGAAAGTGATAGTTAATACTTGAAGTAGCTAGCTAGCTCTTAAAAAAAATTAAAAAATAAAAACAACAACAACAACAATAAATACAGTGGAGTTAGCTAACTTCTAATATAGTAAGTGATTTCTATGTTCTACATAAGTTAGTTCTACTAGCAGGATCTAAGCCTCAGGCCATAGTAACACCCTTGCTTTACTCTGGATGCTACAGCCTCAGGCCTGTTGGTTTCATTCTCTAAGGAAGCATTATGACTAGAATAAAAACTTCAGTATAATTATGATCATAATGTATATTCTGAATTAATGCAGATATTGATGAATGTTCTAAGCATACTGATAACTGTAATACTTCTACATCTTACTGTGTTAATACTATTGGTGGATTCAGATGTAACTGCTCAGATGGTTTCAGAGAAACTGATGATGGAGAGTGTTTATGTGAGACTATTCACACTATCACGGCAATAATGTAATACTTTTAACTATTCATTGAAATAGCAATTAATGAATGCAACGACAGTGCATTGCATGACTGTCATGAAGCTGCAAGCTGCATTGATACATTTGGTAGTTACAATTGCATTTGCAAACAAGGTTACTTTGGAGATGGAATGAATTGCACTGGTATGGAGCTACTAATTCAAAAATAAAATGATTAACTCTTTCCTCTACATCATCATAGATGTTGACGAATGTTCCAACAGTTCTTTGAACAACTGTCATGTGAATGCTTCCTGTGATAATTACATTGGCAGTTTCAACTGCAGTTGCAATGATGGTTTTGAAGGAGATGGAATTTTCTGTGATGACGTAGACGAGTGTCAAGTAAACACCTCAGAGTGTCATGAGCATGGAAACTGCCACAACATTGTAGGCAGCTATGATTGCTCCTGCTCACCTGGATATGAAGGAAATGGTTTTGAATGCTCAGGTGCATGCATGTATGCTTGATACAGTATAAAATTTATTACGTAATTCCTTCCAGATATTGATGAATGCTCCTACTTCCCTTGTATAAATGCTGAGTGTGCCAATATCAATGGAACCTACCACTGTATGCCATGTCATAATGGATTTCATAAGAATCAATCAGATCTAATTGGACCTTGCAGTAAGCAATATAAAATTCATCATAACATAATATAAAACGTGTAAAAATTAGCCTGTTCTGATGGAGATGTGCGCCTGATGAACAGTTCTGGTCCATCTACTAGCAATGGAGAAGGAAGAATTGAAGTGTGTTATAACAACTCCTACTGGACAGTGTGTGATGACAGATGGGACAGTCTTGATGCTGGAGTGATATGCAGACAACTGGGATATGCTTTCTCCTGTATGAGCATTATTCTCAGTCACTCAGTATACTATTCAATTAAACCTTTTGCTTTCTTTATTTCGTTTGCAGCATCTACACCTCTCTCAGCCACTACATTTAGTAATGAGTCCACAAGAAGCATCATCAGTGGAATTAGCTGTCAGGGAGTGGAAGAAAATCTATTTCAGTGTCATCATTCAGAAATTGCTCTACAATATTGTAATTTATCAGTAACTGCTGGAGTGGCATGCCAAAGTAAGACTTCAGTAAAAACCTATCATTTTCATACATGACAACAAACTCTCCACAGACTCTTGCATTGAGGGTGATGTTAAGTTGTTGGTGGCTCGTGATGTATTTGATGAATCTGACTATGGACACCTGGACATGATTACTAAGGGTAGAGTTAAAGTTTGTTCAGGAGGAAGGTATCAAGTTGTGTGTGGTGAAGCTTGGGACAGCAATGATGCAACAGTAGTGTGCAGACAACTTCACTACTCACAGTATGGTATGAATCATGGAAACTGCAAAACTGAGAAAATCTTACTAGGTAGCTTTATTATGATAATAGGTGCTGACTTTAAAGTTGCAAGGAATTTCAGCATAGGAACACACCTTCAAGTTTCTCAATCCTATTATAACTGCAATGGTTCAGAAAATATCCTCCATGAATGTCAGCAAGAAGCTGGTTGTTCATCTGAGCAAACTGCTGTCGTCATTTGCCAGAGTATGTAGTTATTAAATGATGACCACAATGAAATTTACCACCTTGTATAATTTAGCTGTTTGTACTGATGGAGATATTCGACTGAATGTTGGAGAAAACTATGAATACATTCATGAAAACACTATGAATGATGACGTGTACTATGTGAATGGAGAAGGCACTGGTCTCACAAGAGGGAGAGTAGAGGTGTGTGATGGAGGAAGGTACGGGACTGTGTGCGACAACTCTTGGAGCAGCAGTGATGCCTCTGTCGTCTGCAGACAGTTGGGATTTTCTCCTCATGGTAGAAACTATGAACTACATTGATAATAATGATGATGTAACCATTGATATTTAGGAGCCATCCCTGTGGAAGACGGCACACTATTTCCTGACTCTTTTCGTCCAGTTGTGCACATGTCTCCAAACTGCTCAGGAAGTGAATTAAAGCTTATAGACTGCAAGAAGCAATCACCTCTCTCGTGCACTGGAAATGATGTAGTTTCTGTGGCATGTCAGAGTAAGTCCTGGGACTGATGGAAAAGTGCACATGGAATTACCTCTTTTAAATATTGATACAGGCATGTCCACTGTGACTGGAAATTGTAGTGATGGTGAAGTCAGACTCGTTGGTGGAGGCAACAGCACTCTTGGAAGGGTGGAAGTGTGCTTGAATGATGCATGGGGGACTGTGTGCAACACTAGGTTTGGAACAAGAGAGGCTCAGGTCATCTGCCGCCAACTGAACTTTCCCACTGATGGTGACTTTTTAATAGATGTCATTTATGCTGTGATATACTAGTGACTGGTGCTTCATATTGATAGGAGCTACACCTTTTTCGAGGGCTCATATACGATTTGGTGTAGCCAGTGGACCGATCTTCCTTGAACATCTCTCATGCAGTGGTCAGGAAGGGAACATTCTGGACTGTCCACGAGGGGTCCTTGGACTCCATCAGTGTGACCACACCAGAGATGCAGGAGTACAGTGCTATGGTGCATAGCTAACATCTACTCATAGTGAAATCATTATTGATGGTTCATCTGCCCACCTCGTAGATGACAATCAGTGTTCTAGAGACAATGGTGGCTGTGAGCAGAACTGTGTTAACTTAATACCAGGGTTTAACTGCACCTGTAATTCTGGATACACACTGAATGAAGATGGACTACATTGTGATGGTATGCACAGAAACCAGTGTATGAAGTTCTGATATAACTGTACATGTTATTCTGCAATGCAGATATCGATGAATGCGCTGTGGGGAATGGTTCATGTGAGCACAGTTGTGTCAACACTGAAGGAAGTTACTTTTGTGGATGTGATGATGGATATGTCCTCTATGATGCCTTTAATTGTACTCGTAAGTAGAAGTAATGTCACTGGTTGCTCCATGGAATTGATGCAATGTCATTTTCTCCAGCCTGCTCCACTGGTGATGTTCGTCTGGTGAATGGAAGCAGACCTAGTGAGGGACGTGTTGAAGTGTGTTATAATGGAAGTTACTACACAGTTTGTGATGATTATTGGGATGAACTAGAGGCACAGGTTGTCTGCAGACAGTTAGGATATTCATCATCACCCGGTAAGCTGATGATTAATGGTGATCCTGTTAGAGGGACTTAATATTCCCAACATATAGGTTCCCTACCTAGATGTGAAGCTCTGTATGGTGAAGGTTCTGGCATGATTCTCCTGGATGATCTCTCTTGTAATGGAAGTGAACCAAGTCTCATGAACTGTCACAGAAAAAACAATGCACAGCTGTTTGGATCCAACTGTGAGCACAGTGAAGATGCTGGAGTGACATGTCAATGTAAGTGGTAGATATCTCCAATAAGTTGTGTTTTTATAATTCTGTTTTACAGCTTTGTGTATTGATGGAGAAGCTAGACTAGCAGTTTCTGAGGATGCCAATTTCTTCTATCTTGGCCAAACCAGTTATGATTCTTTGTACTATGACAAGAATGGCCTGCGTGTAGGCAGAGTGGAGATTTGTGTTGGTGGGAGATATGGAACTGTGTGTGATGATATGTGGGATGAAAAAGAGGCAAGCGTTCTCTGCAGGCAACTGGGATTCTCTGAATATGGTGAGTGTTCCTTGGAGATTCATACTTATATTAAGCAGCCATTTATTTACAGGTGCTCTAGCAATCAGTGCAGACATCTTTAACGAGGGAGACAGTCCAAAGCTGTTGACTTCAATGAACTGTCTTGGAAATGAGAGTCATATCTCTCAATGTGGAAAATCTCTCTTTAGAGGAATAAGCTGCCCTACTTCTGGAGTCGTTTGTCAAGATCCAGCTACATCTGGTGATGATAGCTGTAATAACACTCAAGTCCGTTTGTCCCAGTATGTGGACGCCTCGTCCACCAGAGAAGGCAGGGTTGAACTCTGCCTGAATAGAGCCTGGGGCACAGTCTGCAACACTCTGTTTGATCAATTGGATGCCCAAGTCGCTTGCTCTCAATTAACTGGTTTCTCAGGCCAAGGTAAGTATTGTCCATGTCATAGTTGCATTAGACATACAGTCGTGATGATGTAGGTGCCAAGATTCTCCCTAATGGCTCACATGGAAGAGGTAGTGGTCCTATATATCTCTCTGATCTCAAGTGTGAAGGGAGGGAAAGAACTCTGCTGGAATGTCCCCGAACGCTGAACAGACCTGCTGGATTGGTGCAGTCATGTGACCACTCTCAAGATGTCGGAATAAGATGCCAAGGTAGGAATGCATCACATTTGTACATTCCAAGTTAAAATACTTATCTGGCTGCAGATATTGATGAATGTCTTATGAATAATGGAGGATGTGAACACAACTGTACAAATCTCGTTGGAAGTTACAACTGCTCATGTGTTGAAGGTTATGCACTACATTTGGATGGACATTTATGCAATGGTGAGAGTGAATAATAGTATGTGTCATTTTATTCATAATTGCATTGCATTGATAGATATTGATGAATGCGAAGAAGGGCTTCACATGTGTGCCTCCAATGCCACTTGTACCAACACTGAGGGAGGCTACAACTGCTCATGTGACACTGGATACCATGGAGATGGTTTCAATTGCAACAGTAAGTAAACTAAAAAATGAATATACTAAGTTACCTTGATAACTTTTTTATAGATACTGATGAATGCTTGGATGGGATTGACAAGTGCCACACTGATGCCGAGTGTTCTGATACTGATGGAAGCTATCTATGTGTGTGTCATGATGGATATGCAGGAGATGGATACAACTGCACTGGTACATTAGACTTACCTGTTGATATAATATAAGTGAACACAGTATGCATGTATCCTAACTACAGCTATTGTTTTGTCATAAATGATCATTTTTCTGAATGCAGATATTGATGAGTGCTCTACGCATACTGATAACTGTAATACTTCTACATCTTACTGTGTTAATACTATTGGTGGATTCAGATGTGACTGCTCAGATGGTTTCAGAGAAACTGATGATGGAGAGTGTTTATGTGAGACTATTCACACTATCATGGCAATAATGTAATACTTTTAACTATTCATTGAAATAGCAATTAATGAATGCAACGACAGTGCATTGCATGACTGTCATGAAGCTGCAAACTGCATTGATACATTTGGTAGTTACAATTGCATTTGCAAACAAGGTTACTTTGGAGATGGAATGAATTGCACTGGTATGGAGCTACTAATTCAAAAATAAAATGATTAACTCTTTCCTCTACATCATCATAGATGTTGACGAATGTTCCAACAGTTCTTTGAACAACTGTCATGTGAATGCTTCCTGTGATAATTACATTGGCAGTTTCAACTGCAGTTGCAATGATGGTTTTGAAGGAGATGGAATTTTCTGTGATGACGTAGACGAGTGTCAAGTAAACACCTCAGAGTGTCATGAGCATGGAAACTGCCACAACATTGTAGGCAGCTATGATTGCTCCTGCTCACCTGGATATGAAGGAAATGGTTTTGAATGCTCAGGTGCATGCATGTGTGCTTGATACAGTATAAAATCTATTACATGAAATGCTGTAATTCCTTTCAGATATTGATGAATGCTCCTACTTCCCTTGTATAAATGCTGAGTGTGCCAATATCAATGGAACCTACCACTGTATGCCATGTCATAATGGATTTCATAAGAATCAATCAGATCTAATTGGACCTTGCGGTAAGCAATGCAAAATTCATCATAACATGATACAAAAACGTGTAAAAATTAGCCTGTTCTGATGGAGATGTGCGCCTGATGAACAGTTTTGGTCCATCTACTAGCAATGGAGAAGGAAGAATTGAAGTGTGTTATAACAACTCCTACTGGACAGTGTGTGATGACAGATGGGACAGTCTCGATGCTGGAGTGATATGCAGACAGCTAGGATACAGCTTTCATGGTAAAAATTCAATAAATAAATTTCTATTACTGATTCCTTCGTTCAAAATTAGATGCAATTCCTTACCACTTAAGTTACTTTGGCAATGTTTCTACTCCAATTCTTCTGGATAATATCAACTGCAACGGCTTGGAAACAAACCTCCTGCAATGTGCACACAATGGACTGGGAATACACAATTGTGATTCTTCTCAAACTGCAGGGATTCAATGTGAAGGTGACTTATATTTTCCTAGTATTGATTGTAATCATTTTATCTAAATTATTAGGATCATGTAATGAAGGCCATATACGACTGCTGACATCAACAGAGAGCAAAGACTATATTAGGGATGGAGAATTTGATGATCTCAGGGTTGGCAGGGTTGAAATATGTATAGATGAAAGGTATCATACAGTTTGTGATGATTCCTGGGACAACAAAGATGCCTCTGTGGTGTGCAGACAACTAGGATTATCTCCATTTGGTATGAAGTTGAATGATGATGAGAACACAGCTTATTGATAATCCTTTAAATCTCTAAACAGGAGCACTTGCCATAACTGGTGGTTTGTATGATGCTAGTGCTGATACATCGATTGCTCTGATTGAAGTTGAATGTGGAGGCCATGAAAACAACTTACTGAGTTGTCCATCACTGCAATCATCAAACTGTTCAACTCAAGAAAATGCTGTTGTTATCTGTCAAAGTGGGTAGTTATTTCAGTGTGAATTAACTCTTCATATAATTATTTGATGATATTTTCATAGCTCTAGACACAGAGTTTAGTGATTGTACTGATGGTGACATTCGTCTGAGGAATGGAACTAACTTCCTGGAGGGTAGAGTGGAAATCTGTATCAACAAAGCCTGGGGCACAATATGTGATAATGGTTTCAGTGTCGGAGATGCTAGAGCTGTGTGTAACCACCTTAAAGTTCCTTTTTCATGTATGAAGTTATGGAGTTTTGAATCATGTGCCGATAACTGTCTTCTATGATATTACAGATGCAGAAGTATATCCCAATCCTGTATTTGGATATGGAATGGGACCAATATACTTTGACAGAGTGCAATGTTTGGGGAGTGAATCTGATATACTATTACAATGTGGATCTAATTATTTTCATAGTTGTTCCCATTATAATGATGTATCCATCAGTTGCAAAGGTACTTCAAAGGGTATTTAGTGATCATTTCTGAGGCAGTCCATTATTACATTCTTGATCATCACCTTATTTTCTTCTCTTTTTCTGCCTCACAGACATTGACGAGTGCTCAGTAAACAATGGGAACTGTAGTGACATTTGTGTGAATGACATTCCCTACCACCACTGTGAGTGTGAAGATGGAGATGAACTGGACCCAACTGGATTCACTTGCATCCACAATGTGCAGTGTTCTGGCAATGGAACCAACTTCACTTGCTCCTGTCTACCTGGTTATGAGGATACCACCACAGGTCAAGCATACAACTGCACTGGTAAATCAATGACACTACACTAATATCATGCTCGTTAGATAGATAATTATTTCGATTCAGATATAAATGAGTGTGACCAAGGATTAATTTCATGTCATGCTCACTCTCATTGTGTCAATGATGTAGGAGATTATCATTGTATTTGTAATAATGGTTTTATCAGAAATGGATCTAGTTGCTGTAAGTTACTAAGGATCAAGCTTCATAGTAAGAAAAACATATCTTATGCACAGATTGTAGTGATGGTGACTTGAGACTTATGAATGGTACAACAGCGTCAGAAGGTCGTGTGGAAATGTGTGTGAACAACAGCTATGGCACCATCTGTGATAGTCAGTGGGATATCCTCGATGCCAGAGTCACTTGTAGACAACTTGGTTTTTCAGATACTAGTAGGTCCTTGCCTACAAACATCTTTAATGGTAGATATTAAATAATCTTCTAACAGACGTCACTGCTCTAAGACTATCAGTATTTGGTGAGGGAAATGGACAAATCTTCTTGAGTCACCTGCTCTGTAATGGTAGTGAAATGGCACTGCACCGGTGCTCTTCTAGAGTTGGAAGTGAATGCAATAGTCATAAAACAGCTGGAGTGAGATGTGAAGGTAGAATTCTTCTGTTGTGATTCCTGTAATTTTATTTCTTCTTCTTTAGCCTCTTGCAGTGATGGTGATGTGCGACTGCTTGTTGGAGATGACTACGAGTTCTACAAGGGGGAGACTCAATATGATAAGGAATACTATGACCAAAATAGACTGTTAACCGGAAGAGTTGAAGTGTGTGTCAGAGGAAGACATGGGACTGTATGTGATGACTACTGGGACAATCAAGATGCTTCTGTAGTCTGCAGACAATTGGGATTTTCTCCGTATGGTGAGACTAATTCTAAATGTGTATGTGTTGACACTATGATATAACTGATCCAGGAGCCATTGCATTAACTGATCAACTATTTGCTGATGAACATGCAAATTTGCTCATTAGAGATATATACTGCAATGGATCAGAAGATTCTATTCTTGATTGCAAGCATAATGTACTACTTGAAACTCAATGTGGCTCCTTTGATGATGCGGGTGTTGTATGTCAAGGTACAATAGAGACCAATAACTCCATTTTTTTAAATTTCACAGAGAAATATTGCACATAGCTTCTTCAACTTTACTTGGAGATTGTATCAGTGGAGAAGTCAGACTCATAGGAGGTCATGATGATGAAAGACTAGGGACGAGAGAAGGAAGACTTCAAATCTGTTTCAACAATGCCTGGGGTACAGTATGCAATGCATCTTTTGGTATCCCTGATGCAATGGTTGCTTGCAATCAGTTGAGAGGATTTGATAACACAGGTAAGAAGAAGAAAGTAGTGATGAAATTGTACAGAGCTACAAGGTTTCTAATTCAGTGGCTGAAGTCATTTCTGGGACATCCATAGTCTTTTCTGGACCTATCTTTTTGGATCAGCTCTTGTGCTCAACATCTGATATGACCCTTCAAGACTGCAGACGTGGGATTCGTGGTGTAGGACTAACACTATGTGATCATGCCCAAGATGTCTGGGTGAGATGCAGTGGTAAGCTTATCCAACTGATCTCTAGTATTCTTAAATTTGTATTTCCCCCCTCTGTGATCAGATATAAATGAGTGTGTTTTTGATAATGGAGGCTGTGAACACTATTGTACTAACTCTGTTGGCAGTTTCAACTGCTCTTGTAAAGATGGCTACAACCTGCATGAAAATCTCAAAAATTGTACAAGTAAGTCTCATGCAATTAATTTTATATGTTCAACCATGATAAGTTCCCCTTGATGTAGACATTGATGAGTGCACTATGAATACACACTCATGTGATGATAATGCTCATTGTTTGGATACAAATGGAAGCTTTACCTGCTCATGTTTTCGTGGATTTAAAGGGAATGGTTCTATAAGGCAGTGTGAAGGTATTAATAGTAATGCTAGACTCCACTCTCTAGATAGTGACCCAATATAAACGTCTACGAGATTTTAGAGACACCTTGTGTTCGGGCAGCAATCGGTTCAATGTCTGTTACTATTGCAACCACATTTGGTTCTCAAAACCTCATGGGTGTTTATACTAGATCTCTAACTAGCATAGAAGTGATCAGCCACTGTCTATCATTCAGATACCTGACAATAATATGATGCATTATGATATAACAGTGACCTTGATAAAATTTTCTATCACATGTTAGACATCAACGAGTGTGAGGAGGGTACAGACAGCTGCCACATCAATGCATCCTGTTCGAATACCAATGGAAGTTTTGCCTGTTCTTGTGCTGAAGGATTTTCTGGAGATGGAATGATATGCACTAGTATGTTTAATATCTATTATTATGATAGCAACAGTATTACTGCTCAACTGTTTCAGATATCAATGAATGCCTGCACAGTCCATGTCATGATAATGCGACTTGCACAGATGCTACTGGAAGTTTTGATTGTTCATGTAATAATGGTTTTGATGGAAATAGCACTGTTTGCTTTGATATCAATGAATGTTTAAACAATCTATCATTATGTGACTTGAATTCAATGTGCGTGAATACAATGGGAAATTACACATGCCATTGCAATGAGGGTTATGAAGGAGATGGCTTTACTTGCAATGGTATGATCATAATGATATTCTGGATAATTATTATGTTTTGGGCATTTCCAGATATTAATGAATGTGATAAAGAATCAAATTGTCTCAATGCTGAGTGCATGAACATTAATGGAAGTTACATTTGTAATCCTTGTCATCCTGGATTCTTGAAGAATCATACTCTCAGCTTGCAATCTTCATGTGGTATGTTAATTTATATGACCAGTATATTGCTAGCTAATCACATCCTCTACATAGTGTGCTCTGATGGAGATGTTCGCCTGATGAACAGTTCTGGTCCATCTACTAGCAGTGGAGAAGGAAGAGTTGAAGTGTGTTATAACAACTCCTACTGGACAGTGTGTGATGACAGATGGGACAAACGTGATGCAGGAGTGGTCTGCAGACAGCTGGGATTCAATTTTGAAAGTAAACACAGCGATAATTATTAGTACATGAGCACTTCAGATTCTATTCAATATACACTAGATTCTATTCCAATACGCTATGGAAATGGATCAGGTTTAATCTTATTGGATAATGTTCTTTGTCGGGGTGGAGAGGCTGACTTACTTCACTGTGACCACAATGGAATTCAAATTCATAACTGCGACTCCTCAGAGACAGCTGGAGTTTTCTGTGAAGGTAAAGTGTCCAGGTTGTTTCAGGTCTCCCTAAAAGAGAATCCTAACACCATAGGTCATTGCTTGGAAGGGAGCATTCGTCTGCTGAGATCTAGTGAAGACAGAGATTATCAGAGTGATCAGGAGGAAGATGATGTGATGTCAGGAAGAGTGGAGGTGTGTGTTGGAGGAAGGTATGGTACCGTGTGTGATGATGACTCCTGGGACAACAAGGATGCTTCTGTTGTCTGCAAACAGCAAGGATTTTCACGATATGGTATGACTATTGTGATATTGCATCAAATTTGAGTTCATTCAATACCATTGGATTAGGTTCTATTGCAAGTGGTGGAGGAATTTTTAGTGATCCCACCACTACTCATTCTATCCTGGGAAATATCCACTGTACTGGTCAAGAAAATGCCCTGCTAAACTGCTCTCATGCTCAAACTTCAAGCTGCTTTTCTCAAGAAAATGCAGTAGTATTTTGCCAAGGTAGAGTTACTAGATGTGCACAATTGCTCCACTAAAGTTTGTTATACTTATGTAGATCAAATCACTCAATCAAATATGTGCACTGATGGGGAAGTTCGACTTGTTGGAGGTAGCAATCAACTAGAAGGCAGAGTAGAAATCTGTATTAACAAAGCATGGGGCACAGTTTGTGATAATGGATTCAACCAGGAAGATGCTGTCATCATTTGTGATCAATTAAAAGTACCATATGAAAGTGAGCCACATGTGCTGCATGAATTACTTAGCATGAGTTATTTCATATTCAATAGGAGCAGAGGCCATTCCAGGCTCTCATTTTGGTTCTGGAACTGGGCCTATTTTTATCAATAAGTTAGAATGTACTGGATTGGAAAGAAATATTTTAGAGTGCAGGTCAAATTTTGAAATTCAGCAATGTTCTCACTTGGATGATGCTTCAGTACATTGCATTGGTAGGAGAATTTTTGTGATTTAATTTCTTATTAACTCTAAATATTTCATGGTAGACATTGACGAGTGCTCAGTAAACAATGGGAACTGCAGTGACATTTGTGTGAATGACATTCCCTACCACCACTGTGAATGTGAAGATGGAGATGAACTGGACCCAACTGGATTCACTTGCATCCATAATGTGGAGTGTTCTGGTAATAGAACCAACTTCACTTGCTCTTGTCTACCTGGTTATGAGGACACCACCACAGGCCAAGCATACAACTGCACAGGTAATCATGTGCATGAAGATGCTTCAATGGAATCGATACCTTTTTCTTACTCATAGATATCAATGAATGCAACCTGACTCTACATAGCTGCACTGAAAACTCTCACTGTGTCAACAATGATGGAGGATTCACATGCCCTTGTAATCAAGGATACTACAAAAAATCAAATAATTCAAGCTGCTGTAAGCAAAATTGTTTTGTTTTGTTGTTATTTTTGTGTTTTTGTTTTTTATTGTTGTTGTTTTTTTTATGTGGTATGCATTTTTTCTTTTTTCTTTTTTTAATAGCATGTAATGATGGGGATCTAATCTTAATGGATGGAGCTACTGAAATGGAAGGTCGTATTGAAATTTGCATTAACAACAGTTATGGAAGTATTTGTAATAATCGTTGGGATGTACTTGATGCTACAGTTGCTTGCAAGCAACTAGAATTTTCTAGTATAAGTAAGATATCTGATTATCAAATTTTGGAATAGAGCAATGATAAATTATTTAAATGCAACAGATGCAACTATAAACTTCTTTGTAATGGGATCTGGACCTATACTGCTGAGTGGATTATTATGTAATGGTTCTGAAGATACTCTGTTAGCATGTGAAAGAAGTCGTACTCCTGAATCATGTGATCATTCCATGGATGCTGGAATAAGATGTGAAGGTGAAATAACAAGTGATGTTTAAGCTTTAAATTATTCACTATGATGTATAGCCTCTTGCAGTAGTGGTGATGTTCGACTGCTCATTGGTGATAACTACGAATACTATCTAGGAAACACAGCCCTTGATGACCATTATTATGACAGAGATAGATTACTGACAGGAAGAGTAGAAGTTTGTATCGGTGGGAGGTATGGCACAGTATGCGACGACTTCTGGGACAATCATGATGCATCTGTAGTTTGTAGGCAGTTAGGATTTTCAGCTTATGGTGAGATGAGACCGACTATTTGGACAATAGTTATTGTATGTGCCTCCTACTACATCTTTCAGGTGCAATTGCTTTAACCAACCAAGTGTTCTCTGATCCACAAGCTAACTTAGTTTTGAGGGATGTGACCTGTAATGGTTCCGAGTCTTCACTCCTTGACTGTGAACACAACCAACTAGGAGAGGTATTTTGCAGTGCTTTGGATGATGCAGGTGTTGTGTGTCAAGGTAATGTGCTATACTCAGTAACACTAATAATTATTTTCTACTTCATTACTCTGTAGGCTTCAGTGTTTCATATGGGAACTGTGCTGATGGGGATCTGCGTTTAGAAGGAGGCCAAATTAATAATACTGAGGGAACCAAAGATGGCAGGCTTGAACTTTGTATCAATAATGCCTGGGGAACTATTTGTAATAATTCCTTCAATGTTCCTGATGCTAGAGTTGCCTGCAAACAGCTCACAGGATTCACGCAGGAAGGTGCTGGTAGTCAATTGTTTATTTATGTCATGTTTTTTATCTTTCTACATTAGTAGCTAGAGATTATGCAAATAAATTTCATATCTGACTAGGTGCTGAGGTCGTAGAGCCAAGATCTTTCATATCTCATGGACCAATATTTTTGGATCAACTGTACTGTGAGGATACAAACTATATGCTTCAAGACTGCAATAGAGGGATTGTAGCTACTGGCCTTACTGCATGTCAACACATTCAAGATGTCTGGATCATGTGCAGAGGTATGATTCATCTTTGTCGCCACCCATACAACCCCTGTACGATATGATTATGTTATTCAAGATGTTGATGAATGCCATACATCAAATGGTGGCTGTGAGCATCTATGTAATAATACAATTGGAAGTTTCAAATGTGACTGTGACAATGGCTACAAACTTGATGCCAATTCTTTAAATTGTTCTGGTAAACATAATAATCTCCTCTTTAGATCATTGTAGTAGTTGAAGCTGTAAATTTGCAGATGTCAATGAATGTGATTTGAATGTGGATGATTGTGACATCAATGCTTTCTGTGTCAACACTGATGGAAGTTATAACTGCCACTGTTTGCCTGGTTTCAGAGGAGATGGAAGGAATGGCTCCTGCAATGGTAGCTATTTAATGGTACTCAACCCCATACTTTGACATCACTCTGATTCACCTCCAGATACTGATGAATGTCTAGAGGATTCCCACAGCTGCCATACCAATGCCACTTGCCATAATGACATTGGTAACTACACTTGTGAATGCTACGCTGGATTCATAGGAGATGGTTATTCTTGTGAAAGTAAATACATCAATAGTCAAATGTTAAAGTAATCTTGCAATTACTTTGTTGCTGTTATGTGTAGATATTAATGAGTGTTCTAATGCAAGGCTCCATAACTGCCATGAGCATGCCAACTGCAGCGATAATGTGGGAAGTTTTGAATGTGAATGTTTCACAGGCTTTAGAGGAAATGGAACATCCTGTGCTGATATTGATGAGTGTTTGGAAAATATTTCTGAGTGCCATCCATTTGCCTTGTGTAATAATACAATTGGCAACTATCAGTGTGCATGTCAATCTGGATTTGAAGGCAATGGGAATATATGTGAAGGTATATAACTGACTTACAGGTACAATATCCTGAATTTAATATTTCTTATTCCAGATATTGATGAGTGTGCTTTGATTGACCCATGCACAAATGCTGACTGTTTCAATTTGCTTGGGAATTATACCTGTGGGCACTGTCATCATGGATTCATTCGACAAGATAACAGCACAGATTCAATCCTACCTTGCTGTAAGCTCAAGAGATTATGTAGTGAATTAACATACAATGATAATGAACCTTATCTGCTTTGATAGATTGCTATGATGGAGATATTCGACTTATGAATGGCTCTATACCATCTGCTAGCAATAGAGAAGGACGTGTGGAAGTGTGTTACAACAACTCCTACTGGACAGTATGTGATGATCGATGGGACAGTCTTGATGCTGGAGTGGTGTGTAGGCAACTGGGATTCTTAGCACCAGGTTGGAATTCATTTTTATTTTCACACCTCCACTTTATACCATTGGATTCTTCAACAGAATCTGTACCAATACGAAACAGTATGTACGGAAGTGGATCTGTTTCTATCCTTCTTGATAATGTACTCTGCCATGGCAAGGAAGACACATTACTCAAATGCCAGGCCAATCCTGTGGGAGTTCATGATTGTAATCAAAATGAAATAGCTGGAGTCATTTGTGAAGGTATATGCCGATTATTATGACCAAAAACATCAATAACTTTTGTGTTTCACTTCACATACATAATGTTTCACTTTCTCAATAGGGCAATGTATCAGAGGTAGTGTACGACTAATGAAATCAACTGCTATATTGGACTATATCAGTGAAGAGGACTTCAATGAACTACTGATGGGTAGAGTAGAAGTCTGCCTGGGAGAAAGATATGGGACTGTATGTAGTGATTCTTGGGACAACCATGATGCTTCTGTACTCTGCAGACAACTAGGATTCTCACCTTTTGGTAAGTAAATCATTCAACCTATGTAATGCTCATAATTATCATTAAATACAGGAGCTTTTTCCGTACCTGGAGGATTATTCAGTGCTCCTGCTGCAACAACTCAAGTGCTCTCTAATATCACTTGCAATGGCTATGAAAAAGACATTTTAGAATGTTCCGTGGAATATTCCAATGAGTGCAGATCTCAAGAAAATGCTGTGGCATTTTGTCAAGGTATAGCTCAATGATAAAGATACTATTCATTCACTTTTTTTACTTGATAGATCATGATACAGAGCTTAGCAATTGCTCTGATGGAGATATTCGTCTGGTTGGAGGCACTAACCCTCTGGAGGGTAGAGTGGAAGTCTGTATCAATAAAGCTTGGGGCACAATATGTGATGTTGGATTTAGCACTGAGGATGCCACAGTAATCTGCAACCTGCTTGGAGTTCCCTACAGAAGTAAGTCTGCATGTGTGAAATGTTAATGGAATATTAATGATACTTCTTCTCATGATAGATGCAGTTCCACTTACTGAAGAATATTTTGGATCCGGAACTGGACCTATCTTTCTAAATAGACTATCGTGTGCTGGTAGTGAGACCGATATATTGGAATGCAACTCTAATCCTATCACTTCTTCATGTACTCATTTGAAGGATGCTTTAGTGAGGTGCACTGGTAAGAATTCCAATGCTGTTATTATAAGTACATTTCTAAATCCATTAATCTATAATTACAGACATTGACGAGTGTTCAGTAAACAATGGGAACTGTAGTGACATTTGTGTGAATGACATTCCCTACCACCACTGTGAATGTGAAGATGGAGATGAACTGGACCCAACTGGATTCACTTGCATCCACAATGTGCAGTGTTCTGGCAATGGAACCAACTTCACTTGTTCTTGTCTACCTGGTTATGAGGACACCACCACAGGCCAAGCATACAACTGCACTGGTAGTATTATGCAGTTGCTAATTCATCAAAATAATCTTTTATATAACTTTGCAGATGTAGATGAGTGTTCTTCAGACAGTGCTAACTGTACAGAACACTCTCACTGCATAAATACTAACGGAAGTTATGTCTGTAACTGTGATAGTGGTTATTATAGAAATCAATCCAACTGCTGTAAGTGTTGTTTATTTATATTTATATAGTTTATTTTCCCTATGCATAGTGTGTAACTATGGAGACCTACAACTAGTGGGTGGAAATGAGATTGAAGGTCTTGTTGAAGTGTGCCATAACAATACCTATGTGTCTATTTGTCACTCCAAGTGGGATGTACTTGATGGCAGAGTGGCTTGTCAACAACTTGGATATGCAAGGACTAGTAATAATTATTCCTATCCTGCTTGCAGAATAATGACAGCATATTGTTGCTATACTCTACAGATATAACTGTGTACAGCCAAGAAAGTACAGAGGCAGTATCTGGTTTCAGGGACTTTGTCTGCAATGGAAACGAATCTTTTCTAGTGGACTGTAAACATGATACAGTTGCATTGTGTGAACCATTGAGAACTGCAGGAGTGAGATGCAGTGGTGAATTAGCTTGATAGTAATACTGGTAGCAACTGAATTTACCCTTCTGTATCTCTAAATTTCAGCATCATGCAGCGAAGGAGAGGTTAGATTGCTGGTTGGTGGCAATTACGAGTTTTATCTTGGAGAAGCTGCCTTTGGTGATAGTATATACGGCAGTTCTGGCTTGAGGGCAGGAAGGGTTGAAGTCTGCATTAGAGGAAGATATGGGACTGTGTGTGATAACTACTGGGAAAATCAGGATGCATCTGTAGTTTGCCAGCAACTTGGATTCTCTAGATATGGCAAGTTCTAATATTATTTACAGCTAGGGAATAGACTTATTCTTTCCTTCTGTAGGTGCTATTGCATTAACTGATCAGCAGTTCAGTGAGCAATACAGAAATATACTTCTCCATGATTTGCACTGTAATGGTTCTGAAATGAACATACTTGATTGCAAGCACAATACCATATTAAAAGAAACATGTGGGCCTTTGGAAGATGCAGGAATTGTGTGTCAAGGTACTTCATATTATTTCATTACTTATCCATGATATCAAGATTTTGATTTTTTTAGATACTGATACACAGCATTTTGACTGTAATGATGGAGAACTGAGGCTTGAAGGTGGAGTTGATAACGCCATTGCTAGAACTGGAAGACTGGAGATTTGTTTTAATCAAGCATGGGGGACAGTCTGCAACACATCCTTCAGTGTTCCTGATGCCATAATTGCATGTAGTCAATTGATAGGTTTTGAAAGTGAAGGTAATATACCTCTTACTGCACAATATTAACTCTACATATGGAATGTACCTCTCAGGAGTGGAGATTTTAAGTCCTGTTTCAACCTTGAACTCTGGACCAATATATCTGGACGAGTTATTTTGTACGAAACATGATGTTGCCCTTCAGGACTGCAAGAAAGGAATTCATGGCCTGGGCTTAACTACATGTAACCATGACCAAGATGTTTGGCTCAAATGCAATGGTATTTGAATCCTAAAGAAACAATAATTATGACCTCAATGGTGTGTTTTTCATCATACAGATATTGATGAGTGCTCTACTCTAAATGGAGGATGTGAACACAATTGCAGCAACACTATAGGTAGTTACAAATGTAGTTGTTGGAATGGATACTCTCTGGATGAAAACAATCTTAACTGTTCCAGTAAGTTCTTCAGCTATGATATTATATTCATGACTCTGCTTTGATATCATTATTCTAGATATCAATGAATGCCAGCTTGGAATTCACAACTGTGATGAAAATGCCCTCTGTTCTGACACTGAAGGTAGCTTTGTATGCACTTGTACAGAGGGATATGAAGGCAATGGAACCATAGAACACTGCTACGGTATGTATTACTATCACATAATATATATTTCATCATCATCTGGCTATCAATTTTATTGAAGATATTGACGAGTGTTTGAGTGCAACTCACAATTGCCATGCTAATGCAAGATGTTCCAATACAGTTGGAAACTATACATGCCTCTGTACTGATGGCTATGAAGGCAATGGAGTCCACTGTCAAAGTATGTCATTTAGTACCTCACAAAGAATCATATATTCAGTCCAAAATAAATGAATTTGTATGTAGATATAAATGAATGCTCTGATGAAGGACTGCACAATTGTCATGAAAGAGCAATTTGTGATGATACAAATGGAGGCTTCAACTGTACATGTATTGATGGCTTTGAAGGAAATGGAACCATTTGTGATGGTTAGATAACAGCCCAATAGCCAGTTATACCTTTCCTTTTACAACTCAACCTATACTCCAGATATAAATGAATGTTTGACAAATCTCTATGCGTGTGACTTTAATGCCAACTGTACTAACACTCTTGGAAACTACTCTTGCATGTGTGATCAGGGTTATGATGGAGATGGATTTTCATGTCAAGGTGAGAATATAATTATAATCCCCAGTACATTCTGGATGACCTATATATCTCGACAGACATTGATGAATGTCAGCTTGGTGCACTGTGCAAGAACTCTGACTGTATCAACTTAAATGGGACCTACACTTGTGGAACCTGTTATTATGGATTCAGAAGAACTAGAATTGACCAGTCTCAAGAACCTTGCTGTAAGTTTGCAAGTATATTCATTACTGTCTCAATGATGACTGTGATATTTAGTATGCTCTGATGGAGAGGTTCAGCTCATGAATGGATCAGTACCTTCTACTAGTAGTAATGAAGGTCGGGTGGAATTATGTTTCAACAATTCATACTGGACAGTGTGTGATGATCGGTGGGATAGTATTGATGCAGGAGTGGTCTGCAGACAGTTAAGATACTCTTTTATGGGTGAGGCTAATAATCTGATGTGATCATACATTCGATCAATAATTATAACCAACTCTAGATGCTTTCCCAATCAAGAAGAGTGCTTATGGTAATTCAACCGCTCCCATTCTTTTGGACAATGTCCATTGTCAGAAAGGAGACAGTAATCTCCTCACATGTGCTCACAACGGTATTGGAGTACATAATTGCAATGATCAAGAAACTGCTGGAGTTATCTGTGATGGTACAATGAGTGTTATTATTATTAGCATCCTATTCATGATGACATCATCACTGTTACAGGAGCGTGTATTGAAGGAACTGTTAGACTACTGACATCATCTGAGATTACTGACTATGTTGGTAACAGGCATTTGGATGACCTAACAATGGGAAGAGTTGAAGTGTGTGTTGGAGGGAGGTATGGGACCATGTGTGATGACTCGTGGGACAACAAGGATGCCTCTGTAGTCTGTAGACAACTGGGACTATCACCTTATGGTGGGTAATACGTAATTACTGTACAATAAATGCACAAATAATCATCATGATATATTATAGGTGCTATTGCTCGTACTGGTGGTGTTTTCAGCACTGGTGCCTCTGCCAATAGCTTTGTGATATCCAATATTAGATGCAGTGGCATAGAACAGGAACTGACAGACTGTTTAGTTGAATATTCATCCAACTGCCCAACTCTAGAAAATGCTGCAGTCTTCTGTCAAGGTAACTTACGTTAGTTCATAACATCTAATGGAACAATCTTGTGCCTTAACTGGGCAGAAGTGGAGACTGAATTTAATAATTGCACTGATGGAGACCTTCGTCTGATGGGTGGCAGTAATTCACTAGAGGGCAGAGTGGAAGTCTGTATCAACAGAGCCTGGGGCACAATATGTGACAATGGATTCAATGCTGAAGATGCTACTGTCATTTGTAATCATTTTGAAGTACCTTATAAAAGCAAGTCATTCAAAATAATTTCTAGTGGACAAATATTCAAATACCTTTCATAATAGGAGCAGCTGTTTTAAGGAACACCAACTTCTCTGCTGGAGCTGGGCCTATTTTCATCAACCAATTGGAATGTGGAGGATCAGAAGAAAATATCCTGGAGTGCAGATTTACCGATCAAACTGATCAGTGTTCTCATTCTGATGATAGTGCAATGCATTGTATCGGTGAGAAACTATAATGTTTTCTTCATATATTTATACATTTTTACTATAGACATTGACGAGTGTTCAGTAAACAATGGGAACTGTAGTGACATTTGTGTGAATGACATTCCCTACCACCACTGTGAATGTGAAGATGGAGATGAACTGGACCCAACTGGATTCACTTGCATCCACAATGTGCAGTGTTCTGGCAATGGAACCAACTTCACTTGCTCTTGTCTACCTGGTTATGAGGACACCACCACAGGCCATGCATACAACTGCACTGGTGAGACTGCAATAATGTTTAACTGCCAAAAGCAACAGTTTCTGTTTTACACAGATATTAATGAGTGCATGACTGATGAGCAGTGTCCAAGAAATTCTTACTGTGTGAATGAAGCTGGGAGTTACAAGTGTGTATGTGAAAATGGATATTTCTATAATAACCAGTCAACTTGCTGTAAGAAATAATTACATATTGTTTGAATAATAACGTTTGGACTTACTTTAGTTTGTCTCGACAATGACTTGAGATTGATAAATGGACTGACTGAGATGGAAGGTCGTGTAGAAATTTGCAGAAATAACAGCTATGGCACCATCTGTGATAATGGCTGGGACATACTTGATGCTCGAGTAGCATGTCGCCAATTAGGGTATTCAGATGAAAGTAGGTCTCTTTTTTTAGTTTTCATCTCATAGTTCAGAATGCTACTTTCCCACAGATGTGACCATACTTCAACAAGCCTTTTCTAGTGCAAGTTCAGAAACATCTGTTTTATTAACTGGTCTGATGTGTTCAGGAAATGAAAGTTCTTTAGCAGACTGTCAGTACAACTCAGGTCCAATTTTATGTTTGCATTCAAGGGAGGCAGGAATGAGATGTGGAGGTAAACCTTACATACAGAAGTTGGAACAACAATTATCATTTAATTTCTTTAGCCTCTTGTAGTGATGGTGATGTACGACTGCTTGTTGGAGTTAATTATGAATTCTATTTGGGGGAAACTGAATTTGATGATCATTTCTATGAGAAAGAGAGACTCATAAAAGGAAGAGTGGAAGTGTGTCTTGGTGGGAGGTATGGTACAGTTTGTGATGACTACTGGGACAACCAAGATGCATCAGTAGTCTGCAGACAACTAGGATTCTCCCCTTATGGTTGGTGTACATATCAGTTAGTGCCATATGACATTACTTTAATAATAGGTGCTATTGGTTTGAACAATGAAGTATTTTCAGATCCACAAGCAAATTTGCTGATTAGGGATATAAGTTGCAACGGATCAGAAAACTCTCTTCTATCCTGTCAATACAATAACCTGCTTGAAACTTTTTGTGGACCCTTGGATGATGCTGGTGTAGTGTGCCAAGGTCAGAGTGCATATCATGTTTTGAACCAGCATGATTGAATGTAGTAATAATTGTTTCTTTAGCAAGTTCCACTGAGCAGGGAAGATGTGCTGATGGAGAACTTAGGCTTGAAGCTGGAGAGGATGATTTAGATCGTGGTATTAGTGAAGGCAGACTGGAAATCTGCTTTAATGATGCCTGGGGGACTGTTTGCAACAACTCATTTGGAATCCCTGATGCTCGGATAGCATGTGGTCAAGTAATAGGCTTCCAGAGAGATGGTAATACACAATATTAAAATTCTTATTATTAAAGAATCTAATTCTTGTTCCTAGGGGCACAAATTATCACTCGAAATAATACAGATGTAGCATCAGGGCCAATATTTCTAGACCAACTGTTCTGTTCTGAATCAGATATATCTCTACAAACTTGTGACAAAGGAATTATTGCTGTGGGCTTGACTACTTGTGACCATTCTCATGATGTCCAGTTGATTTGTGCAGGTGAAGCATTATCATCCAACTGAAATTCTAAAGTTTGAGTTTGTATTTGTACTTAATATTGATAGATACAAATGAGTGTTTAATGAACAATGGTGGATGTGAGCACTTCTGCACTAACACTATTGGGAGCTTCAATTGCAGCTGTGATGATGGATATGACCTTGACAACAACAACATAAACTGCACAAGTATGTGAAGACTTGTAACTATTACTAATGAGAAAACTTTCTCTGTGACAGATATTGATGAATGTGCAAGAGGCAGTCATAACTGTGATAAGAATGCTGGATGTAAGGATATAGATGGCAGCTTTTTGTGCTATTGTTTAGATGGATACACTGGAAACGGGACTACCAGTAACTGTTTTGGTACAACTTAATACCCAATATTAGACTATTGAGGTTATCATGATAATTTTTGTACTCAGATATCAATGAATGCAGTGATGGAACTGACAATTGCCATGTCAATGCAACTTGTTTTAATGCTGTTGGTAATTTCAGTTGTGTATGTAATAACGGATTCCAAGGAGATGGAGTCGACTGCACCAGTAAATATTAAATACTTAATTGTTAATTAAGGTTTTGGCTCATGTTTTTTTTTTGTACTTCTTGTAGATATCGATGAATGTTCCACAGACTCACATAACTGCCATGATAACGCAACTTGTGAAGATAGCATTGGAGACTTCCACTGCAACTGTAACTCTGGTTTCTATGGAAATGGCACCATTTGTGAAGGTAAGCTAGACTGAAAATATTACACATTGAGACATTTTATATAATTATGCAGATATCAATGAGTGCATTACAAACCAATCTCTATGTCACCCTGAAGCACATTGTGTCAACTTAATTGGAAGTCACGAATGTTACTGCTCTAGAGGCTTCTCTGGAAATGGAACTGAATGTGCAGGTGCCAATTTAGTAAGGCATGTCAGAATGAGTATTAAATTGAGTATGGGCTGCAGATATTGATGAATGTCTGAGTGATTCACCATGTGTTAATGCTGACTGTTTCAATATTAATGCCACATACTACTGTGGATCATGCTACCATGGGTTTCATCGACTTCAATCTTCAGACAATCGCACCACAGAATCATGCTGTGAGTATAATGATTAAAACATCGTATTCTGCTCTTATTGAATTAATTTCTACATCCAGCATGTTCTGATGGAGATGTGCGCTTGATGAACAGTTCTGGTCCATCTACTAGCAGTGGAGAAGGAAGAGTTGAAGTGTGTTACAATAACTCCTACTGGACAGTGTGTGATGACAGATGGGACAGTCTCGATGCTGGAGTGGTCTGTAGACAACTGGGATATGCCTTTGAAAGTGAGGAGATTGATTTCTCATGAAATATCACTATTCTATTACTGACTTTGTAGATTCCATCCCTGTTCGAAACGGTTTCTTTGGTAATGCCTCTGTGCCACTACTCCTTGACAATGTTATATGTCGAGGCACAGAAACACACCTCCTACAGTGTGCCCATAATGGATTAAGAAACCACAACTGTGACTCTCTTGAAACTGCTGGAGTACAATGTGAAGGTGAATTAAATTCAATCAAATTGATGGAATTCCAAAGTATTGTATGATATGACAGGACAATGCCTAAATGGAGACATCAGACTTCTCAAAAATACTGGAGTTCTGGATTATGTTGTTGCTGGAAACTTTGATGACTTGATGATGGGTAGAGTTGAAGTGTGTATTGAAGGAGAATATGGAAGTGTGTGTGATGACTTTTGGGACAATGAAGATGCCTCAGTGGTCTGTAGGCAGCTAGGATTCTCAGCCTATGGTGAAATAGAATTGTCCGAATACCTCAGCTGTTATATTATCCAATGACCATGCAGGTGCTATTGGTTCCACTGGTGGTTTATTTGGTGGAAATCGTCAGTCAGTAATAAATGATGTGAAGTGCAATAGCTCTGAACTCAAACTTTTAGACTGTCATCATCGACAATCAAATCATTGTCCCACTCAAGAGGATGCTGTTGTATTCTGCCAAGGTAAAGTGTAGCAGTGTAAATATGTGAGAGAAAGTTACAGGTTTTGCATACACAGTTATTGAGACTGAAGGGAGTAACTGTGCTGATGGAGATGTCCGTCTAGCAGGAGGAACTAACCCATTGGAGGGCCGAGTAGAAGTCTGCATTAACAATGCTTGGGGCAGTGTGTGTGACAATGGATTCAGTTCTGAGGATGCAACTGTAGTTTGCAATCAACTCGGCCTCCCATATAATGGTATATACGGAATTTAGTGCTATAATATTTAGTACAATGATGTTTTATGACAGAAGTGGCTACCATACCGAATGCTCACTTTGGAGGAGGAACAGGACCGATATTCTTAGATAGACTGGCATGTGTTGGTAACGAAGATACAATATTGGAGTGCAGCCATGCTAGACTTCATCTCTGCTCCCACACAGATGATGTATCAGTGAGATGTCTAGGTAAAAAAATAATTTCTTAAAATTACTAAGGTAATAATACTTCTAACAATGATATAGACATTGATGAGTGCTCAGTAAACAATGGGAACTGTAGTGACATTTGTGTGAATGACATTCCCTACCACCACTGTGAATGTGAAGATGGAGATGAACTGGACCCAACTGGATTCACTTGCATCCACAATGTGCAGTGTTCTGGCAATGGAACCAACTTCACTTGCTCTTGTCTACCTGGTTATGAGGATACCACCACAGGCCAAGCATACAACTGCACAGGTATATTTTATTAGTGTAGCGATCAAACAAATATCAGCATCAACTGCATTAAGCAGATATTGATGAGTGTGTGAACATTCCGAACCTTTGTCCTGCAAATTCCCATTGTGTTAACACTGATGGGAACTACACTTGTGTCTGTGATCAAGGATACTACTACAGCAATGAATCAACATGCTGTGAGTTGGGACCAATGACTATTACTCTCCATCCAATTCCTCTTGCTATTGTGTTATGTTGTGTCTCACTGCTTATTGCAGATTGCATTGACGGTGACTTGAAGCTTGTGAACGGAAGCTCAATGATGGAAGGTCGTGTGGAGATTTGTAGGAATAATACCTTTGGCACAATTTGTGATAGGCATTGGGATATACTTGACATTAAAGTAGCATGCAAGAAATTAGGATTCTCAGATACTAGTAAGTCTTAATTTTTCTATCAGATATATTACTTAATGCACAAATTTTATTAGATGTTACAGACTTGAGACAAACCTACTATGGTCAAGGTGTTGGTTTAGTGTTCTTAAGTGACATATTTTGTAATGGAACTGAGAATTCACTACTTGATTGCATGCACACGACAATGATCAGTTCAGAGTGTGATCACTCAAGGGATGCTGGAGCAAAGTGTGGAGGCAAGTGACTCAAACTTTCATTTAAAGAGAGATAATTAGTTATTACATCATCTGCCTGCAGCTTCTTGTAGTGATGGTGATCTGAGACTGCTTGTTGGTGATAACTATGAGTACTACCTAGGAGAAACAACATATGACGACCATTACTATGATAAGAATGGACTATTGACTGGTAGAGTTGAAGTGTGTCTTGGAGGGAGATATGGAACTGTGTGTGATGACTACTGGGACAACCATGATGCCTCTGTAGTCTGCAGACAACTAGGATTCTCACCTTATGGTACTTTATCATTGAATGGATGTGTATGAATATCATTGAATGTTTTCACCTACCAAGGGGCCATTGCATTGACTGACCAAGTGTTCAGTGATGAACGTGCCAGTCTGCTTCTACGGGATATCAATTGCAATGGGAATGAAAGTGCCCTTTTAGAGTGCAGTCACAACAGACTCCTACAAACATCTTGTGGACCATTGGAAGATGCTGGTGTCATTTGTCAAGGTAAAAGTACTGATAAATAAGGTCATAATTATTATTATGACTGTTTACAGGAATAACTACTCCTCCTTCTGATTGTGTGGATGGAAATATCAGGCTAGTTGATGGAACAGAGACTCCTTGTACCAGAGATGGAAGGCTTGAGATCTGCATCAATCGTGCGTGGGGTACAGTCTGCAACAGCTCCTTCAGTATCCCTGATGCCAAGACAGCCTGCAACCAGCTGATTGGATTTGAAAGAGAAGGTATGACTAGAAAATAACAGGTCAATGAAAGAGATTTCATTTTATGAGTACCAGGAAGACTTCTAGTTCTTAACAGACTAGTGATAGAATCTGATACATAACTTGATTGTTCAGGAGCTAAATTGGTGGAACCTTCATCTTTTAAGAACTCTGGACCAATTTATTTGGATGAGCTATTTTGTACTGACATGGATGAAACCATTCAAGAGTGTCAAAGAGGAATCAGGGCCATCGGATTGACCACTTGCACTCATCTTGAAGACATTTGGATTCAATGCAATGGTTTGCAAGAATGTAACTCGTACTTCACTGACTCATAATTATCTTCTCATTGCAGATACTGATGAATGTGATAGAGGAAATGGTGGATGTGAACACAGCTGCATCAACTCTGTGGGCAGTTTCAAGTGTGTGTGTGATGAAGGGTACCGATTAGACAGAAATAAATACAACTGTACCGGTAAATCTGAAGTAACTGGTCATTTATCTAATCTTGAATCAAATTATTCCCAAATCAGACATTGATGAATGCGATCTTGGTCTTCACGACTGTGATATCAATGCTGAATGTTTCAACGAAGCAGGAACTTTCTCTTGCATGTGTGGATCAGGATACACTGGCAATGGAACTAATGGCACTTGTTCAGGTATCTTCTCTCTTGATGAAATTAACTGATTACCCAAAACCCCAATAACTTTTTTCTTTAGATATTAATGAATGTAATGAGGAGACCCACAATTGCCATTCTAATGCTACTTGTCAAAATACATTCGGAAACTTCAGCTGTGTATGTGATCATGGGTTTGAAGGAGATGGACTCAGATGTTCAAGTACTTCATAGCATACTTCCTCTGAACTGTTTAAATAGTCTTTTTTTATCTTCTTCCAGATATCAACGAATGTTCTGATGAAGCCCTCAATAATTGTCACTTGAATGCAAGCTGTTCTGATAACATTGGAGGCTTTGACTGTTCTTGCAACTCAGGATTTTATGGCAATGGAACATCATGTTATGGTATAATGTTATAAAGGCATATATAATATTGATATAGTAACACTCTCAATTGTATCTACAGACATTAATGAGTGTCTGAATAGTTCTTCAAGTTGTGATCAAAATGCCATGTGTATCAACACTATTGGCAGCTATGAATGTTATTGTTTATCTGGTTTCAAAGGCAGTGGCTTCATTTGTAAAGGTTAGAGATCTATAAACAAACACGGCAGATTTTCATTGAAGGAGTCATTTATTTCAGATGTGGATGAATGTTCATCAAGTCAGCCTTGTATCAATGCGGACTGTATCAACCATGCCGGGAATTACAGCTGTGGATCATGCTACCCTGGATTCTCCAGAACCGTCAATTCTTCATTATCACAGTATCCATGCGGTATTACAATAATATATTTCTTCAAGGATGAGTGATTATCTATTATCTAATAGAGTGTTCTGATGGAGATGTACAACTGATGAATAGCTCTGGTCCCTCTACTGACAGTGGGAGAGGACAAGTTCAAGTGTGTTATAACAACTCTTACTGGACAGTGTGTGATGACAGGTGGGACAGTCTCGATGCTGGAGTGGTCTGCACCCAGTTGGGATTCAGCTCTCAAGGTGTGTTGGATGCATGCTTATCCAAATTGATTTCATCTCATTTTCTTCTTTCAGGTTCGATCCCATATGGGAGAAGTGTTCTTGGCAATACTCTAGTTCCTATACTGCTGGACAATCTTAACTGTGATGGAAGTGAAGCAAATCTTCTTCAGTGCTCTCATAATGGAATAATGATTCAAAATTGCAATCAAAATGAAACTGCTGGAGTACACTGTGAAGGTAATCATTATTGAGATAGCAGTCGCAATATTTCATATTATCCCCTGTCCACTAGGGGTGTGTGTGGATGGCACCATCAGACTACTAACTTCAACTGCTGTTGTAGACTACACAAGTAATGGTCAGTTGGATGATTTGCTGATGGGTAGAGTGGAAATTTGTCTTGACGGGAGTTATGGCACTGTATGTGATGACTCGTGGGATGATAGAGATGCATCTGTAGTCTGCAGACAACTGGGACTGTCCCCATACGGTAGGTCATATGATACTTGATGTATTACTTCATAATGAGGAACATTACATCAACAGGTGCTATCGGAGAGACTGGGGGATTGTATGCCCTCAGTAGACAACCGAATACAGTGATAACTGATGTAAATTGCAGGGGAACTGAATTGAATTTGCTGAACTGTCCAATTTCTCTCTCAACTAATTGCTCTACACGAGAAAATGCAGTGGCAATGTGCCAAGGTTGGAAAGTATACAAATGAATGAAGATATCTTAGAACTAATTACCACTCCCTCGTAGATACAGATACCAAGTTTAGCAACTGTTCTACTGGTGATATTCGTCTTGTGGGAGGTAGCAACCAACTAGAAGGCAGAGTAGAAATCTGTGTCAATAAAGCATGGGGCACAGCATGTGATACTGGATTTAGTACTGAGGATGCCACAGTAATTTGCAATCAGCTGCAAATTCCCTATTCCAGTAAGTCATTAAAACTGAAACGATAATGTAATGTAGCATTTTGTTAAAATTCAGGAGCCAATCCAGTGTTTAATACTCCATATGGAGAAGGATCTGGACCCATATTTTTGGATCGAATATCTTGCAAGGGTAATGAAGCAACTATCTCAGAGTGCACACAAAACAACCGAGATCTAGCCAGCTGCACTCATGCAGACGATATTTCCATCCAATGCACTGGTAAGTTGATTACATTAGAACTGGAATACCAGTGCTTCTCATGAGTCTTCAATCCTTAAAATAGACATTGACGAGTGCTCAGTAAACAATGGGAACTGTAGTGACATTTGTGTGAATGACATTCCCTACCACCACTGTGAATGTGAAGATGGAGATGAACTGGACCCAACTGGATTCACTTGCATCCACAATGTGCAGTGTTCTGGCAATGGAACCAACTTCACTTGCTCTTGTCTACCTGGTTATGAGGACACCACCACAGGCCAAGCATACAATTGCACTGGTAACACATGACTGCATCCAAAGAGAAATTTGCTAGTATTCAAGGATATAATTTTATCTCTTGCATTACAGATATTGATGAATGCAGTATAGGATCAGTTTCATGTCCTACCAATTTTCACTGTGTTAATTTCAAGGGAAACTATCACTGCATCTGTGATGATGGTTTTTTCAGCAATGGATCAAGTTGTTGTAAGTAATTGTGTTCAGTCATGATAAATTTCATTGTCTCCATGCACAGATTGTAGTGATGGTGACTTGAGACTTATGAATGGCACAACGACTTCAGAAGGTCGTGTGGAAATGTGTGTGAACAACAGTTATGGCACCATCTGTGACAGTCAGTGGGACATTCGTGATGCCAGAGTCACTTGTAGACAACTTGGCTTCTCAGATGCTAGTACGTTTTCAGTTACCCATGGGCACTGATGGGCACTTATAAACGTTTTCCTTCTCATAGATGTCACTGCTCTGAGACAGTCAACATTTGGTGAAGGAAGTGGACAAATCTTCTTGAGTCAACTGCTCTGTAATGGTAGTGAAATGGCACTGCAAAGATGTCCTTCTAGAGCTGGAAGTGAATGTGGAGCAGCTGGAGTGAGATGTGAAGGTGGAGTGCAATTCTGTCTTTATTGTGTTGAACTCACTCTTGATTTGATTTCTCTATGTAGTTTCTTGCAGTGAGGGTGACGTGAGAGTACTAGTCGGAGACAACTATGAGTACTCTGTGGGAGAGACTGTGAACAATGGAATGTTAACTGGTAGAGTTGAAGTGTGTCTTGGAGGGAGATATGGAACTGTCTGTGATGATTACTGGAACAACCGGGATGCCTCTGTAGTCTGCAGACAGCTGGGATTTTCACCTTATGGTACTCCACCATTTTGTAACTTAATAGTCTTAGAACTTATTCCATGGTGTGTATCCAAGGTGCTATTGGATTGAATGATCAAGTCTTTTCTGATGTCATTGGTAACTTACTGCTAAGAGATGTGAACTGTAATGGTTCGGAGAGTCTTCTATTAAACTGCCAACATAATAGGTTGCTTGAAACATTTTGTACACCTCATGAAGATGCAGGAGTGGTTTGTCAAGGTAAAGCCCCAAATGTTACTACACCATTGCAGCGATTTCACATGTTCTATACACACTTACAACAGCTGAGAATACAGTGCGTGGAATCTGCAGTGATGGAGACCTGAGACTGGAGGGTGGCAGTGATAATACAGAACATGGCTCAAGAGAAGGAAGAATTGAAATCTGTTTCAACAATGCCTGGGGCACTGTATGCAACTCATCTTTCAACATCCCTGATGCCATGGTAGCTTGTAATCAGCTGACAGGATTCAAAAGAGATGGTAACAATACATTTATTCATTTATTATACAGTGGTAGCAGTAAATATTTCTTTAACAGGAGCACAAGTTATTGATGGGAATGGTGTAATTACATCTAAACCAATTTTCTTGGACCAACTGTACTGCACTGACAATGATGAAGCACTTCAGGACTGCAGAAGGGGCATCGTTGGCCTAGGACTCACCACCTGCAGTCATCATGAAGATGTGTGGGTCAGATGTTTAGGTGGGTTTAGAAATTATTTACTGATTATCTCGTGGATTACTCCATCAATGTTTTAGATACCAACGAGTGCATGGAGAACAATGGTGGTTGTGAGCATTCTTGTACCAACGAGATAGGCACTTTTGCTTGCAGCTGTGACAGTGGATATGAACTGGACTCTAACATGCTCAATTGTACAAGTGAGTGAATGTTGGGCATATAAGTCATGCTACATAAGCAAGTGAGAGTATATTTTAATAAACAATGTATTTCTGATTTTGTTGTGCAGACATTGATGAGTGTGTCCTTAACACTGATAATTGTGATAGCAATGCCAAATGCACTGATAATCAAGGAAGCTTCAATTGTACTTGTGACCCAGGATATTTTGGTAATGGAACATTTGGATACTGTGATGGTAAGATTAGTTTGGTGCCCTACAATTGTAACATTCTTCAACTGTCCACTATACTGTTACAGATATTGACGAGTGTTCCAGCAATCTGGACAATTGTCATATCAACGCCACATGTCAGAATACAGAGGGTTCATTCAACTGTTCTTGCAACAATGGTTTTGATGGAAGTGGTGTCTCCTGTCAAAGTATGAGTAGTTAGTTTTTTCATGTAAGGGATCTAATTTTACACCGTAAAACAATAGATATTGATGAATGCTTGGAATTCACTGATAACTGCCACATCAATGCCACATGCAATGACACTGTGGGAAGCTTTGAGTGCTACTGTTTGGAAGGATTCAGTGGAAATGGAGTACAATGTCAAGGTAATAATAAATTTGAGTAAAAGACTTTTTATACTATACACTACTGATTTCTACTAGATGTGGATGAGTGCAGTGCTGAATCACCACCATGTGACTCTAATGCTCACTGCTTTAACACCATTGGTAGCTATCAATGCTACTGTTCTAGAGGATATGAAGGAGATGGTTTCTCATGCAGAGGTATATATAGATCATAGGATCACAATAGTCATGCTAATTATTTTAATATCCCGTACTTTTAATCTTATTGCAGATATTGATGAATGTGAAATATCTTCTCCCTGTGTGAATGCAGACTGTATTAATGAAGATGGTAACTATTCTTGTGGATTGTGCTATCATGGATTCAGAAGAAGGACAATGCTAAACTCACAACAACCATGCTGTTAGTTTGAATTTTGTTTTGCTTTACTACTCATTGCTATTGTATGAAAATATAGTATGTTCTGATGGAAATGTGCGCCTGATGAATAGTTCTGGTCCATCTACTACCAGTGGAGAAGGAAGAGTTGAAGTGTGTTATAACAATTCCTATTGGACAGTGTGTAGCCACCGCTGGGACAACCTTGATGCAGGAGTGATATGCAGACAGCTGGGATTTACTTTTCAAGGCAAAATAACTTCAGAACATCTTACATTTTATGTCTAACCAGCATAATTATGCAGACTCCATTCCCGTGAAGAGTGCGCACTTTGGTAACTCTTCTGCCCCAGTACTCGTTGATAACATCATTTGTCGAGGAAACGAGAACAATCTGCTTCTCTGTACTCATAATGGTCTCGGCATTCACAATTGTGACTCTACTGAGATTGCTGGAGTTATATGTGATGGTAATTTGTACTTATCATAATGACAGATCACAATGACTCTTTTTGTTAACCATAGGAGCATGTATGGATGGTGATGTTCGCCTTCTGAGAACCAACGAGAACGAAGACTATCTCGATGAAGGACACTATGATTATCTCATGATGGGAAGAGTGGAAATCTGTTATAATGGAAAATACCAAAGTGTGTGTGATGATTTGTGGGATAATCTTGATGCTTCTGTAGTGTGTAGACAACTAGGATTTTCATCCTATGGTATGTCTGTCCGTATCTCATCGTGTTAGTTTGAAGCCAAATTTTTCCTCTTTCAGGTGCTATTGCTCATAGTGGAGGATTGTTTGCATCTAGTAACCAATTGAACTTTAACCTCAGCACTGTTGAATGTAATGGAACTGAATTAGTACTACAAGACTGCAAAGCTACAACCTCCGGCTTCTGCTCCACACAAGAGAGTGCTGTTGTTTTCTGTCAAAGTGAGATAACTCATCAAATCTTGTGTCTTACTAACTAGTGCATATATGTGTAGGTAAAGATGATACTCCCTCCAGTGATTGCTCTGATGGCGACATTCGTCTTGTGGGAGGCACTAATGTGTTTGAGGGCAGAGTGGAAGTCTGTATCAATAGAGCCTGGGGCACAATATGTGACAATGGATTCAATAACAAAGATGCCACTGTCATTTGTAACCAACTACACGTGCCTTTTACAAGTAATCTCTAAAAAAAGTTACTAGTGTGGAGAGAACTACAATTCAATTGTGTTTATTATTATAGGAGCTGAAGCATTTTCTGGGGCAGCATTTGGGCAAGGATTAGGACCGATATTCATGGAACGGCTATCGTGTTCTGGGACAGAATTAAGCATAACAGAATGCAGCAAAACACTGGGCCTTCATTCTTGCTCTCATGCTGATGATGCATCTGTCAGATGCATCGGTAAGAATGTTGAATTATTCTTGCATGCCCAAATAATATAGTTTTCAATAACTTGATAGACGTTGATGAGTGCTCAGTAAACAATGGGAACTGTACTGACATTTGTGTGAATGACATTCCCTACCACCACTGTGAATGTGAAGATGGAGATGAACTGGACCCAACTGGGTTTACTTGCATCCGCAATGTGCAGTGTTCTGGTAATGGAACCAACTTCACTTGCTCTTGTCTACCTGGTTATGAGGACACCACCACAGGCCAAGCATATAACTGCACTGGTAACTTTTATTCAGTGCTGTAACTTGATTATATACAATTAATATTATATTGAAGATATCAATGAGTGTGAAAATGGGACCAATGTGTGCATGGATCATTCTCACTGCTTGAATACTGATGGTAGCTACACCTGTGATTGTAATCGTGGATATTTCAATAATGAATCTATGTGCTGTTAGTTGAAACACTACTGTCTCTTTCCATTGCTCACTGATGTGATCACATTTCAGATTGTGACGATGGACATTTGAGACTCATGGATGGTAACAGTGAAGTACAAGGGCGTGTTGAGATCTGTATCAATAATACTTATGGAACTATTTGTGACAGGAACTTTGATTCTCTAGATGCAATGGTTGTGTGCAGACAACTTGGATTTTCCACAGCAAGTATGAGAACACTTTTCAATTTTTGTTATTCATCTTTACTTTAACTGCATGTTATCATTAGTTAGTTATCGTAGAAATTATTTACCTCCATTTAATATTCAGATGTTAGCACTCTACATCAAGCTTCGATCAACAGAATCACCAGACCTATATACCTCAGTGAACTCCTTTGCAGTGGAAATGAAACCTCACTGTTGGATTGTAGCCATGTCCAAAATCATAACTGCAATCACTTAGCAGCTGCTGGAGTGAGATGTACTGGTGAGATATATAGTGACATCGTGATCTATTTTCTGTCCAATTCACTTTTATTTATGAATCTACAGTGTCATGTGATGAGGGTAGTGTGCGCTTACTTGTTGGTGAAGGAAATGAGTACTTTCTTAGGGAGACTACTTATGACAGTCATTACTATGAGGAGTCTGTATTGAGAGTGGGAAGAGTGGAAGTATGCATTGGTGGGAGATATGGCACAGTATGTGACGAATTCTGGGATCATTCTGATGCATCGGTGGTTTGCAGACAACTGGGATTCTCTCCTTATGGTAAGAGATAGGAAACTGAATAATATATTAACTATAGCACAATTTCAATCAGGTGCGATTGGATTGGCCAATCAGATATTTTACGAACAGAAATTAGACATACTTCTAAGAGATGCTAAGTGCAACGGCTCAGAGAACACACTATTAGCATGTGATGTAAATACTCGCAGAACGTTCTGTGGGCCTCGTGATGATTCAGGAGTGGTTTGTCAAGGTATGAACTTCTCTACTGGTAGATTTAGTAGACTAACTATTATTATTGGGGTATGTAGCCATAAACACTCAACCTGGTAACTGTTCTCGTGGACAAATAAGACTAGAAGGTGGTCGTGATCTAGTTGATGGGGGGACACGAACAGGAAGACTTGAAATTTGCCTGAATGATGCCTGGGGTACAGTCTGCAATTCCTCCTTTAACATTCCTGATGCCAGGGTGGCGTGTAACCAAATGACAGGCTTTAGCAGAGAAGGTAAAGTGTGCAGTATGGAATATGTGTTTGTATTGAACAGGTTTCTCCTATTTAAATTGTCAGGTGCTGCAGTAGCATTGCCACTAACCATACTGGAGTCTGGACCGATATTTTTGGATCAACTGCTCTGCACTGAGTCAGATGCTTCCTTGCTGGACTGTAACAGAGCTATTCCAGCCCTTGGACTTACCACTTGTGATCACTCTAGTGATGTGTGGATACAGTGCAAAGGTATCATCAGGTCTACTTTACTGTGACAGTAGATTCAAATCATATGACTTGAACACACTGCAGATATTGACGAATGCCTTACAAACAATGGTAGTTGTGAGCACATCTGTAGTAACTCAATTGGCAGTTTTCAGTGCAGTTGCTACAGTGGTTACGAACTGGATTCTAATAGCCTAAATTGCTCCAGTAAGTCAACTGAAGGATTGGAAAGCAATAGTCACTGTTATACCAACAGATATTGACGAGTGTGCGAGGAATGGTCACAACTGCGACACTAACGCTGACTGCTCTGATACTGATGGTAGTTTTGTATGCAGTTGTAATGATGGATTCTCTGGAAATGGTACTTCTGGCCAGTGTTTCGGTGAGCACCCAAACAATTATATACTGCAACTGTGTGAGTTTTACTGTAATAACCATGGTTAAATAGACGTTGATGAATGTGAAGAAAGTCTGGACAACTGCCATGTGAATGCAACTTGCACCAACAGCTTCGGAAGCTTTTCTTGCAGCTGTATGGATGGTTTTCAAGGCAATGGGACTGAATGCAATAGTATGTCATTGTGTTTTTGTGTTGATGCATGATATCAATACAACAATGATTTAGATGTGGATGAATGCAGCACTATTAATAACTGCCACACCAATGCATCTTGCTTGGATACTATTGGAAGTTTCAATTGTCATTGTAACACTGGATTTATGGGAAATGGAGTCAACTGCACTGGTAATTTTCTCCATTCCAATTAAAGGATGGACCATCAACCGATTATTAATAAAACTTTCAGATGTGGATGAATGTGTAACTAACACTTCTAACTGTCACGAAAATGCCAAGTGCATCAATACTATTGGAAGCTTTGAGTGTTTTTGTGATTCAGGATATAGAGGAGATGGTTTAAAATGCTCAGGTACCTCATAGTTCTGTGAAAGTGCCAACTCATGATTACTTGTACTCTACAGATATCAATGAATGTGATTTTGATCCTTGTGTGAATGCTGACTGCATCAATTTGAATGGGACCTACACTTGTGATACTTGTTACCATGGATTCAACCGGACAAATAGTCTGCCACTATCTCAAGGACCATGCGGTGTGGATACCTTTTATTAATGTAGTTCGATAAATTAAGCAAGAATGTTCTATTTCAGTATGTTCTGATGGAGATGTGCGCCTGATGAACAGTTCTGGTCCATCTACTAGCAGTGGAGAAGGAAGAGTTGAAGTGTGTTACAATAACTCCTACTGGACAGTGTGTGATGACAGATGGGACAGTCTCGATGCTGGAGTGGTCTGTAGACAACTGGGATTTACTTACCAAAGTACTTGTATTTAGAAAATTATAGCTGGTGCCTTACATTTATGCATGTGAAATCTGCAGATTCCTTACCAATATCTAAAAGTTTCTATGGAAATGTTTCTAACCCCATTTTACTTGACAACCTTAATTGCCGTGGAGGTGAAGAGGATCTCTTGCAGTGCACCCACAATGGGATTGGAGTACACAACTGTGACTCCTCAGCTAATGCTGGTGTCAAATGTGAAGGTATGCAAGAGTTTTACTACTAACAGTATGAATTCCATGCTTGAACTCAATAGGGCAATGTGTTGAAGGGTCAATACGCTTGCTTACTTCAAATGGAGTTATGGATTATACAAATGATGAAACATACGATGATCTCATGATGGGTCGAGTGGAAATCTGCATTGAAGGGACACATGGTGCTGTCTGTGATGACTCCTGGGACAACCACGATGCTTCTGTAGTCTGCAGACAACTAGGATTCTCACCTTATGGTATCCCATGTAACCAACTGATCTAGCATGTCAATATTATTCTTTGCATAATGCTTGTAGGAGCTGTTGGTCGAACTGGTGGTTTATTTGGTTCAAGCCTTGAAATAGTTATCCACAATGTTACATGTATTGGTACTGAACTGACACTTTTAGACTGCCCCCTAATACACTCTCACTTCTGTCCAACTGAAGAGAGTGCTGTGGTATTTTGTCAAGGTATAGGAACTGACTTTGATATCCTAAACCCACGACTCATTGTATTCCTCCATACCTATAGACGCCAGCACTTTAGGTGATGTGTGTGTGAATGGTGAAGTTCGTCTGGTGGGAGGTTCCAACCGTCTTGAGGGAAGAGTAGAAGTCTGCATCAACAGAGCATGGAGTTCAGTGTGTAATAATGGATTCGACTCAAAAGATGCTACAGTTATCTGCAATCAGCTACACCTACCTTATTCCAGTATGCTACAGTGCTTTAGAGTCCAACCACAGTCAGTATTAACCGAACCAATAATTTTTAGGAGCCATAGCACTACCTGATGCTCGCTTCGGTACCGGAACAGGACCACTCATCCTCAAACAAGTTTTATGTACGGGGAGTGAAACTAGCATCCTCGAATGTCAGCAAGGCTTTGACGATCGCAGATGTGATCATTCTGAAGATGCTTCAGTGATATGTCAAGGTAGGATATCATACCTTCAAAATAGTTCTCTGATTATTTTATCTTGTTAGACGTTGATGAGTGCTCAGTAAACAATGGGAACTGTACTGACATTTGTGTGAATGACATTCCCTACCACCACTGTGAATGTGAAGATGGAGATGAACTGGACCCAACTGGATTCACTTGCATCCACAATGTGCAGTGTTCTGGCAATGGAACCAACTTCACTTGCTCTTGTCTACCTGGTTATGAGGACACCACCACAGGCCAAGCATACAACTGCTCTGGTAAATCTGTAGTTAGATGCTCTTATTTAAATTTGAATTTCATTTTTTTCAGATATTGATGAGTGTGACCAGGGATTGATTTCATGTCATGTTCACTCTCACTGTGTCAATATTAAAGGAGGTCATCAATGCATCTGTGATGATGGCTTTGTTAAGAATGGATCTCGTTGTTGTGAGTGTTGGAATATTACACTTTAGATACTATCATTATAACTTTCAATGCACAGATTGTAGTGATGGTGACTTGAGACTAGTGAATGGCACAACAGCATCAGAAGGTCGTGTGGAAATGTGTGTGAACAACAGTTATGGCACCATTTGTGACAGTCAGTGGGACATTCTCGATGCCAGAGTCGCTTGTAGACAACTTGGTTTCTCAGATAAAAGTGGGTCCTCAGATTCAAAAGAGTGTATATTTTTGACCCCATTTTAAAAATAGATGTTACTGCCCTAAGAGAAGCTACATTTGGTGAAGGGAATGGGCAAATCTTCCTAAGTCAATTGAAATGCAGTGGTAATGAAACGACCCTTCTGAATTGTTCATCGGGCATGGCACAAGACTGTGATCACTTCAGAGATGCTGGTGTGAGATGTGAAGGTATTAACATACAAAATCAATACTTTGTAAAGAATTATAGTACTTAATTTTAGCTGCTTGTATGGATGGTGATGTGTTACTACTCATTGGAGACAACTATGAATTCTTTACCAGAGAGACAGAATATGATTTCAATTTCTATGACCATGAAAGACTTGTTACTGGAAGAGTTGAAGTGTGTCTAGGAGGGAGGTATGGCACTGTCTGTGATGACTCCTGGGACAACAGAGATGCTTCTGTAGTCTGCAGACAACTGGGATTCTCACAATATGGTATGGTCACATGTATAGTGAAGAATTAGAATTATTTCCCCATTTGTAGGGGCTATTGCTCTATCTGATCACGAGTTTGCCAGCACACATAGGACTTTGCATTTGCACAGCGTTGATTGTGTCGGTTCAGAGGGCAGTCTCTTACAATGTGAACATGCCACTCAATCATTGACTACCTGTGGACCTTATGATGATGCTGGTGTCATATGTCAAGGTGATTACTAATTATTCTTAGAACGCTCATAAGATATCATGTCATTTTGTCAGAGATAAGTACACCACCTGGTAATTGTACTGATGGAGATCTCAGGTTAGAAGGAGGTGTCGATAAAGTGCATAATAGAACCAGAGAAGGAAGGGTTGAAATCTGCTTCAATAATGCCTGGGGGACAGTTTGTGATTCAGCTTTCAATGTGCCAGATGCCCTTGTTGCCTGTAATCAGCTAGTTGGATTTCAAAGAGAAGGTGCTATTTGGTTGCATTGTTTGGTTGTTTACTTATTCCAGTATTAATTTAATTACAGGTGCACAAGTGATCCCCACTGGTGCTGAGATTACCTCTGGGCCAATATTTTTGGACCAGCTGCTATGTACAGAAAGTGACAGTTCTCTTCAGGAATGTGATCGCCACATAAGGACCTTTGGATTCACTTCATGTAATCACAGTCAGGATGTATGGATAAGATGCAGAGGTATGATTCTTAATCGTGTTACACTTGGATTTTCATTGTTCTGCTTTTGCTATACAAAGATATTGATGAATGTGTAAGAGCTAAGGGAGGGTGTGAGCAGGAGTGTACTAACAGTATTGGAAGCTTCAAATGTCTGTGCTATGAAGGATTTAGCCTGGACACTAATAGAAAAAATTGTTCTGGTATGTCAGAGCATAGTCAAAGTAAGCATCCTTGCATGTTAGCTACGATTTACAATCACACCAGATATCGATGAGTGCTCTCTGGAAACTCATGACTGTGATGATAATGCTGAATGCTTCAACAATGAAGGGAGTTTCAATTGTGTATGTTCAAGAGGATTCACAGGAAATGGAACCACTTGTTATGGTAAAGTTCTGATCTATCCACTCAATGCAGCTGAAGTAACTGATGCAACTTTTATTCCGTAGACATCGATGAGTGCCTGATGGACATTGATAATTGTGATGTCAATTCTAACTGTACAAACACTATTGGCAATTTCACTTGTACCTGCAATGAAGGCTATGAAGGCAACGGAATCCAGTGTTCAAGTATGCGGTCATAGATAAATTTGTTACCATTTGCATTATTGCTGTTTTTATTAATAGACATAGATGAATGCTACACTGAGCAGCTCAATAGTTGCCATGGAAATGCCACTTGTAATGACACTGATGGAAGTTATGAATGTTACTGCAATGACGGGTTCTATGGGGATGGAGTGGTTTGTAACGATATTGATGAGTGTGCAGCTAATCTGTCTCAGTGTGATGCTAAAGCTTTCTGTGTGAATAATAACGGGAGCTACAAATGCTTTTGCTTTCCTGGTTACCTTGGAAATGGATATGCCTGTGATGGTAAGATAAGGCAGTATTGTTCATAAGAAGTAATTATCAATGGCCTCTTTTTTAGATGTGAATGAGTGTGAGATCGGAACACCTTGTGTGAATTCTGATTGCATCAATGTCAATGGCAGTTACACCTGTTCACCATGCTATCATGGATTCTTCAGGTCCAATCACTCTCAAGCTCCATGTGGTGAGTTTAAAAAGGGAATAAGTTCTTCACTTTTGGTTTATTTATTCTGTACTGGCAGTTTGTACTGATGGAGATGTTCGGCTGATGAATGGTTCAGAGCCATCTACAAGTACTGGAGAAGGTCGAATCGAAGTATGCCATAATAATAGTTATGGTACAGTCTGTGTTGATCGCTGGGACAACATTGATGCTGGAGTGGTCTGCAGACAGCTAGGGTTCAATGACTCAAGTAGGGACTAAAGCTACACAATATCGTGCAGTGAAATATTTCTTATGTTTCGTAGATTCTGTTCCCATTGAAATCTTTGACAACCGTAATACTTCTGGCATGAGAATAATTCTGGACAATGTGATTTGCCGTGGAAGAGAAGCTAATCTCCTTCAATGTACTCACAATGGTATAGAAGTGCACAACTGCGACCTTACTGAAGTTGCTGGTGTTAAATGCAGAGGTACGTACATTCCTATTTTCATCTAATCACTGATAATGTACGGTTCTCTGCAAAGGTCGTTGCAGTGATGGAGATATTCGGCTTCTTGTGTCCACTGAATACGAGGACTACACTGATAGCAGTTTGCTAGATGATTTGACGACAGGGAGAGTGGAAATCTGTTACAACGGAAGATTTGGGACCGTGTGTGACAATCTCTGGGACAATCAAGATGCTTCTGTAGCATGCAGACAACTGGGATACTCGCCCTATGGTGAAATTGATAAATTATAGCATTTAACGATTTGTTATCATGGTCTTGATTTCAGGTGCTATTGGTCACAGAGGTGGTCTGTTTAGTAGCAATGGTTTGTTTAACACAGTTTCCAGCACAGACTGCAGTGGTTCAGAAGAAAGGCTTATTGATTGCAGAGTGGACATTAATACTAACAACTGTCCAACTCAAGAGGATGCTGTTGCATTTTGTCAGAGTGGGTTATATAGTATTCATGATGATCCCAGGAAAACATTCATTTAAATGCTTATTGGATACAGGTATTGATACTGAATTTAGCAACTGTACTGATGGAGATATTCGTCTGGAAGGAGGTGGTAACCCTCTGGAGGGCAGAGTGGAAGTCTGTATCAACCGAGCCTGGGGCACGATATGTGACAATGGATTTAGTGACGAGGATGCTACTGTTGTGTGTAACTTGTTGAAGTTTCCATATCAAAGTAAGTGCATAATCATTAGCAGTGAACAAATCTTTACAGAACTACAATGTATCACTCCTAATAAGGTGCAATTCCAATACCAAATTCTCGATTTGGATCTGGAACTGGACCAGTCTTTCGGAATAGGTTATCATGTGCTGGTAGTGAAACCAATATCTTAGAGTGCAACTCAAGTCCTGTCACCTCTTCATGTACTCACTCTCATGATGCTTCAGTTAATTGCACGGGTATGTATTAGTTGCTGTTGCTGTTCATTCTTGATGTGTGATAGTTACTTACCCTCTAGACATTGACGAGTGCTCAGTAAACAATGGGAACTGTAGTGACATTTGTGTGAATGACATTCCCTACCACCACTGTGAATGTGAAGATGGAGATGAACTGGACCCAACAGGATTCACTTGCATCCACAATGTGCAGTGTTCTGGCAAGGGAGTGAACTGTTCTTGTCTGCCAGGATACCGAGATCTTTCTGGGGAAGCATTCAACTGCACTGGTAAACTTCAAGCTGCATCATTCAGCAATACCAATACCCATTTTTCATATATCAGTGAGGGTAGTCGCTTTCATACCATCAGAAATGTTGCCATGAGCACAGAGTTGGGATCCATTACAAAGTCATGTATACATATTCTCGTTCTATTGCATGCAGATGTCGATGAATGTGAACTGGAAGTGTTTAACTGCACCGATAACTCGCATTGTATCAACGCAATTGGGAACTATATGTGTATATGTAACCATGGGTACCACAACAACGGGACAGACTGCTGTAAGGCTAATCAATGATCAATGCATGTAATCATTTTATGAATATAACAGTGTGTGAAGATGGTGACTTGAGACTGGTGAATGGAAGCTCTGATACAGAGGGTCGTGTGGAAATTTGCATGAACAATACCTATGGGACTATATGTGATAATCGTTGGGACTTTCTTGATGCTCAAGTAGCCTGTAGACAACTTAGATATTCTGTTAACAGTAAGTGATAATTATTGAAGCATCTTCGATACACACTCCCCAGATCTATCTCTCCGGTCTTTCCTGTGCATGCTCAGAGCACCTGGCACAGGGAAATGGTGTGGTAGGCTCACTGTGCTCAGCTGAAACACTTGGGCCACACACCTACATGCTCTATGTTATATATTTATGCTTTAATTGTGACAAGCATCATGGTTGCTATATGATGTGCTAAATATATTTGCTGTATGTTGTGTTATAATTGCGGTGATATGCATCACCACTGCTTGGTTATAATATTGCTGTATACTGGCTATATGTCTGTGTTTATGTGCTATGGGTGACCTTGATCACCTCCCATGCTGTTTTTGGGGAGTGACTCCTGCAGTATTACCAAACCTTTTATTCCTCCTTCAAAGGGGAAGCTAATATATAGGGGATCAGCTGATCAACTTCCCGCCAATTGTTAATTATTGTTAATAGCTATTATAGTTGTGGCATTATTGTTATTGTATCATCAGATGTCAGTCGATTGAATGGAGGCTATTATGGTGAAGGTTCTGGACAGATACTGCTAGGTGGTTTGCTATGCAACGGCAGTGAACCACGTTTACTGGATTGCATGTCATCAGTTTCACTCTCTCATTGTGATCATTCAAGGGATGCTGCGCTGAGATGTGGAGGTAGTATCCTAATACATTTTTAGACTTGTGAATGAAACTCTTGGTATATATCTGTAGTGAACTGTGTTGAGGGAGACGTTAGGTTGGTGGTTGGTGAAGACAATGATTACTTTCTTGGAAGGACCAACTACAACGAGCATTACTACGAAGGAACTAATGGATTAAGGGTCGGAAGGATTGAAGTGTGTCTCGGTGGGCGATATGGCACTATCTGTGATGACTCTTGGGATAGAAGAGATGCCTCAGTAGCCTGTGGACAACTGGGATTCTCACAATATGGTATGGTTATGTTGCTGGATGAGTCAGTATAAGCCAGTTACATTGATATGTGAAATACAGGAGCCATCGCACTCACTGATCACACATTTAGTGATCATCAGGCCAACTCTCTTCTTCAAAATGTCAAATGCAATGGATCTGAGCATGCTCTCTTGAAGTGTGAGCACAGCACACTGATTCAGGCATCCTGTCAACCTCTGGAAGATGCAGCATTGATATGTCAAGGTATTTAACTACATTATCAGCTAATTCACACAAAATCTTTAATGGGATCATCGTAACAGCTGCTACAACGTCAATGGCTGACTGTGTTGATGGTGAGATACGACTACAAGGAGGCAGAGACGACACTGAGCACTTCACTAGAGATGGAAGAATAGAACTATGCTTCAATAAAGCTTGGGGTACTGTTTGTAACACATCCTTTGGAATTCCTGATGCTAGCGTAGCCTGCAACCAGCTGGTTGGCTTTCAGAGAGACGGTAATATCACTATAATCCTCTTTTGAAATTGACTTATAATTCATTCATTTTAGGAGCTGAAATCATTTCTGCTAGATCGATTGTATCTTCAGGCCCAATATATCTGGATCAATTACTTTGTGATGATACTACCAGCTCTTTGCAAGCTTGTGGAAAAGTTTCTGCCTTTGGATTGACTACATGTGATCATGATTCAGACACTTGGATAAAATGCTCAGGTTTCTTTGCCCTCTCTAAATATCTATTTGTGTTGTGATTGGTTCCTCACTCATTGGACAGATACTGACGAGTGTGTACTTGATAATGGTGGATGCGAACATTCATGCAAGAATATAATCGGAAGCTTCAGTTGCAGCTGTAATGATGGTTATGAACTGGAAATAAACAACTTAAACTGCAGTAGTAAGTTTTGTATTGTACAAGAAAGTGATCCCATTCTACTGTGAGGACATAAGCATGTGATGTGATTCTGAATCAGCACCCCCACCACTACCAATGAAGCATAATATTTCCTGTTTCAGATATCAATGAGTGTCAGAGGGACTTGAATGATTGTGATATGAATGCTGAGTGTATTGACACTGAGGGAAGCTTCAATTGCACCTGTAATAATGGTTTCCGTGGCAATGGAACAGATGGATATTGCTCAGGTAAGATACTCATCTGTAACTTAAATAATATAGAGATTTACTGTGTTTCGTGCACAGATGTCGATGAGTGCACAGAGTTTGAACCTTGCCATGCCAATGCCAGTTGTAAAAACCTGGTTGGAAGCTTTGAATGCACATGTAATGAAGGTTATCAAGGAGATGGAATGATCTGTTCAAGTATGTTACATGGGGCTATTGATGTCTCACCTCACAGTTGAACTGAGTCTTCCTATTACAGATATCAATGAGTGCCTAAATAGTTCCTTGCACAACTGCCATGCTGATGCTACTTGCCAGGATACTGATGGAAGTTTCAACTGTGAATGCAACAAAGGATTCAATGGCAGTGGAGTGGAATGTCTAAGTGAGATAACTCTTGTTATGAAAATATCGCATACTATTACACATGATTACCATGTTAGATATTGACGAGTGTCAGCAAGAAATTGACATGTGTGATGACAATGCTAACTGCTCTGATACTGTGGGGAGTTACGTGTGTTACTGTAATAGTGGATACACTGGCACTGGGCTGGAATGTGAAGGTAAAAACACATAGTACTACAAGAAGTGGCACTTTGTCATAATATCTTACTTATGTGTCGTAGATATAAATGAGTGTGAGACTGGCAATGGAGGTTGTGAGCAAACATGTATCAATGGAATTGGGAACTATTCATGTCAGTGCAATCCAGGATACCAATTAATAGAAGATGGTTTCAACTGTACAGGTTAGAAGATAATTATCTATAAAGAGCAATAAGAATCAAATGTTGATATATCTAGATATCAATGAGTGTACACTTAATCAGTCCAACTGCAATGAACTGGCTCATTGTGATAACACTGTTGGGAGCTACATGTGTATATGCCATCAAGGTTATAGTGGAGATGGTTTCATTAACTGCTCTAGTAAGTCATGCATGCGTTTCACTAGCGTTACATAACAAATCTCGATCCTTTATTGCAATAGACATAGATGAGTGCCAACTTGGAAGAGATGACTGTGATCAGAACTCAGTGTGTGTAGATACTACTGGAAGTTTCAATTGCAGCTGTAACTACGGATACTCTAAGCAATTGTTTGGAACCACATGCAGTAAGCAGCGATTCTCAAATATTAATAATAATATTGAATATAATGATTTGTCAGACTGCAGTGATGGAGATGTCAGGTTTATGAACTACACAGAACCATCACTTGTGAAAGCTGGCAGGGTAGAAATATGCTACAGTAATGTCTATGGGACTGTATGTGACGACTTCTGGAATGACAAAGCTGCAGCTGTTGTGTGTGGTCACAATGAATCCGGTATGGGTCACTTGAGCAGTCTGCACCAGCTAGTTGTGAATTAAAAAGCTCTACTTGTTACCATCTAGGTACTGACTTGGCTTTGAAAGGAAGAGATAGCATTTATGGATCTGGCACTGGTCCCATTTTTTTGGATGATGTGGTTTGCATGGGCACAGAGCCTAATTTATTCCAGTGTGAACACAGAACTCTGTTTGACACTGATTGTATTCATGCTGAAGATGCTGCTGTTAAATGTGGAGGTACATACTAACACACATTCGAAATTTTTACTCTATGAATTAATATTAATAGATACAACATGCTTTGATGGCAGTGTAAGATTGGTAAAGGGTCTTGTTGGAGCAGAGAACAGCTTGCAAACATACGAAAGAATTAAAGGGGAAACTGCTAGAGGAAGAGTGGAAGTATGTGTTGGAGGAAGATATGGCACTGTGTGTGATGATTCTTGGGATCCAGCAGATGCCTCAGTTGTGTGCAGGCAGATTGGATTCTCTCCATATGGTAAGATTATCATTCCTTCATTCTTTCATTCACTTATTCTTTTATTTCAGGGCCTATAAGTATCGGAAGGCAGTTATACTATGAAGATGAACTGGATGTGGTCATGTCATCTGTGAACTGTACTGGAATGGAAACACATTTAGAGCACTGTCCATCAAGTTCAACACCATCTTGTGCATCTATGAGAAATGATGCTGGAGTGGTTTGTCAAGCTATTGAAACACTCAAAGGAAACTGTACCACTGGTAGCATTAGATTGGTGAATGGCAGTAATGACTTAGAAGGAAGGGTGGAAGTATGTGTGAGTGATGCTTGGGGAACAGTGTGTGACAGCAGGTTCAGTGAGGATCAAGCTGCAGTGATCTGCAATACCTTGGGAGTTCCTTATAATGGTATGCACAGAGATTTTTTTTTTGATTGCTATAGCCTGAACTTAACATAATACTTGATTGCCAAATCAGGAACTGAAGCATTGCGTGGGGCTTATTTCGGTCGAGGAACTGGTCCAATATTTCTGGAATTCTTTCAAATGCACTGCATGGGAAGTGAACGTGACCTTCTAGCTTGTGCTTCTGGAGTCATAGGTATTCACACTTGTGATCATTCTCAGGATGCAGGAGTTCGCTGCATAGGTATGGTCGAGTGCAACATAATATTTATTTATATAATTATCTTATTTGACTATTAGACTTGGATGAATGTAGTGAAGATAATGGAGGATGCCAACACTTCTGCTTCAATTTGATTCCCGGATACCAATGTGGGTGTAGAGATGGGTTTACTCTCAATTCTGATGGAAAAACATGTCAAGGTACTGGTAACTTACATCTTCACAATAATGGTACAAGATGACTCCATTCATTTCAGACAATAATGAGTGTGCATCATCCCCCTGCCATCCCAATGCTGTCTGTGAAAATATCGACGGAGGCTATGAGTGCACATGTAATGACAACTTCCTAGGGAATGGCTTCAATTGTGTATTACGCTGCAATAATGGCTACCATCTTGATAATGATAATGCTACAGAGTGTTGTGAGTCTTTGAGCAGGAAAATACATGTTAATAAGAATTAATGAGAAAATAAATACTATTCTAGCATGCACTGATGGTGATCTGCGAATTTCCCCGGCCAGTCAGAATGAAAGCATTCCTTTGTACAGTACCAGAGAAGGCGGAGTAGAAGTGTGCTTCAACAACACATATGGAAGTGTTTGTGACACATTTTGGGACGATAACGATGCCTCAGTGGTTTGTAGACAGCTTGGATTTTCCACCAATGGTACAATAATTATTTATTCATACAACTGTGTCTACATACCTTTTTTCCAGGATCTATTTCTACGAATGAACTGCCAATCATTTCAGAACATGCATACTTGGACAATGTTCAGTGCACTGGAAATGAAGCCAATCTGCTTATGTGCAGCACCACCAGAGACACAAGATGCAGCATAAATGAAGGGGCTGGGGTCAAGTGTGAATGTATGTAAAATTTATCGTCTATTTGCTAATATTCCATGTTGAAAATGTTCAATTTCCTACAATACAGCTAGCTTGTAATAAGTTTTAATACTAATTACACATTTCATTGTAAATAATTTTCATACGTGAACAAGTGTACGAAAATATTTTAGCAATGAAATAAAAGCAAATTACAGTATACTATCTGTATCATTAACTTCTATAGCTTCATGTGAAGAAGGAGTCGTCAAGATATGTCCTGGAGGAGATGTGGACTGTGTGACATCATCCACAGAGTCTTACTTGGTAGATGACCAGTTAAGAGTGGGAAGAGTAGAAGTCTGCTTAGGAGGTAGATATGGAACAATCTGTGAAGACACTTGGGACTATGAAGATGCATCAGTTGTTTGCAGGCAGCTCAACTTCTCTCCTTATGGTAATGTTAGATAGTCGGAACTTTAATAAATCATGTTGATTTGTTTGTTTGTTTGTTTGTTTATTTCTAGGTGCAATTCCCCTAGCTGATTCACAATTTGCTGAGAGCAGAAAACCAACAGTCATCAATTATTTAATGTGTAGTGGCAATGAGTCTATTTTGGAAGAGTGCCAAATCAATACTGAAATAGCCAGGAGCTGTGGTCAATTTAAAGATGCTGAAATTGTCTGTCAAGGTAGCTACAAGAAACTAAAATAAAATGAATGTCTAAGGATTTCTCTCTTCCTATAGATATTGGAACTGTCCCAAGTAATTGTATGACTGGTGATGTTAGACTTAGTAACGTGACAATCCAGGAGAGTGCCAGGACAGCTGAAGGCAGAATAGAAGTCTGTATCAATAATGCCTGGGGCACAGTGTGTAGAAATCTATTTGGTCGTGAAGACGCAGAAACAGCTTGTTTTAACATTGGAGGATTCACAAGACAAGGTATAAAGACTACTGAGTGTGGTGTCCTACATCTTTATGTCCCTTGGGAGAGGGGTCACTAATGGTGGAAATGCAATGTAGATAACCTGTGTGATTAAAAAGTAGTTTAAGGAAAGATATAATGTTTCTATGATGCTGCAGAGATCAATAATCTTTTTTTCTCAGGTGCTTCAGTCATTCCTACCACAGTTTATGGGAGCAATCCTATTTTCCTGGATAAACTGGACTGCAACTCAAGGGATGAAAACCTTTTGAGCTGCAACAGACTATTTTCCACTCTAGGTCTTCACACATGTGATCACTCACAAGATGTGAGTGTGAGATGCACTGGTGAGGAAATTAAAATAATTCCAATTACACTTATCAATATGATATTACTGTGCATAAGACTTGGATGAATGTGCTGAGGGTACTCATTTGTGTGAACATCTTTGTGACAACACTGTGGGAAGCTACACTTGCAGATGCAATCCTGGATATGTTCTACATTCTAACAATTACAATTGTGAAGGTATGCACATGAGCCAGTTTCCTGACAACTTCTGAGAAAATGTATTTTAGATATCGATGAATGTCTGTTTCGTGGTCCTGGTGGTCACAACTGCAACCTCAATGCTTATTGCATCAATAACAATGGTTCTTTTAATTGTGAATGTAACCTTGGATTCAGAGGAGATGGAGTTAATTGCTCCAGTAAGTATCATTGAGATCTTCAGTCCACTTTGTGAGACACACTGACATAACAATATGCTGTGTAATAGATATTGACGAGTGTAGTGAAGGTAGAGATGACTGCCACAGGAAAAGCAATGCATTGTGCACGGATAATATTGGAAATTTCAGCTGTACATGTGTGGGTGGATTCCAAGGCAATGGAACATACTGTGAAGGTCAGAAATCTTTCTGCAGCAATGTGATTTCGATAACTACTGGTTATTGTAGATGTGGATGAGTGTGAGAATGGTGACAACAATTGTGATCTAAATGCTTTCTGTCTTAACGAGTATGGCAGCTTCAGTTGCATGTGTAATCCTGGCTACACTGGAAATGGAACTCACTGTCAAGGTGCAGTAACATAGTAATATTCCTTTCACCATTGTTATCACTGGGTGTATGCAGATGAAGATGAATGCATCAGTGATCCCTGTGACATCAATGCCAACTGTACTAATACTGAGGGAAGTTATAACTGCACCTGCAAAGATGGTTATCAAGGGAATGGGTCTCACTGCTTCAGTAAGAAGTGTAGCCTTTAATTTTGTGTGATGATTTTCATTTGATTCTACCAGATATCGATGAGTGTGCAGATGCTGCTGCTAATGATTGTCACGACAATGCTACATGCACTGATACAGAGGGAAGTTTTGTATGTCAGTGTAATGTTGGATTCAGTGGTGATGGTGTGACTTGTGAAGGTAGCTATTACCTCTATTTGAGGTAGAGAGCTTATCATTTTAACATTGAAACCCAGATATTGATGACTGTTCAACATTATTGCACAACTGTTCTACTCAAGCAATGTGTCACAATCTTATTGGAGATTACTTTTGTACGTGCAATCTTGGATTTGAAGGAAATGGATTCACATGTAGAGGTCAGCATAAAATGATTCATATTTGCTGATTTGTAATTATCATAATTCTGAAGATATTGACGAGTGTAGTCGCAGTACACATAACTGCAGTCAATATGCTGAATGTATCAATACCTTTGGACATTTCAACTGCTCTTGTAATATGGGCTATAAAGGAGATGGAATCATGTGCAGTGAGTACAACATAACCAAACAAACATTACATTGCTATAACGATTATCATTCATTAGATTGCACTGATGGAGATGTCTTGCTGAAAAATGGTTCAGTGCCAACAGTGACACAAACTGAAGGAAGAGTGGAAATCTGTTATGAAAATGTTTACAGGACTATTTGTGATGATCACTGGGATGTGAATGATGCTATAGTCATCTGTAGGCAACTCAACTTCTCTGGAACTGGTAAGCTATTCATGATCAAGCCTGCTCCATCATGACTGAAGAAATTCACCACTAATTTTATCTTTCATTTCAGAACACTTTCCTGTCATGAGAGCTAGTACTAGGTATGGAAATGGGTCCGGTCCAATATTTTTGGATGACTTGATGTGCACTGGAGAGGAGACATCACTCATAAGTTGCCGTCATAGAGGAGTGTGGGAGAATAACTGTGCCACTGACCACTCTGAAGATGCTGGAGTTGTTTGCAATGGTAAGGTAGCATGATCCTACTACATCTTAACTTCATCTTTATAATTTAGCTACTTGCAATGGAGGGTATGCAAGACTTGTCAATGATAATCCTCTACCAGGACAAGTGATCAAGGACACCATCAGTGTTGGAAGAGTAGAGTTGTGTCTGGATGGAGAATTTCGGACTATCTGTGATGATGACTGGGACAACAAGGATGCTTCTGTGCTCTGTAGGGAAATTGGATTCTCTCAATATGGTGAGCTCATGTACTGTTAATGTGTGCCTAGTGTTACAATAGTATACCTCATCAGGTGCTATTGGACTTGGTGGTCGATTGTTCTCATCTGGAGATTCAGTAGCTCAACCTGGCTACAGAACTGTGCATTGCTCAGGAAATGAGAGCAGTTTAAATGATTGCCTGAAATCAGTGGAAGAAGTGATGCAAGGCTGTGAAACAGCATCTGCAGTGTGCCATGGTATAAAGTGTAATAAATATACAATACCAATGTGTTTACCAAATACCATTACATACAGATATGGCAATGATGACTGCATATAATTGCACCCATGGTGATGTGAGGCTTGTGAATGGAACTAACATCTATGGTCTGGATGGGAGGCTTGAGATATGTATCAACAATGCTTGGGGGACAGTCTGCAGTGAGGGATTCAGTGCTTCTGAGGCCAATGTGGTTTGTAGACAGCTAGGATTGCTCTCTGGTGAGTTACTTCTTGCCAGTACTCCCTTTCATTCAATATATATATATATCCAGATATAGCAACACCTGATGCCAAGATAAATGCAGCTTTTGGTAGAGGATCAGGACCAATATTTCTGGACCGTTTGGACTGTACTGGAAATGAAGTGCAGTTGTTGGATTGTGACCAACAAGCACCATTGGGTCTATTTCAGTGTTCCCATGCTGAAGATGCTGGTGTTATCTGTCCAGGTAACAAAAACTGCTGAATTTCTCGATTCTGGTTTTACTATTATCAACACAGATCATGATGAATGCACTCAAAATCCTTGTCATGAACAAGCAAATTGTACTAACATACGTGGAAGTTTTCGGTGTGATTGCAATAAAGGATACAGTGGAGATGGATTTATGTGTGATAGTAAGACTTAATTAACATAAACAGCACTTTGTTAATCTTAACTGTTGTTGTTATTAGATGTGAATGAATGTGAAATTGGTAATGGAGGCTGTCAAGATGAATGTATCGATATTGATGGATCATTTGAATGCATGTGTCCTAATTTCACTGGATATGAAGTAGTTGGGTTACTCTGTATAGGTAAATCGAGCTGTTTACATTGAGCATAGCATTTGTGACTGAACAACACATTACCATGGTAAATCCAACAATGCAGACATTGATGAATGTGCCAGAGATATGCATGATTGTGAGCCTTCACTATTTGAGAAGTGTGTCAATACTGAGGGAAACTATTCTTGTGCCTGCAAGGATGGTTATTATCGCAATACGGGACTCTGTGAAGGTATAGTGTCTGTTATGACATCATCATGGATGATCACTCACATCTGTACATTTGACAGATATCGATGAATGCACTGTGAATGAGGATATTTGTGGCTCCAATTCTAACTGCAGTAACTTGAATCCAGGATTTAGGTGTAACTGTCACCCAGGATACCATCATGCCAATAAGACCACCTGTGTTGGTGAGCAGTTATACTGTTGATATTGTGATGATCATAATATCACCTGACTAGATATTGATGAATGTGTGACTGGAGATAACAACTGTGATGACCTAGCCATGTGCATAAATACTAACAGCAGTTTCACTTGTGTCTGCATTCATGGCTTCACTGGTCGTGGTACCATGGGAACATGTAAAGGTATGAACTCTATATCATTTTATCGATCAAGTAGAATTATTAAACTTCAATTAGATGTTGACGAGTGCTCTGATGGGACTCATAATAACTGTGATGATAATGCTGTGTGTCGGAATACATATGGTAACTATACCTGCCATTGTAAACCAGGCTTCATGGGAAATGGCTTTCACTGTGGTAAGTCACGTTCTCTTGCATTATCAGCTACACTTTATTGACTATGGTTTTGCTACTAGGTTGTGGAGATAGTGATGTACGACTTGTTAATGATAACAACAACTGTTCAATAGTAGCTCATGCTAATGGAAATACATGTCAGTATCAATTCATAAATGATGATTTTGAAGAAGTTCAGTGCAACAGAAACTGGACTGACATGCTTGAGGGTCGTGTTGAGATATGCAAAAATGGTCAATATGGAACTGTATGTGACGATAGGTGGGATTATTTGGAAGCCCAAATTGTATGCAGGCAATTACATCATTCATCTACTGGTATGTACCCATAGTAATGAATAGAATGAATATATATTACTGTGACTTCAACAGAGATTCTTCCTGTGAAAAGATCAGCTGAAATATATGGGATGGCTCTTGGAAAAATCTTGCTTGATGATTTAGACTGCAGTGGCCATGAAGAAAACCTTCTCCAGTGCAGCATACATGAAGCAAATGAACACGATTGCACTCATCATGAAGATGCAGGAGTCAAATGCGGTGGTAAGAACCAAGTCATATCAGATAGGGTTTTATGCTATGTCTTATCATTCAAACATTAGTTTAGAGGGTAGCCTAGCTGGAAAATAATTATTTGATTGGACTGTTGATTGCTTCAATCATATAGCATCTTTATGTAGGCATTATATATAGTTGAGCTATTTTTATGTTTTATGTAAATTTTTCTAGGTGTTTGTGAAGATTATAGTGCTAGGATTTCAATTGGTTATGGAGATCAGTACTACACTGGTGACATTTCAAAAGATGCCACTTACTACATCAATGATGCATTGGCTATTGGACGTATTGAATTATGTATTGATGGTGACTGGACAGCAGTGTGTGAAAACATATGGACACAAGAAGATTCTTCTGTAGCATGCTATCAACTAGGATTTTCACGAGCAGGTGATTTATTAAATAATAACTATACTTTCATAGTTCTAATTTTGTTTATCTTATCTGTTAGGAGCTATTAGTGGTGGTCAACTCTTTCAACTGAATGTTGATGGCAGTGAAGCATTTAGACTCTATGAGAGAAATATAACTTGCTCTGGCACAGAAAGTCACTTGAGAAATTGCCCTATTATCGAGTCAGAAACTGACGGATTGATGAACAGAGGATGTGGTGCACTCCAAAATGCATATGTGGCATGTCAAGGTTAGATAGTGTTGAGGTATATCAAGTAAACTCAGGCTACAGTGTCTCAAGGGCCTGAAGGTTTGTAGACAGTGTGTTGGAAACAAGATCTATACTTCTATGCCTCTGGCATCAGATTTATAGAAAGCTGATACTTCAGCTCCATGATCAGGCTCATCTTGGTGAAGCCTGGGAATGGGATAGAATATCCTTTGTTCACCAACCCATTACGCTGAACAACCATACCCTATTATAGATTTCGATATTCATACAACTACCTATGGTTGTTCTCCAAATATTTCAATTTTCAGATCAAGAGACTGAAATGGAGAACTGTACTCAAGCAGATGTAAGACTGCAGGATGGCCCTAATGTTCGAGAGGGAAGATTGGAGATCTGTATTAACAAGGCATGGGGAACTGTGTGTTCCACACAGTTCAGTGACGATGATGCTGCAGTGGCATGCTCCCAAATGAAGTTTGAAAGAACAGGTACATATGGTACTAGTATACGTACATAATGACAATACGCATGATAATATGCATGGTTATTACAGAAGCTCGTTACTTGGGGAATGCTGGAACAGAGACTGCTATTGGAGTGATACCAAAGGGCACTGGCCCTATCTTTTTGAGTGCTCTTGACTGTAGGAATGATGAAGAGAGATTGCTGGATTGTAGTTTCAATTCTGCTCTTGGAATTAGTACTATATCTTGTTCACACAATTTAGATGTCACCATTCACTGTGAAGGTATAGTACAAGTGTAGTAAGCCTCCATCTCTGCTTTACTTAAGTTTGAGATTTTATCTGAAGTAGCTTAAGCTGTAGTTTACTTTTATTTTAGCATTCTGTCCTGAAGATGTATATGAAGCACCACATGGCAGATATTTGTGGAATAGGACAAGAGCAGAACTGAATATCAGCCTACCATGTCAATATGGTGGACTTAATATAAGTCATGCTAGTCCAATAGCTTTTAGGCAGTGTAATGACAGAGGGCAATGGGAGAGTATTTCATTCAACGAATGCTTGACTTATTCTGAATTTCGTTTGAGACAAGTTATATCTGTAAGTATTCCTTGTTATTTCATTTGGATACTCTTCACAGCACATGTATGGTATAATTAGACTCCAGTGTCTCAAGCTACAATAGCAAATATCACAAAGGCAGTACTTGATGCTGTGCTGCATGCAAATAATAGTGAAGATCAATCAAAAGCTAACATAGAGCTGATTGCTGAAACTGTGTCTAGACTAACTGAATGCAGTGTTGAACAGTCTAATGTAAGCAATTTGTAGCAAGGCTTTCAGATTTGAGTTGTATTGCTAATTTTACAGTGCTTATTGGACTATAAGGAAGTTGAGACCTTGGTGGTCATATTGGATTCAATTCAGAGCTGGAAGAAAGAAACACTGAATTTGGCATCAGCCGAGTAAGAATAGATTTGCCAGTTGCATAACTTCATATTCTTACTTCTTATTACAGGATAGTAGAGAATACTGAAGTGATACTCGCTGAATTCGCATCTCGACTTGTACTGCCTATAGATCAAGATAATGTCACAGAATCTTTTAATACCTTCAATATCACTTATTCTGGAATAAAAGTAAGCTCTATCACCAGCATGCGAGCACTAGCTAAATCATTCTTCACTATATTATTAGATCAAGTCAGAACTACTTAATCAAGGTATAGAATACAAAGTCATCGATAGGACTGGTTAGTCTACAACAGCTAAGTTATAACTCTGTCAAGATTCAAGTGGATTATCATTTCTAGGATTTCAGAGTACAATATCGACCAACAATATGAATCAATCCTCAATTAGCAGCCCAACTTCAAGTGCCACCTCTCAGTCTGCATCTATTAGTCTCCCACAGAGCATATTCACTGATCTACTTAATACATCAAATGAAACAGAGATGAGTTTTCTATTTGGAGCATTGAATTCTTCTATCCTTTATCCACAAGCTAATCAAACCAATGAAAACTTTACAGTGGATTCTGCAATCATATCAGCCACCATAATTGGATATGAACACACAGTGATGAACTTGAGTGAAGATGTTACTATATCCATAAAGTTGCATTCAGAGGTGTGTACCAGTCCATTTTATAGATATTGCACATAACTAGAAGTTATACTTATTTTAATAATTGCAGTTTTCCCAAGCGCCTGTTTGTGTGTATTGGGATAAAGATGCTGCAGGTAAGTTGAACACTGCACAAAAAGCTTATTTACCCTCTTCATGGAATTGAAGATGGTAGAGGAGACTGGAGTAGCAAAGGATGCAAGTCACAGGACAGAAAAAAAGATGTGATCTTGTGCAGATGTAACCATCTGAGTACTTTTGGTGTGCTAGTTGTAAGTCTATCTCTTGATTTGTTTTTGTTTATTGAGGCTCTAGCTCTCATATTCTTAACAGAACACACAACCTGTTTTATGCAAAGAAGGATTCCTACCAAATTCAAGAGTAACTGAGTGCATAGGTGAGTGCATGAGCTAATGTGTGATAGCATGATACAATAAATGTATCATTAATTTAACTTGTGCCACAGCCATAAAGCCTCTAATCAATGTCAGCACACCTACTGGAGTGAATAAGATTATTAATAACACTCTGACCGTACCAGCTGGGAGAGAGGTAGAAATTGAATGTGTGTCATATGGATCTCATCCAGGAAGAGCAGTTTGGAAGTTGCTGGATCAAGATACAGGAAGTAAGTAACCTTACAGTGAAGTTATACTAACAGTGGCCATCTATAACTTTCTCAGATTTTACAGATGTACCTGAGGTCAACTTTACAAAGTCCAGTATGGTGATGACTGGATCAGGGAGTGGTGGTTACTCAATGGAACTTTCGCCTTTTAGTGAAGAGCATCATTTAGAAGTGTTGCAGAATGAAGAGCCTGGTCAGCTGTATGCCTACAGATACAACAATACTAAAGTAGTTTTAGGATCACGAAAGAAAGAAATTTTTGGAGCTGCTGTTGGAGTTAGTATGAATTCAAAAGGAAAATACAAATGTGTAGCCATCAATGACTATGAGAGAGAAGAGTTTGATCTTGAGATTGGAATAAAAAGTGAGTCACAAAGTTAAAATAAATCTGCAATTAGCTAGCTACATTCAATAATAATACTCAGGACCGGCTGTTAATCCTGCCTCTAAGAACTTCATCCGCTTCAGCACTAGATCTTACCAAGATATTGCTCAGACGTACCATATCTCATCTCATTCAATTCTGCTAGCAATATTTAGTACAGCACTACTAAACTCGATTGGAACAGATATACCTGGTCAGCAACTTGCCAACTGCACTTATGTTCCTGAGTAAGTTGAACCCCTGAATATAAACATGCTGTAAATTTATTGTTAACACACTCACACACAGTGGCATAATGGAAAAGAGAAGCAACTGGGACAGAGTTGAATGCATTTTTAGTAATCATCCTACAAATCATACTGACCAACTTTTCCAGCGCGTATCCAATATTCAGGACACTTTTGTCATGAATTTACCTGATAGAAATTTTTTAGTTGATGAACGTGGGATAAATTCATCAAGTAAGTTGTAATCGTCATCTTGTGGCCCTATGTTATAACACCTATCGTCACATACAGAAAAGGGATTCTGTGATAATGACATCGCCTTCAAATCATATGATAATCGTGGAGGGTACAACTGGACTGAAGTTGAAGTCGAAGAAACTCAGAGTTTGGACTGCTTTTATAAAGAACCACAAAAGAATACCAAGGCCTTACGGCATTGTGATGCTCCCCGTACTTGGGGACTATATGATGGGATGATGTGTATAACAGCTGATACTTATGAACTGCGTCAGCTGTCCCTTGTAAGTCATTAGCTCAAGATGCAATAGCTTTACAATGATCAATTGAACAATGACAATGATAATATTAGAAAAGAGTAACAGCAGAAAGAGCAGGCGAGGTCATATCTTCAGTTGTTCAAGTGGTAAATAATCTGGACCAGGAAGATGAACAAAGCACAGACAATCTTGAACTTATTGTTAACATATATGATGACATTAATGACCTAGTGGAGAATGGTATGGTCAATGTCACACCTAAAGTAAGTTTCCTGCATTTCATTCTGTACTCAAATAGGACTCATTAGACCACTGTGATACTGTAGTTGTATGCTTCTTCATAATTATACACTGAACAGTACCCTACAGTGTTTTATTCACATTCTTCAGTTTGCAGAAGATACCGTTCAAGTTTTGGATGACATATCAGATTGGCCTGCAGATGTAGTGGAGGAAAGATCATCTGTGTATGTTGTAGTTATCACTATGCAGAGAGAATTCATTCCCATCACAGATTGCATGTGTGAAGAATTAGGTATACTCATGCCACATCATAATATCATGAGCATTCTTCTTTCATGCTCCTTTCGAAGTGAAGTTTCCACTAGTCTGTTTTGAGAGTCATTTTCCTGTCATGTAGCTTATTGAACTCCTTTGAGAATATTGCTTCCAGTTTGGTGGAACAAGAGAGTTTTGAGGAATTGATTCTTTTACAAGAAAGTTTGAGTCTCCAAGCTCAAAAAGTACGTACTGTATCTGTTAAGAACATACTTAAATCAAATCTTTGACCATTAGGTGAATTTATCAAAGCTATCGATGAACAATAATGATAATCATGTACCATTCTTTCTTCCTCAAGAAAGCAGTAAGTTGGTTATCCACCTAATGACTACTTTCATTGAGACCATGCACTTTTATCATTTACATTGTGATATTATGTACTAATCTTCCAGTCACTACCAATGAGTCTTTAGCTGCAAGATTTGAAGATGATGAAAATATTACAATACCAGAAGTGAATGTTTCAATTAATATTCCATCTGAAATATTTGTATCAGCTGAGGGACTTGTATTTACATCTTACAAGACACCAGTTCTATTTCAAGTAGTACCACCTAATGAACTGAACAGATCAAGCTATGATGTCGTAGCAGACACTGCAGTTATTGGATTCACTATTGCTAACAGAACCTTTACTAATCTAAACACCACAGTCAAAATCACACTTCAGAGTATGAGAGCACAGGAGAAATTGGTTAGTTTTGACACAAAAACAATGCAATAATATATAAATCCATTTTCAATCACATCAGAATTGGTCAGAGCCTGTTTGTGTATCATGGGATTTTAATGCTATTAAATATGGTGAGTTTCAGCATACTTCTTTTGTGTAATTCTGTCATTATTTTCTGATAGAAAATTCTACTCGAGGAAACTGGACAAATAAAGGGTGTAACCTGACAAGATGGGATAATGAAACTGGAGAAATTTTGTGTGAATGCAATCATTTAACCAACTTCGCAGTCTTAGTAGTAAGTAATAATGGAAGCATGTGTGCACCGCATGTGTATTGCAGTAATCATAAATGCATTCAGAAATAAAGAGAGGGGGAGGAGGGATTGTTCAGACTTGTGCAAGCCTTGTAATTCAGTGAGTGAGTGAAGCAAGTGACCTGGGTCATAAATTATAGATATGTCTACACTCAACTCCAAAATGCCCCAGGCATACATGTCATGATACAGTGAAATCTCCCTTATCCAGAGCTGTGCATGTTTACATGCATGCCCAACCCAGATTCCAACCCACCTAATTGATGTGAGTTGGGCTATCCGGATTGGAATCTGGGTTGGCACTGTTCACACGCGAAGCGAATCTGGGTCGAATCCAGGTTAGAACCCCTATGTAAACGTGGCTCAGGATGCTTGGTTTCAGGGGCTACCTTTATGACTAATACCTAGTGCACCATGAATAAAGTAGAATCTCACAATAGATCTCCAGCCTCTCCTCATGGAGGCTCTTTTTTCCCTTCTTTAGTTGAAAATCATGTATTCTCCATTTCAAGTTGCTACACAGCTAAGTCTATCATCCTTTTAAAATGTGGTCATTGTCTTGCTCGCTTACTCACTATAAATGCCAATGATGCTATACATAGATAAATACAACACCTTATGTACCATTCAATATTATTTAAAGAATGTCAATGCACCTCCAATGGATCCTTCTGTCATTGAAGCCAGCAAAATAGTGTCTATCATCGGATGTGTGCTTTCTATGATTGGCCTTATCCTCACAATATTCACTATGACATTTTTTAAGTGAGTATGTCTAATAATTTTGAGAAAATGGTTAGTTATCTTTTTTCCATTCTCAGGAAACTAAGACAGAGAGATGCCAGTAAATTCCATTGCCAATTGTGCATAGCATTACTACTGAACCTCCTGATCTTCATTGCTGGAGTGGACCAGACTCAATATGACATTGTATGCACCATCATGTCAGTCCTTATACAGTACTTTTCCCTTGCATCTGTGTTCTGGATGGGAGCAGAAGCCATACTAATGTTCAAGAAACTTGTTATTGTTTTTGGATCTGTGACTAAGACATTTCTTGTCCTCATCTCATTGATATGTTGGTGTAAGTACTGAATGTAGTCAGTCACTGCACCTACCATAATAAATGTCTTCCCTTTCTTAGGTGTACCAGCTATATTTCCCATAGTAGGACTAACTACACTTGCTACTGGCAAGAATTACTTGATCAAGAAAAGAACACCACCTGACACACAGCCAGGATAGTGAGTAACACACCCCCTTATGTCTATAAAGGATGTAAAAAAGAGCATGGCCATCCATCATAGGAGGCAATGTACTAGGGAGATCAGATGATAAATCTCATTACAGTCCAGATTCTGCACTAAGGCTACCTATTATCCTGCTCATTTAAAAATATTAGCTTAAATGACTTAGAATTTGTGTACATACAAATTCAGTGAAGTTTAGTACCTCCATGTTAGTTTAGTACCTCCATGTTAGTTTAGTACCTCCATGTTAGTTTAGTACCTCCATGTTAGTTTAGTACCTCCATGTTAGTTTAGTACCTCCATGTTAGTTTAGTACCTCCATGATAGTTTAGTACGTTTAGTACCTCCATATTATGATGGTATAACACTGTAGATTGGAAATAGCCACAGACTACCTGTGGTCTGATTCCATAGGCGGTGTTCTGGAATTTTACACTTGATTGTAATCTTATGATAACACTGTGTTGATTATAGCTGCTTCATAAGTGATATCAGACTCCATTATGGAATATTCTTGGCACCTCTCCTCGCTGTTATAGTCTTCAATACAGTGATACTGCTATTAGTGATTCGAGTGCTCGTCAAACACAATAAGAGGAAGGAGAAAGAAAACAGTAAAAGCTTCAAAAATATTGCTAAATTGGTTGTCAGCATTGCCAGTGTCATGACCATGTATGGCCTCTCCTGGATATTTGCAGCCTTCAGTGTATCTAGTGCAGCAATCGTCTTTCAGTGGCTTTTCCTAATATTCAATTCATCTCAAGGACTTTGTCTTTTTCTTTTCTTTTGTGTCATAAGCAATGATGGACGTGAAGAGTGGAAGAATCTATTAGGATATAAGAAGAGTAAAAAGAAATCTACCTACTCACATCATTCAAATTCCCATCTTCAAAGAAAGAATTTCAATTCATCTGAAAAAACCAGTGGAACCCAGAATACTTGCATAGTTAACAAATCAGCTCTGAAATCTCTTTCTCTATCTGAGTCTGCTAGTGACTTTGAAAGTAGCACTGCCATATATGACATAGAGCTAAAAGAAAAATCACTTGAACCAGCACTGCCAGACATTTACGAAAATGATACTGACCTTATTATCAGTAATGAACAAGTTGACACTAACAATGATTTGGAAGAAGATACCACTTCTTATTCAGATAACCAGCTACCACCTCATGTAATGATAAAGCTTAAACAAACAGTTCAACCTGAATCAAGCAAGAAGAGAGAGAAGAAAAGGAAACGGAAGAAGAGATCACGATTGAATTTGGCAAAAAGTGATGCACAAGTCCCTCCTCATATAATGGATAGGTTCAGGCAACCAGCAGCTTCTTTCAAAAGATTTGCCAATGATGATTTTTGTTTTCCTGATGATGGCTTCAGTCAAAGTTTTAGAGGGAGCCAAGTGAGCTTCAGTCAACTGACAGAAATATCAGAAGTAGATGAATATGAATTCATGTAAAAATAATTGTGTACAAAAAAACAACAAAATAATTCAAATGTAATGATAATAATTGTGTGATCATTATTACTATAATTATAATAGTTAAACCTAGATGGGGGGGGGGGATTTGACAGAGTCAACAAAGTCTTACACTTCTTTCATTTACAGTGTGTACAAATGTATCACTAGAGAAGCAGACTCCAAAGGCACTGCATACCTCCCAAAATCTGCAGATCAGGTGCTTTGGAGATTTAAGAAGCTAAAGAGTACCAAAAACACTGCCAGTGAAGAAAAAACAGCTCCACTATGAGAGCACCTGTGTCCTAGCAGGGAAAGATTTCAGTCATATCCCATGCCATGGGACACTCTGACAGGATATTTCATATTCCATGCCACGGAACACTCCGATAGGATATTTCATATTCCATGCCATGGGACACTCTGACAGTGAACACAGACTGAACTGCCTTTGTAATTACCTCTATAATTCAGTGCCTTTTAATCTCAAGGTAGTTTTAATGGGTTCATTCAGGAATGCTGCCACAAAAGTAAGCTAGGGACTTGTTTGGAGCAAGGCAAGATGATTTTAGTGACAAGTTGTATGTTATGGGGATTTTTGACATTTGTTTGTTTTTCTTTATGTGATAATGTACTCTATTTATGTATGTATTCTTTTGAATGAAAGTTGTCACATACCAGACAAAGCAGTAAGTGCTATGGTCTTCTGGGACTTTGCTGAGTACTTTGTAGTCATTCAGCATACTCGGTGTATGCTGAACTAACAGCATCAACTCAATGAAGTCAGTAATAAATTTTCAGCATTAAGCTTTTATCCTCAGGTGACCCTAATGTGGCTGAAGCCAACAACTGCTTTCTATAGAACATGTGGAGTAGTTCAGGCTTGTAGTTAGTAAAGGGTCGGCTATGCCAAACTAGGCGCTATCATAATCACACTCGGCCATATAACTTACTCGTATGACCTGTGTTTCCTAAGAATGTGGTTACCAAGAATGTCGCCATACCGGTGTCACAGTTTATTTTGTCGCTGGGAGATTCTGTCGCGGCGATAAAATATGAAATTCTGTCGCGAGCGACCTAATCTCCTAGGATATTTCGTCGCAGCCAGGATATATTGTCGCTGCATATAAAGTAGCTATTGGAGAGGTGGTATAGCTATATCTGATTATCAAAATCTCAAGCTTATTAGGTATATATTAGGAGCATGTTGTTGTTGTTTTTTTCGTGTCTTGCTTAGCTATAAAGTTAATATTTTTTGCAAGTGTACAGCGATAGAATATTTATAACTGATCTATATTGATGTGAATGCACGATTGAGCTTTAAACAAATCAGTATTGGAAAATATTCTAGATAGCTACTTACGTATAATAGCTAGCTAGATGCCACAGAGCAACATGCCTCTTAGCTACTATAGAAAGTAAAAAATTATATATACTGCTATAACATAGCTCAATAGCTATAGCTATATGTAGTGCATAGAGCTAGATAAGTAGCTAATATCCTGGGAGATTTTATTATACCACAGGAGATTTTATTACTAGCTATTGTAGATAATAGCTAGTTAGCAATAGCTATATAGTGAGCAACAATTCTAGGAGATCGTGATTTTGTCGCTCTATATTATTATTATTATTATTATTACTATTATTATTATTATTATTATTATATGATTTATAGCACAAGATGAAATGAGATAAGTTACAACAAAAAAGAAGATGGGGCAATTAGACCATGCAGGCTGAGGATCCACCAAGACTGGCCTAGCAACCAGGAGAGGATTAAAAAAAAAAACAACAAAAACAGCCACAACAAACAAACAAAAAGAACAACAGAAAAAAGATTGGTCCATAATCTAGTCAGCTTTTTGAAATATAATTATAGTGTCTTTTGGGAGTTGGAGATCAACAAAATATGAGATTTTGTCACTCTATTGCTATACCTACAACTATGCATGTGAAGAACATAGGAGAGCAATAAATATCCTAGGAGATTTTACTTAACTTATGGTGAGTGACTATAGGAGATGTCTATAGTCCGCTATATGCTCTGGCTATGTAATATCCAATATAGTCATGCATGCAGTGCTGAGCAACAAAATATCATATAAGAGATGTATCAAGTAGCTACGTCTAATGTCTAATATACCGTATAGCGGGTATATTTCGAGGGGTGAAAAATTCGCGGATTTCGCGATTTCTCTTCTGACCGCGAATATTTAACCACGCGAATCACGTGAGAAATTTGGCAAATCACTAGTCTAGTCTCGGGCCAGCTAGAGTTGCATCTAGTTCGTGTGTCCACAGTCTGACTCTACTACGGATAGACTTAGTCTCGTGCCAGATGTATTTTTGCAAGGAGGGGAAGGGAAAAATACGTCTGGTAACAATTGCCAGGTTTCCGTTCTTTCAAAGAATGTGCATCACGTGAATCATGGGATAATAATTTACCATGTGCACGTGCGCACACAATTAAAAATCAGTCTATAGCTAATAAAGATATATGAGCTGTACTCAGCCGTAGCATGGCCGACTCAAGCGCCAAGAAAGGTCTTTCAGTCCATAGCTACTATTCTGACCAACCTGTTGGAAGACACACAATGGTTCCCGAAACAAAGCCTTGCTTGATGTAGTCTAGTATATCTACACTGTAAAAATGAAAGTGTTTACTGCACACCATTTTGTCCCAATACACACACTGTTTTTGTTTTTGGTGTGTGTATTGGGACAATTTAGTGTGCAGTACACACTTTCGTTTTTACAGTGTATGGTCTGGTGAGCTCGAGGCGGCAGAACATCTATCATCATCGCTACGCAGCCACGGCAAAAGGATCGCTGCACAATATAACGCTTAACTAACTACGGCACTCCAGATATCGTTTTAAATTTAACCTGTCTAAAAATAATCTCAAGCAAAAGATGGCCTAAACTTGCATGCTTTAGCTAGCTAGCTAGGTGTTCGTACACGCGCGCATATGGCCAGCTGGCTTCGGCCAGGTTTTTTTCAAAATCTAAAACGCGAATGATTTCCCCGCGAAATAGACAAAAAGTTCTAATCGCGAAATTTTCGCCCCTCGAAATATACCCGCTATACGGTAGCTAGCTGCGACAATATATCCTGGCAGCAACAAAATATCCTAGGAGATTAGGTCGCTCGCGACAGTCGCCGAGACAGAATCTCCCAGCGACAAAATAAACTGCGACACCGGCAGCCGGCTCTGATTAGATTACCTTGGAGTGCCGGCAGGACTGTTTGCAACGTTGCAAATGTAGCGCATCGCATCGTTTAGTGCCGTGTACGTGTACTATTGAACGTGCGGTCTCGGGTTCGATTCCCGATTTGAATACTTTTTCCTTTTTCAATCTTTGAAAAATTTTCTAAGTGTCCTGCCGGAAGAAAATTCCGATGCGCTGGGAGATTCTGTCGCGGCGATAAAATATCAGGAAATTCTGTCGAGAGCGACCTAATCTCCTAGGATATTTCGTCGCCGCCAGGATATATTGTCGCAGCTAGCTAGACATAGCTACTCTTATAGGATATTTTGTTGCTCAGCACTGCATGCATGACTATATTGGATATTACATAGCCAGAGCATATAGCGGAGTATAGATATCTCCTATAGTCACTCACCATAAATTTAGTAAAGTTAAAATGAAGTAAAATCTCCTAGTGAAGTAAAATCTCCTAGTGCTGTCCTATGTTCTTTACATAGATAGAGTGATAAAATCTCATATTTTGTTGCTATATGTGACCGGCTCTGAGAAAACCCTCCGTCCGGTGCAAAAATTAATTATCAGATACGAGCACGTTTAGTTGGCAGTGCCAAAATTTGGCTAAAAATTTTTTAAAGCATAAATGACAACTATGATCCTTGAATAAAGCACAGATGAAGTTTGGAGCTCAGACTACAAGTACAAAGGCTTCAAATGAAGTGCTAAAGTTAGTTAGTCTGCCATTGAAGCTTTGTGCGCAGAGATTCTAGTCAGGCTGAAATTCATTGAACTTTAGGTAGGCTTTCCAGCTTATGCGCTGGAAAATATGAACTTACTAAGCTATCTGCGCTACCTTCGGTACCTTGCTTCTCTTCTCGGAGCTTTGGTTGGACCTTTCTCGAGCCAAAAGGCAAGAAACTAGCTTCTTACTAACTACAGTTCGAAACCCCACCCACCGTCTATTTTAATAGTGCACGGGCATGTCCGGAAATAATGTTCACGTTGCTTAGTCAGCTTTTCTCGAAAAAACAATAACACTAATGGACGATACCTCGATCTTTCTAAGAGCTGTTCCTCAGGCGTCATAAAAGCTATAGCTTTGAAATTTGCGCGATAAAGAGCTAAAGGGCCATAGATAATAAATTTTATCATAACAAAAAAAATTTAATTTTCGCTGGACGGAGGGTTTTCCCACATGTTTTTCACATCTCCAACTCCCAAAGACACTACATATTTCAACAAACTGACTAGATTATGGACCAATCTTTTTTCCTGTCGTTTTATTGTTTATTTGTTGTGGCTATTATTATTTTTTAAATTCTCTCCTGGTTGCTAGGCCAGTCTTGGTGGATCCTCATGCAGCCTGGTCGAATAACCCCATCCTTTTTATTGTAACTTATCTCATTTATTAAAACGTCATCTCGTGCTGTAAATCATATAATAATAATAATAATAGATAATAATAATAGTAATAATATAGAGCGACAAAATCTCCTCAATCTCTTAGGATTGCTGCTCAGTATAGAGCTATTGCTAACTAGCTATTATCTACTATAGCTAGTAATAAAACTTCTTGTGGTATAATAAAATCTCCCAGGATATTAGCTACTTATCTAGCTATGAGCAATATTAATGTAGCTATAGCTATTGAGCTATGTTATAGCAGTACATATAAAGAACTATAATTTTTTACTTTTTATAGTAGATAAGAGACATGTTGCTCTGTGGCATCTAGCTAGCTATTATACCTAAGTAGCTATCTAGAAAATTTTCCAATATTGATTTGTATAAAGCATTCACATCAATATAGATCAGTTATAAATATTCTATCGCTGTACTGCAAAAAATATTAACTTTCTAACGAAGCAAGACACTAGTGAAGTGTGAGCGAATACACCCAACTATAGAGGTGAATAGCTAGCAAGCTTGAGATTTTGATGCAGCATAGAAATATAACCAATAACTAGTGAAAAAATATCCTATAGGAGATAATAGAAGAGATTCATCACTAAGACAGAAACGACCTAGGAGATTTTTTATTGCTAGGGCGGCGAGCGATTGTCTTTGTATAATATACTACCTCTCCAATAGCTACTTTATATGCAGCGACAATATTATATCGCGGCGGCGACCAAATATCCTGGTCGCTCGCGACAGAATTTACCAGGATATTTTGTCGCCGCGATAAATCTCCCAGCGACGAAATACCGGTAAACTGTGACACCGGGACTATATATTGACTCCTGTAAGGGAGCGAGCAGCGAAGAATAGGAGAATGGGACGTACAATTCACGCACTGTCGTGGCAGGCCCAAAGGGTTCCCTAAGGCAACCAAAGAGTTTTAAGTTAGAAGGTGTAGTACATAGATATATTACACGTATCATATATCTATGGTTAGTACTGCATTGAATGTGTGGTCTCGCGAATTGGTGTTTTTTTTCTTTTTCAATTTTTGAAAAAAATTTTATGGCCTAAACAGACCGTTCCCGTTTCCGGGACTGTAGACACAGCCTATATATATATCGAACATTGTAGTAGAAACGACCTAGGAGATTTTTATTGCTTTAGGAGCACAATTTGTTGGTGAGCGATTGTCTTTATATAATCAGATATAGCTATACCAGCTCTCTGATAGCTACTTTATATGCAGCGACAATATATCCTGGCTGCGACGAAATATCGTAGGAGATTAGGTCGCTCGCGACAGAATTTACTAGGATATTTTGTCGTCGCGACAGAATCTCCACCGGAAGCTAGACCTGCCCACATTATCTAAAAGATCAATCAACACATGAACGCGTAACTCATATCCAGCAGCAGCTTAATAATGCATTAAATACTCATACACTAATGAACTGAAAGGGTAGAAATTTCAGTTAATAGAGTGAAAACATATATATATGGTTAGTATTCTGTTCTATTGAATGTGTGGTCTCGCGTTCGATTCTCGAATTTGAGTTTTTTTTTCTTTTTCTATCTTTAAAAAAAATTTTTTTAAGTGTCCTGGAGCCGGGACCAGGTGCCTGAACTGGTTGTCTGTCGCGCGTTTCCGGGACAGTAGACACAGCCTATATCGGACTCTGTTGAAGATTTTTATTGCTAGGAGAGCAATTTGTTGGTGAGCGATTGTGCTTATATAATCAGATATAGCTATACTACCTCTCCGATAGCAAATTAATATGCAGCGACAATATATCTTGGCGGCGAAGAAATATCCTAAGAGATTAGGTTTCCTAGAATATTTTATCGCCGCGACAGAATCTCCCAGCGACAAAATAAACTGTGACACCGGCAGCCGGCTCTAATAAGCTTACATTGGAGTGCCGGCAGGACAATAGTAGCTAATACATAGGCAAGCGAAGCTTGCCTATGTATTATAATGGCGAGAGAACGAAGCGATAGAATATCTCTGGACGTACTCACGCACTGTTGTGACTTCAAGGCTAGGTAACACTCGCCCAGAGTTCGAGGTTAAAAGTATAAATATCGCGGATATTTGCAGCGTTGCCACTGTAGCGCATCGGTCTCGGGTTCGATTCTCGATTTGTAGCTAGCTATTATGTTATAGCAAAAACTATAATTTTTTACTTTCTAGTAGCTAAGAGATAGTTAGCTATTACACGTAAGTAGCTATCTAGAATATTGATTTGTATAAAGCTCAATCATGAATATAGATCAGTTATAAATATTCCATTGCTGTACACTTCTAAAAAATATTAACTTTCTAGCTAATCAATACAACTTGCTCCTTTGAAGTAGGAGCGAATAAACGCAACTATAAAGATTAATAGCTAACAAGCTTACGATTTCGATGCATCTATAAACAGCATAGAAATATATAGCATCAAGACAGAAACGACCTATGAGATTTTTTATTGCTAGGACAATTTATTGGAGAGCGATTGTCTTTGTATAATCTGATATAGCTATAACACCTCTCCAATAGCTACTTTATATACAGTGCGCGACAATATATCCTTGCGGTGATGAGATTAGGTCGCTCGCGACATAATTTCAAATACCGGTAAACTCTGACACCGGGACAATGTATTATAATAGCTCCTGCAAGGGAGCGAGCGCAGCGAGAGTTAGGAGTATGGGACGTACTATTCACTCATGCACTGTTGTGGCAGGCCCAAAGGGTTCCCTAAGGACACTAAAGAATTCGGTGTTTTGAACCTTAGACATTGAACCTCTTATTAGTTACCTTGAAGTGCCGGTAGGACAATAGTAGCTAATACATAGGCTATCGTATCGAAGCTGGCCTATGTATTATATTGGCGAGCGAACGCTGCGAGCGTTAGGTGTATGGGATATACTATTAACGCACTGTTGTAACTCCTAGCCTAGCAACACTCGCCAAGAGTTTGAGGTTAGAAGTTCATTGGCGAACGATTGTCTTTGTATTATCAGAGATAGCTATATTACCTCTTCAATAGCTACTTTATATGCAGCGCGCGACAATATATCCAGACTGAGACTAGATTAGATCGCTAGCGACAGAATTTCCTAGAATATTTTGTCGCCGCGACAGAATCTCCCAGCCCTAGTACTAAAATCAACGGCGCTAACTGTGAACATAGCAAACTGGTTCATTTCGTGTTTGATTATAGTTAGTACATTATTAAGCTTCTGCTGGATACGTTAATGTGTTGATTGATCTCCGAGACAGAGCTAATTATATATGGGCAGGTCTAGCTTCGTTTATTTTATCGCTGGGAGATTTTGTCGCGAGCGACCTAATTTCGTCCCCGCCAGGATATATTGTAGCGCGCTGCATATAAAGTAGCAATCGCTCGCCAACAAATTGCCTTAGCAATAAAAAATCTCATAGGTCGTTTTTATCTTGGTGATGAATCTCTTCTATAATTATTCTATGGTGCATCGAAATCTCAAGTTTGTTAGCTATTCACCTTTATAGTTTGGTGTATTCGTTCATACTTCAAAGGAGCATGTTTTTTTTCTAGTGTCTTGCTTAGCTAGAAAGTTAATATTTTTTTCAAGTGTGAATATTTATAACTGATCTAGCTGAATCCATGATTGAGCTATTAATTTTTTACTTTCTAACTTTCTATAATAGCTAAGAGACATGTTGCTCTGTAGCATCTAGCTAGCTATTACACGTAAGTAGCTATCTAGAATATTTTGCAAAGTCGCTCGCGACATAATTTTTGTCGACGCGACAGAATCTCCCAGCGACAAAACACCGGTAAACTCTTACATCGAGACAATAGCTCCTGCAAGGGAGCGGCAGCGAGCGTTAGGAGTATGGGACGTACTATTCACTCACGTACTGTTGTGGCAGGCCCAAAGGCAACCAAAGAGTTTGGTGTTTTATACCTATGAACTACGGTGCAAAACACCTTCTAACTTCAAACTCTTTGGTTGCCTTAGGGAACCTTTTGGGCCTGCCATGACAGTGCGTGAATAGTACGTCTCATACTCCTATCGCTCGCCTCTCGCTCCCTTACAGGAGCCATTATAATACATAGTCCCGGTGTAACAGTTCACCTATATTTCGTCGCTGGGAGATTCTATCGCGGCGATAAAATATCCTAGGAAATTCTGTCGCGAGCGACCAGGATATTTCGTCGCCGTCAGGATATATTGTCGCTGATTATAAAGTAGCTATTGGAGAGGTAGTATAGCTATATCTGATTTTTCAAAGACAATCGCTCGCCGCCCTAGCAATAAAAAATCTCCTAGGTCCTTTCTGTCTTAGTGATGAATCTCTTCTATTATCTCCTATAGGATATTTTTTCACTAATTATTGGCTATATTTCTATGCTGCATCAAAATCTCAAGCTTGCTAGCTATTCACCTCTATAGTTGGGTGTATTCGCTCACACTTCACTAGTGTCTTGCTTCGTTAGAAAGTTAATGTTTTTTGCAGTATAGCGATAGAATATTTATAACTGATCTGTATTGATGTAATAGCTAGCTAGATGTCACAGAACATGTCTCTTAGCTACTATAGAAAGTAAAAAATTATAGTTCTTTATACATACTGCTATAACATAGCTCAATAGCTATTGCAATATGGGAGATTTTATTATACCACAGGAGGTTTTATTACTAGCTATAGTAGATAATAGCTAGTTAGCAATAGCTATATGCTGAGCAACAATCCTAGGAGATTGAGGATATTTTGTCATTCTATATTATTATTATTATCACTATTATTTTATTATTATTGTTATTATTATTATATGATTTACAGCACAAGATGACGTTTTAATGACTGAGATAAGTTACACCAAAAAAGAAGATGGGGCTATTAGACCAGGCTGAGGATCCACCAAGACTGGCCTAGCAACCAGGAGAGGATTTAAAAAATAATAATAACAGCCACAATAAACAAACAATAAAACAACAGAAAAAAGATTGGTCCATAATCTAGTCAGCTTGTTGAAATATATAGTATCTTTGGGAGTTGGAGATGTGAAAAACATATAGCAACAAAATATGAGATTTTGTCACTCTATGTATGTGAAGAACATAACAAATGTACTAGGAGATTTTAACTTTACTAAATTTATGGTGAGTGACTATAGGAGATATCTATACTCCGCTATATGCTCTGGCTATGTAATATCCAATATAGTCATGCATGCAGTGCTGAGCAACAAAATATCCTACAAGAGATATATCAAGTAGCTATGTCTAATGTCTAATATAGCTAGCTATGACAGCGGCGACGAAATATCCTAGGAGATTAGGTCGCTCTCGACAGAATTTCCTGATATTTTATCGCCGCGACAGAATCTCCCAGCGCATCGGAATTTTCTTCTTGGAGACACTTAGAAAATTTTTCATAGATTGAAAAAGGAAAAAGTATTCAAATCGGGAATCGAACCCGAGATCGAGACCGCACGTTCAATAGTACACGTACACGGCACTAACCGATGCGATGCGCTACAGTGGCAACGCTGCAAACATCCGTTTGAAAGCGATATTTATACTTCTAACCTCAAACTCTTCGGTTGCCTTAGGAAACCCTTTGGGCGAGTATTGCCTAGCCTTGGAGTGAATAGTACGTCCCATACACCTAACGCTCGCTGCGCTCGCTCGCCATTATAATACATAGGCCTATGTATTAGCTATTATTGTCCTGCCGGCACTCCAAGATAAGCTAATCGGCTGGTGTCACAGTTTATTTTGCCGCTGGGAGATTCTGTCGCGGCGACAAAATATCTGTCGCGAGCGACCTAATCTCCTAGGATATTTCGTTGCCGCCAGAATATATTGTCGCAGCTAGCTATATTAGACATTAGACGTAGCTACTTGATACATCTCTTATAGGACATTTTGTTGCTCAGTATTGCATGCATGACTATATTGATAGCGGACTATAGATGTCTCCTATAGTCACTCACCATAAAGTAAAGTTAAAGTTAAGTAAAATCTCCTAGGATATTTATTGCTCTCCTATGTTCTTCACATGGATAGTTGTAGGTATAGCAATAGAGTGACAAAATCTCATATTTTGTTGCTCTCCAATAGCTATACATCTCCAACTCCCAAAGATAATTTCAAAAAGCTGACTAGATTATGGACCAATCTTTTTTCTGTTGTTCTTTTTTGTTTGATTCTTCGTTTGTTGTGGCTGTTAGTTTGTTGTTTTTTTTTCCTCTCCTGGTTGCTAGGCCAGTCTTGGTGGATCATGGTCTGATATCCCCATCTTCTTTTTTTGTTGTAACTTATCTCATTTCATCTTGTGCTGTAAATCATAATAATAATAATAATAATAAAAAATAAAAAAATAAAATAAATAATAATAATAATAATGATAATAATAATAATAATAATATAGAGCGACAAAATCTCAATCTCCTAGGATTGTTGCTCACTATATAACTAGCTATTATCTACAATAGCTAGTAATAAAATCTCTTGTGGTATAATAAAATCACCCAGGATATTAGCTACTTATCTAGCTCTATGCACTACATATAGCTGTAGCTATTGAGCTATGTTATAGCAGTATACATAAAGAACTATAATTTTTTACTTTCTATAGTATCGAAGAGACATGTTGCTCTGTGGCATCTAGCTAGCTATTATACATAAATAGCTATCTATAATATTTTCCAATACTGATTAGTATAAAGCTCAATCATGCATTCACATCAATATAGAAATATTCCATCGCTGTACACTTGCAAAAAATATTAGCTTTCTAGCTAAGCAAGACACTAGAAAAAAAATAACACATGTTCCTGAATAGCTAACAAGCTTGAGATTTTGATGTACCTATAAACAGCATGGAAATATAGCTAATAACTAGTGAAAAATTATCCTAGGAGATATCATTATAGAAGAGATTCATCACTAAGACAGAAACGACCTAGGAAATTTTTTATTGCTACAGTAGTGCAATTTGTTGGTGAGCGATCATATCACCTCTCTAATAGCTACTTTATGCAGCGACAATATATCCTGGCAGTGACGAAATATCCTAGGAGATTAGGTCGCTCGCGACAGAATTTCCTAGGATATTTTGTCGCCACGACAGAATCTCCCAGCGACAAAATAAACTGTGACACCATATTGCGGTACGTGGAAGAGCTGAAAAAGCCTAACGTGGAGGAATCAACCTCTCGAAGTTCAGAAGTAAGTCCATAGCATAGCTAGTAACTTCACCACCTTACTTGTGCAAAAAGGAATTATTTTTTTGTCTTTGTGTACCTGTATCCCCTTACATGGAAGAATAGATTTGCAACTTAGAGTTTCAGAGTTTAGTGTACACTCTACTTCATGCCCTCATACCTGAACTTTGCATGTGTTCAAGAGTTTCACATTTGCTGGGTGTGTCTTTGTGTACCTTTTTTGAAAAAGTGAAGTTTTTTCTAGTGACCCCAATTTATATTCATAACAAGTAGAGAAAAAGCTCAATGATTAGAGTACATTAATTTTTAATATATTCCTCAGGGATGATCGACTGAGAGGGAGGCTTCAATATCTTCACTCATAGTTCGGGCAGAGAACAAGAAGGTGCAGAGGTGAAGAAGAGGATCAATGGCTGCACACTTAATATGATGATTATTGTATTAATTAATGCAGGCATGCGCAATAAGGAGTGGCCGGGCAGTTTATATTGCCAATCCCAGTTGCTTAGTCTATGCAATCTATGCTTAAAGGGATATAGTGAACTATTGGAAAAGGGTGCATGGGTTAATCTTCAGGAAAGCTTCCTTGATTATGGCTGGTCAGGACATACTGAAGTGGCCAAATTATTGCTTGAATAAGTAGCTAAACTTGCAAGATAATAGTGGACGATCTGCTTTGATGGCTAGCTGTGGAAAAGGCCACTTTAAGATGGCCAAATTGCTGCTAGGAAATGGTGCTAATACTGATTTTCAAGACACCAGTGGTCTAACAGTTTTGATGATATCCAGCTACCGATTGTTGAGTATCGCGCTCGGGTGGACTTGAAGCAAAAAAAAGAATGGTGGTCACTGTGAAAAAAGGACATTCTAAAGTGGAAAAGATCCTGCTAGAAAATGGTGCTACAGTTGATATGCAGAACAACGAGGGAGATACTGCATTGTTTATTGCCAGCAATGAGGGATATCCTGAAGTGGCCAGGTTGCTCCTGAAAAGTTGTGCTCAGGTTGATATACTTGATAATATTGGGAGATCAGCATTAATGCTTGCCTGTTCAAAAGGGTACTCTGAAACAGTAAAAGTATTGATAGAAAATGGGCAAGGATAGATTTGCAGTGGAGTAAAGAGCATTCTCCTCTGATGATAGCCAGTCAGGGAAGATATTTAAGTGCTGCTAGAAAATGGTGCTCAAGTAGACCAGCAGACAGGTAGTGGGGCTTCAGCTCTGATCAGCGCTAGTGAAAAAGGACAGTGGAATACGGTGCTGTTGGAGAATAACGGGCGATCTGCTTTGATGTTTGCTTGTCAAAAAGGACATAATGAAGCAGCCAAAGTGTTGGCAGAAAATGGTGCTCAACTTAACCTTCAGAAAGAAGAATGGGGATCTCCTTTAATGCTTGCTTGTAAAGAAGGACATTCTGGAGTTGTCAAATTACTGCTGGAAAAGGGAGCTCAGGCCGACCTGCAGGATAACAGAGGGAGGTCTGCTTTGATGTATTCCAGTGAAAGAAATAAGTTGGAAATGGCCAAACTATTACTAGGGAATGGTACTCAGGTCGACATTCAGGATTACGGTGGGTGGTCTGCTTTGATGATTGGCAGTTTAACGGGACATCTTGAGATTTCTAAACTGCTGTTAGACTATGGTGCTCAGGTTGATCTAGAGCAGAAAGGAGGGAGTCTGCTCTGATGATGGCCAGTCAAGGAGGACATTTTGAAGTGACCCAGCTGTTGTCGAACAACGGGGCTCAAGTGGACATGCAGCCCATGATGGTGGAAGGTGTGCCCTCTTTGTTGCCAGTCATTTGGGGCATGATCAAGTAGTTGGACTCCTCTTAAATAATGGGCAAACATGGAAGTAACTGTTCTCCAACTGTCAAACTTTTGAATAGCCAAGTAAGTATGGATGTATTTCTTGGGTGAACTAGATACACTGGGACATTTGATCTCCTTGCCCCCACCTTTAAAAACCCCCTGTAGTAGGTATGCTGCTAATGGTAGCTTATTTAGGTGCTGGAGAAGTCTTCATTATTTTTCTCATGTCACAAGTCTTTTCTTTTTTTTTAACAGGAGTACCCTGGTATAGTGTTTGATGAAAATCCAAAAATAGTAACTATCACATTGTCCACAGACACAGTTAACTTTGAGGATGTGGGCGTATCTATATCGATACCAAAATAAGAGCTGGATCAGGGGAGTCGAATGAAAGTATTCGTTCATCCCTGTGTGACTGGATCCTTCATACTCCCAGATGGTTACAAACCGGCTAGTCCTGCCTACCTCATACAACCTATTACAAAGGGGAAATTGCAAAATAATGTGATAGTGCATATCCAGCACTATGTTAGTCAGGAGAGTAAAGAAGACTGTGAAGACATGGCATTCCTTGTTGCCGGCACCACCCCCAAGTACAGAGAATCCAACCCAGTTTATGCCTTTCAAAAGATAGAGGGAGAAGATGGTGCCTTCAATGTGGGAGACAGATTTGGCTCTCAAGTCTTTCAATTTAATACAAGTGGTTAGGAGGATCAATATATCTGATGTAGAGAGAACAAAAGGTATTTAATGTGATGACAAAGGAGTAGTGTCATTATGCTTTTTATTTTATAATGTACTGCTTTTTTTAAGCATCGAATTGTGTCTCATCCATGTACTCTGCTGCATTGAATCATAATACAGTGGTTCAATAGAGGCAGTGTACATAGTCAGGAACAGTGCTTCATTAAATGAACATTGTTACATGACATAATTGCCCAATAACGTGAACAGAAAAAAAAAATTCTCTACTCGGTGAGATCTCCTTCGCATTATTACTGACACAGGTCTTCATGCAGTAGCAGTATTTTATGCTTGTTTGAACCACCCTGTCTACCTGAAGGTAGTTATGCATGTAATGGTTTATTTATGACCATGATAATAATTTATATTTTGTTGTAGTACTGTGATGACATCATAGCCAGTCATCATCCCCAACAAATCTCCAATGAGAAAGGAAAAAATATCTTTACTGGAAAGATGGCACTTGGTGATACCGACATTATTCTGGAGACAACAGATGATCAAGGATGGGATATAAAATTTGATGGAGAGAGTCAAGTAATGTGGATATAATCACGAAAGAAAACTTCAAAGCTCTATTATTCATAAGACTGTTGCAGGACCATTCCATAGCAAGATCTGTGAATAGCATACCTGAGCATTATAATATGGAGTACAATTTAAAAGATTAATTATTATTATAGATCACAAAGAAGAGCATTCACCTTCCTGAAGAGGACATTGTCACCTTTAACAATTATTCTCCAAGCATTACAATTACTGGCACTAATCCACCAGAACTTCACGTGATTGGAATGGATGAGGACTGCAGCTTCAGCCTTTCAGTTGCAGGTAATAATAATTATAGAACTCAAAACCTGTACCTTATTCTGGTGAAAACAGAATCTGATGATTGTGCATTGATTTACTCTAGTTGCACGCTTATTTATTGATTTACTCTAATCATGACTTTTTTCTGATGCGTTATACCTTGTCTTGTGTGGTTACACACTACATGACCTTCATAAACATGAATACAGGGTAGGTCATCCGCAATCTCGTTTGTACACATGCGCGGTACACCCATTATCGATATCCAGTGGGCGTTTGGCGGGCATTGATGCGGAGGCTGCTGCTAATTAATAACTAGCTGCGGGTGATATCATGTGAATACAGGGTACAGTGAATCGCAAGTTGGTAGTCCAATGTAAGATGTAAACTTGAGGCTGTTCCTGAATAGATGTGTGGCTTTTCCTCAATAGATGCAAGTTTTTATTGCAGTCAATTTGTGCCTTACATTTGGACAACCAACTTGCAATTCACTGTACATGATAGGTGATGTCATGTGTGGGTTGGTGGGTGATAACGGTACCTCAGCTCTGTTACTATAATAATTGCAGTAGCAGGTGCAATGACCATGAGTCCTGTACATACCTAAATCAAGGTAAGAATTGTGGTCTTCTTATAATTTACTGTCTCCTTTTTATGTGTAGATGAGAACTTGATAGAAAATACTGACGACAGTGAGCTCAGTAAGTGGTCCACGGTGACTTAATAATGTGAGGTAAATATTCTGTACCTGCATATTATTATGCAGATCCTGATGATCATGGAGATGTGTAGAGACTCTTTCTGCTCAGTGGAAGCGACTTTGTACTAAATTACAACTGCAGGGAACTGCACTGAACAAATTCCAGCACGACTACCCGAAAGATAGTACGATGTGTCTGGATCTTGCCTTGATGGAGTGGCTGAAAATGATCAGAAGTATGGGAGACCAACCTGGAAGAGATTGGCTAAGAGCTGGACTATAGACTCTTTAAAGTAAGGGAGGGACTTGGAATGGGGGGGGGGGATACAAATAAATTTGTCTATTAATAATTATTTTTAGAGCAATCTCCTTTCTCATCACTGCCTCTATCTTCTGTATCTCTTCTGCATCCACCATCAGTTCCTGCACACAAAGACTACCAGGTAAGTCAGAGATGCAGTTTCAATGATTTTTTCCCCTTCTTCTTAATAGAGAGCTTACGTCAGTAATGCATTCTCTTATCTATTCCAGAGACATTTAACAATAATAATAAACGCTGGCTTGGTGGACAGACATATTATGACATAAGCATGATCTATTCCTAAAATATCTACTCTTATTATGACCATAATGTTATCCTGATAAGTGTTATAGGGCAGTTGAGGGAATTGGTTGTTGAAAACATGCTCAAATCAGTCCACTGAGTAATATTCCTCTTTTTGAGAATACCACATTAGCAACATACCTTAAGGTGGGTATTATTGGCAACTTGTCAATTTAGCGAATATAGCGAGTAGGCCTTTATTTGCTATCAAATGCTAATAATAAAATTTCGTATAATTAGAAGTAATATTGAACAAAAACAGTGCTAGCTGCCGGCCTGACACAATAATGTTCATGCCTGATATTCTTGAAGCAACTTCATACGAAACTATACATTTAAAAAATAGCTATTACAAAGCTCAAAAATAGCTAAAACTAATACCCGCCAATCCCTTATAACGCTAAAATTAGTAGCCGCCAATAATACCCACATTATAGAGCTTGCATTATTATTCCTATAATGTGGTTGGTGCAGAGTAAAATAAATTTGTCTATCCATTTAGCAGCACCTACGAAATTACCAAAACAATCACTTTTACCTAATGTCTATTTACATTCACTCGATCCCTTGATCATTCACTATATCTTCTGTTTAAGACACCAGCAGAGAGCTGATCACCCACTCTATGAGCTGGTTGTTTTGTTTTATCGTTTTTTTTTATCAGTTATAATAAATTATCAAGGGATCAAGTGAATGCAAATAGGCTTTAGTAGTTATTCCTTATTAAGAACAACACATTTTTTCCACAAAGAATCGTTTTTTTTTCCTTCATATATTTTGTTCTATTTTAGCACCTGAGGATTATGGAGAAGTGTTCAATTCGCCTTTCTGCTCAATGGAGGCAATTATTTACTAAGCTACATAATTAAATTACAGGGGTGCTAATTTGGCGCTATGGCACCAAAGGTGGTGCCGAAGGATAATCAGGCGGTGCCAACATTCAAATTGTGGTGCCAGAGCCTCTGCCCGGAGAGTGCTGAATTTGCAATTATTATTGATCACATGACAAACACCTGACTAGTATTATAGTGCTTGGCTATGTGCAAGATTAGGATGGCTTGTAGACCTTTAACAAGTTATTTTAGTTCTAGTAGCTGTAGCTCTAGTCAGTCTAGCTCCATGACTATGACTGAGCCTACTTCAATAGCTGATGAGAGTTCTATAAGCATAGGAGCACTTGATCAGCTATCAGAGCCCATTGGCTGCAGCATCACAATGATCATGAAATGGACACTGCAGCTGACGTTACTGACTCTGAACCACCAACAAAACGACTAAGGCATGAGAGAAGGCAGTTTCTTGAAGAGTGGAAATTGAAATACTTGATGTGGCCTATAAAGGGTGCTGATTCTCATCCCTGTGTATCTGAGATGATTTGTATCCAGTGTCAAGAAAAACTGAAAGCCAAAAGCAGCACAGCTCGTCATATTCAGCGTAAGCATACAGCTTCTATGTCATTCTCAAAAGAAAAGAAAGAACGTCTTATTGGACAATTTGAAAGCATGTATAAAAAGCAAAAGGAAACCATGTTTAAAGCACTTGAACCCAGTGTATTAGCAAAAGTTGCACCTTATAAATTAGCATTTACAATTGCAAAACATAAAATGCCATTTAGTAGTTGTGGAGCTTTTGTGGAGTTTGCTAAGGCAGCTGATCCAAATTCTTCTGTCCTAAAGAATATGGCAGGAAGCAGAGAAACTATAACTAGGCGAACTCAGGAAATACACCAGGTCGTGCTTAAGCCTAATATTATTCAAGCAGTGAATAAATAGGCATTTTTGCATCAGCATTATCTGGATTCAATACCTCCATCAAGCAGGTAAATATATTGTTGGCAGTAGGATGACCAGTAACACGCTTCATTTCAAGAAAATTTTCCAAAATTTTGCCTTTTTCTACATCAATATACCTCACATAAACCCCAAGCTGCTCCATAATTGCTGAGTCCGTAGATTCATCTGCCATTAATGACCAAAATGGAGATTTATAAGTTGGCAGGTTTCACTTGTGATGGTGCTTCTGTGATGACTTCACCAAAGGAGGGAAAACTGAGAAGAGAAACTAATCCAAAATTATTTTCTACTCATTGTCCACCTCACCGATTAGTCTTACCATCTAAGGAAGGTGAAAGGGAGCGCTCCCCAGTGAAATTGAGAAAACACTGTCTGACACATTATTTTTCTTCAAGGATAGCCCCGTCAGGCGAGATGAATTTAGAAAACTGAAAGAAATAGTTGAACCAGAGAGCCCATATCTATGATTATTCAGTATCATAAGGTGAGGTGGTTATCATTAGCTGATTGTGTTGGAAGAGTAGTCAAACTTTTGCCATTACTTGTTAGGTACTTTGAAGAACAAGCTGAAGATACACAAAACAGGTTAGCTGTTCGAAACAAATGCAGAGACCTACATGCTCGTCTTTCAAAGCCAGATTTTCAGCTCTATCTATATTTTCTCAATCCACATCTAGACCTTCTTTCAAAAGTTAATAAGTGGCTCCAGAGCACAAACTTGACTTTGCATACAGTATACTGTAAGATTCAGGCACTGTACAAGTCATTTATTGCCCCTGTAGTGCTTGATGACACAATGAGCTTGAATGAAGAAACTAATCTTAGAAGTTTATTCCAATGTTTCCTGGATCTGACTTTCAGAAGCATCTCTCTGACTGCACTGATCATGCACTTCTTTCATCCAGAGATTTAAGTAAAATCAAAAAAATAATGTATGAGTATGTCATCACAGTTGGCAAAGCCCTCAAGAGGCGATTTCCAGACACAGAATTCATAATAAAGAATACAGCATTTTTGGATCCATCTTTAAGGAAGATGCAAAAGCCAGATATGCAAGCTGTGGTTAAAAAATTTCATACTGGAGTTGACCCTTTTCAATTTGATTGCAGTATCTTAAGTTCACAATACAGATTATATGAAAATGACTCGACTCTTGACTTTCAATATGAACTATGTGACAAAGATAGTGTGAAATTTTTGGTCTCAGTTATATATGGAGGAAGAATACAAAGTACCGTATAGCGGATATATTTCGAGGGGTGAAAAATTCGCGGATTTCGCGATTTCTCTTCTGACCGCGAATATTTAACCACGCGAATCACGTGAGAAATTTGGCAAATCACTAGTCTAGTCTCGGGCCAGCTAGAGTTGCATCTAGTTCGTGTGTCCACAGTCTGACTCTACTACGGATAGACTTAGTCTCGTGCCAGACGTATTTTTGCAAGGAGGGGAAGGGAAAAATACGTCTGGTAACAATCGCCAGGTTTCCGTTCTTTCAAAGAATGTGCATCACGTGAATCATGGGATAATAATTTACCACGTGCGCGTGCGCACACAATTAAAAATCAGTCTATAGCTAATAAAGATATATGAGCTGTACTCAGCCGTAGCATGGCCGACTCGAGCGCCAAGAAAGGTCTTTCAGTCCATAGCTACTATTCTGACCAACCTGTTGGAAGACACACAATGGTTCCCGAAACAAAGCCTTGCTTGATGTAGTCTAGTATATCTATGGTCTGATGAGCTCGAGGCGGCAGAACATCTATCATCATCGCTACGCAGCCACGGCAAAAGGATCGCTGCACAATATAACGCTTAACTAACTACGGCACTCCAGATATCGTTTTAAATTTAACCTGTCTAAAAATAATCTCAAGCAAAAGATGGCCTAAACTTGCATGCTTTAGCTAGCTAGCTAGGTGTTCGTACACGCGCGCATATGGCCAGCTGGCTTCGGCCAGGTTTTTTTCAAAATCTAAAACGCGAATGATTTCCCCGCGAAATAGACAAAAAGTTCTAATCGCGAAATTTTCGCCCCTCGAAATATACCCGCTATACGGTATTATCTTTGTTAGCACTACTTCTGCTTGTGATTTCTCCAACTTCAGTTCTCTGTGAACGAGGGTTCAGTGTGATGAACTATGTAAAAAATGAATTTTGATCTGTTTTAACTCAACAAAATCTAAATGCATGTATTGCAATAGCTTTAACTGAGTATACATTGGATACATTTCCTTTTTCATTATTGTTGAAATAATTTATTTTGAAAGCTTTGATTTGGTGCCAATATTTATCTTGGCACCACAAAGAGGTCCCCCGGCAAAATTGAATATCAGCACCCCTGTACATTTAAAAGGGTCTGCATTGGACAGGATCCAGCAAAACCACCCCAGGGATAGTGCAATGTGTCTCAACATGGCCATGATGGAATGGCTCAAACTAAACTACAACTATCGCAGGTAAAGAGAAAATTTTGGGAAAGGAGGTAGTTAATTTCATAGACCTGCATAAAAATATCAATACAACCTACTACTGTAGTTATTAAAGCTAGCCTTTTCTACAAAGGCTGAGGTCACTTTGAAAGTTGGTATCCTAGTAGGCAAAATAGAACCTTTGTGAGTGCATGTCTGTAGTGTATGGATGATTACCTGAAATAGATTCTTCATGCAGTTTCTTTGTGCTGCTGCAGCATTTAGAAAACGCTATCCCTAGGTGTTTGGCATTAGGATTATTTCTACGACTAGACATCCAATTATGTATGGTGTCCTTGGGGTTCTGAGGTTAGATCAGTCAGACCAGACTCAAGTTGCAAAAGGCCTGTGGGTACCTAGACAAGCAAATTGAATCCACTTGCTAATCGTGTTCATTAATTGCTTATACATACGCACATAGGTATGGGAGGCCAAGCTGGAAGAAATTAGCAAAGGCTGTAAAGGATATTAATTATGCACTTTTTGAAAGTATCGCTACAAAACAAAGTAAGTTTTTATAATGCAAGTCCTTTTTTTCCTGTTATACCAGCCTGCAAAGTTATGTAACGATTCTGCTATCATAAAAATTGACCCTCTGAATTCTGTACCACTATTTGCTGTATGTGATTGAAAATTATTGTAATTGGATCCCAGATATCAAAATTATATTTTGTATCCAATGGAATAACCTTTAATAAATAGCTGCTTGGGAGAGGAGTGGTGGCGAAGCTAACATAGCGTAGCTATTTGTATGGTAACCTTAGGTGGGGGGGTGGGGCAGACCTGTAACACTATAGCCATCCAACTTCTCTCCCTAGCCTTGAAAGTTAGCTTCTTCTTTTTCTTCAGACCCTCCCTCTCTCAAACACACTCCATGCAACGACACTTCAGTTTGACAAAGGTGCAAAAGTATTAAGTTATCAACTAGGAATGCAAAGCATTGTGGGGCAAGCACACATGCTCAGGTCATCACGGAAAGAAACTACAATATTAGGATGGACGTACAATATAAATATTTATACGTTTGCATAGTTTGCATAATTATGATGGTGAAAGGTCATCATCACTAGTGTGGGGATACCCCCATTACAGTGTCTTAACTGATCATAGGTATATGGGAAGGCCAAGCTGGAAGAAACTCTCTCCCCCACCCCACTTACAAAGAGAAAATGAAAGCCAGCTGCCACACACACACACACACACAAAGCTTCCTGGGTATGGCATTATTACTGTGCAGATTCCAAATAGGTAAGCTTCATTGTCCAATATTCATACAATACCAACTATATCCCTTAGTGTGTCATTATAATCAGCATTCAACACTTAGAAGTGTCTTATATGTAGCTACATAGCTAGCACTAACATGCATCAAACTGCTGTAATGCTTCTTTGGCTGTTGGCCACTACTTCCTGGTGCAGACCAACGATTAGAGTGAACTCAAGGGATCATGATACACCATTTGGAAATCGCATTGCACATCAGAAAGTGAGTCGAGTTGAATGATGATTTAGTACATGATTGCAGCATTTCAAATAAATGGGAAAGGAGCCATTTCTGCATGGGTGGATTCATTGAAATGAGATGGGGAGTTTTTGTCCAATGCCATTTTAGTAACCAGTGTGTTTGAATTTAAGACAACCTTGACATAATTCTATAGGATGTGTTTCCTCTCATGGAAGCTGATGATGATCTTCCTAAACTTGACTCGATATAATAGCAATGGAAAATACTTTGAGGGTGATTTGGCCATCAGCAGAGAGCTGATAAAAGCATACTATGAGGAGCCAGTAAATGTTCACTACATAATTATGATTGTAGAGCCTGGGAACGAGGCTAATCATGTACATCGCTTGTCATTCACCTTTTATGTACATACCCATACCATGTAAAATAAGAAAGGTGTTTTAAGCATACAGAAGTGCAATAATAGACTGGAACCTTTTTATAACCATTTAGATTTCTACAACTGCAGTACAAGAGTCTCTATGCTGGCTGATAGTCTTGTGTGTACCCCACTGTATTGGTGTAGCAACCTTTGCCATCTGAACGAAATACCAGGGTATCTTCTAATGGTGATAACTCTGCACTGATACTCTTTCTTGACAGTACTTACATAAGAAACATAATGAATTGCCATTGCACACACAAATTAAAAAGTTGGATACACAACAGATAGCATGGGTCATGATTATAAAAATATCTTTGATTTAGGAGTCATGACGAAATAAAAATAAAGATAAACTATTCTTCATGCTGATGAATATTAGCCATTTTATGGCACTTACAAAAGTCTACAATCTGCTTATGAAGAAGTCTTAAGCTCTCATCAAACTATCGTAAAAAGTAAAAATTATAACACTGTTATTGATGATGCATATATACTATGTTTAGACCAGGTGTTCAATGAAATCAGTGTCTAGCACTATGAGTGCAGCTAGAGTTGTTTTTAAAAACTCTTGCAACAAGTGAACAGTATTGTGCAAGCATGATCACCAATGTTCACTCGCTAAGCATTGAATCAAGTTTTATTCAAGGAAATACATATGACAAAGCATGCATGCATAGAGCTTGTACATACATGAATGCAACTATGCAATACACACATGAGGACTTATTTTCACAGGAGAAGAAGTAGTTACACATGTACCTAGCTCCAATAATTTTCCTAAGTACTCGATGATTATACTAACACATGCACACACACCACTGAGCCCAGAGGCTGACTCAGGGCAGGATTTTATGGGGGGAAGCTTCGAAAATTTGAAACAGCAAAAGACCCCTGGGGATAATGACTGTATGCTTTAGGTGACCTTCTCCACACTTTTAACTTACCTCTCTACTAATGTATCTGTCAGGATCAGAATTAGTCTTGAAACGTAGACAAGGAGATAAACCAAGAACTGAATAACCTGGGGATTAAGCAAAAGTGCAAAGAGCTAGCATGATTTAGGGGGTTTGGTCAAGTAACACTTGGGTACTTGGGTACAAAAAAAAAATTAAAACTCACCAAATCGGCTTGTAAGTGATTCTTCATATAAATAAATCGAAATTACTGCATCTTCTACAGCTGCCTAAATCCACACCCGACACATACATATATACATAGTCATTGAGAATTTGTTACCTGATGACATATGACATATCTGTGACTAACCTTTTTCTTCAGATTTAGCTTAGCATGTGCACATGCAATGGCATTCCTACACACAAAAATGAGAATCAATTAGTTCCTGACAATCAATAATTATTGTGTACTAAGTACAATACAATTGTTCAGAGAACAGAAATTGTTCTGATCCAGTTACTATCAATCACTTAGGCAAGTGAAATGAGCCACACACAGAAAAAGTATGACAATATATGTATGACTATTATGAGTACACGAGAAGACTTTCTTTCTTCTGGTAAGTTGGATTGATCCATGCAGGAAAAAAAATGCTTCCTATGACAAGTCTGTGTGAAGCTTGCTTCATATTATACTAAACCATACATACTTTACCAATTGAAATACATACATGCTGTTGAGAGCTCCGATGGGAATGTCCATACCACGTGATGCAGATATCCGTACTCTACGACTAGCAACATAAAAATCCTGCAATAGAATGGAGGCATCTTCATTTAACTCCACTTCCATCACTGATGCCATGCACAAGTATTGATGCAGATCCACAAGAGGCAAGAGGGGAGGAGAGCCTCCGCTTCTGCTACTGCTCATGATATGACTCATCATGACATCATGCAGGTGTTCTTGAGAAGAAAGGTCAGTGGGGTTGTTCACTACTACCAGCCCAAAATGACTGCAAAGTTATGTGAACTAATATGAATAAAGTGTATCAGTTATATATTTCCAGACTCACTCTACTAATCCTTTATCAATGACCGATGTGTCCTAATAGAGTCAATACAATGATTAATGTATAGATTCCATTATAATCCCTTTATCCCTTTTTTAGGAGACACCTTAGTATTATAATATACTTTTCCAGGGCCTCCTTCTATGGCTCTTGATACCCAGACCCTGCTTTTTTCACAGGGCCTGGGTACGAGGCTACAATTTCTCATCACAAGCAAGCTGCTTCTATAAATCCATGCACACAAAGTATTTTCTATAATTTATCACACACACCTGGAGGGAATACTCCCTCAATACTTCACTATCAGCTTTAGATAAAGATTTCTTTCTGTCTTGCTGATTTACAAGAGCCCAGATCTTACAGCTCAATGGCCAAGATAATTCCTGAGCCTTAGTTTCACCCTTCAGCTTCTGCCTAGGCACATTCAAAACCACCCGATCTCTCTCCATGACTGCATAAATACATTGAATACTACTAACTACATAATTATGCAGTATATTATATAGCTACATACCTTTTTCAGAATTTCTCTAACATCTTTCTTGAGGGAGCCGAGATTCTCTATAACACAGACTCCATCATGAGCCAACAAAAAGGCTTCCAGCTAATAATGGTATGTAAAGCTCCAATTTCATACACACACCACATAATACTGTAGCTATAATCTATCCGTAAAATCAGTCATACAGATTCTATCACTGAAAAGGATCACAATACCACCAGATCCAGAGCTACGTAAGCCATTCATGGCACTCAAGTTCTTTGGTTCATCTTTAATAAGAACTGTGCAGTATAAGCTAAATCACCAAACTGAGATGGAGCCAGAAAGTTGTTTTACCCACTTCAGTTCTAGAATTCCATTTTACTAAACAGAGAAACTTGTCTACAGGTTCAGCTAGCAAACATATTTTACTGCCCCTAGTCATACCACCATGTTATTCCTCCACAACAAGATCATTTAGTGAAGTATGGTGAACTGGATTAGGATCCAAAGCACTGGCAACTTTAAACAACTGATGGATAGTAACTGTATCTGATCCATGAAGATCTAACACTGCAAATAAAAAACATCAAAGTAGAAGTCATGCATGTCAGATGATTGATACAAAGTAGAATAAACAATCGATTGAACTTATTAGTCAGTTTGCCTTTACTACATTAGCTTAGTGACCACTTCCAATCCTGAGTATGTACATACCATGTTTTTTTCTGCTGTCTTCTTTTACTATCGAACTGACCAGACTGAAAAGCAGACACATCTTGAGGCGATGATAAGAGCCAGGGGGGCAAATATCAGCTTAAAAAAATGATTTGGTTAGACAGTACAGCATTGAAGTGTGGGTAATCAGTTAACCTGCAAAGCTGAAGGCACTAAACGCCCAATGAGAATATTTACAAGCTATGCAGAATGATAAAACAAAGCAAGCAAATAATTGGGATTATGAAAAACTCGTACCATATAGCATTTTACTTTTGAGGAGCAACTTTCTCTAATAGTATAGCTGTTTAGCTTAAAAAATAAAAGGTTATGTGCATTTAACGATAAAAGCGTGAAACTTTGTATGTAGTTTCTATACATAATAAAGTTATTTTTCAGACGTAGAACCACCTCAGAATTTGACCTTTAGTGACCTCTAGGAGTAAATTAATTGTTTTTTACCCAAAAAATTTCCAAATGTACATAATATGGGTATCAAATTAAAGGTCTCAATGTAACAAATAATTTGGTACTTGTATTATATCCATATTTCATTCTGTTCAAATGAATTAGTGAAATATTGTAGGTTGCAAGTTGTGTTTAAACATGGTACAGCTAGCTTTAACATGTTCCTGAACAAGAACAAAGAGGAGTACACTTTAGTGCAGCCTTCAAATATTTATACTTCCCTCTACACCTTTTCTTGCAACTGCAGTGAATGAGCTCATGACAAGACTCAGAATCTCAGAATACTCAGTAGGTTTCCATCCCACACTGTCTTTTTGCCATCCCCAGTCTATTGGGCATGGAAGACTAGGATCCAGACGCAGGACACAGGGCTCTGTTCCAGCAATTTGCTTGATAGCTTGCTTGTTTGATATGTTGTACAAGTGCAGCCTGTGTTGGTGGTAAGTTCTCTAAGCTGCGTAACTTCTGTGTGAACAGTTGCTTCCTAGCATTGTTGATACTCACTTGATCACTATACAAATCGTTCCAACACAGACATTACAGAATCACTAATACATGTAACTTCCATCAAAAGGAGGTGTTCTAATGTTTCAGTAATGTCAGGAAAACTTGCCAAAATTTCCAAGCTCTTTCCTCTTCCACTAAAAGATGAGATAGTATCACATTCTGTAAATGCATGAAAAATTCCTGGGGTTCTAACTATACATGTGACAGCATGAAGTTTCAGTGCTACATAACCGGAACAATGCTCAGAGCTGTGACAAACAGTAGAAGTGGAATGCAGAGCTCGTGTGTGTTTGACACTGTTAAACATCAGGAGCTGAGAAATGTAATAGGATGCTTTTGTATTGGCTGTAGTGACAAGCTGAGTTTGGTGCTTTATGTAGGGACGTACCTTCTGACAAGAGCGAATAATGACTGTGGTAGCTACAGCATTTTGCAAGGATTCTTCACTGAATGTACCGAAAAGGCTTGGCTGAACATTTCTTTTCTTGCTACTTTTGTGCTGCTTGTGCCAAATGCATAGTATCATTATCACCGTCATGATAACAAGCTTTCTTAAGAGAATCACCAATATCAAATGACATTTCTCCCCAGAAAGCAACCTCAGTTTTAATCTTGATGTATGAACATGACCTTCAAATACAACTCCCAGTTCTGGGATTTCTAGCTCTGTTATACAATGCTACAAGACAAGGGCAATCATGTCACCTTGGTGCCAATTTGGCTAAGAGAGAAGTATCTTCAAGCTCTAGTGTTCATTTGCGAATTTTCCTGTCGATATCGTAGGTAAAAGCATTGTGTAGACATGCAGAACCAGCTGATTCATCTCAGAAGAAGCATCTGTCCTCACACTCTCATTGTTAGAACAAGTCTGCATAGGCAGTGACTTAGCCATCTCCTCTCACTCTTCACATCTGTAAGTCTTTTTTCCAGCCACTCAAGCTTGGTCTGGTTAAATATTACGCGACATGCTTTATGCCAACAAGCATGTTGCCTCATCATCATAGCTTCAATACCATCTCCATCATCTAGCCTTTTATCTAGTGGCATGCAATCATGCATCTGAAACTGAATGAGGTGCTCTGCTAATGATTTGTAGCCACTACCAATAGGTGCTTTGGACAACCTAGCTGGATATTCCAAATCTGTTTTGTGTTCTTTTGATAAAGGACACAAAACTTCCAGTCTGTGATGTGAGGTTTCTTGAGAGGCATAGGTGTAGAAGCATCCACCAATGAATGCCGCTTTGCCATAGCAACAGAGCCTTTCAATAATCTAGATCATCTTACCATGTGTGCCAACTGAATTCTATTTGCCAGCCTGCAAGTACAAACCACTATACAGAAATACGCTAATAAACTAGATTTCGACACATTTCAAGGTATAAAAATGGTCATAACTTTAAAACCAAATTAATTATGAACTTGATTCAAGTTTCAAAATGTTCCTTAGAACATGACCATTCAAATGATATCCAAAATGGGTAGATTACAGTGATATGTCAAGATTTAATAGAGACATTTGCTATTCTTGTACGCAAATTAACACATAAATTTACCTAAATGTCAAATCCAAGATGGTTCTACGTCAAAAAGTATAGTCCATTATGTGTAGAATTAATGTGCAAAGTTTCACGATTTTATCGTGAAGTGCACATTACTTTTGCTATCCAGCTATACTATAACTCTAAGCTATCTCTATGCTACCCTCAGTCTTCCCTAGGCTTTAGTTGGTGCTTCATAGCATGAACTAGCTTACTCTAGTTGGAAACCCTGGCATGTTCCAGTATATTCCTACTTGGTATGCAGTTAATTGTGGTCTATGAAGTTCAACTTGCTTGATTTTTTCTTCTATCACACTAAGTAGCAGCCAATAATACAGAATGACAAAGCACAGACAGTTAAGTAGGAGAGCAGCAGAACCGAATTGCCTAATTAGATACCATTTGATAGCTCCTCAAATGTAAGTACTATGATAACCATCACATTTCAAAATATGAAGAATGCTTCTAGGCAGAGGGCAATAGCTTCTGCCTCTGACTTAATTCCATTGAAATATTATTCGCCTGAATGAAACATATGAAGACACATACTCGCTATGCATAATGTGATTCTAAAAGTTGCTATGTGGCTAACATACCTCTATGATTGAGTTGATGAATGTCTGCTGAGAGTGAGTGACTAGTTTATGAGTGGGAGCACCAATTATAGTGACCCTTGCCCCAAGTCTGAGTCCACTGCACAGATCTTTCCTTACAACAACACACACTCCTTGTAGCCGTTGGTATTCAAAATGAGTTAAAGGTGTATCACACCAATCACAAGGAACTAGCACAATGTACAGCTTATCTAAAATGAAAGGAAATTTTAATCATATTTTTATGGATTTTTCCCTTACAATTTTTAATCAACAACTTTAAAGAGTCAATTTCATTATCACACAACAGACTGCACTAATATATAAGCATCAGACTCTACAAATAAAACAAAGAGATGCAGTCATGTCTTCTTAATAAAGAGACTCCACCAAGAAATATAGAAGAGATGTTATTCTAGTCTTCACAATACTCTATCAATCATCAATTCTAATGGTATTTGAATGTCCACATAAACTGAGCTGCAAAGTTGGATAGCCGGTAATAAAGCACTTTGAATGAAAGGATCTGATAACAGCAAAGTGATAAGCTAGATATGCACCTTGATCAATTACATACAGGCAGTAGTTGACTTGGTAATGTTGATGTAATTTTTTTTCATACATATAAACGTACCATCTAGTGTTCTACATGTGACATCCTCCACCATCCTCCACCATTAAAAATCAGTGTCTGAATATTGATTACCATATAGTGCCTAAGTTCAGGTTTGTATTGCAGTGGTATTTGAAGCTTGACTTCTATAAATGTAGACACAGACAGGGGAAGGATGGAACCTTCCTGTCTTCCAACTTTGACACTTTTTCTGGCATCTGGTACCTATGATTTAGGTATCAAAAGATTGAAAACTGATTCAGAATCCTGACTTTCAGCTGTGGCATCATTGAAGGAGTTGTCCAAAAAAAATAATAATAATCACAGCTACCAGTTTATGGCAGAGTTTTCTAGGTATAATTGTCCAGTAATTGATCCGTCTGATAATTGATCACTTACTCTATTGTTGGAAGAGGTCGACGCACAAGGTGATGAACACAACTAAAGAAGGACACAAAGAACTTTTATTAAGGAGTGGAGCCACGAAAGACTTACAGAAAAAATTTGGCACTAATAGTTGCAAAATTGGAATGAAATGGCAAGTTGATTGCTTAAAAAGGGTGCTGCAGTCAACTTGGTTGCAGAATGATGGATCATCAGTGTTGATGAGTGCAAGTGCAAATGAGAATGTCGAAATATTTGCTGCTAGAAAATGGGTGCTCAAAAGGAGACCTATCAACTGTTTAGTATGCAGCTATACAGAATAAGAGCAAAGCTATTGGAAATGGTGCTCAGGTCAATCAACTATTTAACAGAAATGGATTCCCTCCTTTGATGTCGGCAAGCTATGATGGATACGCTGAAGTGGTTGATGTCAGTGGCGCTACTAAATATCAACTTGCAGGATAAAGATGGGTGGAGTGCTGTATTGCTTGCCAGTAGACACAACTTGCTTCTTGATAGCATGCTCAAATTCACCTGCAGGAAAATGAAGGGAAATTGACTATATTCCTTGCATGTGAAGAAGAGCACATCACATGGACAGTGTAGCTATAGCATTGATTTGTTCTTCAGTTCTGCCACAAAAGTCAGTTTACACTACATAATAATGGTCAATGTTAATCACATCTAGATATTAGTGCCTTTTTATAATAAATTGATGTCTGCATAAACAAGAACGGCCTGAGAGTTATCAAAGAAACAAGACTCCTCTGCTGCCTTAACTGTCAATTAGAGGGCTTTTTCCAACAATTAATAACATCATTATAATGCTAAGCCCCAAACCCCTCCTCTCTCCCTTAGTGTCATGGCAATTGATGAATTTTGAAGACAATAGAAGTCATAGAATGGGTGGTTGACACTGTTTTATGAAGCCCCATTATACATCAAAAGTGTCACTGAAAATTAGGAGTGAAACCTGAAGGAAACTTGATAAGGAAATTCATAGAATATACGAAGGCACGGCATGTTTCATCGTTTTCGCCATGCCCTTGCATATCCTACAAAAAATACACTGTGTTTCCCTCAAGTTTCTCAGGGATCTCATAGTGTGTGGAACTTTGTGAACACAATTCAAATGAAAGTATTGATCACACAGCTGTAATAACAGTCTAGTTCCTTTAGCTATATAGTTGCTGTGCACACATAGGTTCCACTATGGTGCACGTCACTTTATGTAGCCATGACTCTGAAATATTAATAAAGGTGAGATGAGACAAAATTGATTTTCCAAAGCTGGGTAATACATTATTTGGCAAAATTAATAACTCGACCATGAGGTGCCACATATATTTTAGTGAAACTCATATCACTGTTGCAAAGCATTATTCTGTTTAAGAGCAACAGCTTCACTTTGCAGGGATTCACGATTCACGGGATCACATATTTCTGACGGGACAGAAAATGATCCCTTTCTGACCCCATTAACCTGCATGATGATACATAATATTATCACACTCATCTATTTGCGTTCACCTGATACTGTGATCACCATAACTATAACTGCTATAACTTTCTCAATTCTTAACCAAATTTCAAATTTCAGAACTAGCTCATAGAGTGGGTGATCAGCTCTCTGCTGGTATTATAAATGGTCGAGAACTGAGAAAGTTAATAAAGGTTATCAAAATGACATGTTAAGTGTTACGAATGTGCAGAACATGTTCAAGAGGAAAATAAAACAGCTTATGCAAAAAGAATCTTAAAAGTTTAAAAGAAACTCGGTTTTAAATATTTATGTATGCATGTAATTTATTTACACTACTACTTACCAGAGGTTTTGATCTTTCACTAACTCCTGCCCAAAGTTCTGATGCAATATGAGGAGCCATGGGTGCCAATAACGTACATAAAACTTCCAGACTATGATGATACTCCAGACTTCCCGAAAGCTTCCTAAACTCGATTACAAAACATCATCAGTTGTGCTACAGCAACATTGTATGTATGAGACTCAAGCAGGTGAGTTACCTGAAGGGAGAGAACACACAACAATAGATATATGGAAGAATTTCCAGTACAGAAAATATAACTTCCCTCTTAATGTTTCCCTGAGAACCTTACTGCTTCATTACCATCAAGGAGAACTTTCATCCTTCCCCATGCTTATAGTGCATTTGTTTGGACTGTACAGATTAGCTATTGTACTACATTTCCCACATTGACAATCCCTTACATATACACATGATAAATAATAGCTAACTAATAGTAAGACAGAGATTGGGGTCTGCCAACATAATGTAGTTCAGGCTATCTTAAGATGTATTAGCTAACTAGTCAGGGTCTCAAGGCTGGGAAAAAAGATAGTCAGGAAAATTCCATTCCATCAATATCCCAGCTCCCCCAAAATAGGTGGATGATGAATAAAAGTATTGCTGAAGGAAGGTTACTCACGAAAAAGGGTCTCTATATCCTATAGGAGCTTGATGTAGGCATCATCCCTCCATATCATTTTTATCTTGTTATAGTGAGTCCACTACTGGGGAAGTAAAGAAGTTATGCAGTTTAATACCTGCTTGATGGTACTGCGTTGAAGAGAGACTAATCGTTTCTTATCCTCATCGCTGCACTCATGAGCTGAAGATGACTGACAAGCACTAATGTGATCATGGCACAGAGTCCAAATCCTATTGAACCATTTGTGTACCCCCTCGATGGCACGGATATCCCACTGGATGTGCATGTTGGGAGGAGCCTAAAACACACAAAATTAATATGTAGTGTTTAGAGAAGCAGTTTAACACTCAGTTTAGGTGGTACATACCTTAAAGAGCATAAACAATCTGACAGTATCAGCACCATATTTCTCTATCACATCGTGGGGGTCCACTCCATTGTGCTTGGACATCTTTTCCCAGCTCTCCTTTATGTCTTCACACGTTCCACTGAAATTAGCCTGCTCCTCCTTTGTGAGGTAACGACCACTGATTTTCTCCCTGTAGGTCTTCCCTTCCACCATTCCCTGACACGTAGCACTCAAGTAACTTTGACTGTTCATGCTTACTCTAACATGGTACATACCTGAGTTAATAATTTCTGGAATGGTTCTCTTGTCTTGAGTTTACCAATATTATAGAGAAACGTGTGATGAAGCGGGCATACAAGAGGTGGAGAATTGCTGCAAAAGTTGTTGAATTTATGAAATGCTGCCATTCACTGATGCAGAGAAACACAATGAGGAACTACGATGCACAAGGATCACATTATTCCAGTGACATTAATTTATATCCAATTATGTAGGTAGATAAATTTCTGTTTTGGGTTATCTCTCTGAAACTTATTCATTTCGGATGCATGTTACTATCCAAAAATATTACAATTGTGTTAATCTAGTGTTAAAACTAATTAAAAGCAAGCTACACATTGGAAATTAAATTAACAAATATTGTTCTCATGAATTATTTGTAACATGAAATATTGCCAAACTGCAATGATATATTCAAGGTGAATTGAACTGAGATATTAGGGTGTCATCATTATACCCTTTGTCTAGCTTGCAAAGGCTGCATTTGAAGCCTGTCTATTCTACAATATATTTTTTAAATTACTTACTGGATACATACCATGTTCATTGCCTCCAATATAGACATCCACTGGCATCCACTTAAAGACGTCTTCAGTAAAAGGTCTGAAGATATGATATGACATGCAAACATATACGTAGTCAAAAACTGTTTGTTCATTTGTGATAAGTGAATCATTCAGTGACAAGACCATAAGAATGTAATGACCATTGTAAACAAATACAACTGCCATGCTCAGTAACCTTATCTTGTACATACATACAGTGTTTTATTTATTAGCAGAAGGTGTGCAATGTGTGGGAGCATTTTTTTTCAGACAAGCACAGAAAGTGCTCAAGAGAGTAGTCACATTTAGGAGCCTGGAATACTACTCATTACCAATAATTATGTACCTTGATTGTTCTATTGGATTGATGTACCTCAAAAGGTACCAGGAGGAATCCACAAAGGTATCGATAGTGTCAGTTTCTCTCCCTGCACAGCAATCAGCTCTACATACATACATAACAATGTGTAATGCATAAGATAATATCAGCATCAATTCATTATGAGAGTTGTACAGCCACATAGAACTCACTTTCCACAGCTAGCAACCTGCCATTCTCTAGCTTGAGCTAGGGGAGAAGGACCACGACCACTCAACTTAACATCATTTGATAATTCAACAGGAAGCTGATCCTCAGGCACTGAAGTTACTTAAAGCCAACAAGAAAAAAAAAAAGGTACACTCCTATAGCCTTGACCCTACTGATATAAGCAATTTGAGTGAGGAATTAAGTTACCAACAAGACAACCACCATTAAAGATAACAAGAAAAAATGAAGAAAAAATGAAAAGGAGAGAGTGTACTCCGTTTGGTAAGGCTTTATCACTATAGTTTGACCCTACTGCACAACATGACAAGTGAGGCCCTCCCATACATGCGTACATTAATATCTTACCCCACATTTTTCACAGTACATAATGGGTATAGGAGTTCCCCAGTAACATTGCCGAGATATCAACCAATCACATAGTCTGTATTGTGTCATGTGACCACCAACTCCAAGAGAAGAAGAGTACTTTACTATGGCTGCGCCATCTTCGTTAATAAAAAGTCCCGAGAACTGTAATTAAATACATACAGTATCCAAGATGAGAGTGGAGCTACACAAGTTATTGGAGTACTATTGCATGATAATTTGGGTACCTTATCAGAATTGCATAAAGTTCCTTCACCATTTTCTCTCAAAATGATTGACAGTAATAACAGGTACGTAAATCATGCTCTTGAGCAAAGAGTAAGTCCCTGTTATCATGGCCTGGAACTCCCACGACAGCTTTGGTACCATATCCACTAACGCCGTAATCGGCAGCATAAATGGGAATAGTTCTACCAGTGAGTGGGTGCACAGCTCTGAGCTTTAAGTCGATACCTGCAAATGAAATAAACTGTAAACTTCCTTCTTAGAATAGCTTGAGTACCAACAATAATAACAACAGTTACACCAAAAATCAGCATACGTAAGTAAGACTTGCCTTTCTTCTCTTCTCGTTCCCTGCTAGAGGAAACAGAATTTTCTCTGAAAGAATCCAACTGTTGAGCAACAGTTTTGTCCAACAAATCCTTGCGGCTTAAGAGGTCGTGATCCATACTGACTGCTATGAAACTAACTCCAAATGCAGTGTCTGGACGGGTGGTGAATGTTCTCAGAGGAGGGATTCCCTCTATCCCCTGAGTTATAATTATACAGAATAATGTCACTCGAAATCCAGCTGGAATAAAGTGCTGTGCCAAAGCCCCCATTTTTTCCCCACAAAAGCTGCCCAGCGATTAAGTAGAACACTGTTCAATGTGCAATATTACTGCTGGCCACTGGCCATTTTTCGACCATTTTTTTCTCTTTGGCCAGACAATTCCAACTTAGTCAGATGTTCTGTCAGAACAAATTCAAGAAGTCACATTCATTGATATAATAAATGACCAGCAAAATTGCGATAATGTCTGATCGATTTTGGTCGGACAAAAAATGTCCTATCATTTTGCACATGCTGTTTCCTTGATCAATATCATCTTATGTTACCTCTACTTTAAAATCAAAATAAGCACCCTCAGATTTGCCAATCCATTTTCTCTGCAACGAATTCACTTATCAGACCAGTCCAAACCATTCAATCCATCCAGCAATTCCTAAACATCATTCCAATTCAAATCATTTCATACATAACATGACAAACCTCAGCATAGTCTGATATTTTGAAGAACCACTGGCTGAGGAACGTTTGTTGAACTTTAGCCCCTGAACGCCATGAATTTCCTTCTGCATCAACCTGCTCATTGGCCAGTACAGTTTGATCGACAGGATCCCAGTTTACAAGAGCCTGAATGCAAACAAGCCATCACGCTACCGAGAATCCAGGCCCTACAAACTTGCCATTTTTTTGTAAGCTAATCCATGTTTATAGAGTTGCAAAAAATGCCACTGTGTCCATTTATAGCAATCAGGTGAGCTAGTGCAGATTTCCTAAGGGATTGAATATCTCTGACAGTATTGAACATTATGACATGGTACTTACTCTGTTCCAATCAAAGTGACATCCCAGACTATCCATTTGCCCTCTCGTTACTTGAATGTTGCTATGAAAAAAAAATTTTTTTCTACTGAGAATTCATGTAATGTAATGTGCAAAGGGCACACAAGATGAAGTTCCTTGAGTCCAGTTAATATTGGTAATCTTGTGGTAGACCTGACCCTTTACCATTATTATTCAATAAGGAAATATGGCAAAGGGTTGACTACACCAGAGTATGGTAATTGTTTCATATAATTTGTAGGTTGGTCCTGCGAGATTGGTTGGGACTGATGCCTTTATCAATAGCTGCATTCTCTGCCGGCAGACCAAATGAATCCCAGCCCATAGGGTGTAATACCTGCACCGTACACATCACAGGCCTAAATCATAAAACTATAATGCAAGCCAGCAATAAATATGGCTGACACTCGCCTAGTTGCTAGACTTGTTGCTTGCAATTTACCGTTTTCCCCTTCATTCGTTGATAGCGAGCCAATGTATCCATCTTTAACTCTTTACCTACTAGTAGTGATTCCGTCACAGTTTATTTTCTCGCTGGGAGATTCTGTCGCGGCGATAGAAATTCTATCGCGAGCGACATAATCTCCCAGGATATTTTGTCGCCGCCAGGATATATTGTCGCTTCATGTGAAGTAGGAGGTATAGCTGTATCTGATGTGATTATACAAAGACATGCGCTCCAACAAATTGCTTTCCTAGCTCGCAATAAAAAATCACTATAAGGATATTTTTCATTAACTATAATATTAATATAGTTATGAATGCAGTGCTGAGGAACAAAATATCCTATAAGAGATGTATCAAGTAGCTGCGATAATATATCCTGGCGGCAACAAAATATCCTAGGAGATTACGACAGAATTTCCTAGGATATTTGTCGCCGCGACAGAATCGATAATAATATTATTATGCTCCCAGTGACAAAATAAACTGTGACACCGGTACCAGGACACTTAGAAAAATTTTCAAAGGTCGAAAGAGAAAAAAAAAAGTCACAGGAGATTCTGTCGCGGCGACAAAATATCCTAAGAAATTCTGTCGCGAGCGACTTAATCTCCTATAGGATATTTTGTCGCCGCCAGGATATATTGTCACAGCTAGCTATACCATAGCCAGAGCATAGATAGTGGAGTATAGAATATACAAAGCAAAATCTCCTATAGTCACTCACCATAATTATTAAGTAAAATCTCCTAGGATATTTGTTGCTCTTCTAGCTAGCTATGTTCTTCACATACATAGTTGTATAGCAATAGAGTGATAAAATCTTCTAGATTATTTTGTTGCTCTCCAATAGCTATAGCTATGTTCTTCACATCTTCAACTCCCAAAGACACTTCTATTTCAACAGGCCGACTAAATTATGGAACTCTCTGCCACCAATTGATATGCTCCTACCATCAAATCCAAACTCAAAGATTATTTTTGATCAGTTATTCTGAGAAATTTTGAAGCCAATATAACACTTGCACATTCCATCTTGCCTGCCCTTGCCGAAACTGTATGTCAAATTTCAAGCCACCAATATTTTTATGTTGTTGTTTTTGTTTGATTGTTCGTTGTGGTTTTTTTGTTGTTGTTTTTAATCCTCTCCTAATCGCCAGGCCAGTCTTGGTTCATCCTCAGCCTGCTCTAATTGCCCCATCTTTTTTTTTGTTGTTGTAACTTGGCTATCTCATTTCTTAAACGTCATTTTGTGCTGTAAATCATATAATAATAATAAGTTTTATTTATTATTTTTTTTGTTTTGTTGTTTTTGTTTTTGGTTGATATTTTATTTTTGATTCTCCATTTCCGGATTCCCATCTTATTTTTGTATCTAGAACTCATTGATATTGTCCTTATTATTAAAATAAAAAAAAATTAATAAAGTCTCTCACTATAGCTATAGATAAGTAATAAAATCTCCTGTGGTAATAAAATCTCCCAGGATATTTTCTTATCTAGCTCTATACGGTTATATGTCACTCATGCACTTGAGCTATGTTATAGCAGTATATGTATAGAACGCTGTGTCTACAGTCCCAGCAACGGGATCGGTCAGGTCCATTCAGGCCACCAGCCCGGGACCCAGTGCCGGTATCACTTTATTTTGTCGCTGGGAGATTCTGTTGCGGTAACAAAATATCCTAGGAAATTCTGTCGCGAGCGACCTGGATATTTCGTCGCTGCCAGGATATATTGTCGCTGCATATAAAGTAGCTAGTGGAGAGGTAGTATAGCTATATCTGATTATACAAAGACAATCTCTCACCAACAAATTCCCCTAGCAATAAAAAATCTCCTAGGTCGTTTCTGTCTTAGTGATGAATCTCTTCTATAATGATAATATCTCCTAGGATATTTTTCATTAGCTATTAGCTATATTTCTATGCTGTTTATAGGTGCATCAAAATATCAAGCTTGTTAGCTATTCAGGAGCATGTTTTTTTTCTAGTGTCTTGCTTAGCTAGAAAGTTAACATTTTTTGCAAGTGTACAGCGATGGAATATTTATAACTGATCTATATTGATGTGAATGCACGATTGAGCTTTATACAAATCAGTATTGGAAAATATTCTAGATAGCTACTTACGTGTAATAGCTAGCTAGACGATACAGAGCAACATGTCTCTTAGCTACTATAGAAAGTACAAAAAATTATAGTTTTTATACTGCTATAACATAGCTCAATAGCTAGCTACATATCAGGAATCGAACGAGCGGCTCTCGATGTTGGTAAAGGGTCGGCGAGCGAACAAAACCTCAGCGCTGCGCTAGCTAGCTAGCTATAAAGCTAGCTCTAATAAATACCATAATAACATGAGCCAATCCCCTGCAGCATGCAGCACAGTATAGTGCATCTAAAAGTTCGAGCTCCCTAGTCTGGCGGCGTCGACCCTTTACTGTCCTTTTTTATAATAGTAGGTAAAGATCGACAGTTCGGTATGTAAAATTTGTGGCGGGAAGATGGAGTTTAATAACCCAAAGAGAAGAAAACGCGGTCTGGGGAAAGAAGAATACTCTTCGAGATTACAAATTTACAAGATTCCTCCTGTACAGACCATTAGTCTGGATGAATTCGAAGAATTGGCTTTACAAAGACTTAAATGTTAGTTTTACTATGTCTGTGGGGTGTGGGGATATGAATGCAACAGCCAATGGCTTTCAACAATCTCTGGACTAGCTGGATAGGACTACTTGATCCCTAAAAAAGCTCTGTGCTATATCTCAGCCATGCAGCAATTACCAGGGGCATAGGGTCTGTACTTCCATCTGCGACCAGGGTCAAGAATTTTGACCATCCTCTTGACCTTTGACTTTGGCAAAAAAAAAATCTTGACCCCTTCGACTGTGACGTAACTCGGCCAGATAATCTCACCGGCCCTGTCCCTTCCAGAAAGGCCAGCTTTAACCTTTCCCGGATTTTACAAAATGCAGCTGCAAAATGGCTGCTGCATTTTTATTTGAGTAGATGGATTCTCATGATACTCTTTTAGCTCTCGGGGTGTGCCAGTGCAGAGGTGTGAAGTTTAACAACATACCTGTGGCAGCACTTGTGGTGAATATCAGCTATGGCACTGAAGTTCTACATCGTGTAGATAATCCACAATGTATCGTAGCTATACATTTATGATGATACTGAAATAATTATTACATGTATATATGCAAAACTGGTTAGCTGGCTGTGCATGGATCTCTTCATGTACTACACCCCCTCTTTAACCTTGACCTCTTCACTGTCCTCACCCCCCTGAATTACCATCACCTATACTACATATAACACTACAGGCTAGCTATGAGCATATATATGATGACCCCTTATCTGATTGAGTCTCAAATTTGTAATGTGTGCAAAACCCACATGACTATACTCAGACCCTTTATGTTGCTGCTGCAGACATGTCCAGAGAAGAGCCAGTGGTCATCTCTGTATGGCCATTCTTCATTCCCAGTTCAGTTGCAAATGTGCAGGCACTGTTATCTGCTGAACATTAGCATGTTTTAGGGATGTATGTCCCCTGAAGCTTTTCATTATCACTGTGGCCTAGTGTGATCAAAGGTCAGTCCAGTAATCCAGTCTAGTCCATTCCATTGATTATTGACAACCAAAAAGTTTATAGACCTCAATCTACTCTTTTTGCAGCTGTTGTTTCCATGACTTTCAAAAAAGTATTTACCTATTTATCTGTAATGCTGTCTGTTTTATATGAAAACTAGCATTTTACTTCAAATCTTGCCTTTTAGCATTTATACAGTTAAGTGAGTACAAGCAGCTGTGGATTTCTTTGTTCAACCCCAGAATCAGTCCAATCTTGGTTTCGTAATTACATATAGTCTATTCATGTGGCACATAATTATGACAAGTAAAGGGGGTTTATTCTAAATAGAAAAGAAAAGTAGGAATGGTTCAGCAACAAGAGAGTGAACTTCAGTCAAGTAACCCCTTACCTATCACCAACTACAAGCTAACTATTCCTACTTCACTCCCATGATAGGCCAAGATGAGAGTGAAGTAGGAAATAATTTTTTACTGATATGTACCTGATATACTGTTGCATTAAGGCTTGATTCATAACCAGACTAGTGCCGCTCTGAGCATCGAGAGACCAACATCAAGAGAGAAAGGTAATGACAGATTCGCTAGTCTGTTGTGAGGTCAAGCTCCAAGAATCACATGTATGGAGGCATAAAAATGTCTGCCACATTATATGTGCTATTTTTTTGAATATGTCGAATTCAAAGGATTATAGCGCAGTCAATTTTGAGTAGTGTGATATAGCATTTGAATGAAAAATTTCTGTCGATGATGACGACCAGATGAAAACAGTCTTCTGCTCTTCATACTTGAGTCCTAGCACATTGAAGGTGTTCTGTCTTCAAGTTAGGAGTTGCTGACTGTAGGAGGGAGAGTTATGAAAGAAAATACTAAGTATTAGTCCAATGGGGCAATCCGTGTCATCCCTACTTAGAGAGTACTATCGTACTCTCTGATATGAAGTACAATTAAACATTCTAATCACCCCCCTCCCCCCCCCCCCCCCAAAAAAAAAAAAGAAAAAAAAAAGGTTACATACCAAGTAGAGGGGGAACACATAATGTGAGCGCTGGATCTCTAAAGTTGCTATTAACTTAAAAGAGTGCCTAACTCTGCTTCATTTTGGACTACATCAGATCTACCTTCTGCATATTGACGATGCATAGCTACCACACTGAGGGCACTAGAAGAAAGAAAGGAAAAATAAAAGTATAGTGTCAGATTTTACAATATCAAAGTATGAATTCCCTTTTGTGTGTATTAAATTGCATACCAAATGAGTAACTCTGCTTTAGACATCATAAGGCCAGGAAATAAAACCTAAGCTTACAGTTCTTTTGCCAGCTATATATAGAGTCTGGATTTATAGAGCATTAAAAGTAGACACCATTTTTATTTAGTGAGAATTTCCTGTGCACAGTTCATTACACGACAACCCCTTACCAAAATTGTTAAACACATGACGACTTTTAACTGCATTCATTTTCCACTACACTTCTTGACTCTTTGTTCAAGGTGTTTATATTTCCTGCTTGGTAGCATATTGACTCGACCCTTATACATTATCATAGTGTTACAGGAAATTGAGAGAGTAAAGCAGCGGAGTTTACAGGAAGGAGTGCACAAAGGTAGTGATGATTATCAAAAAAGGATCATGGCTTCCTGCAAACTTATGCCTTTATCGGTAAGTCACTTTAATTTCAGGATTCTGACTCGAGCAACAAGCTATGAAAGAAGGGCATAGTTTGAGAGAAAAACTCATAATTCTAGTTAATTGAAAGAATACTCAATTGTATGTGTACATGTCACACCACGTCCACTTAAAATTCCATGAATAGAAATTTCATGACAGCAGTATAAATCACAAAAATAATTTTAAAAATTAAGCTTTTTTGAAAAATTTCCAGCTACATGGTGTATAACAATAATTAGTTTATTACTCCCCATTTTTCACTACAGTATGTTGGTAGCAATGGATATGAAACGAAGCATAGAGAGGAGAGAAGAAGAGATCACATTTCGCACTATATTCTTCGTCTTGCGTATTGCAGAAAGTGAGTTCAGTACTTGAATGAACAATTTTATCATGGTGCACGTATGTAATACAGTGAAGAAATGCGTCGCTGGTTTTTGAATCAGGAAACAGAGTTATTAAGATATCGCTTCCTGGATCTTACTGCACAAGAGAGGACAGAGTTCTTTCTCCTGTATAAGGATGACTTTAATTTTGACTCAGAGATCATCCCTCGCCAAACTCATGGTACAGAGAAATTTCTAGGGCAGGTATGCACTCTCTCTCTCTCCTATAGATACCAAGTACTGAGTGTAAGGTGCTTGCAGCCAATGAGTATATATGGCACCTTCACTTAGAGATTACCTGTAACTATAAAATTAGCACTTATTATCGGGTGAGCAAAGCAAGCCTACGTGTTTGTGGGAATGAAGTACACTGCAATATCATGTTTTATGTGGATAAATATGAGCATACCTTCTATTGCTTGCATTGATGGTTATTTTTCCAGGAACCAGTAGGCAATAGAAGACTGCTGAAACAGTGCGATAACTAGCAGAATTATTTTTGAAACAAGAGGTTTCATGATCTACCTAGCCATTTGTCTTGAGTAGCTTGTTGCTAGCAGAAAGGGTTTAACAAGTAGAAAGATAATAAAACGTCTTGAATATTTTCTCTCTTACAAGCACATCTTAAGCCCTGTTTACATGGGGGTTCTAACCCGGGTCATATCAATTAGGTGGATTGGCTCGACCCAGGTTGGGTGCCTGTGTAACACGGCTTTAGTTACTTACTATTATCATAAAATTTTATGCCGTTTTCTCAGCCATTGTGCTAACAGTTCAGTCATGCTGCTATTACGCCATTTCCTTTTCTCTTTGATCTGTATATGTAATTTGGCGTCAAGTGCCAGCAATGGTGACAACCCTTATCAAATATTTCAATGAAGAACTCTGCAAACAAACTATAGAGTCACTGTTAATAAAACAGTAATGACATAAAATAGATTTTAGATCTTCAGTCTTCAGTATAAATCCTGTAATAGCCTGCAAAATTTTTTTCTATCAGTTCAAATGATGTACATGCCCTGCCAGTGCCGAGCAAACTTGTTCTAATACTTTGTATGTGGTTGCCCTTGAAAAAAAAACAAAACACTTCAACCCCATGCCCAGTCTCTGTGAATCATTCAGCAGAGACTGGTTAGGGGGTACAAAAATACTTTGCTTGCTAACCCTTATGCTAATTAATACAGTACTGCAGTAACTTTCGTGCTTGCTAGCTGTAATTAGGGCATGTATTTTCTTTTCTATCTTGCTTCAGTTATCAGAAGATATATATAGATTCTACCAGCACAAGTCTAGTGATGGCACTGATTCTTCAGGCAATGTCAATTTCCACAAAGTTCCTTTTACTGCTGCCCTTGATCTTGTGCAGTCCAGACAGGCAGTAGTCAAAGAGGTATGATATAATAAAAGGTAGTATATGAGGTATTTTGTATACAAGGTATCTAATATACAAGGTATGAATATAACAGTGTACATTTTATACACCTATAGGGTTTTGTGTACATTCCAGAGAGCAAGACAGAAATGGTTGTCTCACTGGTATATAATAAATTCAGGGCTCGTCTCTCTGAGGAGCTTGTGGTTAGTTGGTTTTCACATCATGCATACCTTTATATTTTGTACCTTGCATACATATGTACACGCACCATGCCGCACCACACATTTAATAAACGCTGGCTTTATATAGAAGCCTCGTTTTGTAGCTAGGTGTAAGAAGCACTATATTGTTGTCCTCTACGTAGAAAACGTTGCACCATCTAAGTGTAGTGGATGATGATGAAAGGATTTCACCTCTACTTAAGAAACTCAAATATCGCTACCTTGGGGAGGATTTTTCCTCTGGCAGTCAGCTTCAGGGGAAAATACAGTTATCACAAATAAACTTGGCAAGTATCGTTTCCTTTACTGGGCATATATGATTTTGAAAGCTGTATGTATGTATGTATGTATGTATGTATGTATGTATGTATGTATGTATGTATGTATGTATGTATGTATAGCTTGCCAGAGAGTCCTTCCCTCCTTGCATGCGACACCTCCATGAAACTCTCCGAAGAGAACACCACCTCAAGCACTTTGCTCGCCTCCAGTATGGCTTGTTTCTCAAAAGCATTGGACTCACTCTTGAACAGGCTCTGGCACTATGGAGAGCTGAGTTCATCAAGAAGATGGACCCAGACAAAGTATGCATCTTTTTCAGTTCATTCTCTAAGTTTCTCAAGAGCTTTGTTCACTATCTGGTTAGAATCAACATACGTACCCTTCCAGATGTGCCATGGGTGGACGTATCTTAGTGTGTGGCCTATTCAAAATTTCTTTATTTACAGTTTGACAAGCAGTATGCATACAATGTGAGACATTCATATGGTAAGGAAGGCAAGAGAGCCAATTACACTGCTTATAGCTGTATGAAGATAATCATGGGAAACAGTCCTGGCCAGGGAGACTGTCATGGTGGGTCTTAATCTCATAGTATAATTATGCTGCCTGGTTCAGAAAGTCCTGTTGTTTGTTTCATGCAGGTTGTCCCTTCAAGCATTGGGATGATCATCACATTCAGCAAATGCTTGTTGCTCATGGGCTATCTCACCAAGGTGTTAGGCAGGTCATGTCCTATCTCCAGGAACATCACTACCAGTTGGCTTGTCAGAAGTATTTTGAAGTCACGCATGGGGTATGTACAAAGAGACTTAACAGGGCTTCTGGTGGGTTGAGGGGTATGTACAAAGAGACCACCAGTTGAGGTGTATGTACAGAGACCAACAGAGCTTCTGGGTTGAGGGGTATGTACAAAGAGACCAACAGTGCTTCTGGGTTGGGGGGTATGTGCAAAGAAACCACCGGTCTAGGGCAAAGAGACCAACAGGGCTTCTGGGTTGAGGGGTATGTACAAAAAGACCAACAGGGCTTCTGGGTTGAGGATACAAAAAGACCAACAGTGCTTCTGGACCAACAGGGCTTCTGGGTTGAGGGGTACAAACAGGGCTTCTGGGTTGAGAGGTTCATGGATAAATGTAGGTAGGCTAGATTAGAGCATGCAATAGTAACTTGACATTTCTTCTTCTTATTATTATTCTTTTTGTTCCTTTGATATTGTAGCTCTCCTCTGCCCCATTCAGTTTAGAGCATCCTAACCAGTTTTACTTGGAGAGTCGTAAGATTCGAAGTGGTACTATCAAACAAGAACAGTCTTCAGATCATGAACCAGTAAAACTTGAAGTAGATGACATGAAAGGAGAATTTGGGGATCTTTCAGAAGGTGACTTGATTGGGTTAGATGATGATATGGACACTTTATAATTTTATTTTTTATTTATTTATTTAAATATACTATAGTCAGTTTATTCAGAATTATGATTTATGAATACAACTGGATTCTCTTCCCCAGTTTCTTCATGAGGCTGCAGAAATATATATATTCTCAGATAATTAGATAGATTATGTGGCGGATTTGTATACTGGAATATTCGTAATAGAACCTCAAAATTGTTAGCTAGTGTTCCACAAGCCACTTCATAGATTTCAACACCATTTCCTTACAATGTTAGTTTGGCATTCCTGTTCGTAGTGATATACATCCACTTGAAAAAAACACTCAACACTCCCAAATGTGCTGCTGATAAGTGCTGTCTTATCCTTGAGAAGTTTCCAGTGACTGAATAAAACTTGCATTCCAGAATGTATATGCTGACATTCAGTGGTTACCTCTGGTTGCATGATGTGTTCATACACCTATGGCCATCATGGCTGATGTACACTTGGTGTAAAAATAAGGGAATACCTAGTCCACTTCTCATGCCTAGAAACAATTCATCTGGTTTGTGCTTTCCAATTGATTTAGGGTAATATGTCAGCACATAGATGTTAGTGGCATCTTTTGGAATGAGGTGGACTACTTTCTTGGCTATAATAATTATAATATTCATGATTATAAATATATAGCAGTAACTGTTGAAAGAATTATCTTGCCTTGACAGTTTACATGATTTTGTGTGAAATACTCAACTTGTGTTGGCATAAAGATCATCAAAACATCATATTCTTCCAGTCCTTCAACTAACCTGTTCATATTAGTCATAACCTCCTCTCTCACCTTGCAATAGAGATACATTATATTGAATTATGTCTAGCTTTTCAGCACATAAAATTCCATGTTAATTGTGCTGACCATGTTAGAGTCTGCTTTGGAACTGTCCCATGACCATGTATGCTTAGGAATTTGCATTGTGTTTGGAACACCCTGATGAAAGGTGGTCAGAGAGGAACTGTCATTGGAATTACAAGCAGAGTTGAAATTGATCCCAAGAACCTATTCGATTTCAAGTACTTCTACACATCATAATGATATTATTTTGGCATATACCTTTTCAAAGAATTGTGTCCTTAGCATGTATGTCATGATGTCATTGTTGTGGGAAACTAAAATTCCGATGCATTTACGTCCATTGATAAGAGACTCTGTAATGCCACTGATACCACTAATTAACTGGAGGCCATCTACAACCACCCCCTGAATAATAGTAACAATTCCTATTGTTTTGCTCAAAATGGATGTTTCAACTTACCATATGGCACTGGTTAGTAGAGTAGTAATATTTTTCCTCTTTTATCCTATTCACCTCGTTTTCTGTCAGCATACCTTTGATTATTTTTGCTGCACTTGAATGGATTTGAAGAAGTAGGAAATGGAAATCATTTGGAGAAGTTCTAAGTGACCCTGTAAGTGTCACAAGTGGCATGTATGACAAAGGTACTTTTCATTACACTATAATTTGATGACTTACATTTGCATGAATCATGGCATTTACCAGCGAAATTGTCTATTTTTAAACCAGTATAGGCAATGAATTCAGCTCTGTCACGATATTCCGATTCATTAGTGTGAAAAGGAAGCACTAGCATGTAGCACAGACCACATAATAGTGTGAAAGTGATCACCCCTAGAACGACATAATTGATGGAAAGTAGTCTGATACGTATGGAAAAGGGGTAAACTATGCAGGTGACATTATCTTCTTCAATTGGCCAAATATTTAAGCTCATGTTGCTACACGTAAATGTCAAACTGATAAGGTTCTTGCCAAAATGCAAAAGCACTAACAAATATGTGGCTGATATTGTGATGGGAAGACAAAATTTCAGTAGCAAGTATGACCAGTACAACTTTTTGCTCTTTGAAAAAGTTTTGTGTAGTTTGCAGATTTCATCTGAAGTTGTTTCAGATCGCCTTTCACTTTCCTTAAGTGAAATCAGCCTGTTAATAGCAGAAACAAATGTATTGATCTTTCTCGACCATAGTGTAGTCCACCAGTATGGCATTATATTGAACAGTATGACTTGACTCAGTACAATGTACTGAAGGTAGTCTGGCATATTTGCTAGTTGGTGTCTGCAGTGTTTGACAACTGTGTCCATCACATCACTATCAGCATCACATTCGATATATACACCAGGTGGAGACAAAGGTGAAATGAAAATTTTGACTATATTATCAAAAATGAAAAATACTGCGAGTATAGTTGCCTGGATTTTGGTTATGCGATCCCAAAGAAAGATCCGAAGTGATTGGCCATTCATCTGTGGATTAGAACCACTTGATAATTCAAATTTCTTGTCTTGCATCATTCCTGCTGGTTATGCTCTGATGCAGCTATCTCATCATTCCTTTTATATACCCTTCGAGTGACACGATCACAAATATTCATGTAGATGCACTTAACTTGGGATCCCTGACATGTTTCTTATCTCATTTGGTAGTAACTTTACTTTTAGTACAGTTATTAGTATTTATAACATGACCACGAGATTAATTGTATTCTTATGATGGTATTAAAGTTTTAGTAATAATTCACAATGCTGACAGTTCCAGGTGAGTCTGGTGATGCTGTTATAATTTGAGTGTCTGTAACACACATTCGGTGCAATAGACTCTTCTGTCTGTACACTGTATGCAACTGTTCCCCCGTCTACAATGTGACCAATCATTATATCCACACCATTAGTACCAATAACTAACCTCGATATCCCAGACTATAATTCTCTTTCTGTCTCCTCCAGACACTAGAATGTTCCCTTTCATGTGTAGACATCGCACTATCCCAATGTGACCATTCAAGACATTTAAACAAACCCCTATTATACGTCATAAGAAGATTGACAGATGGACACACAAACAGTATGCAAAGCTAACCAGTGTAATTCCATAGTCGAATTGAACTATCAGCTGAGGCAGAAGCAATCAAGTCACTTGAGCATTGAAGACATAGCTATGTAAAAATGGATTACATGTATATTTACCATTCATTAAAAAAGGTTACCACTTCTTGCTTGTGTCCAGTTAATGTTCTTATCATATTGCCAGATTCCAGATCCCACACTTTCACATTGTGATCTCCTCCACCACTCACCAGTCTCCACTTCACACATACACAGCAGTAGACAACTGTACAGCAAGATCAACCCACTCATAGCTCTGACACAGATATAGACATATTGTGACTCATCGCTTCTCTCACACAGATATCAAGACATGCTGTGACATCAAGAGTCAGTCTTAGCTCTCTCACATAATAGTTATACGTAGCAGTATTCACTAACAGCTCTCTAACAATTCACTAACAGTCTCAGTTCTCTTACAGCAGTATTCACTCACAGTTTTCTCACACACTGCAGTATAGCAGTATTGTTCTCTCACACAGTCAGTATACACAGTTCTCTCACAATTATTACAGCAAGAGCCACTCATAACTCTCTCACAGTATTCTAGTAGAATATCTGTCACACACACCATGTTATGCACTTGTTCTTCACACAACTGCATAACAGAAATTCTAACGTGCAGTATCAGTATATTTACCTTCAGTATGACTCATTAGGAGTAGCTTACAAATGCCTGCGTCAATATCCCACACTCTCATAGTACAGTCCCAGGACCCAGAAATAGCCATGTGCCCTTCACTCAGCCATAGACACTGTGATTGTTTGTGTATAAACAGTTTACCATGATCCCTCTGAAAGCACTGTGATTATACCACATGAAATGAATGATGATGGGTTCCTAACCTTTAAGTAGTCCATAGGATAGAATACCAATATAGATAACATCCATGTAAATGATGCTTATCATAACACCCATCCATTATTAAATTTTTTAATGGTGCCCGTTGTATATCATCATTAAATGGAGACCCTTAGTTTTGTACCCCATAAAAATAATGTACTACCCATATGCACATGCATGGGGGTTTACCTCAATATCTTCAGTGTGGCCACTCATGGTATGTTTGATCCTTCCTTCAGGAATTTCCCAAACTTTTACAAGGCTATATTACCCATGTATGGGGTACCGTTTGTTTCAAAATTCGGTCAAGAAGGAATTTACACAGGTGGTGGACATCAGGGGGTGGGAATTTACTAAATCTCAACCATGCTCGCACACAGGTGGTGGACATTTACTAAATCTCAACCATGCTCACACACAGGGGGTGGGAATTTACTAAATCTCAACCATGCTCATAGCTACATGGGTGGTGAACATTAATCTCAACCATGCTCACACACATGTGAGCATGGTTGAGATTTAGTAAATGTCCACCCCCTGTGTGAGTATGATTGAGATTTAGTAAATGTCCACCACCCGTGTACGAGCATGGTTGAGATTTAGTAAATTCCCACCCCCCGTGTGTGAGCATGGTTGAGATTTAGTAAATGTCCACCACCCGTGTACGAGCATGGTTGAGATTTAGTAAATTCCCACCCCCCGTGTGTGAGCATGGTTGAGATTTAGTAAATGTCCACCACCTGTGTACGAGCATGGTTGAGATTTAGTAAATTCCCACCCCCTGTGTTGATAAATGTCCACCACCTGTGTAAATTCCTTCTTGACTGAATTTTGAAACAAACGGCACCCCATACCCATGCCATCCAGTCATCATTCATGTAGAAATAAGAGATAGACAGAAAATTGGATTCAATTTTAAAAAAATTTCTATTATGTGAATTTGTCAGAAACATGGAGTCATAACATGTATAGACTGCACACTTGATAATTTGATTTGTACATATAGCTTTTTAATAAGAGTAGGAAATAGCTTACCAATCACTTCCTCCACTGATGATCACTCTACCATTACAAGCAACATGTTCCACAGAGCCACTGTGACCATGAAGTGATCTAATTAAATGTGTTAACACTGTGAAAACATAATGGATGTTTAATAGGTATTTACTTCAAGTATTGTCCTGATTTTGCATCAAAAACTCGTACCAGACCATCATTACAGGCTGTAATAATAAGTCCACCCTGTTTGAAAAAAGGTACCATTATGAAAGGCATGCGCATCCTTCTGTACTGGAATCATACAGCATTGCAGCACACATTTTATTATTACCTTCATGATGACTTCATTAACTGCATCTGTATGTCTCTCTAAGACATGCAAACATTCAAGTGACTCAAGACTCCAAACACGTACTGTGTTGTCTGCTGAACCTGACACTAATATCTTACCTGTATAACATACTGAGTGTTAAATAATACATGTACACTGAGTAAATGCTGACCTTCACAAGCAATACTTGTGACTGTCTTTTTGTGACCTCTCAGTATAGGATGCAAAGAGTATTTTCCCTTTCTCCAGTTTTGCTGCAGGGTGAAAGCTTTTGCGAACACTTTCTTCCAGTGGCATGGGGATGCAGTGGGAGAAGACGATTTACTTCTTGATGAAACAGAATGTGAAGTGCTAGCTGGAAAATATGAAAGCTGGCTGAAATTTTTATACTGGCATAATTTTTTCCTGCATGGATGGAGAAACCAGTTTGGGATGATGATAGATTTTCATTGTCATAGTATGAGGGGGATTATTCATTAGAACATATAGCTATAGCTATGCTAGTTAGTGAGCACCGTATGACTTAGTGCCACTTAGCAAACCTTAGTCGGTATATTGCTATGGCCATAATTGGAGTGGTGCAGCTGGGGGTGAGATCATACTTACTGCAGCAGCTATAACACTTGTTCTCTCTTTCAAGTACATACCACAGTGAATCAGCATTGGCTATTTCCCTCCACTTGCGACAGCATGCACCAGCTGCACACAGGGAAGACACATCAAGGAAGGAGAAGATAATCTTTGAAATTTCAACTGGAAGTTGGGAAATGATATCAAACGACAGCAGTTGTTTAATGACATCATAAAGCACCCGCAAGTAATGCATCTAAATCATTCAAGAATACACATCTCACATGAACACACATATAGTTAGCTATACAATCTGAATAGCAAAAAAATAGAAGTTAGCTATGCCACTGGTGGTCTGATAGTTTCAGTGTGTGCAGTGAAAAAGAAAAAACTTCAAAGATAAGTGGTTGCAGCTGTAGACCACCCTAACATAACTTGCTAGACTAGTACCTAGCAATGGTAGGAATTGTCAGCCGTTTTATAATTAACCAGCATGTATACTAAATCTTACGGGTGTGACATTCAACAAATCGACAGTAACTGCATACTTCTGCTCGTTACTTAGTTTAAGAACTTCAGTCTTAAGTTGGGGGAAAGAGGCCATGACAACGACTCTGCAATACAGCCCCACCCCCTTATTAACTACACCGCTAGCTGGTAAGGATCATTATTTCAACGCGAAAATGTGTCGAACAAGCGCGTATTTTAGTAAGCTTTCAAAATTTTTTGGCCCCAGCTGGCCAGACATAGCACACTTAATTCAAATTCATATACATGTAAGCCCAAAGGCATCAAAAGCAAAAATAATACTAAAACAGTTAGTCTGAGGGTGGACATAATTATGATTAGGTGAGAATAGCTTGATGTCCCCTTGCTGCGCATGCGCATCGCAACAAAACGTTGAGAATAAAATCAGTTGTGTTGAAGAGTTACCAGGATTGATTTGACGTATGCATTATCTGTACTCAAAAAATCTAACTTTAATTTTTCCAGTTTTAAAGTCATTTCTTGATCACTGATACCGGAAGACGCAAGTTCACGAACTGAAGAAAGAAAATTTTCAATGATTTTTTCACCTTCTTCGTTTTCTTCTTTCTCTAATTTCTTCTTCTTCGCCTGAGGAGGTTCATCAATAGTTTCAGTGGAAGCTATACACCAAAATAACAAACTAAAATCAGTGTAAATACCCATGCCTTACGACAGACCTTTCAACTGATGAGAATTCCAAATTTCTAACTCCACCACCTTTTTTTTAGCGAACTCGATCACATGAGCAGGAAACTGGGCTAGTTCTGCCACATGCAGTCCAAAGCTTTGGTCACACACTCCAGGCTTCACTCGATATAGCAGAGTCAGTTTTTCATTTGAAGTCAGAGCTGTAACATGAAGATTCCTGACTGTAGGAACTTCATTAGCAAGAAGAGTAAGTTCATGAAAATGAGTAGCAAATAAACAAAAACATTTTATTTCAGTAGCAATGTGCCTGAAAAAAAAAAAAAAAAAAAGGTTTAATTTTAATCAGCAAATGCTGCAGCGCAAACCTGCCTTGATATAGCCCAAGCAAGTCCAAATCCATCATAAGTAGATGTCCCTCTACCCAACTCATCAATGATCACCAGTGAATCTGAAGTTGCTGCCTGCACACAAACTGTACTTGAAGTATGGCAAAGAAACATGCACTGCCCTAGAATCCAGGCTAGCTAGTTCAATTTATATCTTGCCATGAAATGAACCCAGTATTGAGGCCAAAGTTTTGACTATGTAGCAAATAGTTTCCAGTCTTTTTACTTCATTCTTTTAAGGGCCATGTGCTCTAGCTCAATAAAATTGGCTAATTGCTCAAGGAAAATATAATTGCACTCCTGGTCCACAGTGATATATAAGCACATGTCCATACCTTGAGTATTGAGGAAGTTTCCAGCATTTCTGCCATGAATGTAGATACACCTTTGAGTTGGGAGTCTCCAGCTCCTACCCGTGCCAATATTGAGTCCACTATGCAAATTGACGCTGATGTGCATGGGACAAAACATCCAGCCTGGGCCATCAATACTGCAACACCAATCTATGCAAAGACCACATAAACTATGATAAGGAGTCAAACATGGACATTTACAAGTTCTGACATTTTAGCTACTGAAAAAATTAATTATACACCACCTTCTATTTCTCAGCCATTGCTCAGTTCAAGGCTAGCAAGATGCTTCTCTCTCTACGAATGGCTCATATAGCACTGCTCTATTTTATTGACTGAGTACCAGCAAAAAGTGACAATCTTTACACTCCTTAGGTTAGCATACTTTTCTTCTTGATACTGCTAGGTTAGCATCTCCATTTCTTCTATAATACTTTCTTCCAGGTTAGCATCTTCATTTCTTCTACTACTTCTTTTCTCTTGATATGTGGTTGCCCCAATGTAGTTTCTGTTCTCAAACCAAAATTATGCCATCCTCAGCCATTGCTCAGAAAATAAAGATAGTTCAGTGAGGGATGCCATTTCTTTTTTAGCTTACATAGCTTGATGTATTTGCCATTAACCAATACATGTCAAATGCCAGCAACAGTGATGACCCTTCCAAAAATACTCCAACCGAAAAACTGATTCTAATTGCTAGGTTAGTGTCTTTATTCTTCTGCAAAAATGTTCTTCTAATGTTCTTCTACTTAGTATGTGGTTGCCCTTGGAAAAAAGGACAAAAAAAAAACATACCAAGTAGATAAATGCAGATATACTAGACTACGTACACAGGATTGGAAACAGGCATGTGCACATATAATCTATAGGGTAGGTACCTGGCGAACAGAGGCAAGGTATTTAGCGCAACAAAAAGTGAAAAGGCTCAATGATTTATAGTTTATCATGTCAGTTTAGTCTATTTACTATTTACTGTTGCTATGGAAGAAAAATGATTTTTTTTATCGTGGAAACAGGTGACTGAAGTTTGTGGCACTCTCAGTACTAAAATAGAAGTCTAGCTGTCTTACTTTTGGTATAAAATGAAAGATACTAGTTGACCATATTATGTACTCAAGTAGTTTTAATTTTGTGCAGGGCTGGAGATGGCACGCCATTTGCTCGTATTATAAGAAGCCATTTTCACTATTGTTGGGGATGCTGCCCCAACGATAGGTGATGCTGACACCATCTGACCTACTAATACAATTCACCTTTGATTCAATCACCACCCTCATTATGTAAACCCGACAATTATATATTATTGTATCACTACGCTCATTATGTTGATTATGTCATATCTAATTTTGGCTCACTATTTAGGCCATGCTACCTTTAGTCACTCATATTCTAATAGTCGCCATTGTGATCTCTTCTATCTTCGCACCGCGAATAGCTAGCTATAGTCTGGTAGCCCGGACCCAACATTTGGTGGCAGCGGTGCTCATCTAACTACTATCATCTGGCTTCTCAGGAGAGAGGCTGAAAACTTGTCTGGCAGTGGAAGCTGAAGATTTGAAGAGTGAGAGTGGAGTTTGAAAGGAAATAAAAGATGTCTAGGCAGACAAAAGCTGAGAGACAGGGTACCAGTGGACCATGGTTGAACCACTGTGCACTCTAATGGAAATGCTACAGAGACAGCAGAAGGAAAGCAAGAAAGATCGCCGAGAGGAGCAGGAACGCCAGGATAAACTCAGACGGGAGGACCAGCAGGCGTTTCAACAAACACTAGTTCAGATGTTCAAGACGCAGTCCGAAGAGCGTGAAGCAGCTCGTAGGGCCGTGGAAGAGGAAAGACGTCTCGAGAGAGAAGAATGTAGACGTGAACAAGAGGAGTGCCTAGAGAGAGAAGAGGCGTGTCGAGCAGAAGACAGGGAGAGGGAGCGCCGAAGGGAACAACGCCTCAAAGCCGAGAGAGCATTGGAACTAAAGAGAAGAGACACTCCAAAGCTCAAGAGGATGACAGAAGATGCTGATGTAGACGAATATATGTACGACTTTGAAAGGTATGTGGGGTCACTCGAGATACCAGAAGAAGAATGGGTGATCTACCTCTTGCCACTGTTGTCAGAGTCAGCTAACCGAGCTGTGAAGACTCTTGACTTACACGAGCAGCAGATCTGAAAGAGAGTATCATCCAAAACTGTGGAGCAGGACCAAAGAGACTAGGAAAAGTATGGTGGACCTACAACAAAAAGAAGGGACAATCCTATGTTGAGCTGGTCAGTAAGAGAGTGAGGTTACTCGATCGCTACTTAACAGGAGTAACAACAATGCACCAAGCAAGTAAGGCAGTAGAGAGAGAGAGACTGTTTCAGGAAGTACCGTATGCAGCAGCAGCATACCTCAGGGACAAAGAAGACAAATCTCTCAGGGAGCTAGCCGCACTGGCTGACCACTACTTTAAGTCTGGTAGCCCGGACCCAACACTATGTTGTTATTTTAAAAATTAATTTATGAGGAGATGAGATGCCTTCTTGAATCAAGGGCAGGAAAGGATACACTGGGGCAGCTTTGCTCCTCATCTTGATCCCCCCAAAAAGTATATCACAACAAATCTCTCGATGAATTGGAATGAAATTATTGTTCAGCAGTGCCCTATCAGTACTTGTTATTATCATTTTGTTATATAACATGAAAGAAAATATGTGTAAAGTGACAGTATTAGTTGCTACATTATAGTATACTTCTTTACTATAGCTTTTCTTGACAGCCGGTCATGAGAAACAGTAACATTGATAATTTTTTTACAGACACTTTTAAAAAGTACACATGTACGTATGAATGATCACTACCTAACAAATTAGTGGGGAAAGAGAGACTATACTTTTAACATCCAAGCTCCAGAAGTCCACAAAGTCAAACTACCATTATCTACTCTCAATTATACCCTCTGTACTTGAGAAACCAGCCTTTTTAAGAACTATGCTTGTTTGGCACTGTACTCCCTCACTCTTTGCATTCTTTAAATTTACCAATTGGCTATAGTTTGGCACACTACTTCTCCTCCCTCGTTTGTTTGGGGCAATTTAGCACAAACAGCTACTTACACGGATTGTTTATATTGTTATGGGCATAATCTGCTCAGTTTAGCGAGGCTGCCAGGACACCATTATATTTTGTTACATAGTGGTATTCAATGTTGACGACCTTTACCTATCATATCGAAATTAATTATGCATAAATATAGTTTCATAACAAAAATATGCATATTTTTTGTCTGCTGAGCCAGTTGTGCAGCACTTTATTTTTCTACATTTGCCCTTGACAGAAAACGACAAAAAACATACCAAGTAGAGAAACACTTCATATACAGTAGAACCTCACAGCTATAAATACCCAAGTTATAAACTGTTTAGTTTGTTCTACCATTGCTCTAAACACACCAAAAATTTTCTACCTCAACACCAAGTGATGTGTGCAGCAGCACAGACTACAAACTTATAACAGTCATATTCCCAGGTTTTACTGCTTCTGCTCTTACACCCTACCAAGTTTCATTTTGCCATAAAGAGCCAAAAATTTCATGCCATCTTCTATTTCCCAGCTATTGCTGATAGTTCAGTAACTTTATGCATAGCTTATTAGTTATGTAGCTTGACATAGTGGTCAAGCTAGTAGAGATAGTACTAGCTACAGATAGTACTTGTACAGATACTATACATAGTACTTGTACAATACTAGCCACAGATAACTTGTACAAGATAGTTCTTCTATAAGGTGTTTTATCCTCTACTTGGTATGTGGTTGCCCTTGAAAACAACAACAACAACAAACAAACAAAAAAATACATACCAAGTATTTACTATTATCATAGAAGAGCCAAAATTATACTATATGCCATCTACTACCCACATGCACCTACCTGTCTCATATAAGTGGACTTCCCTCCCATGTTGGGTCCTGTAATTATTTGAAAACTCTCTCTTCCCCTCAAGAGTGACACGTCATTGGCAATGAAGGAGACATCATCCTGCATTTCCATGCATGGATGCCGACAACCCTTGAGGATAATATCTCCTTCACCTATTTTTTTATACAACAATGCAGAAGGGGGTGTTATGGTCATATGAAAACAGAGAGAAAGAGAGAGAGAGAGAGAGAGAGAGAGAGAGAGAGAGAGAGACTACCACACTTGCACCACTGTTTCACATATACTTGGTATAATGAAAATTTGGGATATGAAGTAATGTTTTCAACTTACCTCTGGGGGTGATGATTGGTCTCACATATGGTATTGGAGCAATAGTGGATGCATGACCAAAGCTGACCATTACGTCCAATTGTGACAATATGTGGTTTAGGGTCAGCATGGGTTCAGTATAGCCAACTACTATGTGGAGTACATCGTTAACTAGTGATGCTTGAGTGGTTGAATACTCCCGTTTCAAGGACAGGTACTCTTCGTTCAAACCATCAACAACTGAAGTGTTGAAGCGCACACCATCTTTATGAGTCTCCAGAATTCTATAGTGACTATGAGAACGCAAACACTTCTCAGTCTATATGAAATAATCACTTGATAAATACTACAGAAAGACCTAACAATATCAAGCAACAGTGATTTGACAGCTGGATGTAGTCACCCATTGAATTGGTGTTTAAATCCTCCACATCATTATCCAGGATGAATGTTCCGCCTCATTAAACACCACTTTTACAATGTGTACAACTATTCCAACCTTTTTTGTGACCCTGAAACAGTATCCCAGCTGTAAAGTAAACTCTAGTTTGATGGCTTTATGCATTTCAAGACCCAACTCCTTAGAAGCCTGCAAAATTAAAGTTTAAATTTACTAGTGCAGGCAGTCAATTACATACTTACCTTCTTAAGTTGTACATTTATTTTAGACTCAATTTTGTTCATCTGATCCCTCAAGTCTAAAGAAGATAAAAGTGCATATAAAACAGCTTTCAACCATTCCTCCTTGAAGTTACCACTCAGTCCTTTATCAAATGAAGACTTTATCACATATTCATGAGTATTCACCAAATCCATGTCAACAGTTTCTTCAACCATTTTAGTAAATTTAGAAAAATCTTCACGAAGCTCCTACATGCATTTCATACTATTATAAGATGAGTGACGGTTGAAGTTGATTACTTTGAGTGGAGTGATGAGCAAATCCTTCAAAAGATTAGACTTGGTCCCATCATATGTACTAAGAGAATTTATAATGATCGGTAGCTTGCAGACAGACTGGTACACTCGCACCACATCCTAATCATGACACAACACTGAACAATTGTTCAGTATTTTGAAATACCTACATTACATTACCTGCAGTGAGCCCTTCCCTTTGTTCAGTTTCTTAGCAAGACGAAAATAATCAGGAATAATTTTTAAACAATCCTGTAAACTGCGCCTCATGGCCAGATCAGAAGACAAGATTTCTACTACATCCAGCCGCTCCTCTACATAAATTATTACATATAGAGCAAGGAAAAACATACACATATAAATTAATACCTATTTTATTCTTGTCCAACAGTGGCTGCCGAAGCCAGTGCATCAATAACCTCTGACCCTGAGGGGAGCGGCAATGATTCAAAATCCCCAAGAGATGGCTGGTATGTGAATCTCCAGGCTGTGGCTCCAAGTTGAGGGCTCGAACAGCAGCACTATCCAGGCATAAATATTGAGAAAAATCGAAAGTAGAAAGACTATACACTCCAAAATTAGACTCATCAGATAATAGCTGTATATGCAATAAACTTAACTCAAGATAAAGTAATATGGCACACTCTGACCCTACTTCTAAGTACTTGATAAGTGCTGCAAGGGAACACATGGCACGATTCAAATCAACTTGTGCTAAAGGAAAAATGAAATGTGAAAATAGCTCAAATAGTAGCAGAACTTTGAATTACATAGAGAAGCAGCTCCTACACCAGGCTGTAGAGTAAGAAGACGGTCCAAATCTTGAACTATGTCATTATTCAAAAATTCGGCTACAGAAAGTGCTATACTCACAACAAGCACACCTTTATGAACAAATTCTTATTGCTAACTTCTTTTCCTCTCACTAACGAGAACTCCACTCTTTTCAAGAGTTTGTATCAGTTTACGTGAATCTGAACTGCTGTCATGTGCAACCACTAAGCATTCCTTAGGACACAACTGCACAACCACTGCCTAGTTACAAGAATTGTTATGTCGATGCATACATCATTATTATAGGCACACACCTCCAAATTAGAAAATTGATCATTCTCAATGAATTCAGCAACTCCTAATCTCTCAGATGACAGTTCAGCATAGGCTATTCCCAATACTCTCTGGCCATTCTCAGTGGTCAACTTTACTGCCATAATGGTAAGAGAACTCGCCATATCCAAACTACCAAATAATACATCTTCAAGTTGCTGTAAATTTCCTGGAGATGCCTGTGTTGGGCACATTATACATTCAAAGGGTTATGGTGAAAAGGCCCCTTCTAAATTGTAGGGATACCTTATAGGTGAGTTTCCAGTCATTGCTAGTCTTAGATTTACAACAGTATATCTCCACACGGTATTGCTTCACTAATAGCAGGTCACGCACAAAGCTCTCAAAATTAGGCTTGCTAAGGATAACTGATGATAACTTGGAGTTACCTGAAAAAATAACTTGAAATTATAAAAAATATATATTATATTCAGTTAATATGCATACCACTTCCTATCAGTTTGATGACTGAATTAGTATGGAAAACTTCATTTGCAGCATAAGTTGCATCCTCTCCATGCACAGTATAATAATCCTATAGTTAGAAGCTCTAGTAATAGTTACGTAAGTTATAAAACTATTTCAATATTGCATGGGGGGTTAGGCACTTCTTATTCTAAAGGTGCTATTCTTTAAGCTTTGAGCAGACCCAGCCTGGATCAGGGAGCCAGTCTTCTTCCGTGTTCCAGAAGACAGTCAATATTACATAAAGATCGTCAGCTCATGCACAGACTGATTTTATACTCGAAGCTCAAAGAGCATGATTTATCAGTGAGTGCGATAGCGCTCTCTATGTAGGGATGACCTAGGACCATCCATAGGACTAATACAAAATGAAGTTAGATTTTCTCAGAAAACAGTATGTTATAACTGCTATGACTGCCTACCCTGTATTTTGTGCACATTCTTATCATGGAGGAGAATTTTGGAGGCTGAAAGACTTAATTAGGCAGCCTTATCACCTTGTGTCCACTTCGACACTAAAATTAAAGAAAAAATTAACATGGAAGAGCACACTTTTTCATGATTTCTTATTTTCTTGTTCTTAATCATCTTCTTTATGGCATGAGCTGTAGAAAATTGGGCTGCACTTGGGCCATGTTCTATATAATTTACTCGGACCAGGTCCACGTCCCATTGGTTTAACTCAAAAAAAAAAAGAAAAAGAAAAAAAGCCACTTTTTTAGTACAGTAGACTACGAAGAAGCCATAAAATATAATGCACATGTGTAAACAACGAAGTTGCCATGACTCTAAATAAAAGCCATTTCTTCTGAGGTCAGAACAAAAATCAGCTGGCTATTAGTTATTGCTGTACTAAAGTAGGAATAGTAGTTTTGTAATATTGCTGTGGGTACAGGTAAGGGGTTCACTTAGGGGGAGAGAAGTGTGGTTATTGAAATTAGGAAGGCTAGGAGTGATAGGAATAGTAAAATTTTATTGCTATCCCTACTTCACTTTTTATTTAGAAGAAATTTTTGCGCTCACTTGTTTCCATTCTTTTTCTAGATATAGAAATTCACAACAACCTTTTTAATCTATCTTATCTTCCTCCTTTTTAGGTATATAGCACTGGTGATCAAAGATTAGCTATTTACGTATAACAAAATTTGTGTATTATTCAATATCAAACTTTACAGCAACAGCAACGTAGCTGAATAACATGTGCATGGCAGAGCCTCCAACCATACTGATTCCTCAATATTAGTACTGGAATTTTCAGGTAAACTTACATTTTATATGTAAGTTTACCAAGTAGTGGCTAGAACACCATCTGACCAGAATAGATAGCTAGCTAAACGATTAAACTGAAGAGCTAGCTTAGCTAGCAAAAATGGGACCCTGAAGTCAAAATTCACGCTCTTCACAGGTTGGAGGCACTGGCATGGTGAAGAATCTGTACTGAGGAATGACTGAAACACCATCTGATCAGAACAAAGAGCTAGCTAAACAAAGCTAAACAGCTCTAGCTCTAGCTCATGCACACCTGACTTCTACGTGGCCCCACCCCTTAGAGTACGTGTGTGGCTTCCAAAAAATGAAAAATTAGCTACTGTTCTGAGTGCTACCGATATCACTGAATTGTGAAATCAAACTGTAGTCAAAATTAAGCAGCCTCAGGTGCCACTCTAACAGATGGCCCGAACAGAATTTCGATAACTATAGCCAGTAAGTCAGGGCGTCGATCTTATTTATTACCAGAACAAAAGTTAATTTTTTCCCTTATATTAGCGAATGAATTTTAGATCTGAACATTCTTCTATATATGTAGATGTAATGATTCAATCTAGCCTTCTGAGAACCTGTAGATTAAGGGTAGAAGAGAAAGAAGAGTTTTTAGTTTATAAAGTCCTATGACCTTTGACCTGCCATCCCTACTTAGAGAGTGTTAGTGTACTCTCTGACTTTGTGCAGGTCAAATCACGCCATACCACCCTGCCACCATTTCACCCTCCACTAGCACCACAAGACCAAAGATCCTACCCCATAGCTTATTATTGTAATGAATAATGTGCGCTGCATGGTATGTCGGTTATGCTTGGAAAAAAACAAGTAAAGAAAAAATATTTATTCATGATGTAGGGATGACTACAGTTAACTGGTCAAAAAAGAGTTGAAACAAGGGCTGAATAGAGATTATACAAGGATGAAGTCAAATCCAGGTGCAGTCACTAAGTGACATACCCACATTTGACTTTATCCTTGCATAATCTCTACTCAGCTCTTGTTCCAATTCTTTTAACTATAGTCATCCCTACATCACTTTCACTTTTAGAAGCAATGGGAAGGTGTTTTAGCCAGTATCAAATTTATTTCTACCAGCTAGCTACAGGCTACCTGAATGCTTTAGACATTGAGGCTAGCTACAGGCTACAGCTGAATGTTATGAAGCTTTAGACATTGAGATAGCTGGGGCATCAGTAAGGACCATCTTCAAAATTTTTATACCTAACTACTCTTAATACTGTTATTGTAATTGTTATGAAATGGGCATGACTAAGGAAAGGTGGGCGTGGTCAGATAAAAAGTTTTCAGAATGTGCTTGGGTATTAGGTGGAAGACTATCAATTTCAAGGGCTAGAATCACCCCTATGGATTGTAGCTAGATCTAACAGGTAGATATCCAATTGTGCCCCCTCCTGTTTTGGAGATTTAGAAAAAGGTTAATTGGTACCTGAATTCCAAAGCCCAGCTAAAAAGTTTCTAGTTTGCTTTTTAGCAACTAGTTTACCAGAACTTCCGTGTGTCCAGATAAAATTATCCACAAACACTTACAAGCACCTTCTCTTCTTGCAAGCCAATTTTGCAAAAAGGATGTCCTACCCCCCCCCCCCCCCCCCCCCCCCCCCCCCCCAATTATAGCCTATTTCCTTACAGAGGAAAGGGTCTGCACATCATGCACACACAGTTGGAATGTAATACCCAACAAACCACAATTTCACAGTCAATTTCTTCTCCTACCTTCACTGCCATGCAGTGATGACTGGATGTGCTTGGCACACATAAATTGGGCCGCCCACAACTATCGTTGCAGCTGAAGTTGTGTATGCTAGTAAGTCCAGACCCTTTCCTCCCATAGAGAAATATGGCAAGGAGACCAGTCATGTTAGGAGACTACCTAGGAATTATCATAAAAGAACTACTGTGCCTGCTGAACTTACATTCCTGTCAAATATTCTAATGGTGGTAGTTGGTTTCTGAATCAATGTTACAAAAAATGCTATTAGATAATGCTGAATATACCATTTAATAGAGTTACCTACCTCACCAAGGAAATTAAAAAACTTGATGAACCCTCCTTGGGTTGCTGTATCTACAAATACACAATAAATTTACTTTCACACCATGAACCAATGTCAAACGTACCCATGGATAATTGCTGAGAAGATTGAACAGCCATGTCTAGAGCCTAGCCAGCTAGCTAGCAAGCCACGTGGGGATAGCAACAGCTGCACGAGCTAGGGGAATCCCCTCTCAGATCGTGGAAGATGGAGTTGAGTCCGGATGTAAGCACCTTCCTGGAACGCCTAGAATGTTTAAAAGAACTCAGGTAAATTCAACTTCCCCCTTCAGTGATGATGGCCTATATGGATAAAGCATATTCAGCCCCTCACATTCAAGAGAATAGTATTATAGACATAGCCAGTTTCTGTAACAATTTATTGTGTTTTTTTCGTTGTTTTTTGTTTTTTCATGGAGTGATCAGCAACGACTGCTGAGTCGAGCAGAGGGTCGAGTGGAACAGTCATATGAGGTAGTCCAAGAGTGCAATAAACTAATTGAAGGATCCAAGAGAGAAATAGACCTCTTGAAATGCGAAAGGAAAAGACTGGTGGAGCGGATATGGGAAATTGACCAAGATCTAGCTAAGGTATGAATGGACATGTATGACTATACATTAACAATACATAGGCATAGAAAGATAATTTGGTTTAGGGGGCCCTTACAGCCACCCTTATGTATGCCAGTGCAATGAGAGTGTGTCTTATCTCATTAAGAAGTTCAGTATGGTTGCATGATCCAAACAGCAAGGGAAATGACATGGATAAAGTGATGACTAATGTGTGTGGGTGAAAGCTTTGAAGTGGTATACATACAGAGTCAAAATAGCAGCTGGTCATTGGTCTATTTCCAACCAAATAAGTGAATGCAACTGAAAACATGTAATGTTCTTATTTTTTGGACCAACCTTTCAACCAACTTTCTCTTTAGGGATTATGGTTGAGCTAGTTTTGATTTTGATTTTTTTTTAAGCATACCGACATACCAAGTAGAACAGCATACAGTGCATGTTATTTGTGCTTTAATATTATACCTATTTTCATTATAATAATAACATTACAATAAGTTATGGGTAGGGTGTGAAAGTATCTTTGGTCTTGTGGTGCTAGTGGAGGGGGCAGTGGTGGAGGTGTGGAATGATAATGTGTTGTGGTGGCAGAGGGAAGACGAGGCAGGTAAACTAGTTTATCACAGTAATGATTTATTACCCTCAGAGATCCCAGTGCCCTCCAGAACAGCCTAATAGTGGAGTAACCTTCACTGGCATCAGTGCCCTCAGGCCTACGTCCAGAACTGCCTACTGGCACCAGTGCCCCTCCAGAACGGCCTACAGAGTAACTACGTATAACTGGCACCAGTGCCCTTGGGCCTATCTTTAAAACTGCCTACTGGCACCACAGTGCCGGCCTACAGAGTAACCATCACTGACACCAGTGTCCTTGGGCTTACCTCCAGAACTGCCTACAATGTATTCTTTACTTATACAGATTTCTTACTGAAGGGGGAGAGGTACATTTTTGCAAACCTTACAATTGATGGCCACAAGACTTAGCAGTGAGAAAGCTAAAGAACTCCTCTTGCATGTGTTCTTATATTGTATGATAAAGATCGTCAACATGGAGGTGGTAGTACAATTTCTGACCTGATGCGCATCCAAAACGAAGTAGAGTTAGGTGCTCTAAGTTAATAGCATGGAGAAGGACAAAGAGATCCGTGATGGCAACGAAGCGCTGAGGTACTCTGGAAGAAACGCACTTTGATTATTTATTTGTTTAGATTACATTACGTATTTCTACTTGGTATGTAATTTGAAAAATCACCTCACTAATACTGTAGCCCTGAAGAAAAAAAGTTGGTTGGTTGAAACGTTGGCAGTTTCTTGTCAAAAAATAAGTTGTTTGACAAGATAAAAATTAAGAACAAGAAAAAGAGCTTTAATAGTGAAAGATGTGTGTTGTAATGTGGATTTACCTCCAGCTCTTAGATTTGACTGAATCTTTAACAAGGGAGAAGTCACACCAGTATGCAGGTGCTCCATTATCAGAGTATTCTCAGCTTTTGAATACTACTAACCTGCAAAGAGCAGCTATGGGGCAACTATTGCCACTAAATGAATCCTCTGCATTCACTTTCCTCCAGGGAAGTGGGGATGCCAAATGGTAAGATTTAGAGGTACAGTGTGCCCCCAGTAATGCTCTCTGTTATTAGATCCTTCCATGGTGGAATGAATGTAGCTTCATATACAGGCCCAATTAAAAAAATGGGCCTGGGTATGAGGCTAGGAATGAATGCTGTTGTAAAAGTTGGGTACATGGAGCCAGCTTGACATTTCACAATTGTGTGTGTAGTTAACTCCAACACACACCACAAGTCATAGGCTCTCCTGAAAAATGACGAATTGTGTTCTTTAACTCTTCTTTACTTGTTAGTATAATTATACACTCTCCCTTTTCTGAAACACTGAGACTCAAACAATTAAAATTCTGATAGAATTCCTGTCCTCCCACCTGCTTTCCCTCTCTTTATCTTGCTCAGGGCCTCCATCAGCTCTGAATGCAGGGCAGGCATCTCATCAAGGATTTCCTGTTTTGGGAAGTGCTCATGCCAAGTCATCTTTACTTCCTCTGTCCCACTCCTTATACCAGGGGTGCTAATATTCAATTTTGCCGGGGACCTCTTTGTGGTGCCAAGATAAGTATCGGCACCAAATCAAAGCTTTCTAAATAAGTATATAATGTACTAGTCAGGTGTTTGTCATGTGATTAATCAAAACTCAACACTTTACAGCTGGCACCACAATTTCAAATGTTGGCACCACCTGATTATCCTTCAGTGCCACCTTTGGTGCCATAGCGCCAAATTAGCACTCATGTATACAGTTAGTTGTCCTAACAGATCTTCTTCCTGCATGAGCCACTGATGCTTATCCAATTTTATTTCCCATCCCTCTTCATACTATCTGCCTCTCTGACAACTCTTCTGCCTTGTCCACAGCTTCAGCTCTTTGATGTTTCTTGAACTCTTTCTTCCTGGCTATGATAGGTGTCGTCTGTAAGAACTTGCAATGGGCTTGTCGCTTGGCAGATACCAGGGGCATCGGAGAGTATCTACTGCATCTGAGAACCAGTCTGGTTGTTTCTTCTTCTCTCTTCCCACACACTCTTCAACTGTCTCCATGATTCACTTTTTTAACTTCTCTTCCAGAGTTCTACATTCATCATGTGGGTGCTGAGTGTACACTGCTAGGGAACACTAGTCTTCCACCTCTTTTTCTTCCCCCTAAGCTGGAGTGGTGGTCCAACAAACAGTAGGACAAAGTCCCCACTATTCTCTTCTCGTCATCACCACAAAATCGAGCATATGGACTGTTGGTAGGATGCTTCCAGATTGTCAGGTGCACTTTCTTCTTCTCAAACTGCCTTCCACCGTCTCACACACTTTTTTCATAAACCTTTCAACACCATTACCCATTAATTGCAAATCTTATCCTCAGTTTTCACTCTTTTCCAATCTTCAGTTGTACATGCAGCAACTTGTGGTCTGTCCAGCAATCCACACAACAATAGTACCTCTTAGTAGATAATACAAGAACTGACAGGATTCCACACCTCACCAGCATTCTTCCAGCAACAGTCCAGCACAATACCTTCCTCTCACCAGTTCCTGGCACAGGACGCCCAGAATGGAGAATCACCACATGATATATATCCTGTTGGTCTCACTAATGCCTACAACATTCATGATCTACCACCCTTCCTCACCACTGCTGTTGCTATCATACCATCAGATTCCACTAGCATTCTCATGTTCCAACAACAAAAATGCCTTCCTTGGGTCACCAGCCTTTTGCCCATGCGAGTTGGCCATTTGTAATAGCTAATAATCTACACTCACATATAATGCATATTTACACAGAATTTGTTTCTTGCTTGCACTTGACATATGATTAACTGGTTAGCGCAAGTTCGAATTTTGACACATTCTTCAGCAAACGTTTCGTATAATATACTCATTTTCCTGCAGGTACATTGTGTATCATGAGACGGGAAATTTATTTCAACTAGTCACATGTGCACTAAAATTAATGTTTAGTGCACGCTTGAGGAACCATACTGAAGGTACCTTCAAGGGGCATATCCCAAAAGATTATTGGTGCAGCCCTAAGAAATCCTTTAGGCTGCCCACATAAAGAAAAGAATATTTCACCAATCTCTACAAATAGGTTCCCATAATACATAATGTAATGATCATTTTTTGTTGATTTCCCCCCCCCCCCCCACAAGTATGCAGTTTATTTGAATTGCAGCGATAGTTTGACCTACACAACCATAGACAATAAGGAAATATGAAACCTGTCAAATGTTGATCCATGACGTATAACAATTGTAATTTCTTCTATAACTTGTTACAAATAAGTTAGAAATTTTATACTCTTTGTACATTCACAGCATAATGAGTGTTTTTATTGGTAGGGATCTTGGCAAGTCCTGTACTTCACTAGAGACATCTTTGGATTCAGCTATGGAGGTAAAGGCTGGGAGATCTCATAAGCTCTGTCCTTGCTGTTTCAAACGTGTTTCGAGGAATGCTACGTCTTGCCCATATTGTATGTCAGTGTGTGCCAAGACTTGTCGACCAAAGTAGGCTAGCAAAGGGACACAGTGGTGAACCACTGCAATCACTTTCATGTTATTGTACTGTAAATTGGAAAATTTTCAAGTAACAATAGAGGGTGTTTATTTCGTTGTTACTGTTACAGCTTTATTTATAATTCCCTTTCACTCTAGTTTATGGTACAATTGTTGAACAAGACAACAGATATTATTTATTAACAACAAAAAGTTTACTATATTTTAGCAATTAAAAGTTAAGCATTCAGGATCAGAATCAGAGTACACTTATAATCAAAAATGGTAATGATAAATTTATTACATCTGTGAAGATAACTTTCGTACACGTTCCTTGATTTCAAAAAGAGTACTAGATCCAGCTATAGTGGATTTTGAAGTAGAATTTTTCTGTACTTCAGCTAAGACTGTGTGTATCAGATCTTCAATCTTGAGTAACCTCTCACTAAGATTAGTAACTTGGTCAGCCATAGAGGTTACTTCTAATGGGGGTCTGTTCAACAGGTCAGTGCTGTCAGGTATTGAATCACATTCATCTTCTGTGAGTATGGTGGGTATGGTGGTTTCTTTTAATACTTCGTCTTGGTTATACTTAGCATCATTTTGTAACTCATTCCTGCTCTTCTCCATTAACTTTTGCTTGGCATTAGGATAATCTTTCAAGACTTCAAAAAGATTAGCTTGAGTGAGGCATAAAAGGGATGTGTAACCGAGTGATCGTACGAAAGCAGTGCGTCTTCTGTGACTTTTACCCATTCCCAGATTGAGGACGCTGATTTCGCCAAAATACTCTCCATGTGTCAGTTGTTTTAATACCATGCCATCCTCTTCCACCAATACTTCTAACTTGCCACTATTCACTATGTACATTTCCCTTCCCACATCACCTTTCTTGCAGACGTACTCTCCTGGTGAATACACTTGAGTTCTCAGTCTAAGCACTATTTCCCAAAGCAAACCTTGCTCACACTCTTCAAAGAAATCGACTTTTTTGAGTGTTTTAAAGTACACATGCATTCCTATTTCCGCTTTGAGCTTGTCTGGCAAATTATCTAGCACATGTTCCTCCACTGAATTCCCATAACTCCATTGGTAGTCAAACCATTTGATAACCCTTTCTTGGAGGTCATCAGAAATTTTATTCGCTTTCATATACTTCTTAATATTATCCATTTTGGTTTGAAATTTGGTCCTATTCTTTTGTGTATTTTCAATAATGCTTCCAATATTTCCAACTACTGTAGCAAACATTAAAATACCAATCAGGTACTCCAAAGTCATGAATAGATATTCCAAGTTTGATCTTGGTTCTGGCAGTTCACCAATTGTTGTAAGTGTTAATGTTGACCAGTAGAACGAATAGAGATATTGTCTAGAGATGTACCCCCACTCTCTATTATACGTACTGTTCCAGGCAGGATAAACCCATGAATCACTTCCCATACCTATCCAGTTACTCAGGAGGTAGTACCAACAAGCGTTCCAATGAATAATCATTAACAAGTTATGCACAAGGAAGAGTACTCTGCACATATTGGGACAGTGAGATCTGCTTTCTGAACGGATATAGAATTGCCATACACGATAAATCTTCACCAATTTTGTGCAATGTAACACTGGAGGAGAAGTTGTCCAGAAAATAGAACCATATACCAAGTTCAAAGGTAGCAAACTCAAGATATCAATCTTGAAATATATGGACTGCATGTAGAAAAGTTTGAGTTTGATTAGATCTTGTTCTAAAATGCCATCATGCAGGTAACTTGTGCGCATCTGGATGAAGAGATCTGCAAAGTACACACTGTAGAATATAGTGTCAAATATCATCCACAGCCACCAAAGTTCCTGGATAGTACCATAGGCCACTCTGAGACTAACACTCCAGCAAAAATATATTGCAGCTACTGCCACTGTAAATAACCAATAATGAGCTTGTTTACTAGTTGGATCCAATATGAAATATTTTATGATTGAGCTGCCTTTTGCATTAGACTGACATTCACTACTTATACCTTTTGTTGGACTAAGTGGACCATACTTGTTGATAAATTCATGCTTTTCTTTTCTTGTCAGTTGACTTATTTTTCTCTTGATACTGGAATTCGAACCAGAGAAAGGACTCAAATATTTTCTATCAATGTGATCCATTTTGCTAACAATTTTTTGGGGGGCCAGGGCTGAGGCTTTCCATTTATAGTCTCTACATTCCAGCAATTAGCTAACAATGCAATTATTGGTTGAAATCATGATCACAACATTCCCAAAAGTATGCTTAGAGGTTTGGGTAGGCAGTTAGACATTCCAACTGCAATTAGCTACTATAAGTAATAATTTAGCTACATTTCATTGTAATAATTATGTTAGGCAACAATCAATATCTCAAACATCAGTATGGGTAATTTATATAATGATACAATATTACTGCTGATGTTCAAAAGCAACTTGACTTAGAAGAGTTGCAATGAGGAGAAAACTTGGCCTCTTGTCAGGATTTTTATGCCAACATGCTTTCATGATTCTAACAACCACAGGAGGGCAAGCAGGAGGAACTTCTAGTCGATAACCTTTCATAACCTGTGCATTTTGGGAGGGAAGCACAACAATGCATGATACAAATTTTTCATGCACAGCTACAAATAGTAATAGCACCTGTTGAACTTCTCATAGGAGGAGCTAGATTATTCTGAATCTGCTCAGTCAAAGCAGGTACCTTTTAAACTTTTTAAATAGTATATTAGTTTGGTAAGGGTTGTCACCATTGACCCATAATATGTTAATTTGTGCACTGACATGTCATATTTTCAACTACATAGAAGAAAAGGCCTCTTACTAGCCGAGTGATGGCCAAGAAAGAGATACGGTCTCTAGAAAAGCCGTATACTTATCAGCCATTGGTCAGAAAACACAAACAGTCCAATGTGATTTTAGTTATGTAGCTTGAAGTCTAATACGAGTGCCAGCAATGTTGATGACCCTTACCAACTTAAGTGATTCACATTTTAGACATCATTACTTAGGTCTTATGCCATGACAGTAATAAGTAATTTTTTGAGGATATATATTTTGGCAGAGTTTGTCTCTCTCCATAGCTGACACACTTGCAAAGGGGCAATCACAATTGCTAAACTGAACTGAGAACGTAGTCATACTTCATTGTGCATATCTTAAACCCCTCAAACAGTGAGATGAGTATAACTAGTACTCACTTTCATTGCTACTTCCAAATTCCCCAGATTTTCATATGGTGTTTTTGAGGGGTAAAACATCTCCCACTGAAGAATCCCAAAGCTCCACACATCTGAAGCAGGAGAAAACAATCTGTCGGATATACTTTCAGGTGGCATCCATCGCACTGGGCAAGGCACATTGGTCTGCATATGATATATAGAGTCGTCTTTTGGGAGTTCTCGTAGCAGACCAAAATCAGAAACTTTACATGTCTCATCTTCTCCAATCAATACATTACGAGCAGCAAGATCCTAGAGAGTTTGGAATATGAACTATCACCATGTTACATAATAGCAACCCACATGCATTAAAAATAAGTGACTTGATACACCCAAAGATACTATGTATATTTAGCTGAACAAGGAAATAGGAGTCAGCTAATTAACTAGGTAGATTGAATATGGTTAGATATCCATTTTAATAATATGTTGTTAATATTTTCAAACTTGAATACATACTTACTCTATGCACAAGTCCTCTCTCTGAAAGATAATGCATCCCCATTGAGACATCAATCATATACTTTACTAGCTTTTCTATAGGTCGCTGGTGTTTCTGCAGAATGAAGGAAATCAGTACTATAATTATAGTGCAACCTCTATACCCAGATAACTCCTGTGCTACCTGTGGGGACATCATGTCCAGTCAATATCATAAGCACCTCTTTGGAACAAAGCATCTAAAAAGTGGTCAAAGGTTACATGCACATGCTCTGTCACCATTTAGAAGTTGCATCATCCATTCTTTAGAATGAAGGGTAGGTTCAGTAGCCCTTGCTTGCTCTCAGGGCATTGGCAAAACTTCTGGATTCCTATTGTTACCTTGACCAATGGGATCTACAGTGTTTTAAAAATCTGAGGGCCGTGGGGTAGCAGCCCAAGTCCAGCAACAGTGGTCAAGGGTTTCTAAACACTCCATGGTCTGGAGCAGTTTCTAACTTTTGCTGCTAAAGATTATGACTTACAATTAGGAAATGTTTTAGGTCACCATATTTTAAGTATTCCAAAACGATCCAGGGAGCAGAAACATCTATGAAAATAAAATTGTTTGCTAATTATTTTCTTGCCAGTTGAAATAGTATATCTAGAGTGCTTTCCATAGCTATTTAATCATGTACACACTGCATCAGGAGTTGCTTCCCTTGCTATAAACCTACAATCTAGAGATGCATAAACTAACCATCTCTGACGATTCCATATAACCGGACAATGTTTGGGTGCATCATTTGAGCCATGATGTTCATTTCTTGACAAAATTCCTTTTGTTCTTTAGCTGAGGTGCTTTTCTTAGCAGTTTTAACAGCTACAGTGATATTGTCTGCACCTCTTCGCATCACAGCTTGAAACACTTTCCCAAACTGGCCTAAATTCAACGCACACATAATATGATAGTCCAACTTTACTTTACCATAATATTAGCAGAGCTTGAAACACATGGTTGTACATGTGTTTAGTGGGTGCTTGCAGTCGAAACTGAACAAGATTACATACTCTAGGTTTAACTGTCAATCTTGATGGGAAGCATACTAAAGATGTTGTTGTCACAATGCAACAACACAGTACAGAAATAAACCTGTTTCTACTCAGCTATTCCTCCTTTTACTAAAAGCAACCACGATAATCAAGTAATCAGCTGCTAGGTAAGCCATGAAGTTATCAGTAGCCAGATAGCTTTTTTGAGAGCCTTGACTCCATTAATATTTCTAATAAGTATGAGCCCAGCTATATATATAACATCCTATAACTGCAAACTTTGCATTCTACCCCCAGAATGGGCACACACTGTTTTGGTTGTTGCATACAGCAAGGAGAGGTACACACACTTACATGTTCATACATACTACTTTCAGGAGATATAAACATGAAATACCTTCTCCAATTTCAGTGAAGTCTGTTAGCCTTGAGCAAGGTATATACAACGCATCCTCCTGCAAGTCAAAGAGTGTGTCAGGATCACCATCTTGTTGGTGGTGCACAGCAGACTGTTGTTGTAAACCAACAGCTTTAGCCCAGGCAGGTCGTGACTCATAGCCTTCAATATCATCCTCTTCTGTTACCAATCTAAACAGACAAATCTAATCAAGATTGTCAATATCAACAGAATTATCAGCCATCCTTCTAATTACATGCTCACTATGGAGGCCCTAGTCCTAGCCCTAGCCCTAGTCCCAACTCTAACCCTAGTCCTAACTCTAACCCTAGCCCCCTAGCCCCAGCCCTAGTCCTAACTCAGTTAGGAACTCTAGCTAGTCCTAGCCCTGCATTTCTATGCTTACACTATACACACATCTATATAAACATCTACATAATTAAGGGATGATGAAGTTGACTTTTACATAATTAGTCCAAGTCCTTCCTTGCTGTTGCTGATAACATTTCAAGTCAGCTACGTAGGAGTTATGATAGTTTCCCATTTCTTCATACAAATTACTCAGCACCCTTTATGCACACACAGGCTGTATGGTTTAGCCCGAGACTTCCCTCCCCCCTCCATTTAAAATCTTACATAGAGTCTTCAAATTTTGTGTCTTACGTACATTTTCCCTGATCTCAATGTTGGTGTCGAAATGATCATACTCTCTACAATAAATACAATATTGGAATCATATATATAGTGCATGCACCGATCCACACAGTGCAACTTAAAACTCACCAAATTTCCTCTTAAGTTGAGTAGCGTCTGTTGTATGAATAGTCGAAGTGTCAGCTACATCTTCCCTGCTGTTCATACCTTGCCCTGATACGTCATCAGCTGATTTCACTTCTTTAACAACAGGCTGTTGCATTCCACCACTTTGAATCTGTTGCAACATTTTAGTGAGCATGTCTATCTGGTCAGGAGAGAAATTTTGTAGTTTACTAAGATCACCAGAAACATTTTCAGCTGCTCTTGGTTTAGCCTGGTCTGTCAATTCTAGGTATTCTGGTTCTTCTAGTTTCTTCGGCGAGTGAGGAGCCTTTTTCCTTGGTGTAACTTTTGGTTTATTAGTTTGATCAGGTCTTGGCTCATCTATGTCAATCGATACTTTAGACTGCTCCCTTGATGAAAGAGATTGAACAATTGGAATGTCATAATCTGGTTCCTTGTTGGCCCCATCAATTTGACACAAAGCAGTATAGCGAGATTCCAATTCATTAGGCGAAGCAATACTGGAGTCAGGACTTTTGTTATATAGTCCCTTAGGAGGACCCTTTGGTTTTCTTGGTTTGGGTTTGGGTGGAGTAGGATTACGATCAGGAAGTGGAGGTTTGGTCTGTTTTACAATCCTAGTCATATTTGTAGTGTCCATTTCATACAGGTGCTCTGGACTCTTACTTCTTCTTTCAGTGTTTGACCGTGATAATACAGTCAATTGTTCTCGTGGATTGTGGGAATATGTTACTCTTTTGGAAGTATTTGATTTAGCAGTAGTATCACTGCTCCTTTGCTTGAATGAGGTGAGTCTGCTGTCCACAGATTGAGCGAGATTCTGGGGTGACTTCACAGGAGGTGATCCACCGATACATTCACTTTGTGAGCCATAGCTCCATCCACCAGAAGACACTGGTTCGATGTAGTTTTCAGCATGAGAAAGTGGTGATGGCAGGCTTTTCAATGAACTAGCAGAATCATGCCGTCCATGGGTCCCATTACTAACATACTGGTTTTCCACTGAATAGGGATCATATGCTGAATGCAAGTCCTGTGAATTAGGTGGCATCCGGTGGAGGGACCCTGATTTACTGAACCTCTGCAGACTAGCACTAGCTCCTGGTTTGATGGCCTCCATCCAATCTATTCGTTCATCCTATCATGTTATAGACCAAGAGATGGTGATAGTTGTACTAATAAGGTATGCTCAGGGTTCTGCCCACACTGGTCGACAGTGGCCATTTTGGCCACCACTTGGCTATTTTGGCCACCACTCATTATACACACTTGCCAACCCATATGCACAAAATGCTGAATGAGCATGCAGGGTTCTGCCCAGAATTCTTGAGCAGTGGCTGAAATTTATTTTGCTATGCCCAACTATGTTCATTTTGGGGCTTCCCTCTGGATGATCAAAACCATCACTGATAAGCCTAAAGCTACTACAGTTAAGTCCCTATGCCCAGGCTTTACAGATTATGGGGCTGATGAAGGTTTTTTTCTTCTTCTTTATGCATATAGCAAATATCTTCTTGCTATAGCAGCTAGCATGTGAACCAGTATTTTAATTGCTCTCTAATGTTCTAGAAATTTTCTAGCCACTCATTCCCGGAAGAGTTCACACTAACTTGCTGGAAAGGTTCTGCTGATAAGAATCATTCCACTTTGACTCTGCAAAATTGTACATGCCCGGCAATAATTTTTTTATGATTAGTATGTAGGCTTACTTCATTGATCTTAATTTTGAACAACAAAACAAATAAATAAAAAGATTTCATATCTTGTTCGTGCACAAATGGGCATAGGAACAAAATTAGGTAGTCTGCTAAAGCTTGAATTCACAGCTATTGTTTTAACCAGAGGCAACAAGTCCATACAGTGGAAAAGTACAATATTAATTTTTTGTCCACAGACATGCATAATATGAGGTAATAAAAAGAATACCATGCACAGTGATTCAATTTCATCTGTATGGCATTTTACTATCAGCAGTTCTTACATTAGAGGTGAGGTCCAATACCCAAGGAGATCCTGAGCCTTGTTCAGCTTTTCCTTTAAAGTGAACTTGAAGAGGGTAAGTAGAATTTTTTGTGATCTCTGTTTCCAAACTAGTGATACTGCTCAGAAGAATCTGGCCATCTGGTTTATGCGTCTATAGGTAATTATTGGCCAAAATGATAATAATAACTGAGCAAGTGAGTGTATATGAATCATGTTTTGACCTCCATGAACATAATGTAGAACATCCTCAATCAATACACCTTCATCAGTCTGAAGAAACTATGAATTGTGTGTACCAAACATAGTTGTTTGGGTTTTTTTGTTTGTTTGTCTGTTTGGTTGTTTTGTTATTGTTGCTTCATTCTTGGATATACAATGACAATATCAGTTGCAAATTTCCGATTACAGTTCTTATATAGACAAATGCTTACAAATTGATTTCAATGCAACCATTTTTTTAAAGGTGGGGGCAAGGGGGTGTCCCCCTGAACTAACACTTAGTCACTTAACTCCCCCCTCCTGATTTTGTTTTCTTGTTGGGGGGGGGGGGGGGGGGGGGAAGATTGCTGAACTTACATCATCAGTTTTGAAATATAAGAGGTACATTGCAGTCACTTGGAATCTATACTGTTTCCAGTTCCTCTTCTTTAGCATATTAATATACCCAGTTTTAGTCTTTCTGTTTCTTGTGCTCTAATAAATTAAGAAATAATACAACTTGTGGATGCTTTGATACTGAACCCAAGTATAACCAAGTGGTTCAGTTATCTAGTTAGTACATTTTAAAATCATGCACAGGAAGGCTAATCATCACGTACTCCTTTGGCCCCATGCTTCATCCAAATAATTATAGACTCACTGTAATGTCAACAATGAAGTATACTAGCTAAGTCTATTAAAGAACACACCATTTTCATGAGCTTGCAGGATCTTCTTTTTGCAACTTTATTAAGCAGGCACCAGTCTCTGTACACTTACTTATAGATCATAATATCTATGGCACCCTTATAAGCTCTTGTATCACCACGCCCCAGCAAACTACGTCACTTAAGGTAGCTCTTGCGATTGGAAAAGGGTTGAATATAATCGATCGACCTCTGACCCCGCCAAAAGATGGCTGTTTTCCAAGCATTTCCTCCTGTCGTTCCTCGCTTTAAAGCCATCTCCCAATCCATACATGAGGACAAAGGACGCCTGAAGGTAGAAAATTATGTAGAATCCCGTCAGGAACTAGCTACTGTCTCGAAAGATTCTGAGATGAACTCGCCAACACGTACACGTGGTCATGGTCAGAGGACTAAATTTATCCCCAGCAGCAGATTGTATGAGAATGATATTAGAAGTGATAGAACAGTATTTGTTGGCAATATCCCAGCTTCTTGCTCAAAAAAGCATGTAAGACGATTATTTAAGGCCTACGGACAAATTCAAAGTATTCGTTTACGGTCAGTTAGAGTTGCATCAGGTAATATGCCATCAAAATTAGCTAAAGTAACTCACAGACAATTAGTAGAAGGCAGTACCTTTAATGCTTATGTGATTTTTACCTCTGTGAGTGATGCTGAAAGTTCTCTGGTTCTTAATGGAACCATTTTTCAAGGAAGGCATCTGAGAGTGGATTTGGTAGGAAAAACCACAACATTACAGGATAAACACAGATCAGTTTTTGTTGGCAATTTGCCTTTTTCTGCAGATGAAGAGCAGTTGAGAACCACTTTTAGTGACTGTGGTGCTATTGAATCTGTGAGAATAGTCAGAGATACAAAAACTGGCATTGGAAAAGGATTTGGATTTATACTATTCAATGATAGGTGTGGTGTCATGTTTGCATTGAAACAAAACAAGAAAATAAAATTGGATGGAAGATACCTTAGGGTTTTTAAATCCAAAAATGAACAAACACTTCAGAAAGAGCAACAAGTGAAGTTTGGTGGCATTCAAAGCAGCAGGCGCAACCGAACACTTCCAAAATCAAAGTCTAATCCAGGGAAGAGCGCAGGAAAAAGAGCAGATGGCAGTCCTGTTACAAGGAATAAACAAGCTCAGAAGTGTTGTGGTGTCAAAGGGAACAAGGTCAAACCCACTGATAGTGAATCGCAACAGTCAATTATAATGAGATTTACTGGTAAACGAAGGCCAGATGGCAGAAAAAACCGATATCGATACTATAGTATTGAGGGCAGACAGAATAGTGAAAAGGTGTGAACTCTTGACTCACCACCAACAAAGAAAAAAAAGTGGGAAACAGTTTAGATCATTATTATTTGAAACTACTAAGTGCACCATAGTATAGTCTAAGACCACAGAGCCACGTTATGCTGGAATTTATCAGTAGCCATTATGAAAGCTAGCTTAGGATGATGTCATGTAATGTTACATGCAAGTGTTGCTGCTGATCTCTCTCTCTAGCTAGCTGGCTAGCTATAGCTGAGACAATTGATGTGTTGACCCTTTTCCGATATTAAGCTATGTATAGCAGAGTGCTGAGAACGAGGCCAAATCTGTTTAGATGTAGCCGGTGGAAGTCAACGAGAAAAAAGATAGAAGATGGTCCGGCTTTGAAAGATTTCTTAGCTGCTACACAACATCCTAGTGACACAGATGAACTTTGGGATCAATCTCCTTACATCCAAGATGGAGATATTAGAGCTCGGGGAAGAAAAGGTGAGACAGCGAGATCACTTATTCTCCCACGTATATTTATGCAAAACTCAAGGAACCAGTGTTGTGTGTGCAATGCTTTGTTGCGTACAGGGGGAGGTCACTCCCATCCACTCTGTACATATGTTCACAACCGGGGTCAAGATTTTTGACCACCCAAAGATCTATGTTGACATCTTGACCATGCTCAGAAATTTTCCTTGACCTGTTGACCATACCTAAAACTTTTCTTGACCGGTACTGTTGGCGTACCATGTACCAGCTGGCTATACCGTTGATGATGTAATAAATTTTGTGGTGTATTACACATGCGCAATAATTAAGAAGACTCGGAGTATTGCATGCTCTATTTCAGCAAATGTGATGGGAAAAAGATTTCATTCGGGACTGCCAGAACTGCAACCAATAGCCATCTAATATTGTAGAGTAATGCTATCATGGTGATAACGAAATCAGGGAAAATCCTCTTTGATGTCACAACACACACTCTACATCTTGTATTCTTTAGCTTTGTTTCCATTGAATTGCCAGCATGTGCAGGACTTATTATGATTACATAATAATGTGCACGTGCACAGCGCAGAACTAATGTTATTGTTAATGTTAAATATAATGTTATGTAGCTAGCTAGCTATTATAGAGACGTCTAAATGTAAGACGAAGGTTATGATTGTATCTAGCTACTCTTTATTGTTCATTGGGAAGACTTTTGCCCAAGTCATGTCTTGACCCTTTGACTGAAACTGTGAAGAGATGTTGACCATCTGACCGGAACTGAAAATCTATCTTGACACCTTGACCTCACTTTGACCCTGGTTGCGAATGTATATACAGAGTGCATGGGAGTGACCTCCCCCTGTGACAGGGCTGGCTCATCCAAATAAATATTGGGTGGGCCACTTACAGCAGTTCATCACAGCTACAATGCTAGGAAGGACGATATAAATATCAATACATATGAGGTAGTCTGGCAGCGCTGACCCTTTACTTGAAGGAATTCCGGAAAGGGTCTGGTAACTCTAGCATATTACTACCATAGTGTATACTGGAGAACAGAGACATGCTATTAATATTAATTGGCACTTTTACTGAAATTATATCTTACTCTAATTATCAAGTAGAAGTAACTGGTCCCTTTCAAATTCATCTAAATAACTTACTAGTTGGCTATTGATATTTGGTACTTTTACTGATTTGCTCGCCCCACACTAGTGATAATGACATTTCATCCTCATCATACATAGTCTGGCAGCGCCGACCCTTTACCTCCTTTTTCTTGGGGGTGGAGGAGTGGTAACTCGAGTTGTGTGATTACATCACAGATTACATCATCACAAATATTTTCACTCATGTAATATGGAATTGATCAATGGGTGGGGCTTACCACTAGTCCTCATACGTGCGCTATGGCTACTTCTGATGTTGGTTAGTGTGGAGGCTGATAGGCAAAGAGGGAAAGGATGGCAATGTGGAAGACCATAGCTAGAGGAGAGGGGAGAGAGCCTGGATCTTGAGGCTGTTCTCAGAATAATTATCCCTGCTACAGCCTTTAGCTGTTCAAGCTTTATTGAGTCGAATCCCAGCTTTGAAGATGCTTCTTGAAGCACTCCGTCATACACAGGGGCCATGCATGCCAGGAAGCACGTGGGTGATTAAGAAGACTGCGCGCACCAATTTCTAGCAACTGATTGGGCCGGTGTCCTGGCAATGTTGATTAAGTAGGTTATTTGAGTCAGGGGATATAGCTAATATTAGTGAGATCTGATCTACTACACTTTCTTCCATAAAAACACATATTCAACCCTCGTGGGTCAGTTCCAATAATAGTGTGAAATTCACAGGATAAATTTTAAAGCATGAACAATAATATACTTCTTTCTTTTTTTTCTTTCTTTCTTTTTTTTTGAAACCATGAAATCCACTAACTCCCACATGTTTAAAATGGGCCTTCTCCTATGAAGGGGAGGGGCACATTATATAATGCTAGTTAATATTCACCGTGGTATTGGCATATTAAGTATGAGGCAATACGTAGGTAGGGTGCTTGGTAGACTTGTTGATGGTCAATCTGTTGCAATAAGGTTGGTCTCTGAGAAGTGCTACCAGCATATTAGCTAGCTCAGACTCGTTTGGACGGTGTAGTGCAAGCACTGGATTGGACTACTTCACTGATCTTAAACATTGCATTGCATTATGAAGCCTCCACAAATCAAAATTTTCTTGGATAGTCTGGGGTGTGAGGGTATGATTTACCAGTGTATAGTCAAGTCATGCTCAGTTACTAAAAGGATGGTCAAATCCAGGCATTCAACTTCATTGTTGCATACTCTCATCCATTCAGCCTGCTCTTTTTTAGCGATTGACTCCTTGCTTATTATTTCATGGTTACTTGTTATTTTCATCCCCTCTGTGGTATCATATCAATGGGTTTAGGGGGACATAGACATTACTACACAAGTGCAAATTAGGTAAATTCTGTGTGTACCAGTTACCCTATTGAACCACCTCTTTCATGTCCACATTTTCTTGATTAACCAACAGTGTACTTTGAAACATATGGCTGCCAAATGAATGTCAATGATACTGAAATTGCTTGGTCCATTCTTCAAGATGCTGGATATGCTAAGACTAGTGATGTAGATCAAGTGAGTCCAAGGAAGCACCATTTGTGAATAATGTTATGAATAGAATCTGTTTGTACTGTAGGCTGATGTTATTTTGGCTGTCACTTGTGCAGTGCGAGAAAATGCAGAAGCCAAGATTTGGAACCGATTAGATTATTTCAAGAGCCTGAAACGGAAACGATCTCGTCACCTTGCTCCACTGAAGATAGGATTATTAGGTATGAAATTGCTCACCTTGTGGCTGTAAAATATGATTAGTGTATGTTATTTATTTATTTATTCTGTTTTCCCTAGGGTGTATGGCAGAAAGGCTGAAAGTAAAGCTACTAGAAACTGATAAAATGATTGACTTGGTAGCTGGTCCAGGTAAATTTTTTTGCAGGAGCATCTGATTCATTTTGGGGACAATTTGGGGGGGGGGGGGGGGAGGGAGGGAGGAGGCTAGTATAGAATCAATTTCCAACAAAGATACATATGTTCATTCTTTCTCTTTTAAAATTCATCATATCTGTGATGGATCCTATGATCTTAGAATGAGTACTGTAGAACCGGAAAGAAAGAAAAGGATTAGTTATGGATAAATTCTCTCCCTTCTCTTTCCCCTTCCCTTTATTCGACTAACATGGTTATTTGTACTATTAAACATCAACAGATGCCTATCGAGATCTTCCTAGAATGTTATCATTGACTGAATTTGGGCAATCTGCAGGTACTCATAAGGTTAATGAGGTGAAGTAGATTATACACTTGTTTTTTGTTTTCGTTTTTTTTCAAGTAAATGTTATGCTTTCTTTGGATGAAACTTATGGTGATGTGATTCCTGTCAGATTGAACATGGACTCTCCATCTGCATTTGTGTAAGTCAGTAGCTCTTCAAATTGGTGAAGGATTGGATGGGTTCAGGTTCAGGTTATATGAGAAAGGAAGGCACATGTATTCATTGAGTACTTTTGGTATGATCTTCCCCACTCACCATATTTATATGTAGCTAATACTTTTTCATTAGTTCAATAATGCGGGGATGTGAGAATATGTGTAGCTTCTGTATTGTCCCATTTACACGAGGAAAGGAAAGAAGTCGACCTATAGAGTCAATATTGGAAGAAATCAAGGTGCTCTCTAATCAGGTAATTACGAGGTGGGTATGGATGAAATAGAACTACCATGCCAGACTTTAGTCAGTAGCTTCTCAGGCTACTAGCTATTGTTTATAACTTCTGTGTAATAGGGTTCTACTACTAGAATAATTTTATTGATGTTATGAAGTTTCACTTTACCGTATTACATATATTTTAGGGTATCAAAGAAGTCACATTATTGGGTCAAAATGTGAACAGTTATCGTGATCTTTCATCAAGCTCAATTCCTTTGTCTTATCAAACTCAAACTAATCTCAGTCATGGATTCCAGACTATATATCACAATAAGGAAGGAGGGCGTAGATTTGTCGATCTCCTGGATAAAGTTTCTCAGGTTTAATATAATTGAAGGCAGCAGAAGTTTATAAGCAGCAATCACAAGTTAGCTGTAGAGACATTAATTATTTTACATGAAAATATTAGTATTCACAGACTATATACACACACCAACTTTATTGCTTAAAGTATTTTATACATACTAGGTGGATCTGGATATGAGAGTGAGATTTACCTCTCCTCATCCAAAAGATTTTCCTGATGAGGTAAGACATGATATTTACATATCTTTAGTTGGAACTAGAGAGTCATATATTCAGAGGTAATGATATTGTAGAATTCTCCCTCTCAAGAGTAAACTACCTAGAATTAGCCATGTGCCTCAGTACAGCTTTCAATCACTACTCAGTAATAGTATTAAGCCCTATGGTTATGGACTATTGAAACATGTATGCATGTATGCTATGCAGCTATTGTATTTGATGAAGGAACGTCGAAACATTTGCAAGCATATACATTTGCCAGCTCAAAGTGGAAGTACAGAAGTGCTCAAAAGAATGCGAAGGGGGTATGTTTGTCCAAAATTTAACCCCAAAAATGTGTTTTATTTGGCACCAGAGTGTTGAGACATAGTGCCAGGACATGGTATGCACATTCAAAGCTCAAAACATGTAACTGCACAATACATCATCAAAAATCAAAGTCTTAGCTAGCTTTAAGTAAGGTATGGAACTAGCCAGGCTCTAAAATTATGCGGAGGCGGGAAATAGAGCCTGGTACCCACTGTTTGCCCATGCGCCAAAAATTTCACGCGAAATTCCCACCTATTATGATGGTGTGTGATGTCACAGCATGTAACTACGCGTATGAGCATGTATCAAGGAAATTCTCTAGAGAAGAGAAGACGAGACTGGCACTTCTAAAACTATTCATAGTGGCAAGAATTTCTTAAGCCGCTCTCCCTTAAATCCAGAGGAGATGATCACAGCTTCAGCTCTGCACTATTCCCCAACGAACAAATGAACGGAGAGAATTGCTTACTGCTGCTCCTTGTTCAGTACTAGGTGGGGTTGTACCAGGCATAAAACAAACACGCTGTCCATGAAGAAGAACTGGCTAGTCTGCTGCAGTGCTGATTCAGCAGTATTGCGTCATGCATCACGGAAGATTACTGAGAGATTCCCAATTAGGGGGAAAAATTGGCACATGCACAAACAGTGGGTACCAAGCTGCCTCCACAAAATTTTAGAGCCTGGGGACGAGGCTAGGTATGGAACATGACACTAATCAAATGTAGCTATTCAACAATAATTATTATTATTATGGACAAATCATGCAACAGCTATGTTCAGAAGTTTCACTTCCATGCTGTCGCCAGCTCTTGCGGTGATTTGCATTTTTCCAGGTTGCATCTTCCCTGCACACTGATGGAATAGCCTGATTGTGCAAACATACATAGTGTTGGTGGATTCGGTATCTGGGGCGAGTACAACAATATGACACAGGACAATGTCTGGGCAAAACTGCATTGTCCAGCCATTTTCCTGTTGATCTGACACTGTAGAGCAGGTGTTTGAAATTTGGTGCTATATCAGGTCTTATAATTGCCCCTGCTGTTTATGTAGCCTGCAACCAATTGGGAGATTTGGTTTGGTTTTGTTTTTTAACTTGTAACTTGGAAATGAGCTAATGCACACGTGCAGTGCTGCACACTGTGCCAGTTGTTTTTGCCAAGTTGAAAATTTTGTAGCCAACTTATTTAAAACAAAATTATCTTCTTTAATTATTTAATTTCATTATACAGGCACACTCGGGAAGCATATTTAGACCTTGTTAATAATATTCGTGACATTATACCAGGTATGTGCACCAACTCTTACTTTTAATTTTATTTTAAGGTAACTATTATTCACGGGTACAAAATTCAGCGGTACCCATAATTTATTTTAATTTTTTCAGATGTGACTCTCTCTAGTGACTTTATGACAGGATTCTGTGGAGAAACAGAACAGGAACACAATGATACTGTAACACTCATGAACATTGTGAAGTATGACATGGCATACATGTTTGCATATAGCATGAGAAAGGTTTGTATCTGTTACATACATAGATGAATATTAATTTGATGTATGTTACATGTCAGAAAACTCATGCTTATCATAAAATGCAAGATGACATTCCTGAGGATATTAAGAAAAAGCGGTTGCAGGAATTGATTCATACTTTCCAATCATTAGCATCTGTAGGAAACAGAAGATTTGTTGGTACCCACCAACTTGTACTAGTTGAAGATGTAAGTTTAATTACCACCAAAATAGACTACACAGAATAGAATTGCTGTTTATTGTCAAAATTTTTGTGAGAGAGGGAGGTCAATATTTTAAATATCGGCTTTAAATACCGAGTCTTGCCAATTTTTTTTCTTGTATTTTGCTGACAAAATTGGATGAAAGATGTGATGGCCATAATGCAAAATTCTGTATGTCTAATTTAGACTAGTAAAAGATCACAAGATGATTTAGCTGGAAGAACAGATGGAAATACTAAAGTCATATTTCCAGGAAGCAACAGATTCAAGAGAGGAGACTATGTTGTAGTTAAGGTAACACTCAAATTATTTATTAAAAAAATAGTGAATTTAATTTAAGCTTTTATCATAGATCACAGGGTCAACCTCACATTCGTTGCAGGGAACACCACTCTATAAAAGTTGTCTTCATGAATCTAACTTTTGTTGACTTACTCCTAAATACGTTACATGAGTTAATTTGAGTTTTCTGGTAAAGGGTCACTACCGATTGCGCTTTTGCAAAGCATCTAGCGAGCGCAATTAATTGCATGAACAGCCCCACCCCTCTCCTCCTACTCTGAGCAAGTCTTCAGCATGTCTGCAAAGCGCTTAATATCTGTGCAAAGCAAAATTCACTCGCCGCTACAAAGTAAGAAATCTGTAAGTATTGTATTATTCCACAGATATGCCTCCGGGTGGTAGCTATATCTTCCCCTTTCCCACCCACAGCTTCCATCTACTGCAAGCGTTGGACAGTCGTGTTTGCAGTGCGGAGATAAGTGTTTAGGTGGTTATCTTCCGCATTCATGGAGGTGAGAATATAAGGCGATATAATATGGCTATCGCTTCAGTGGAGATATTCACTTGCTAATTTTTTTGAAACAAAATTAGCTATTAAATTTTATAAAGGTAGATGATAGCTAATGGAATTATGTTTGTAAGTCGTAAGGTTACTACCCATAGCACCCATGATTGAGGTGCAGTTCCCTCGCTACATTGCCACTGATAGTCTCTGTATCAGGTACTCACAAGATTTTGCTTCTGTGCTCTCAAATGGCTCTCCTTCACGAATGGGGCCCAAATGCACCCAATGTTTCAGTGGCCACTGGTGTGAAGATGTGGTTTGAGAGAAGGCTACTTCTGCTCCTTTCTCAACTCTGACAATACTGCAACTTCACCTGGGCCCTGTGTGGCTTGGGTTCTGTAGGAAGGGGCAAATGTGTCAGGGCATGTCGCATCCCAGACACTGGCTTTTTTCCAAGTTCTCATTAGGCCTGTTGGCTCTAGCCTGGAAGGCTCACAGATTCATCATCCATCCTCAGGCTCAATGCAGTGATTGGTAAGGCATCCAACCAAGCACAAGACTCCTTAGTCGAAACTGCGACCAGATGAGCAGCGGCTCTGGTTCTTGTGAAGTCCCATGATCTCTGTTTGCAGGCACTCGCTACTGTCTATATATATATTTTTCATTTGTCAAATAAACAGCAACATCATGATGTTCAATTACAATCATAGTCAGACCGGTATAATGATAGGTTGCATTTATCTCGTTAGGAAACAGTGTGTTAACTGTGGATGTCCACGTCACTTTCATCGAATATTAAACCAACACTGTGATCTTCCATATTTGAAGAAATGTACATTAAATGAAGATATCCCTGCTGGTGATAAAAGAAGACTAGATCTGAAATATGACTGGTACCCATCTGGAATAGATTATGAAACTGTAAGTTCCATAGTTTATAATACACTGTAGTTGAAGATATTATGATGGAATGTAGGTAAATAAATATATGGAGTGCCTCCCACAGAACTGTGTACCATACAGAGATACTAAAGCAAAACAATTGAGGGAAGAGAGGTTTAGTTACCAACATCCACTCCATGATGTATATCATGAATATTGCCATGATATGCCTGAAATTGAGAAGAAGAGGATGTCTAAGTTTGGTGAAAGGCGTTTCAAACATTTTTTTGGCATGGGGAAGGTGCTTGTTGTGACTTCAAATGATAAGGTATCACCTTATACTATTATTCATATCCAACTGGGTACTATTATTCATATTCTACTGGGTAATATTCAATGGGTTCATGAGACAGTAAACAACATCATTTTCCTGTACCTATGATGAACTACTTAAAAATTACTATTCTATAATAGCTATGTCATGGATGTTCTGAAGTCATCTCTCAAGATGCTGTCTGTGTTACTGCAGAAGAGAGAATAGGACAAGACAGAATATGGCACCCTCAGTGTTTCAGGTTTGTAACATGCTTTTGATCCATTGATGGATGTATAAATTTTGTAATCTCTATTTTGTAGGTGTAGTTCCTGTGTGGAATTACTTGTTGACCTCATTTTTTTCTATTCCCCGGAGAAGGATACAATATACTGTGGTAGACACCATGGAGAGACCATAATACCTAGGTGTAACGGATGTGACGAAGTTAGTCCTTTAGTAGCTAACTGCTATTAACACCAAGATCAATAATATTATATGCATGGCCTTATAAGGCAAGTGAGATGTAAAATATGCAACAGCTACCTCATTTATTTGGGAATCAGTCCTCAGAGTTAACAAGCCTGTTATTATTTTCTCTTACCTTTCATACAGTTAATTTTTTCTGGTACATACACAGAAGCAAAAGGAAAATGCTGGCATAAAAAACACTTTACTTGTTCAATGTGTGATGTAGAACTTCATGGAAAGAAATTCACCAACCATAATGACACCATATTTTGTGAAGAATGTTACATTAAGTTCGAAGCCAAAAAATGCCACAAATGCAAAGAAAGTATTGGATTGGGTTCAATAAAGGTAACATTGGAAAATAAATCATGGCATAAAGAATGTTTTGTATGCAAACGTTGCAAAATAGACCTAAAGGGTGAAAAATACTACTTAATTGACGAAGATTTATTCTGTAAGAACTGCAACAGCCAACCTGTTGCTCAATGTCATGAATGCAAGCTTGCCATCAAATCCACAGTCAGTCATATAAAGCATAAGCAACGCCTATGGCATGCAGAATGTTTCAAGTGTGTATTGTGTAAAGGTTGGCTAGCAAATGGAGAATTTCAAGAAATGGATGATACTATTATGTGCAATGATTGTTATAGCACAAAAGTGAGTAAAAAATGTTCGGTGTGTCACCTGTCAGTAGCTAAAGGTGTCCTACTTGGAATCAGTGTGTATCACAAAGAGTGCTTTGTATGCAGTGTTTGTAAACAAAATTTGGTTGGAGCAAGTAAAGTGGCAGATAAAAATGGGCAACCAATTTGTCAAGAATGCAAATTGAAAGAAGCAAAAAAATGTTTTCGTTGCAATGGTCCCATCACCACTCGTCATACTGTTTATAGAGGTCAAACATTTCATATTGAATGTTTCAAATGTAACTTATGTGGATCAAGCATTGATAACTCAGAGTTTTATGAAACTAGCTTAAATGAAATCTTATGTGCCAAGTGTGCACGTATAAACTAAAACAAACTCTTTTATAATGTAATAAAAATTTTTATAAAAATATTAGTGTACATTATTATAATAACAACAAGAGAATAAATTAAGTGCATTTATTTGATTTTATGTTTAATCTTTAAGTCTGGACACTGATCAACAGCCATGGGGAAGTAATGAGGCGGTGCTGTATATGGTGGAAGCTTGCCAATTATTTCATAGCACCATTCAGCTGTGTCACACTGCAAGAAAGTGAAGTTTTTATATTGATCCCCCTGCTGGCATAGTACAAGGTTTCAACCTTGTAAAACAGTCAGATTTTGGCCTATCCAGCAGTATTATGTGATGAGTGAAATTTATCTGATGGGCAATCATCACAAAATAATCTATACATTGCTCAGCCAACTTGGGCTAGCCCCAATCACTTAAGGCATCTACAAAAGGTGTACATATAAGATTTGACAGATTAACTAACTCCCTGGGCACTCCAAAGGTTTAAAATTGAACTTACTGCCATCATACAAGAGCACTACTTTTAGCCATATTGCTAGCTAGTAGTGGAGGATGCTATCTTCTTTTGTTGACCCTTAATATTTTGGTATGTCAAATGCACAAAAATATTGTAACCAAAGCACATACGTAATTATGTATGATGAAACTTGAACCCCTTCACTGGATGCTTACTTCAGATGAGTAGCTTTATACATCCTTGCCTGCTCTTTTATTGTTTTTTTTTAATTTTAATTTTTTAATGAATAGCTACTACTCCCTCACAGATATGGGATTGCTCTTGTTTTATATAGAGGAGTATAGATTGAGGCTAATACAGTTACTGCAACAAATCCATAGTACAATTATTGCTATTTTAGCAAAGGTGACATGTTTGCACTGGAGAAAACTAGGATTATACAGTTTCAGTTGCATTTAATATGTTCATCAGAGAGTACAATAGTAATCTCTAAGTAGGGATGGCACAGATGCCCCATTGGACTTAGTACTTAGTATTTTCTTTAATACTTCTCTCCTACTGTCAGTAACTCCTGTTTGAAGACAGAACACCTTCAATGTGCAAGTATGAAGAGCAAAGACAAAGCAGTATCATTTTACTTCTAATAGAATCATGCCCTGCCCCCTTGATTCTTGAACCTTGATCTCATGTCTGACTAGCATGTAACTTTCTCTTCTCCAATTAACAGTCAGGATATTATTTATTGGCAAGGCACCTCTTGGATGCCATGCTGTAGATAGATCCTTGAGGTTAAAAAAACAACAACAACAAAAAAAACAAAAACAAAAAAACAACAACAAAACCAGTGACAAATTGACCAGTAATGGCAGCATCTTATGCTAACCAATCCAACACTCTTCCTTCTCGATTAAGATTTGTTCCACTATGGCTAAATACTAACCTGCACAATTAATTTGGCATGATGCTTCTTCCCATACATAGTAGGTTTATACTTTATAGTAAATAAAGTTCCTTGAGAGTCACATGAAGAAAGAGTACCACTTAGAGGAGATACTGTAATTTCAGGGTCAGATCCTCTAATAATATGTGCAGTAAATGGAACTGAATTCCTAGACGAAGACAAGCATGATGCTGAAATTTGAAAAGGACAAATCATATACTCACATAGTTGTACTTGAGAGCCTAAAGGTTACCCTGGCCTCTTTGTTAAGTCCAACAGCCTCAATAGTTATAACATCATCAGGAGAAGGAGCTATAGCATGAAAGTTTAAAGGGAGTATCCAAACACCTCCCTTACTGCTACGTATAGTAAGGTCACACACACCACTGCAATAAATAATACATTATCAATTTTTTCTTTCTTTTTCTTTTTCTTTTTTACCGAAAAGCCTTTGATGGAATGAATATAACTTTGACTACAAGAATTTCTTCATTTGTAGGTTTCTTTAGATAACATTTCACTTCTCCAAGTAGCTTGACTGCAACAGCTTGATGGAAGAGAGACACAAGGGACTCATCATCACACTTCATCTCAGAAGTGTAAGTTCCACTATCATGTAAGTTAGTCAAGGAACAGTTATCTATAATAATAATAGTAATAATATAACAACAACAACAACAACAATAACAACAACAACTAGAACATTATTTTTATAGTGAGCGAGCAAGTATTTCTATAGGCTTTTAGAGCTGATATTCATTTGTGCCTCAACTCCTTAGATTTGGTGGTGAGTAATGTGACAGGCAGCTGTAAAAGCACTTAGCACTTACTATCCATAGAAATTAATAAAGCAATTACTTAAAGCTAAACTCCATCAAATTAAACTGCTATACAGTAGTAGAAATTAAGAGTACCTGAAAATTTGAAGTATTGTTCAGTAGAATTTAAAGATTCTATCAAGGTTATTTCCATTATTTGCTCCAACTGTTCTTTCGCAAAGCACTTAAATTTCGGAGCATTATCAAAAGTGGATAACTTTAGCATTGGCTGACCATGAATGGGATACTCCCAGCACAAATTTGGTTCATGATCCTCCTTGTAATTTGGTCCAAAATTTTCATCTTGGGTACTGGCTAAAATCTTTATGCATATCTCGTGCCTATGCATTTTATGTGGAGAAAAAACGACCGGAATATCCATTGACTCCCCAGGCTGAATGGAGATATTATTCGACTGTTTCATTAATAAAAAAAAACTTTCTGAATCCTTCCCACTCAGAAGCACAGTCAAATGTGCAGATAGTTCAAGAGGATTCATGAAATTTATAACATGAACGATAGTTGAATTGAGATTTGCTGTCATAGTGGCAGTATCCATAATTGAAGGTATTAATCCTTTGCCTCTAAGAGTAAATATCTGTTTCCCAAACTGCAGTAATGTAATAAGTGGAGTAGAGTGATGGTATTTTGATTATGCTCAAAAAAAACAACAAAAAAAAAACCAACAAAAAAACAACAACAACAATGAACACATAAACAAAGAAAAACATACTTCACCACTGATGAATGCTAAATCCACATGACTTTCTTTTTTTATAGATGAAGGATAGAATAAAACATGTACATCCATTTCTGAATGAGGTGATACTTCAATCTAAGCAAATAAATAAAAATACCAATAGAATCAGATGAGTGATGTTTCATGGTAAATAATGACCCAGCTAAAGTCCATTTGCATTCACTGGGCACCTCAATCATTCACTATAACTTTCTCAATGCAGAGAGAGAGAGAGAGAGAGAGAGAGAGAGAGAGAGAGAGAGAGAGAGAGAGAGAGAGAGAGAGAGAGAGAGAGAGAGAGAGTAATCAGCTCTCTGTTCATGCATTAAACTAGAAATTCGGTTGAAAGTTATAGCAGTTATAGCTGATCAAGGTGACAGGTGAATGCAAATAGACTAGGTACATAAATAAAATTCCCCAATCATTCTATGAAACCGACACATTTAATTAATACATATGACTGCATACGTCAATATGGTAAGATTTGGTTCAATTTTTATCTAGAAAGTTTTCCATGAGACTATCTTCATGATTGTGATTTACTGGCTTAGTTAACTAACTAGCTAGCTTACCAGCTCCTAATTCTTCTAGATACAACAAAGCTAGAGCGGAAAAACTCAAGAGAAAAATATATCTTTAGCAAAAAAGGACATAGGAGTTGAAATACTCGAAGAAAGCCAATTGTGGACACATGAATACAGACCACATCATGCCATTGGAATCATAAATTTAAGCCTCTAATAATAACCAGAGCTACCTAATAATACATAATCACTTATGTGTGCAGGACACTAAACTGACTCACTTGTCCTCCAGCTAACCCAGTAACAGTGTAATTTCTAGTGTTACAATTGTTGCAGGTGAAGTTCACAAAGTTGTCAAGTGGATTGTTCAAGGTGATAACCTGACAAATGTTTCTAAATTTGATATAGAAATAAGTGGTGAATACTGGTATTAGCGTCCTCTCAAGCATGACAGGAAATCATTGTATGAACACCAATAATCAGTTAATATAAGCAAAAGATATATACAACATTAATCTAATTCCCTATCAGCTAGCTATTACACTTTAAATGAATAATGCACCGATTGGTAAGTGAACATGGGATACTAAAATATAGAGACCCACGACCCACTAATACATTCCCCATTAAATTACTCCAGGTTATGTTGATAGCAACCTTTAACTGAACATTGTCATTAGTGAAGTGGTGATCACCATAGATACAAGGCGAGGATTCACAGGATTGAAAATGGATCATGTGTGCTTGTTAGCTACTAACATTCAAGGCACATTGAAATGTAGTTTTGTAAAAGCTGATAAGAGCTCTGAAAAAAGATTGGTAATGACAGTAATGTACTAGGGCATTAGTGAAATTCAGGATTTTAAAGTTTATTCCTATTGTAGTGGACTGTAATCCCTCTCATGCTTTGTGAAATCAATTGTTGTTGCCCTTTTTCTGATAAACTTTAGTTACACAGTCACTTGCATGGTAAAAACTGTGATCTCTTTCTCAAGGAATAGTCAATGCATTTGTTTTCCATACAATATTGGAGATGGCAAACTTGCTAAATTTCACCCAATTATCTTTTAGGATAGGTAGTAGCTAGCTTGAAAGTTCCAACTAACAAAGATGCATAATTCTTCTGTGAGCTGTGTCTTCACTTCAATTGCCTTGAAGGTGCTCTCTTTCACATTCAAGACTCAGGAGTTTCCACAAAACTAGACTGATGCTATACTGGATGCTGCTTGTGCATAAATCTCTAATAATTCTTGATTGAACAGTCAAATGGGGATTTCCAATCCTGCACACCCTCATATCATATCTAAAATCTCATTGATTGCTCTTGTCAAAATATCAGTAAGGGAATGTATCTTGTATAGTCTTGGCATGGCTTATAAGAATAAATCACTCATCAGTGGTGAGATATGGCTGAAATATCTGACACTGACTTGTGTAATAAGTTGTTGCATATTTTTTAAAGGTCTGTATACATACCTTCCAACTTCACATTCAACTAATGGCATAATTATTTCTTCAGGATCCAATGCCTCAAGATTAAGTTTATACCAGAATTCTCCACCAATAGATCCGTCAAATATCACTCTAAGTTAAATTGTTAATCACAGCAATAACAATAAAGCAGCAAATGATTGAAATTATTAGGATAAGCTCATTTAGCATATAATGGAAAAATCTGAGTAAAAGATTACGCAAGTGCAACAGAAGTTTGATTATATTGGAGCATGCACAGCATTATGCAGCACTACTAATCACAACACGTAGCCTGGGGCAAATCATACACAACCATTGAATGAGTAACAACCTGAGAATCAGCTCACTTGCTTTACTCGCTCACTGAATTCCTACATATAATTATTCCTACAAATCCAAAATTTTCAAATAAGATTGGAGTGTCTAGAGGAACAAAGGAGAATATTTATATGTAGAATATACCATGTAGGGGGTGAGGAGGGGGAAAGGAGGAAGAGGGGGAGGAGGGGGAAAGGAGGAAGAGGGGGAGGGGGAGAGGAGGAGGAGAAGGAGAAGGAAGAGAAGAAAGGGAAAAGAAAGAGAAAGAAAGAAAGAATGTTACATACCAAGTAGAAAAAAATTACATACCAAGTAGAAAAAAAAAACGTAATGTAATCTAAATAAATAATCAAAGCGTGTTTCTTCCCTGAGTACCTCAGCACTTCACTGTCATCACGGATCTCTAAAGCAACTTCGTTCTTCTTCATGCTATTAACTTAGAGTGCCTAACTCTACTTTGTTTTGGACTGCGCATCAGGTCGGAAATTGTACTACTGTCTCACTGTTGACAATCTTTACCATACAATCTAAGAACATGTGCAAGCAGAGTTCTTTAGCAGTGTCAAGCCTTGATTGCAGACAGAGATGAGACTCTGCACTAAGCACTGTGTACAGGCATTATGTGGTTCAGGTGAGTATCTAGTCAGCTTTAACTATCATCGATAATTGTACTACCGTCTCCATATTGACCATCTTTACCATACAATCTAAGAAGATGTGCAAGCAGCTTTCTCCTGTAGCGGCAAGCCTTGATTACAGAGAGAGATGAGACTAAAGGCATTATGTGAGTATCTAGTCAGGTCATAATCAGCTACTTGTATTATGGAAATGTTTCCTATCTTTTTATCAGGTTATGGCCTTCCAGCTTCAATAATCTGTGACTTGGGACACTAGTGAGAGAGTAGAGTTGGGCTTCCTGACCTATCACCAGTTACTTACTAGCAAAATAATATTTTTAATGATCAAAATAATTATTGCCTTGACAGCTTGACACATCTGTAATGTAAAAAAAGCATACCTTATAAACTCTTATTGCCTATTTTTGTGGTCAACTCTTGAAAAAAAAAATACATACCAAGAAAAAAAGAGAAGAAAATATGTAATGTATCTAATCAAAGCGCATTTCTTCCCTGGGTACCTCAGTGTTTCGCTGCCATCATGGATCTCTAAAGCAACTTCGTCATTCTCCATGCTATTAACTTAGAGTGCCTAACTCTACTTTATTTTGGACTGCACATCGGGTCAGAAATTGTACTACCGTCTCCATGCTGACGATCTTTACCATACAATTTAAGAACACGTGCAAGAAGCAAGTAGCTTTCTTCTGTGGTGGCAAGCCTTGATTGCAGACAGAGATGAAACTCTGCTAAGCAGTGTGCATTAGCAGGCATTATGTGGTTCAGGTGAGTATCTAGTCAGCTTTAGCCTTTACTATCATCGGTAATTGACTCCCATGTTGACAATCAATCTAAGAACACGTGCAAGCAGAGTTCTTTAGAAGCGGCAAGGCTTGATTGCAGACAGAGATGAGACTCTGTTAAGCAGTGTCATTATGGTTCAGGTGAGTATCTAGTCAGCTTTAACTATAATCCGTACTGACAAAAAGCAGCTAGGTCAAAATCAGCTGCTTGTATTATGGAAATGTTTCCTATCTTTTATCAGGTTATGGCCTTCCAGCTTCAATAATCTGTGACTTGGGACACTAGTGAAAGAGTAGAGTTGTGCTTCCTGACCTTTCACCTGTTTACTTACTAGCAAAATAATATTTTAATGATCAAAATAATTATTGCCATGACACATCTGTAATGTAAAAAAAGCATACATTGTAAATATGAAATAAACTCTTATTGCCTGCTTTTTCTACTTGGTATGTGGTCAACTCTTGAAAAAAAAATTAAATAAATAAATAAATAAAAAAAGAAAGAGAGGGAAAGAGAGAACTTCCAGTCATTTTCAGTACGACATGACATTATATCATATTATATGATGTTATTAATCAGTGGTAAGGGACCAGAAACAGGATACCATAAACATAATTCTTGTGAGGCGTAAAACATTCTAGAATACTATAACCGTATATATTTCAGATATGCACTTTCACTTATTCAGATATGCACTTTCAGTTTTCGATTCTCCTGACCTTATAAATAATACAGTGAGAATCTCTTTACCTTCCATTAAATTTTCCAAAGAGCTTGGGTGAGTAAGTAATATCATATGAAGATTTCTTCAAAGGTTCCAATATCAGAGTGTCTTGACCAGATAGACACTCACCATTAAATTTAACCTACAAAATGAGCACAAATAAATGATTATCGGTTAACTCTAATCAGGTCCACTACTATTATGGATCCAAACTAGCACTCGCCAGCTATCTGAAATTGTAAATGCATGGATTCTTTTTCATTTCTACTGATGTGTGTGTTGAATTTGGTCAGGTTCACATAAGTAATTGGTTTCCTGGAAAAAAAAAAAGTCTGTGCTCTTACAGGCATTCTAGCTTTATTCTTCCCATCTCATTACTTACTATAGTTGTACTAGAGCCAAAAAATTATAGGCCATCTTCTAGTTCTCCAACAGCAGAGTCATGTGGAAAATCACCTGAATTAAGGTAGGCTTTCCAGCTTATAAGCCTACGCTAACAAACTAAGCTATCTATGCTACCTTCGGTATCGTGTTGGGCTTTAGTTGGTACTTCGTTGTGCCAGGAAGCAAGAATTAGCTTCTGGTTCAAAACTCTGCCCACTCATCCATGTGCAGGTATGACGTTCATGTTGCTTATTCAGCAATATAATTTTTCTACTCAGTATGGGTTTCCCCAATGTATAATGTATTATATGCACTCTAGAGCTTCATTCTTCCCATCTCAGTGCCTATTAGTGTCATATCAAAGAGCCAAACATTACATGCCATCTTCTCTTTTTCAGCCATTCACTTAAAATTTAGTGAGGCCACCAGAATGCCATTTCCCCCCTAGATACATAATTAGATGTCATGTATTACGTAATTTCTTAGTATCATACAAACATAATCGATCAGCCATTGCTGTGACTAGTTCACTGTGCAGAGATAGTTCAGAGCTTAGACTAAAGTAGAAAAGGCTTCAAATATAGCACTAGTCAGCAATGAAAGCTTCGTGCACGGAAAATCCAAGAGCAGAGGGTTGTGTGGTAAATTAAGTTTTCCAGCTTACGCTTGCAAAAATAAACTAACTAGCTCCTTCAGTACCTTGTTTCTCTTCCCTAGGCTTTAGTTGGCATGAACTAGCTTCTAGTTGGAAACCCTGCCCCTTGCATGGCATGATTTACCTTTTTCTACTTGGTATGTGGTTCCACTTGAAAAAAAGAAAAGAAAAGAAAAGCTACCGGAAATTAAAATAAAGTTCCTATTTCTCAGCCATTGCTCAGAAAAAACACAGATAGTTCAGCAAGGCTAGCATAACACCATTTCTTAATGTATGCCAGCAATGGTGACAACTCTTACCAAAATACTCCCACTACGTTTACATTTCTATCTTAATTCATCTACAAGGTACTTAATATTTGGTTGGCCCTTGAAGCAAGGAAATAAAGCTTACGTTCAATGTCAAAATCTCATTATGTGGGTTAACAATATCAAGTTCCATGGTTTTGGTTGAAAAAACTGGACAGGATATTAACATAGAGCACTCTGGAGAGGAGGGATTAACTTGACACTCGACTTGGAACCAGATATGATAAAAATTTGTGTTTGTCTCATCATCGATGCTTTGGAGATCAGATTCTTTGCTGTAAGGAAACAATTCTGGAATAATTTGATCTTACTTAGGACACACAATTTACTTAGAGAGAATAAAAAGCTTACATGCATGCTATAATATTGGTCCACTCTAGCATGGTTACCATGCATTATCATGCAGGTACACCAAACACCGAATTTTTTTAACCACCACATGCATTTAAAAAACTATATGAAACAGACAGCTAACAAGACTTAGTCATACTGTGTGTAGAGGTGTACCCCCCAAAATTCCCCCAAAATTGAGAGCCTTGCATATAGAGATATTATTCCACAGTGGAGTAAGCACAGCCTTATATCATCAAGCTACAGGTGTAGCTATAATTATTATACATATGCAGTATTATCACGAGTTGACCATGAATTCAGAATCATAGAAGAGGCTCAATCCATGCCTCCCTAGGAAATTAGATTGAATCTGGTGCAATCTGAATGCAGGGATGTCCACATTGTGGCCATTTGTGTAAATGACCACAGTATACGACATGTAATCAGGCCTATATTATTGGGGGTGGGGGGCTCCAGCCCTTCTAGCACCCCTATGCACATAACAAGGGCATTGATATGATTTTATCATATCATCACTGGTCAAGGCATTTTGTTTAGTTATAGCAGAAATGAATAGGTGAAAGCTACGTAATTTTCATTACAGCTTGCTCTTCATTAGCCTGTACTAGTACTGGTTTTATTCTAGATGACTGCAAAGTAATGTTAATTTCCCCAAATTATGGTAGCTATCAAAGATAGAATGATAAAAATCTGAGCAAGATTAAATATGCATTCTAGCTATTTCCTAAAATTGGGGTCTAAATTTAGAAGTTACTAGCTTGAATAAAGAAATCTGATTGGAGGGTTCTCTCTGAGAAGCTATAGGCATTGGTTACTGCAGCTCAATGGTTGATAAGTGTGTACTATTAGATGTGTTAAGCAAGAGTAGCATTTTTCTAACTGCTGATATGGTGCAGCTTTTCAAAAGATTTGCATTATTCAGTATACATTATAGTGAACAAGTTAGGCATACACTTTAACCAATGGGATCTAATGTATCTAGAAGCCCAAGTGCCCTTACAGTGATGCTTGGTCACAATAGCCTTTGGGTTTCCATCCCTTGGTCTCAGTCTAATGGATATTGGATATAATGATGCTGTTAATCAGCTAGTAATTGGAACTTTTTTCTTTAAACTTGACATATGGTAACATTACCTGCTGACTCTTTCCATATGTTTGGCAATAAATAGGACTGCACCAGAAAATTGTCCACGTTTTTTAGGCACTATTGTTAATGGATAATTATATACTTCATCACCACCTGGAAAAGTCAATACAGCAACTTTATATCAGAAAACTATATCACATAACACAGCAAATGATAACATAATTTTACTAATAGTTGTATGGTAGGGTCCCTACCATATACCGATAAGCTTCCATGCATGCTATCCATGGAATAGAAGGTTTGGTAGTGTCACAGGAGCCACTCTTCCCAATTGCTTTGGCTGCACAGTTGGTGACCCACGCACATAGGCCACCCCAACATATAAAGGATAATAGCAAAAATCTACACCCTGTAGGTCAGCAACATAATATGAACCAGCAAGGCCTCCAAGACTTGATAGCTGCATGGGCTTGTAGCATGAGCAACATGCCACCTGCACAATTCTTGGGGAGTGTGGCGTAGACTATTTAAGCCACTTAGTTAAGTAGAGCTCATCGGCACATCATCTGGACTCCACACACCAATAATTGCACATGTACAGAGAATGGGCCCTTTGAATGTTTACCTTCATTTAAAGATTATCATCTAATTGATTTGATAAATGACAGTGCAGGATTCATATATGTTCAACAGAAGCCACATTTATTTAAACCTTTAATTAAATTATTACCTATTTTAATCTCACTAGGACCAGATATGAAATCCAAGTCAGATTCCACAGAGTAGACTGTAGTCCTAGCCTTATAATTACGTACAGGAATTATGTGGGTCATTCTATACAAAAAAAAAAAAAATGTGCACATCAATCCTTTGCTATTCTAAGTACTATCTCTTTGCAATTCATAAAAAATTAATATTTGAACATACTTCTGGTTGACTTTGCAATTAAGTTTGACAGTGTCTTCAGCAAAAGGCCTATCAGCAATACCAGTCAACTGAAACACATATTCAGTATGATCTGCACTGTTTGTAAGCTTTAATTCACCCTGGAAAAAAAAAGCGTAACTAACTCTTTTTTCATAAGACTAAATTCCTGACATTTTAGGCATACCTCAACTTTTCCTTCCTTCTGAGAACAAAATCTCAAAGGATAACAGGTAGTAGTCAAGGCATTAGCAGTAAACTTCTTTGGTCCAGTGAATTGTGGGCTTGAAATAGTTGAAATAAGATGCCAATCCAGTGTACTTGGATTTACCTAGTTAAATACAATTGTCAAGATGTACACACAGGATTACAAACTCAATCCTCATTTGGTGAACTTGGTTTGTTGGGATGTTGGCATATACACAGTCAGCTTCATACTAATAAATCTGACCTTAAACCTAGGTTTTCTATGCTCAGGCAAGGCAATACTTACTCTACCCTTGAAAATGAGGCACCAAGTATGCAATTCTCAGCATGTATGTTGTAGAACAACTGGCATTTTTGATTCTATGCCAACTTCTGATAAATCAGATTACAAGACTTACCACAGGAATGTTTTGCACAATTGATTGAGTAGCCTGAGTCCTAAATTCAATCTGGACAACTTTTTTCTTAGAAAATACTGTAGCCTCAATTACAAAAGTTCGCACATCATAACCAGACTTCAAAGTTAAATGACATTCATATTGACCTTCTTTATCACTATGAAATTGCAAAGGCAAGATACCTTTATCTGTAAAACAAGTAAAAATTTGATGTAGTCAAGTATACTAAGATATTTCATAATATTCACCTTTAACATTAGTTGGAACTCTAACTTCTCTTGGGAACAAAAATTGATGGTCATTACTTTCTTCAATTGAAAACAAGATATATTTATGAGCTCCATCATCATGGATATTAACACATTCACCCAGACCCAACTTTGACACACAATTTGATAGTGTAGCATACTTTAGAGACTTTGTCAATGAATGCCACTTCAATTCCTCTTCACTTAATTTCCATTTACTAATTTCTAGTAATGCATTTTCAAATGCCAAGTTTGAATTCTGTATGATGATTTCTTCTGTCAAGGATTGGCCAGAAAAGCTATTTAAATGAAGGGTTTTACTCTCTTGATTAATAGTAGTGTGATGATCTCGATAGAGAGTTTGGGGTAAAACTGGTAGTGGTTTTTTGACATGAGCAATGAGAGAAAGAACAATGTCCCCTTGAGTGGGATTTGAAAGGATTATAGAGCAATGTCGGTCATTGAATTTTAATGGAATGAATTGAATAGTGAGTACAGTAGCAGTATCAGGATCAAGACTGATACGACATTCATCACAGTGAAAAAAATTCATTTTCTTCTTACTTCTTTCTGTCACTATGAAAGAACAATAATAATAACATACAAGAGGGAACCCACACAGTAATCATGTTAGTGAGGGGGGAGGAGGCACTACCATGTACATCCTGGTTAGGTACCATGGTCAAAGTTCAATGGATTCCTCAGCAAGGAATGATCAGAAAACTGGGTATACACTTTCCAACTTGAACTATTCATTTGTATTCTTTTACATTTACATGTATGTGTGTGCTATAAGAATATGAGCTAAATTTTTATTCAAGAATATGAAATTTGAACTAACGATACCTCATGCCCTCATCAAAATTAATGGTGGATAGAATGAGAAAAGTAATATAAGTTTCATTAATAAATCATTTCATGTTTTGGGAATGCAAAGGGGATACAATATACTATCACACTAAATCTTTTAGAACATGGTACTTATATAATCCACCTAGTTAGAGCAGGAGTACTTTAACTGCTATAAAGTCCTCCCCAGGTGATAGGAGTTTATAGCTATAATGTCCTCCCCTTGGCTAAAAGAAGACCCAGAGTGACTGGCTAATTGGGTGAGTGAAGTGAGTCAAGTAAATAGCATGACATGAGTTTGGAAATGGATGAGGTCTATCAATCCCTGGATTCTACAGTCATTCCTTTTGCCAGTTCTGGGTCTAGTCAGCTAATCAGGTGGATTATAATAGTTATAGTACGGTTGCTTTGGAAATGATGGTGAACGGCCTTGTCCTCAGGCCGCACCCTCAGACTTTGACAATTCACAGTCATAATTTCCTTATAACTACTGGCTATAGAAATTATTATAATTACAATTATTAATACATATACAGTGTGCTAGCAGTGGGTGTGGCTAAAAGAGTTGCAAATAGTGTATGCAAGACATGCAATGTAGCTTAGCTACTGTATGTGTGGCTACTGGTAAAGAAAAAATGGAAGCGCACAGAATTTGGCTCTGATGCTTGTCCATATACACACACATACATATGACATTGATAATCCCCCCCCCTCCCCACCCCACTAATATGATCACTGTGAGCCCTCTTTGCCAGCCCATTTCGATTTACCTTCTTGCAAATAAGCAACTGGTATAAATGGCAGATATCTTGGGCTGTGATTCAGTTTTGATTTTGACTCTCTTGAATACAGATGACTAGTATCTTCAGATTCACATATTTTTACTTCAAATTCTGCACTATTAGTAAAAGGACTGGACACTAAAAAATCCATTACTGCTGGCTCATATAAATAAGTTTCAATTTTCTTTTGAATCTACAGAATAAACAGAATTGACCATTGATTATTATCAAGTAACTAAAATGCTAGAGGCCCCTCACTAAGCTACTTCCAAATCAACTGCACACATTGGACACTAGTAATCAAACCTTTGCTGCCTGGAGAGAATTATAAATCTACCTGAGGTTTTGCCCCACTTGTGCAACCTAGTAAAGTATATGAAATTGTAGATCCGATATATTGTTTACTCCGTGCCACTAGGAAGAGAGTAGCATTAGCAGGACGCAATATAGAGCACTGATAACACAGAGTGAGCTGTTTTTTCTTTCGGCCAGGAACCTAATTCAAGTTCATTATTAGTACACAATAATAAATAAATACAGCTACATTAACACAGAGTTTTCCCCCAGCAATGCAGTTGGGGATCTTTCTTTCAAGTACTGAAGCCCCCTGACAAATTTATTACGTAATAATTATTGATTCAATGACTCATCAGAAACTAGCTGGCTTGGACTGGACCAATCTAGCTAGCTAGCAAAGGTTAGACTGTTATATGACTGATTTGATTGTGTAGTTTAGGTTTGCCACATTATTAGTTCCTAATACTATTAGCATTTTCTCACATTACCGCTACCAGTGAACACAAGAACTCTAACAATTGGTGGCAGTGGTGGTCGACTGTGCGATTGCTAGAGGAACCAACGAAGAAAAGTGGGAGAGGAACCAATGAAGAAAAGTTGGGAGAGCTAGATTGCTAGCTGGTAGTCTGGAGTCGCAAAGGAATACCACCAAATGTGGGAATGTTGGAGTTCAACTACAAGGGATCTAGTCTGCCAGAGGAAGGCGAAGTCAGTCTACAGAGTTACCCTTATTCAGAGATGTCCAAAGCTAACAGGTCAAGGGAGGATGGGAGCTGGTCGAGGGAGATGACCAACACCAGTTAGAGGAACCAGGCCAGGAAGAGGAAATTACTTGTGAAGCAGCATCACAGACATAATGGTCGTTATGGAGCAGATGCAGAGGCAATTTCTCACCTTCATACAGGTGCAGAAAGAAGCAGACAGTGAATTACAGGATATTTTGGTTCATCAGATGAAGGAAGCCAAGGATTGGTGATGGGAAATGAGGCAAGGAGAAGCCAGAGAAGCAGAGTGTAGGAGAGCAGCAGACCTCAGGATTATGGAGGAACAACGTCTGGCTCGAGAAGACCATCTGGTGCAGGAGGACCAGGCAGAAATGTTATGCTGGGAGATACCAAGGATGGAGCCCAATACAGATGTGGAGGATTTCTTGGAGCTGTTTAAGGAGCAGGCAGCCGAGAGAAAGCTTGACAAAAACAAGTGGATCAGCCATTTACAGCCTGTCTTGAATGATAGATGCAGGTCAGCATTCATGGCTCTACCTACAACTGATTATGATAGAGTGAAGGACCACCTTATTCAACAGTGTGGAATATGATGTGACAATCTCAGAACCTAGACAGATCGAAGGGACAGACTTTTGTGAGAGAAGGGAGACTACTAGACCGTTACACAGCAGGAGTGACAACTCTCAATGAGCTGAAAGACAAGATGCTCCTGGAGAAGGTACTACAGCATGCCCCGACACCTGCAGCAATCTTCATAAGAGGAATGAAGCAAGAGTCAGCATCGAAAGCAGCCTGACACCTCGACAGTTATTTTGAAGCAGATCAAGGAAAGACTGGAGAGGAGTCAATTTCAAGAATGACCACCTACGCATAGGACCGAAATGTTATAAATTTGGGGACACAATGGCCGAATGTCCAGCAAGAGTCAACATTGTGCTACATCAACAACCTGAAGGAAAATTGCAGGAAGAGAGAGTACCAGGATCTGTGCCTAGACACAGGGGCTGATATGATAGTGATACACAAGGATGCAGTGCCAATTGACAAGTACACTGGATGGAAGAAACTTCATTTCAGAAGCAATGCAGGCTGTTTTCAACTTGCTAAAAATTCACCACATTCGCACTCACCTTACCATCCGGAAATCAATGATGGTTTCATTGAAGAGCATGCCACTGGTGTGGAAGGAGAATATTGGACCTCTGAATACCATATCTTCTGTTTGCATACAGGGATTCCATCCACTCTACCACATGCTTTACACCTTTCCAATTGTTATACGGATGGGATGTGAGGATCCTGAGAGAGCAGTGGGAAGATAGGACACCCTGAAAGGGACGTGTACTGGAGTTCATTGATGAGATGAAGAAGAAGATGGAGAGTATGACAGGTTTGACAAAAGATGCAGAGCTCAAGATCAAGCAGACTACAGAACTGGTTTGATAAAGAGAGACAGTTCGAGGTGGGAGACAAGGTCATAGGTGATGTAATCTGTGATGTAATGACACAACTCGTTTATGCTAGAGTTACCAGACCCTAAAGGGAATAAAACATCTGCCCAACGGAGAGGACCACATGCTATCATGGAGAAAGTGTTCCCAGTATCCTACTGGCTGTTTTAAACTGGACTAGCTAGCTAGGAAAGTTACGTAGACTGTTATATGATTGATTTGATTGTGCAGTTTAGGTTTGCCGCATTATTAGTGCTAGCATTTTCTCATGCTACCGCTAGTCTAGCTACCAGTGAACAGGAGAACCCTAACAACCTGTACTACCTATACTGTACATGCAGGCAGCTTTTAAACAGGAGCTGCAAGGGAATCACACATAGGAAATTGAATCAGGGAAGACTTCATGTACTGGGGGAAACACTGCCAATAATAATAAACAACATAAAGTACTCACAGAGATACTTTCAATGGACGCAAAATTCTTCATGTTTTCTCCTCGGATTAATACAGAATACTCCACTTTTTTAATACCCTGATTAAATACTTCAATCTATACAAATAGAATATGCTTACATTAATATTGCACGTCCCATTAAGGTTTGAGATTGAGTATAATGTAAAAAAATAAATAAATAAATAAATAAAATAATAATAATAAAGAAAATCCATTTCTAATTAAATTTTTACATAGCATAACAGATCAAACTCAAACATTATAATAACATACATTTACTTCTTCACTTGTTGAAAGGGGAGTCAAAAATTTGATGGTGTCATTTGGTTTATATGATGGCAAAACATGAAATAGATGAGCACAGAATAGTATCATGAAGATTGGATTGGGAGAGGATATATCAGTTTGTTGCACATCATACTTTATACCAATGTATCGAAGTGCTTTGATAATAATTATTGCATTGTGTACAGATTGCTCCAATGCGGATGGCTGAAAAAAAAGTTTTTCGAAATGAGATTGCTTAAGAAATGGACAATAGGAGTAGAGAACACAAGCCAACACTGTACCATCCATTAAGTTGGTATCAAAATTGACAACTTCAGAACCTGTAAACACCCATATTAACACAATTATAAAAATCAGAATTTGTTGTGAAATAAAAATTGCTAGCTAAAATTATGAATGGGAGATCCACCCTCAGAATAAACACACTAGCTATATGAGATTGAAAACCAATAATATAAAGGCCGTAAACCATTTCATGCACTGGCAGTGATACTATTTTGACCTACCTTTCACTCCACACAAGAGCTCCTTATGGAGTTTGTAATGGTAGTTCAGCCACAGCAGCAAACCTCGTTCCAAGGTGGAGTAAATATTGCTCACAGAAGAATGAAGAGTTTTTAGTGATATTCCACATTCTTGGACAAGATCATTAGTTTTGATCAACCAAGGAAGAACAAGAACCTGAAGATTTGATATAATCAATCTATGAATGGAATATGGAGAAGCGTACATACCTTTACAGTTTGCATTAAAACACAATTCCAAGACTGACTAGAAATAATACTAAATTCTTTATAATCTTTAAGGTGTTGTGACTTTTTAATCTCAGTCATCCACAGCAAATAATCATGATAATCAAGCAGTGTTTCAGGAACCACACTAGAGAGCATAGCACCTTGATTCCTAAAAATAAAATAAATTACACACCAAGTAGAAAATAATGTTTCTGCTCTCTACAATCTTACTACAATCATAGCTAGAAGAGACAAAAATTATTTCTCAACTATTGCTCAGAAAACATAGATCAGTGGGACACCTTTCTATGCATAGGTTGAGTTCGCATTATTCACACGTTAGTGCTATCAATTTACATGATATCAATAACAGATGATCCTTACCAAAAATATATTTACATAAGGGAAAAAACATTTTATGAAATGAAAAAAGATGTACTGCTCAAAAAAGTAAGGAAATAAGAAGGATGGAAACGGGATTAATCTTTGTTCTGTATATCTAGCCAACAATCCCTACATATATGTCAGGTAGCTTCAGATTATAGTGCAGTAATATATGTATATGTAGGGATTGTTGGCTGGATATACAGAACAAAGATTAATCCCGTTTCCATCCTTCTTGTTTCCTTACTTTTTTGAGCAGTGGTCATCCCTACATCTTTTTTCATTTCACGAAATGCCTTACTTGTTCCTGGTCTTTTTTCCCTCTCTTTTATGGTTTTAGCTATGTATAGAGTTCATTCTTCTATGCGTATGCAGGGACAGATGAAAGAAGAATAGTTCTCCAATAGCATAGCAGCCCAATCATTATTTATCAACAAGTCAAGGTGTTATTATTGTTGAGCTATACTTGGAGGTCGAAGATGCTGAAATAGAGTCTACCGGTAGATGGATTGGTGAATCTAAAATCCCCGAGTTGATACAGTAGTCTTGATCATTATAGCTAGCTAGCTAGCTAGCTAGAGATAGATGAGTAATATTATAATTTCGAATAATTGGATATCAAATACATGCGTATGCGTATTATAGAAAAGATGGCTTCCAATAATTAAATTAGTCGAATGCTGTGCTCCGTAGTGTCTCATTTGTCATCGACTCTATCGAGGATCGAGTAGAAAAGATCGTAGTTGGTAGAATTTGGAGTGAATTTATCCAGATATCATAGCTGTAGCTTGAGTGGTTTAATAATAATAATAATAATAAGGGAAAAAGCATTTCGTGAAATGAAAAAAAGATGTAGGGATGACCACTGCTCAAAAAAGTATGGAAACAAGAAGGACGGAAATGGGATCAATCTTTGTTCTGTATATCCAGCCAACGATCCCTACATATACATACATTGCTGTACTATAATCTGAAGTATATGTAGGGATTGTTGGCTGGATATACAGAACAAAGATTGATCCCATTTCCATCCTTCTTGTGTCCTTACTTTCATCCCTACATCTTTTTTCATTCCACGAAATCCTTTTCCCCTTACTTGTTCCTGGTCTTTTTTCCTCTCTTTTATGGTTTTAGCTATGTATAGAGTTCATTCTTCTAGATGCAGGGACAGATGAAAGAAGAATAGTTCTCCAATAGCATAGCAACGAGTCAAGGTGTTGTGTTATACTTGGAGGTCGAAGATGCTGAAATAGAGTGTACCGGTAGATGGATTGGTGAATCTAAAATCCCCGAGTTGATACAGTAGTCTATGATCATTATAATTTCGAATAATTGATATCAAATACATGCGCATGCGTATTATAGCTTCCACAAATTGAATTAGTCGAGTGCTGTGCTCCGTAGTGTCTCCCTTTTCATCGATTCTTTCGAGGATCAATGAGTAGAAAAGATCGTAGTTGGTAGAATTTGGAGTGGATTTATCCAGAAATCATAGCTCAGTGGAGTAGGAAGTGGGGGGGGGGGGGGCCGGGGGGCCAGTGCCCCCAATATTTAATAAGGGGGGGGCCTGGCCCCCCAATAAAACAGAAGAAATAACCACTAGCAGTGCACTTAGCTGAATGTACACTTTCCATACATTTTGTGTCTTTAAAAAAAAACACTTTACTATATTCATGCTGTAGTATTATAACTAAGTGAGTTAGTAGCTAGTCAACACGGCCAAGAGAAAGACATCCTGTATTTTCTTTCCTCTCTAAGAAATAGCTTTCTTTCCTCTCCAAGAAATATCTGAGGAATTTATTGACAGGAGGAGGAAATTTTTTGGACAGTTTAAGTCTTAGCTAACACATAATTATAGTGAACAGCTACAATAATTTTTGGGGGGTTTATTATTGTTTGTTCTTTTGATTATGATTTTTTAAATACGAACAGTCCAGGTGGCTGGCCCCCCCCCCCCCCCCCCCCAATATTTTTTAGCTTCCTACTCCACTGTAGCTGTAGCTTGAGCAATTCGAGAGATATGGTTGTCAAAGAAGAATAACAATAGAGAAGAAGAAGAATCCTGCGATTTACCTGCTTGCCGTATTTCTGAAACGGTAAGCTCCCTGGTCCTGAAACTTGGTCTGCACATTGTAGTAGGCTCTAGTAGGCTGGATAATCATTCACAGTAGCTTTTGTTAGGTTTAAGTGGGGGAACTAGAATTTCACTTTTGTATTAGTCTATAGGCGGCGCGCGCGAATCATTCTCACTGTAAACAGTGTATAGTAGTTGGTCACAATTATTGTACGCTGGGACTTTTTGCTGCTCTAAAAGCTTATTTCACTTTACTTTCATCTCTGCATGCTTTTTGAAGCCTTACCAAGTGGTATGTACTCTAAATAATACCTACCCAAAGTGAAATGCTAAACTGCTCACAAGGTAGTACAATAAATAATATGCTCCAAAACCTTGATTATATAGAAGAGCCAAAAGGCATATCTTCTATTTCTCATCCACTACTCGAAAACACAGACAGTCCAAAGCAGGTTGCCACTTTACGTACGAGTCCTGGAATATGGCAAGTTATTTCACGAGTAAGGTGGCCGTATTTTAACGAGCCGAAGCTGAGTGAAAATACAGCCTATGAGTGAAATAACTCACCATATTCCACTCTGACGAGTGTAATAAATTAATACTCATAAATAAGTGCCCATATTCAATCAATGAGCATGCGCACAGTCACAATTTCCAAGGCAACTGATTGATTTGTGGTAAGAATTACAGCTTCCTTGTGTGCTATCAGCTATACAGATAGATATTCCACGCCCTACATATAGGAAAATAATTTAGTGAGTATATCAAGTATAGCATATTCAATTCTTTGTTCTTTGTGATTATGAAAATGACAATACATCCTTGAGCCAAATTTCAGGCCATCCCTATATTTTACAATGATTGGTCTGGTATTATTATAGCTACAATGGACTGAAGAATCATCATATTTCAATTTTATTGCAGTGAGCAAGTAGAGGGAGCAAGCTAACTCTTAGGTTGTGACTGAAAAAATAATAAAAGGCGCATAATGTGATAGCTACACTAAGAGTCCAATGTTACAAAGTGGTGAGGGAGGAAAGAAAGAAAAAGAGAAATATGGTTCAAAGGTCAATAGCTACAGTGACTGCAGTAATGCAAGCCTAGCCAGGCTGGCAAAGATAGAAACAAGCAAGGTGCCAGAGACTGCAGTAAGCCTAGGGCAGTGAAGAATGCAGGGAGTCAAACACTGCAGACAGCAAGCAAGATGCCAGAAACTGCATAGGAAAAGCCGAACTGAAGGAAGAAGAGCACAGCATAGGCTTAGCTAGAAGAAACCAACCCAATAATATGCAATTTCATATTGTCACAGATTTTCTGTGGGTGCAGGCTAGTTATTATTATTATTAGCTATGAAACTGAACAAAAGTCGATTTATGAATTTTTAATATCTTGTACAGAGCGGGTCTCGACTGTAGCTTGTGTCTAGTTAATGCATGTGCTCAATATGCCTCATAGTGCATTGCGCGTGCACGTGAAACGTACCACCATAGTCGCCTCTAGCACTGCAAAAAAAGACTTTTGAATTTATACAGTGATATGACCTCATTCTCTCATTTCATTATAATCTAATTTTATACACGGGGGTAGCTACTTACTTTAGGAAGGTTAATATCGTATCATAAGTGGAATATTGCTGTATGATTTTCTCTGAAATGGTGGCACAAGGAGGAAGGTTATGGGGAATTCCTGGAGGTATACGTCCACATAAGCTAGTTAACATATCAACTAGCATTCCTCTTGAAATATTGGCTGATGATCTCTGCTTAGGTCCAGTTGGAATATCTATACAGTTATATTTTTACGTAACACAGGTAGCACTCTGATTATTGTTATATAGCTTATAATAATAGTCAAGCTGGGTACAGTGATAGAGCCACTAAACTGGCAGTGTATCCTCTGCTTAAAATATTGAAAAACAACAGGCAGGTTATGGTACTTTAATTAAGTCAAATTTCAAAGCAAGGTGTTTTGATATTCACTTAAAAGTTATACCATACACATTCAGAGTTGGTGGATTTCAAACCAATTAATACACAGTAATTGAGATTTCCTATCCCATGGCTTGAGTAAAGTGAGTGAGGTAGATGGATTGAAATGAATCATGCTTTAAGAAGTATTAATCAGCCCAGTGAATCTATACCTTGCTTGACTTTCTCACAAAAATCAGTAGGAAGGTTCAAATTCTTAATATGCGGGCTGCCATATACAGACATCCAACGACATAAAGCATTTATGCAATCCTAAAATTGAGGTACATGATAAGTAGTAATGATATATTACAGAAAGTAAATTTAACTCACATGAAAATATTTTTTGCTATCATTAGGAGGAATGGAGAGCCTTGAGGTGTACTTGGATAGAGACATTTTTGCACACCTGAGTAACAAGGAATCTTCTAAGGATTTACTTACGTACATGATTTCCACTTGTACCTTATGGTTAGAGCAACAGCATACCAAGTAGGGAGGGGGAATATAATATTACTATGGAACTTTGCCCTTCTCCATGTTTAGATCACCTATCTTGGATTGTGCATCAGGTCAAATATTGCTGATGCTGATCTTTTGTAACCCATACAAACAACTGCAATGACCTAATGTGAACAGTTTGTTTTTTCCTAGAAAGTTATACCAAAAAATGTGCTTATTAACATATCTTAGAGCTGGAATGCATGATGGAAGACCATTAATTAAATGATTAGCAAAGCTATGTTTTATGAAAAATTTCTCCACTGACTTGGTATTGTGGTGCTACTCTCCAATATAAACCATGTGGCCACACATGACTTTAGTATATAGTCAGCCTATTTCCTAATAGAGCAATATTTATAGGATATTGTATCATCAACATACGTATTTCAATTATTAATATAATCTCGACGTTTCGGCTGGACTACTCCAGCCTTCCTCAGGAGAAAAACAAAAAACAACAACAAAGAAACGTCGAGATTATATTAATAATTGAAATACGTATGTTGATGATACGATATCATATAATATGTCAACAGATAGACAAACGAATATTTATAGGTTTCTAAATCATATATAAACATGCTGAAGCAGAGGGGTTATTATATTACATGTAATAAACTCTCTTAGATCATAGCTTAGTAGAAAAAACTGAGTCTCGCTAGCCAGCCGCACTTTTTTTTTTGCGAGAGGGGGGGAAAAAAAACTATGTCTGGTAACAATTGCCAGGTTTTCTTGATATACGACAGAATGTTGTTGCCACCACAAAAATTCAATAACGTGCATGTGCGCGTGAATTATTAGCCATGCTGTGAATGTATACTCAGAGAGTTCTGTCAGTGCAGCAATCTGTGCTGCTGCCAACAAGCTGGGCTATCAAGCAAGCAAGATTTAGAGCTTTGTTGACACTTGAGTTGGCCATGGTGGGGGTTGCCGCAGATGAACCAGCTCTGCACAGCGAAGCCATCTCAGCTGCTGTAGCTTTAGCTTAGACGGATTTATCTGATTTTAATTGTCTGCGCATGCACATATGGTAAATTATTATCCCAAGAGTCATGTGGTGCACATTTGAAAGAACGGAAACCTGGTGATTGTTACCAGACATATTTTCCCTTCCCCTCCTCGCAAAAAATACGTCTGGCACGTGAGACTATTATACACCCTGCTGTTAGGCACACTGCATTTTTCTAGCAACTTTAGGGGGGTAAAGCAGCTGAACAGGTAGCCAGAACAAGAAGTGGTTAGTTTTTTGTACACAGTTCACTTAGATAACATGTAGTGATTATGAGTAGAGGTGCCAGGGTTGGCTACTCATTACTTTCCACATAGCTATGCTTTCCATAAGTGTTTGTCAAGCTAGCTAGCTAACTCAGCAGTTGCTGCACAGGGTTGCTATGAATGATCTAGACAACTCAACCAAAGGGGTATAAGATTAGACACCCTCAGGCCCTTAGTAGCACCCTGGCTGTGCTCGGGATGCTACAGCCTCAGGCCTTCAGGTCTAAACTTATATCCCTTAGTCTCGTTGTCTATCAGGGGATTCTAAATCTTGGGCCATTTTATTATAAAGGGTGCTGAATAGCAAAGATATGGTGGCAGAGTTAAAGAAGTTTATTTCTTGCCTGTTACACTAGCCCTAGCCCTAAACTGCACAATCCTATAAAAATTGTTATCAGCCTGCAAAAATTATTATTCTTACCACTTTGTAGCTGCTAAAGGCTACTATGTACTAACTTAGTGGTTTGGTGAATTTTGATGGGTATTGGCTAATTCTTGTTCTATGGCCCAATGCTATAATGTTGCTAGGTGTTTAGAGCCTACACATTCACATAACCTGTAGTAAAAATGGCCAATAGTTGATTTTTTATGTCAAGAAAGAGAGAGAGAGAGAGAAAAAAGTAAAGTGATAATCTTATTCTATGATAGTGAATATACACTCTAGTAGTTGATTAATTCTCGAATGTGAAGAAAGATTAGGAACTCAACTGAAATTTTCATGCATGTTTGGAGATAGAATCAGCCTAGAATTGCCACAGTTTTATTTTTTTCTAATAGTCAAGAATTTGCAAGTACATGAACTTAGTACTTGCCAAGAGCACTTTGGATAGTGCATCAGTCAAAGGATATGTGCAAGCCAGCTCCAATACTTTTCTTTGGTACTATGCTTTTCGTGGTTGTATATTCTGTGCAACAAATTATCCTTTTTCCATAGTTAGTATGCGTGTGTGTGTGTGTGTGTGTGTGTGTGTGTGTGTGCACATGTAATTGCTACTTGACATTTGGATATAAAATACAGCAAAAAGATATAATACCTTTTCTCTTCAAGAAAAAATATGGGAACAGCATTATGATCCAGTTTAATAATTGTGGAATCCAAGTTTTCTGAAACAAATTCATACACACTGAACATACTATTATCGGCAGTAATACTGACAGGAACTTTATTCCTACGTATATATAAGAGTATGTGTAAAGAGGAGAGAGAACTGAATTACAAGGCATCATACCTTATTCCACTATTATTTTCCATGAAAATCAGATCACATATTTTTGATATTGGCCGAGTGGAGCAAAATTCCAAAATGCATGGAATTTCAGCTTTCATTCCAGAAAATCGTGAGCCACTAGGAAACTGCACTGTGAGATGTACATAATCTTCCAATTTTGGTAGGGTAACATCAACATCTACTTCCACCAACCTACAATAATTTTGCAAGGATGTAAGGATCATTATATGCAATTGATGTGTTTGATGTGTCAGGCTTGTGGGTAGGCCTACAAATGCACAAGGAGCCCCCCAAACAACAACAATAACAACAACAACAAAAACCAAAAACCAATAACAAACAAACTAATAAAAAACCATACTCTTGCTTACTTTTAGTGGTGAGCTGATTCTGGCTATCTTTTCCACATCAAATCTTATTTACTACAGTTATAGTATCAGTTTTTTGACTATTACCGTTCAAATCCATTCAGGATAATGATAAACTCAGTCCTCAAACTAATATCCAGTGGTACAGGATGCAGAATAACTGGACTTGGATTCACAGAAATTGTTTTTGGAAGAAATGTTGCATTCAGTAGTAATTCACTAAATGGTATGGGGTTTTCATCCAGAAGAAATGGTATAGTAGCTCTTAAGCTACCTAGACAACCTACAAAATGTTATCAAAACAGCGACCACAAAATATCTTCATACAAATTAATGTTAAGACTATTATTATTACCAAGAGAGCATGAAACTCTCATTGAATATTCTTCACCAGGAACAAGACATTGTGGGTTATCAGGTTGTGGTAGTATGAGAGGATCACCAGAAGAGGGGTGTACAAACCCAAAAGTTCCATCAATTATATGTTTACAACGAGCAAGGTCAAAACTCCAAGTAAGAGGTTTAGTGCCAATATTTGCTAATGTGATCACCTACAGATTAAAAATACGTTATGAGGTTGTGAGGCTACTATAATCAATTGTACAGTAAGTGCAAATGATACATAGGTGGGTCAGTAGTGCTATTTTGGGAATTATCCTTTGGTTGTCAAAATTTGTAATCACCACCCTCATACAACCACAAACAACTTCAGAACCCAGCTGACCCATCTGTTAGTTTCAAAGATTGAAATAGTTAACACATGAAATATTGATCGTCAAGTTTCACAGGGTTGAGACCCACAATCACAGAGATATTGTTTTAGATCTCAACCAATGAGAAATGAAATTCAATATCAGAACCACTAGAATTTCACTAATGAGAGTATAGCATGCAATTTGAGCAAAACGAGGTTGAGTTAGCAGCTATACTGGCACAAGGCACACCACATAGAGCGATCATGAATAAAAGGGTGATGTAAGTGATTCTCAGAGACATCAAGACCTACGTTAAATACGTTAAATACCTGAAATACGTTAAATACCTGAATACCTGAGGGCCCTGGGCTGTAGCAGCCTGAATACAGTGAGGGCGCTACTAAGGGCCTGAGGGTTTCTGAATATTGTAGGTTAATTAGACTGTAGCAGCATAAAGAAACAACCATGAATACGCACTGACTAGAGTAGAAAGGCTACAAATGAAGAGCTGAAAATAACCTGAAATACGTTAAATACCTGAGGGCCCTGGGCTGTAGCAGCCTGAATACAGTGAGGGCACTACTAAGGGCCTGAGGGTTTCTGAATAGTGTAGGTCAATTAGACTGTAGCAGCATAAAAAACAACCTTGAATACGCACTTTCTAGAGTAGAAAGGCTACAAATGAAGAGCTAAAGTTAGCTAGTCAGCAATTTTAAAAGCTTTGTGCACAAAGATCCAAGCCAAGTTGAAATTCATTGAACAGCTTATACACTTGAAAATATGGAACTAAGCCATCTGCTACTTCTCCTAGTGCAAGAAGACTAGCTTCTCTCTAACTTAAGTTCTTTGCAATCTCCATTATAATTAAGGTAACTATTATTAAAATTTAGTGATTTTCAATTTTTGTGATTTCAAAATTGGGAAAATTTTGCTGTTAAAATAATTCGTGGTTGGCAAACAACCATGTGAAAAATTTTCTACAATGGATTATTAAAACATTGGTAGGAAGTACTAGCTAGCTTGCATCGCAGTTAAGAAATATTTCAAAATCCGGATCCCAAGGGATCTTAGTCTGACACTGTTCCTTCTCAGGCCAATGTTCGAGCGAATTGTGAAGTGGAGGTAGAGTTAGCAGCTGCTAGGCGGGAAGAAAGCAGAAGCAAGAGCATGGGCCATACAAAAGGTATAACACACAATGCAGTATCTATAGCTAGCTTTTTTATATCTAGCTAGCAGAAGTAATTTCAGGGATATGATTTTTATTGTATCCAGTATACTGCCACAGAAAGAGCTGAAATTGGACAAATGAAACGGTGTGGCAGCAGCTGCTAGATACTTTTCTATAAAGTTTGCAAAGAAAATAAACAAGTCAACTGTGAGGTCAATAGGCAAAGCGTACAGGATGATGAAGGTGAGGAAGAAAGGGAGGTCAGTGCTACTTGGAGAAGATTTAGACATGAAAGTCCAGGCATATCTGAAGAAAGTTTGAGATGAGGGTAGAGTTGTGTCGGCTAGAATAGCCATGGCAGCTGCAAGGGGATTGTTTTTTTCCTCTGTTGGCTGAATTCGATGGACCTGTAGACCAGATTGTACATTACAATCCACATAAAAGCCTTTATCTTGAATGAGCTAGTCATAGTCAAAACTTCTACTTCTAGCACAGACACCTGCCACTGAGTCTTGCTGCTCATTTTATGTTACATAATACTATTCCTACTTCACTCCTGAGGCCTAGGAGTGAAGTAGGAATAGTAGTTTTGTTATTGCTGTGATTCTTGAGTTTGGTGATGGGTATGGCTCACTTACTGCTGAAGGGGGAGTGAAGAGTAGGGATTTAAGTTGGGAGGTGTGGTTATTGAAATTAGGAGGGCTAGGAGTGATAGGAATGCAGCTGAATTTTATGGCTATCCTTTTTATTTAGAAGAAATTTTTTGCGCTCACTTGTAATTAGCTAGCTATTATATAGAAATTCATAATATTCCTCTTTTGTAAGTACGTAACATTGGATGTGGAAGATTATTAACGAAATTTGTGTAGTTGGAGGTGCACACACTGGCATGATAAACTGAGCAGACTAGCTGTATGTACAGCCATGTAGGATGAGCATCTAAACTGAGGAGTGGCCATCTGGCCAGAATAGATAGCTAGCTAAGCAATCAACAGTGGTGGATCCAGGATTTTTAGAAAGGGGGGGGCACATAAATGGAGGCTCATGTTCGCACGCTTGCGCATGGAAAAAAATGTTTTACCCGACCATGCCCACTTTGCCTAACCACACCCTTTTTAGGGAAACTGTGCCCACTTGATGCTTAGCCAGTCTGCAGCTAACTTGCAAACTGTCATGCGCCACTGTAGCTAATTCTTATAAGTGGCCACACCAAAAGGGGGGGGGGCATGTGCCTTAAATGCCCTCTCCTAGATCCACCACTGATCAAAGTACATAATCTGCTGCAGTCAAAGCACATAATCTAGCTAGATTTTGATATGATGCTGCAGTGATAAATTTTGGAGCCATCCCTACTCAACAGTTTTATTTATAAGAAATTTTTTGCACTCACTTATTTCCATTCTTTTTCTTTGTAATTATATTTAGCTAGCTATTGCTATGACAATTCATTGAATATTTTCAGGGTATTTTGCAATGAATTTATCTTTTTTTCTTTGTAGCCTATAGCTAAAGTTTTGTTGTCTTGAGGGAGGAGAGTATGACCACCTTGAAGGAGCGACTGCAGCATAATTGTAGAACACCGTCAGATCAGAAGAACTAGCTAAACCAATCATTACAATTATATAATGGCTGCTGAGATTTGGTTGTCTTGCTTGAGGGAGGAGAGTATGGGGGATGAGCATCTGCAGTGCAAATGAGCAGTGCTATAATGAAAAGCGCTGAAGTGCTAACCCTCTGCGCACACTGTGTTTGTGGATATTGAGCAGAAAACTGATGAGATGTCATATTTTGAATAATCTATAAAGCATTCAATACTGTTGAGCTAGCTAGCAGTGTTTGTACTACAGACTCCACATTCTCATTTTGAATTATCACATGTAAAAATATACTGTGCACAGATATGATTAAGCATGCAGGTAAGACTGAAGCAGCTAGGTAATGCATAAAGCCATCATAGACTTGTAACTAAAGATACTCCAGCTATCTGAGATTTATGCTGTTGCTCTATTAAATCAACTCACTTTGTAGTATAGCCTAGATGAAGTAGGTAATGGTCAGCAGCACAGAGTGTGCATTATATGGAGTATAGGCTATATAGTACACAGCTGGAATCGTGCCTTTTTTTTTTCCTCGCCTTTTTAGTTTTAATAAATAGCAAAAGACACGCCTGGAAGTAGCGCTAGAGTAGATCGCAACAATTTCAATGTCCGCCAGTAAGTCAGTACACTGATCTTGATTAATTATTATGAAGAAACTGAACAAAAGTCAATTTTAGATGTATTTTTTTTCGCGGATGAATTTTAGATTTTTGTCTCTACTGTGTAGGTGTAAGAGTAAGGGTAGAAGAGAAAGAAGAGTTTTTAGTTTATACAGTCCTATGGACTTTGACCTGCCATCCCTACTTAGAGAGTGATCAGAGAGCGTGGGTAGTGCTCTCCATGTAGGGATGATCTTTGACCCTTCATAGGACTAATACAAAATGAAGTTGGATTTTCTCAGAAAACAGTATATAAGTTGTAGCTGCTATGACTGCTTACCCTGTCTTTTATGCGCATTCTTATCATGCAGGAGAATTTTGGAGGCTGAAAGACTCAACATGAAAGAATAATAAAAGCGCACTTTTTCATGATTCTTGTTCTTAATCATCATAATAATAATAATGGCACGATCTGGAGAAAAATTGGGCCGCGTTATGGCTATGTTCTATATATGAATGTGCCCACCAGTGCAGTGTGGCATCAGTTTAGCCTCTAGTTCACTCAGAAAAAAGTCGCTCTCTTACTATACAATAAAGAAATTGAACATAATGCACATGCATGACAAACGATAGTTGCCATGACTCTCGATCTCATCGAAGCAAAAAGTCATTTCGAGCATATCTAAGGTAAGTTATCCTAGCTAGCTTTTAGCTGAGCTGTAATGACAGTGTATAAATTTCGAATGGTAAGCTTTCTCAAGAGAGCTATAAAATTAAACAAGAACAGCTACAGACCTTGCCTTCTTCCCCTACCACTCTATGAACTTAATTAATCAGCATAACAGAATTAATATTAAAAACAGTTATAATAAGGAGAAAAAAAAGTGCTAACTACTTCCTACAAAAAGATATCACAAAATCAGAACAAGCGGCTATAATGAGATATTCATAGATACAGCTCTAATAACCTCCTGCAAAAAGAATTCTATTTTTTTTTTAATAAAAGAAACAGGTAAAGAAAAAACTAATAAATAAAGGTGATGTAGGGATGACTAGGTAACTGGTCAAAAAAGAGTTGGAATAAGAGTTGATTATGCAAGGGTGAAGTCGAATCCGGGTAGTCACTAGTGTGACGTACCCACACTCAACTTCATCCTTGCATAATCTCATCCATTCAGCTCTTGTTCCAACTCTTTTTTGACCAGTTAACTAGTCATCTAGAATAATTATGATGATAATAATAATTATCACATAGATTTGAGAAATGATGCTCTAAGAGTGTTCCCTACAGCCACAAGACTGTTAATGAAAATCGATCCACCTGCTGATGAAGTACATATGTGACAGTGAGGTCACCAGAATCTGGATCCAACTGACCAACCAACTGACCAATCAGATTTAGTTCTTAAGTAACTAGCTAGTTCCAGTTACAGGAACTAACAGTAAATAAACTACCAATAGAGCACACAACTCCAAGATATTATAATTTGTTTTTTGAAATAGTACCGTGGTACACCAAAACAATCTCCCTCAATCACTAAGATCGTCTCTATTAAGTAGTCTAGTGTGTGAAAACAAAAATAACAGAGAGTCCAATAAGAGAAGAGATACACACACACACACACACAGAAGTACGGTCCAAAGGTTAATTGCTACATAGAGAGCAACAAGTAAGGCATCAGAAACTGACAGAAGCCTAGCCAGGCTGGCAAAGAGAGCAGTCAAGGACTACAGTATTGCAAGCCTAGAGAGTGTAATACCACAGACTGCACCTCACTGGAGAAAGAAGCACAGGATAGGCTTAGCTAGAAGAAACCAGCCTAATATCATGTTTTCTTAACAATGTCTGAGAAGTACAATGTGCTGAGAACTAAAAGAAGCAGGATCAGAGGGGAAAAAAAGCTCTAGAGTGCATGTAAGAGCAGAAACATTGCATTATTTCATTATTTTATTAATTTTTATCTAACTACATGTACTTGGTATTTAACTATTCATTTATAATATATAAACCTTTTCACTGATCACCGGTTTGCCTGTTGATTTGAGAGTTGAATGTAGCATGAATGAGACTTCAAAGTTAGACAGTAATATAGGAGATTGAAGAACTGAGGCTATTACTCGCCGAGTGGGAGTATTTGTAAAAGTGGTATTCAATTCTAACAAAAAAATTAATAATGAATAATCAAAAGTACAGTTATGATAATCATATTTGTACCATTCACTGCACACAAGGATGAATGTGTATTGGATGGAGGCCAGGGTAATGCTGGTGGAAAGGACGGCTTTAGTCCATTAACCAGGACTGTCAAGAAGAAATCATATGCTGCCATCTGTGTGATTGTGATATATCTTTGCATAATAGCAGAAAATAGTAGTCCCAAACATCTCACTTCACGTGGTTTGAATTCCAATGAACAAGAAACTGATGATTTACCAGGAAGTTTCAATACTATAGGGTTTGTCCTCTCTTTACCTTTTCCAAATTTTGTACCTAATGCTTGCACAAAATGAATATAGACAACACAGGTAAGTGCTATACAATAAAATTGAACCTTGATAAAACTGTATAAACTAACTCATCTGCCCTTACTCTACAGGTTCTCAAAACTACACTGAGCTACTAGCTACTTCAATACAGGATAGCTAGGGAAGAATATAAAAACTAAAAAACAATTGCAATTGACTTTGTTCTATTACTTTATACGTACTGACTCACTGGCTAAAGTCAAGGTGCTATATAGAGACTGATCTTTTGGCTTTTTTTTATACTAAAGTTCTACACAAAAAGTTGTGGTACAATACTAGCTACTCATTCTTCAGATCATTAATTTATTGCATGCAGTTGAAATTGTAGAGGAGCTACTGTTACTGTATATTCAGATTTCTATATGCACATGAATTATTTTGCTAGCTATTACAAAATTAAATCTAAATTAGATTACAAGACAACAAGATTTCAGTTAATTTATGTAATCACTATGTTTAATTTCATTAACTCACTGTGGTAACTATCAGGCACCACCAACGTGAAGTCACGCAGGCGAGAGAAATCAAATGTTAATTCGACTTGACATGACCCCTTTATTTATTTCATAATTAAATTATATAATCTACTTTAAAATGATATTAACTTTACCTGATTTCTCAAAACATAAGGTTGGGTTGTTTTAGAACCACAGTGCACACCTCCAAAATTAAAAATATCCTAATGGTGACAAAATAAACATTAAAAACTCAAATAACCCTCACACAAAATAAATTAAAAAAAACAGAATCTGAATGATAAAGATGGCACCAGTTTCTTACGAGACAGACTGATTTAACAGCAGTCCTCATATTCACAGTGCATACATGTATTTAAATCATGAGTAAAGCAGCAACACAGAACTCTTCATGAAACGTGAAATAGCAACATACCTTATCTATTGTCACCCTAGGTTTCTCAACTGTCCCAGTCAGTCGCATATAGACAGATTTACTTTCCTTAACATAAACACACACTTTAATATCAAAAGATCCAATTGTAGTGGGACATAAGTCAACACGTAATTCGATTGTTTCCTTTGCAAGTAGACATCCACTCAAAGGTGAAACATTCACATTAAGGTCATTTTTTACAGCAGATACCTTGTAAGACACATATTTCAGTAAGTATAGTAGTTTACAATTAAAAAATGATTTGAATATACCTTAAAATAAGCACGTGAATCACTTTTGTTCCGGAAATGTACAAGTTTTGAAGAGGTGAGATTAAGAGGGATGTTACCGAATAAAATACGTTGTTGTGGATATACACATAGCTTTATTTTCTGACCCTGATGTAAATTTATTAAAAAAATACTGACAGCTTCAAAAACATAAGTCACATACCTTTGTTATACAGGTTATCATTGAATATCTTTTGTATTCAATATTCTCACCAATATTGCCAATGAAAAGTATAAACTCTGCTGAAGATGGAGAATCAAAGGATGGTTGGCAAATAAATCCACAAATCAGTCTTGTTCCATTAGGAATAATACCTGGAAAATATATTATGATAAAATAATATCATGTTACTAAGATAATAAAAATACCTGATGAATGCATGCTAAAACAGACATTATCATCAATTCCGTCTTTTGGACACCACTTGAAAGCTATTGGAATGTCATGGTCATTGATAAGCTCAACAGATCCCCACAAACCTATAAGCATATTCAGTACAGTAAATCAACATTAATTCCTGCATAAATCAGAGAGTATAATAGTATCTAAGTAGGGATTGCCCCATTGGACTAATACTTAGTACTTTCTTTCATAACTCCTGAATACTTCCCTCCTACAGTCAGCAACTCCTAACTTGAAGACAGTGTGCTAGGACTAAAATATGAAGAGCAGAAGACAAAGCAGTAACATTTTACAGCAATTTCATTTTCATCTGGTTGTTCATCATCATCATCATCATCATCAAACAAGAAATAGTTCATTCAAATGCTTAATACCACACTTGACTGAGCTATAATCCTTTACCTTTGAACTCGACATGTTTGAAAATATCACGTCATTTTAGCTTTCAACCTACAACATGGCATGCATTTTTGCAGTGCACTATTATAGAAAACCCCGTCCACATGATTCTTGGGACCTTGACTTCGCATCTGACTAGCAGTGTTGTAACCATTGATTGATGAGCTTTCTCTCTTGATGTTGGTCTCTCAACATTCAGAGTGTAAACCCTGGGCCTAGGCACTGGTTTGGTTTTAAATCAAGCCTTCAACACTAATCAAGTATAACAGGTACAAGTGAAAGAAAAAAATTATGCTATATAAAAAGGCCATGTAGGGTAAGTCTGTACTTTTTTACCTATAGCAGTTTCTGTGAACAAACATCAAAATTATGCTACCTTCAATGATAATCCCTACATCACTGCCTTCCACCAAGCTGCTTTAATTATTCATGTCAGTGTAAAAGTTCTGCTTGGTTTAGCCAGTGATATAGGGATTATTATTGAAGGCAGCATAATTTTGATGTTTGTTCACAGAAACTGCTATAGGTAAAAGTACAGACTAACCCCTTTTTATTTAGCATAATTTTTTTTCTTTCACTTGTTTGTTTTAAAAATTATCAGAGAGTACGGGAGTCCTTAGATATTGTTGCACATGGACTAAAATAATCGTACCATACCACTACTGTAATTCTTCATCTTTATTGTCCTTTGATGATTAACGAAATATTTTATCTCCAAAAAAAACCTGCTGTACGGTATTTCAGATTCAAATGCTATAATTCTTATACCAATCTATTCAGAAATGACTGTGCTATAATCCTTTACCTCGACATGTTCAAAAATAAGTCGTCATTTTCCAACCTGCTAGCTTTCAACCTACAATGTGGCAGACATTTTTATAAATATGCCCCGCCCCCATGCACGTGATTCTTGGACCTTGACCTCACATCTGACTGGCACTGGTCTGGTTATGAATTAAGCCTTGATGCAACTCTGATCAAGTATACATATAACCACTTAAAAATGACAATCAACTGTATAAATACGAGCTACATCAGCATTTATCCTTCCTTTTGGCTGAAATCTCTGATGAACTGCATAGCTAAAATACATGTCTGGAGTTGCCTATATAACAATAGTTACAAAGTAAATAAGTATCTCTGAGACTATAACTAGGGCAATGTTCAACATTTAGTTGACAGCGAGCAAGCAAGTATTCTTCAACTCTTTAGAAGATTTTCATTTGCTGTTGAGTATCTGTAGCAATGTGCAGCATTTGACAGTGAGCAAGTGAGCAATTAAAGTAGCTGATAGGCTCCAGTGCTTGATATTGCTGTCAAAAACATGAGTCATGTAAATGGTGGTTCCAACCAGGAAGCTCCATACATAAAAAGCTGTAAATACTTACCACAAGCACTTAGATAAGCCAAGTGCCACTTAGATAAGCCTAGCCTATGACAAAAGGCTGTTTGATTACAATCAGAGCATGCGCATTATGCATGTGCACAGCGCTACTAATTCAGGACACATTCGGGACACGTACATACATACCGTACCATACATACCTTATGTATGCCTGGGGCATTTTGGAGTGTAGACCTAGATATTAGCCTCTTACCCAGGCCTTATTATTAAAATGAGGGCCTGGTATCCACTATTTGCGGATGTGCTGGCTTTTCCGTGAATTTGTGCACTTTCGGGAATTTTAGGATATGTAAATGTCACAATAATTGGGCGGGGCCTTGTTTCTATGATGGCTGATAGAATAATGGAAGGTGCTTCTCCAGCTTCAGCTACCGATAAGGTAGGTTACAAACAGGCTACAAACGATAGTTACTTGTTTTTCTGATGCTGTCGTTTTCCCTTGGAGACGTCGGGCTTGCCTTATGTAGAGTAACAGAGCCTGGCCCATTAGGTCTGTTTAAAAACGAAGTATTTGTACGTCTAACTGCCGACTGGAAAGAGTCAAGTTCTGCCGTTTGTAGTGGACCACCAGAACTTCTATTAGTCTCAGAAAGGTCTGGCCGCGCGAGATTCGTAATAAGAAAAAAGAGGTGGTAGCTAGCTGGGAAGAGAAGCACAGTTCTTGCTCTGGATGGAGGATCAGGTTAGAGGATTGAGAAAGAAGTGTGTGAACCCTCCATAATAACCTCATTAAAGTCTGCTTCCAAGGAGAACTTTGCTACAGAGTCTTGTTCCTGTGGCAAAGATCGAGTCATCTAATTAGTACCGCCCATTCTACATCGTCATCGGCACACTATAATGATATTCATAGATGCTGGGGTCGTGCACGCACAAACAGTGGATACCAGGCCCTTATTTTAATAATAAGGCCTGGGTACGAGGCTAACCTAGATATATATATATTTATTTATAATTTCAATGAGTCATGACCTGAGAGTCAGCTCGCTCGCTGCAATTATCCTAGTTTGGTAATATTGGTGATGGGTATACTTGACTGAAGTTCACTCCCTTATTGCTGAACTTTTTTGAACTGCACACAGCCATACCAACTCCTTTTATTTAGAATAAATATTTTTTTACTTGTTCATCACCTTTTTTTGATGTAATACAGATAGCCAAATGAAAATATGGTCCATGTATCTACGAGCTAACTATTCCCTTTATACCATCTTGGCCTATCATGGGAGTGAAGTTGGAATAGTTAGCTCGTAGTTTGGTAATATTGGTGATGGGTATATAAGGGGTTACTTGACTGAAGTTCACTCCCTTGTTGCTGAACTTTTTTGAACTGCACACAGCCACCCCTACTTCTCCTTTTTAAATATTTTCCCCTTTACTTGTTATTATTATAAACAGAGAGTAAGCACTCATTTGATAGCTACCTAAGAGTACTTTACAAGAGGAACCAGAAGTTATATATAAATACCTGAATAAGCGCTGGTGTAACTCTGGTTGTGCAAAAATACAGTATTCGAAGAGAGTTTCAAAGATAATTCATCAACTGATCCACACACACGTATGAAATAAGAGTGCTGATTATTTATTACACACTTCAAGCTCCTGCAATATAGAAATATGCTGGCTAGGATAATTATGATTCAGCAGCTTTGTTAAGATATACCTGATAAAATTGGTAGTGATTAAAAGGTCAAATAGAGTCATAATTATATATGCTTATGCAACATACATATGTAAATTACAAGGATCTGGACACACTTGTCGTTTCTTAGAGCTATAGGTATTCCATTACCCTTCAATATTTCCAGGAGTCGATTGCATCATAGTAAAACAAAAATTAGTGAAAGAACGAGGATGTAGTATAAAAAGAATTTCACTTTTATTTGGATATTTTGTACACTTCATTTGTGAATCACTCATCTAATATAAACAAACAAATAAACAATTAAAATATCAAATCATTTTTAATGAACTCACCCCTAACTTTATGCTCACATATCGAGATGTAAAATTTTTGATGAAAAGTTCTTTTTGCACGATGGAATTGACAACAATCTTCCCAAAACTTAAGACTGAAGGCTCTAAGGGAAAAAGTAGAATGAATAGACCTGGCACTACTTCATGTATTAATATTGTGTGAAAAAACTTCGCTCATTATGATTCATTTTTTATCACAAGGAATCCTGTCTGAATTATTTTATATAATTTCCAGATTTTATACAACTTCTGCTTATGGAAATGGAAATATCTGAGAAAAGAACTACTTAATTAAAGGGTAACCGAAAATTCCTCATTTCATTACATTTTTGGGTTGTTTTGTATGCCTATATTACTGGGAAGAAATATGAGAAACATTGGTGGAACTCACTGAGAAGATAGCAGTAGAAGTCGACAATTTCATTTACATCCTGTTTGGGGCGGGCTTACTTGTCATTGTATGAAAATTATACAATAGTTGGTCCTTGTATTTCATACATGATTCAGTGTATTCCCTCCAAACTTTGCACAAGTTAATCTTAGGCTTTGCTAAAAGTTAAACTGAAATTTGCCTTTTACCAAAGGTGAGATATCCAAAGAATCACTTCAAATATAGAAACAAGCTCTCATGGCCAGCTTATCATGGGGCTAGAATTCTCAGATAGCATGTGTGAGCTATACAGCACAAGGCATCATACCTACTGGCTGTCAAGTCAAAGCATACAAGCTGACTAGCCAGGCATCATCTTTTATGCTGTATAGGTCACATGTCATGTTCCACACATGCTCCAGTAAGCATAGCTTCTATGGGCCTAGCTGCTTTGAATGAACTGAGGGATTTCAAGGGGGGGGGGGGGGGGGGGGTTGGTTTCAAAAATATGAAGGTAAATGTAAAAAAAAAAAGACACATTTAAAAAATATATATTTTCAAAACCATACCCCCCTTGAAATCCCTCAGTTCATTCATAGAAGCTATGATAGGAGTATCAAAGGCCTCCTAAGTATGTGGTAATTTTACAAGTTTTTTTTTTAATTACTGAGGTCTTCCATATATGGGGGGGGGGGGGGGGGGGGCGGTGTAAAATTGTAACTAAGTAAGAAAGTTCTCTTTAGAGACCTAAATAAGGGGTAATATGGACGCTTTGAAAATTCTAATTTTGGTATTGATCTACCCTTAAATTTTGCTATAACCTCTAGCATTTGTTTGTGTCAGAGTGGAAATATCAAACCATTATGTGAAATACAGACTCCAGCATTAGTATTATGGCTTGTGTATAGGAAAAAATCCATACAGACAAATACCTCTTGTTTGACTTTCACCCTTTAGCTCATAAGATAGCAGTTGCTAGAACAGAGGAGAAGAAGCATGTCACCAAGTCATTGAAGTCTAATTTAAAGGAATGAAAAACTGCATCTCTACAGATAATCGTGAACAACTTGGTTGATTGGGCTAATGTGAAAGTGATTGATAGCAATCAATGTTTACATCTCTAGAAATCCTGGCATATCAGATCTAAACAAAGTTCTATGAACAGAGATGATGGGACTTTGCATCGTTGCCAGGATCTCACTCCTGGGGAAGAAAGAGAGCCTGGTACACAGTGATCGTAAATTTCATCATGTGTGACTTCTGCCGCCTGGCGCGTTATCTCATTATGATGCGCGATGATGCTTTGATGTGCTATAATTAGAAATAGATCATTTGATCTACCATCAGGGGAGAAAGTACCAGTACAGCGCAGCTCTTGGAAGCGTCAAGTTGGTTATACTGGTGTTCCATCACAAAAGGATTTCATAACATAGGCTCTTCCCAAAGCCAGTAGGAATATGCCGCTTCCTTTGTAAACGGCTCTGATCGACAGATGCTGCTTATAAACAACTACTACTGCTATTTTCTCAGTGAGACTTTAACCAATACTTCTCATTTTTCTTCCCAGTAATGTAGGTAGCTATACAAAATAACCCATAAACTGTGGAATGATTTTTCCATTTCAGTTACTCTTTAACATCCAATCACTGTACATTAAACTAAAACCTGTGGTGTAGTGACAGAAAATATGCACAATAATTAATAAGGGACCCTGTGAAGTCCTTCAAGTATGTAGTGTAGTGTGGATCATAAGCTTTACAACAAATGTGTTGTTAATTTGCTGGATATGGAAGAGGGGAGGGGGTATTAATTATAAGCAGGTGATTTGAGCCAGGTTGGTTATGCTAGGAATTTGAGTTCTAGTTTGAACATAGGCAATACTATACCACAAAATAGGAATCTCAGCATATACACAGTATATCTTACCTACAACTATTTGGCTCAATTCATCTGGTGGAACAGTCCTTTCACACTCTTCTATCACATTAGTATCCAGAATTACTTCTGTGAGGCAACCATCAGAATATTGCTGGGTAATGTGTGGAATTATTCACTTGAAATATAATTTATTATTTGCTTCAGCTCTTACCAATTCCGTTGAAATGGATTCAAAAAGATCAGTAGGGGTAATCATTTTTTTCTGTGTGACAGGAATACTTGTAGCACATTCCTGAAGAGCACCTTTGGAACTAAATGTAGGCTGCTTTAGAGCACTTACAGGACCCATTCTAAGATCAACTTCATTTGCATATGCCTGGTTAGAAATGCTCCTGTTTATGAATAAAAAGGCCAATAGTATAAAAGTGCAATGAAAAAAGAATTCATTATCAGAGAGCGCAATAACACTCTCTATGTAGGGACCCTCCATAGGACTAATACAAAGTCTAAGAAAACAGACTTCTTACCCTGAATTTCATGCACATTCTCATCATGCAGGAGAATTTTGGAGGCTAAAAGATTCAACACGGAAAGACAAAAAAGCGCACTTTGGTTTAGTCTCTAGTTCACTCAGAAACAGCCGAAAACAACTGAGGGCAACCAGACACCAGTCTTTTGTGCTTATTCCAGTTATATGAACCAAGATGAAGGGCCAGACGAGGTTATTTTGGCCAGTAAATGAGTTCTGAACCGATCTAATGGCTAAAAAGTGCCACAACTTGCCTCGAGTAGCTTCTTTTCATCTGGCCCTGCCCACTGGTTGATATAATAAGAGTAAGTACAAAATACAGTCAGCACATGGCTGCTGTTCAAGAAAATTGATGCCCAAAAAATCGATCAAGGCATGGCTGCTTAACGGTTGAGTTTTTCCGTGATGGAAGTGTTCTCGAGTGTTTGGTTGTAGAGTAGAAGTATGAAACCGTAGTTTTCAATTGTCATAACCAGTGCAACTACTCCCCTCATTAACTTATATCTAATATTGGCTCTTACATAAGCCATGTCCATTAATAAATTTTCCTAACAGATGAGCCATTGAATAACTTCCCATTATTTCACAGCTATATTGTTGAGGATAGTAACCATTAGGATTGTTAGTAAGGGAATGTATCTATCAGTCTAGTCAAGACATGGCTTACAAGAATAATTAGTGGAAAATGGCAAGTCATTTCATGAGTAAGGTGGCCATATTTTTCATGACCTGAAGTAAGATATAAATATATCTCCTACTGTCAGCAACTCCCAGCTTGAGGAATGAACACCTTCAGTGTGCTAGGACTCAAGTATGAAGAGCACAAGATAAAGCATTATTTACAGGGACTTTTTAAAATCGCCTGGTCTTTCATCATCATCGTCTTTCATCTTACTTTCAACTTTATAGTCACTTTTAAAAAACAACAACATGATGCTACAGTAAAGGTACATAATCCAGCTAGATTTTGGGGCCATAGATATGATCCTGCAGCCATAATACCAGCTAAAAATTTGGGGCCATCCCTACTTTTTAGAAGAAATTTTTTATGCTCACTTGTAGTACTTATAATCAATGGCCTAAATCTAGCTTGGCTGTGTTATGTACTGCAGCCTCCATTTATATCCACTGCCTATACCTAGCTTCATATGTAACACAGTGCAGCTAGATTTTAGACCATAAATTTTTTCGGTGCTCACTTCCTTAATTTTTTTTTGTGAAGCACATGTGCATGCATGCTATTAAGTTGGCAGCATGCCTCTTGCATGCCTTTTAGTTATTGAATTGTCATGATGTAAATGTGCACATGCATATTGGTTTCAAGATGGCAGAGAAAGCTATACAGATAGGACTGACTTTGTATAGTGAAAGTTTAGTCAAAACAAGCAGCAAAAGATCAGTCTCTAGATAGTGCCCTAACAGATGGCTACATCAATGTCATCCTCATCATCATCAAATAAATGGTTCATTAAAATTTTTTACCACAACGCACTATCCATCTCAACTACTTGTTTTAGTTTTTGTGTCAAGTGTGCTTTTAGCTATTAAGGTCCAATCAAGGAGCAGGGCAATATAGTGCACTGTGGTATAACATTTTAATAAACCATTTATGAATGAACAGTTTGTATGGAAAGAAACGGGGGTGGCAGTATTGACCCTCCCTATGGTGTGTAGATAAGCTCTAGTTAGGTGGGCATTACAATTCTATGCTGTGCAGCTGAATTGTTTAACACAAGCTATAGTACTATACAAAGCCAGATATAGGTACGTACACCGGTGATTGAAGAATTATTAACACTAATAACAAAAGATCAGCCTCTATATGATGCTCTAACAGCCTCTATACACCGAGATCAAGGGATCTACGGTCTATTTAGAAACCTGAGAGCCCTGAGCTGTAGTATCCTGAGCACAGCAAGGGGACTACTAAGGGCCCGAAGGTTTCTAAACAGACTATATGTCCTGTTGGTCGAGGCATAGATATACTAGACTACGTACACAGGATTGGAAACAGGGCATGCGCGCGTAGAATTTATAGACCATCCGTGTAGGTACCTGGCGAACAGAGAAATCTTACACAAAATAAGAAAGAGGGTGAAAGGCCATGTATTAGCGCAGCAATAATTATGATTATAAGTGAAAAAGCTCAATGACCTATAGCTCTAGTAGTTTATTATCATGTCAGTTTAGTCTATTTACTGTTGCTATGGAAGAAAAACGTGGAAACAGGTGACTGAAAAGTTTTGTGGCACTCCCACTTCTAGCTGCCTTACTTTTGGTATAAAATGAAAGATACTAGTTGACCATATGTACTCAAGTAGTTTTAATTTTGTGCAGGGCTGGAGATGGCATGCCATTTGCCATTGATGGTGTAAGAAGCCATTTCACTATGTTGTTGTTCTTATGTGAGGAGATGAGATACCTTCTTGTATCAGGGATACACTGGGGCAGCTTTACTCTTCATCTTGATCCCCCAAAACAAGTATATCACAACAAATCTCTCGATGAATTGGATGTTCACCAGTGCACTATCAGTACTGGTTATTATCATTTTCTTGTTATAACATGAAAGGAAATATGTGTAAAGTGACAGTATTAGTTGCTACATTATAGTATCCTTCTTTACTATAGCTTTTCTTGACAGCCAGCCATGGGTAATTTGAAGAAACAGTAACATTGACATGATTTTTTTACAGGCACCTTTAAAAAATACATAATTATGTACATATGAATGATCACTACCTAACAGATTAGTGGGAAAAAAGAGACTATACCTTTAACATCCAAGCTCCAGAGGTCCACAAAGTCGAACTACCATTGTTACTCGCAATTATACCCTCTAACACTTGAGAAACCAGCCTTTTTAAGAACCATGCTTGTTTAGCACTATACTAGCCCACTCTTTGCATTCTTTTAAATTACCAATTGGCTATAGTTTAGCAGAAATTTGGCACACTACTTCTCCTCCCCTGTTTATTTGGGGCAATTTAGCACGAACAGCTGCCTACACGGATTATCGGTATTGTCGTTATGGGCGCACGTGACCTGTTTCCAATCCTGTGTACGTAGTCTAGTATATCTATGGTCGAGGTGTCTAACTTATTTAGACTATAGCCAATCACTGGCTTACCTCAACACACACTTGGAAATAATAACCATGGGGAATCAGAGTGCACCTAGAAACGATAACTGTGGCCACCGTGATGCGTTACTAGAAAAGGACCAATTGGAATGACCATCTTTACCAGGTTTTCTAAGTGCCAGCAGCACTTAGAAAACCCGCTTGGGAGGGTTCCACGGGATTTAGAGACCCCTAACTGATCAATCGGGTAACTGGCATGTGACTAGCTATAGTCTAAGTGATGTTCTAACAGATGGCCTATGTAACCAAACATCCCTACATCAACTGCATCTCTACATCAACCAAATTGAACAGTGGTACATGGTCCTATACCAGTGCGGAGGCAGACGATTACACATGGGGATAAATATTGCCATTATCATGATAGTTCTTACTTTTCTTTCTTTTTCCACGAATTATTGGCATGCATTCGTCCTGAATTGTGACATAATTTCATTTCCTTCTTCTCTGGCAAGTCACAATAATCTCTGTCAACATATGAGTATCGAGGAACTTTGGTGAAAGGAGTCCTGCAGCATAGGAAGGTATCTATAATAAGCAAACTAGTCCCCTGCCCAGCATGCCTTGTGTTTGAAGTGACTAGGTAATGTTGTAAACAGTGAAATAGTGCCCCTTCTCAATCTCATAGTATCGTTAAAGTTGAGTTTAATATTAATACTTACATTATACGTTTTTCATCAGTAGAGCATGGTCTAATGCTACATGCCAAGTCATTAACATTGGCAATTTTATTACTATCCGAAGTCCTGTTAATAGCCAAATTTTGAGTACAGCCACATCCTTTAAGTTGCACCAAACTAGTATGTATCACAGATTCAGTTCTGAAAATAATGATGTCAAATATATAACAATGGTAGAAACTTCTAAATATCAGAGAGAGCAGTACGTAGCTCTCTCTACATAGGGATGACGTGGATGCCGCATATACACTAATACAATAGTGAAATTCCAGTTCCCCCACTTAGCAAAAAAATGAGCCTGCTACAAAGTTTCAGGACCAGGGAGCTTACCGTTTCAGGACCAGGGAGCTTACCGTTTCAGGACCAGGGAGCTTACCGTTTCAGAAATACAGTAAATAGGTAAGTCACTGGATTCTTCTTCTCTATTGTTCTTCTTCTTCTTAGACAACCATATCTTGTGAACCATTCAAGCTACAGGATAAATCCTCTCCAAATTCTACCGGCTATGATCTTTTCTATTTGTCGATCCTTGAAAGAGTCGATATAAAAGGAGATACTAGAGTACAGTACTCTATTAACTTAATTATTGGAAGCCATTCTTACGCATGTAAGATATCCATATTAGCTAGCTAGACATAGCTGGCTAGCTAGCTATGTCTTTCATTTAGCTCAACTTGGGGATTTTAGATTCACCGATCATCTACCAGTATTTCAGATTCACCTGCATCCTCAAATCTTGACTTGCTGAGCTAGCCAGGAGATACTCAAGAAACTTCTTTCATCTGTATTACACATGAGCGTAAAAAACTTCTAAAGTTAAGTAGGGATTGGCAGTGGATGTAAATGTAGGGATTGTTTCTGCAGTACATTTATACAACCCATCTAGATTCACGGGCGTAGCCAGGGGTGGTTAGGTCGAACCACCTTTTCAAAATGAATAAAACTATTTTAAGCACGAGCGTGTGTTATGCGTGTTCGTGAACGATCGATCGATCGATCGTGTACCATCTTCATACTTTCCCTGCCTTCATATGCTGCATTGCATAAGTCATTGTTTTGTTCATAATTTTAAAAACATCGCGATATCGATTATCAAAAGAGGTGTGGTTATAGGAAAGTGGGCGTGGTCAGGCAAAAAATTTTCTGCACATTATAATGCATGGATAATTTTAGAACCCCCTATCAAAAAAAACTCTGGCTACGGGCCTGAGATTTTAGGCCATCCCTACTTAATTAACCTCTAAATTTTTTATGCTCACTTGTTTCCATCCTTTTTTCTTTGTAAGATGTGAAGAGCTTACTAGCTAGCTAAACTGAAGAGAAGAGCTAGCAGCTATCTCTGCAGCCATATACATGCAGGTGTGCTCATCCTATATGGCCCCACCCATATGCTCCACCCTCCAGTACACATGCACTGGCAGAGAAAGCAAAAGTCAATTTTAGAAATTTTTTTTTCTGAGTTCTTAAACATTCTTCCCTCTTCTGTGTAGATGTAGTATTTTATTGTAGCCTTCTGAGAACCTGTAGAGTAAGGGTAGAAGAGAAAGAAGAGTACAGTCTTATGACCTTTGACCTGCCATCCCTACTCAAAGAGTGCTACTGCACTCTCGATAGAAGAATGAACTCCTGCATTTATGTATATATATACATACATAGAGAGAAAAAAAGACCAGGAACAAGTGAGAGAAAAATGTAGGGACGACCATTGCTCAAAAAGGTAAGCAAACAAGGGTATGGATGAAGATGGTCAATCTTTGTTCTGTATATCCAGCCGACAACACCTACATATATGCCACACTTCAGCTGTAAGCATGGGTAGCTTCAAACTAACACCTACGAGCTAACTATTCCTACTTCACTCTCTTTAGCACAAGTCTGTTTATCCTGATCAAGTATATACATAACAACACCAGTAAAAACATATTAGGCCAATGGCAATCTTATTATCAGGAATGCTTTAGCACAACTTCAGTGCAACCTTTATTATTATCAAGCTTTCTAAATAGTGTGCACTGAGCAACATCGCTTATTGTAGTATGGTTGGTATTTACACAGCTAGTGTTCTTGCTGTTCAATGCTTTCAAACTGCCGTTTTGAATGGTTATTCTCACGCATAGCTTGATTGAAGTATATGTGTACTGGATTCTCTCATTGTTTGGAAGCCTCAAAGTCTTAGTTCTGAGATTCTCCTTCACCATGGCTCTCTCTTTAGCACTTTAAACGATTACCTAGTTTGTGTACATTGCAATCTCTGTTGTTCATTGCTATCTTTTAATCAGTTCTCTGCATGGACTTGATTTGTTGGCAAAGACGGCCAAGAAGCATCAGCACTCTCTTCATGGTGTAGCGTTACTGTGAGCCTGAGCCTGAGCCTGTCTGTTTGTCTTTAGTACAGTACTTGGGGGGGGGGGGGGGGGGTGGGGAAGAATAGTGGTCTGGGAACTCTAGCATCAACTACTTGTGATGCCCGACAATGCAGCTATAGCTGCATGCCAATCAGATTGCTCTATTCAGTCACATGAAGTAGTATAATGTTGGTGACACACACCCACAATTCATTCCAGAGCTATGGAGAAATCACTGAGAGCTGTGTTTAATTAGCTAGGAATAACTGGCCTGAAGCCTGAAGGGCTGGAAGTTGTATCAGCAATTTTCAAGGGTGATGACTGGCTTTGGAAAATTATTCAACACGTATGTTTATTGTTTTTGAGAGTGTGCAGGCGTCACAAGTAGTTGATGCTAGAGTTCCCAGACCACTTTTCTTCCCCCCCCCCCCCCCCCCCAAAAAAAAAAAAAAAAAAAAAGAAAAAAAGAAAAAAAAAAGAAAAGAAGAAAAGCTGGGCTGGTGACGCCAGACACAGTGGCGTAGCCAGAATTTAAGATAACTGGGCGTAAACGTGAGCATAGAAAAACGTACAGCCAAGTGGCCACGTTTAATCAACCTTAGAACTACTAGTTGCATCGCGCTACATTACAAGTTGTGATGTTAGTGCTTAGTCTCGCAGGCCCCACTAGCTAGTGACTGACAGATGTAATAGATACACGTAGTGAAGGTTCAGCAGTTCAACGAACACCTTGGCTATGCCACTGCCTAGCATATTGAAGGTGTTTGTTTTATCTTCAAGTTAGGAGATTCTTGCTGAATGTATTCTGGAGTTATGAAATAAAATACTACCAATGGCCAATGGGGAATCCATGCCATACCTACTTAGAGAGTACGATCCAATAAATTATAGTTACAGAAGGTCTATTTAAAAACCTGAGAGCCCTACTAAGGGCCCGAAGGTTTCTAAATAGACCATAGATCCCATTGGTTGAGGTTTCTAACTTATTTAGACTATAGCCAATCACTGGAGTTGTTCATCTTACCTCAATACGCACTTGGAAACGATAACCATGGTTTTTAAATGCAACAGACATGAAATCAGAGCGCACCTAGAAACAGTAACTGTGGCCACCGCGATGCATTGCTAGGAAAGGACCAATTGGAATGACCATCTTTATTGGGTTTTCTAAGTGCCTGCAACACTTAGAAAAACCGCTCGGGAGGGCTCCATGGGATTTAGAGACCCCTTAACTGATCAATCAGGTAACTGGCATGTGACTAGCTATAGTCTAGATATCTCTCAGCATGGCTCGCCCTAATAAGTGCTAGAGTAGTAGTAATTATTATTATTACCTAAGAAATCTTGAATCTGGTCCCCAAAGATATATTGAAAGTTTAAAAATGAGGTGACCAAGTTGCTTTGGTTGAAAAGATATAATAATGAAAGCACTCTTTCCTTCACCAATTACTCCACTTGATGGATGACATTTGTAGTGTGCAAGTTCCTGACACTTGAATTTCAAAGGAAGAGTATCCGAGATATTCCTGATCTGAATTTGGTAATTACATTTTAAATAATTTATCATTATTATCATTATAATATTATTATTAAGTTACCAGTTACCTCAATAGTCTTTTTCCTCACATCACCAGTAATACATGAACCAAAATGTACTGTGGATGATGGCATTATCTTAATATCAACAGGCCTGGCACTAGCTGTTAATGCAAGCATCTTATAGTTATGTCCTGAAAGATATAAAGAAACTAATAGTGGGGGGTGGGGGGGGGGGGATTATTCTCGCATACCAGTACTAATTGATCCTGTGACCAATAAGAATTTAATAAATAAATTGTAGTCCCTTTGAGTTTGAGGAGATTGACAATGTTCCCAGCCTTTTTCAGTAAAAGGTGCTTGTGGTGAAAATTTCAATTCAATCATCTGTTTTTCATATGGCTTTAATGTGCCCTATGGAATATTAGTTGATATATATATTTGGAGGTAGGTTTATGCTGCAATGAGTGCACAACTAAAGAATAGCTACTGAATAAGTAGTTTGTAGATTCTTTAGTTGTGTAACCTTATACATGAAATACAATAGCACAATAGATATGGACCACAAAAATTTTGGCACTTACCCGATTTGGTGAAATATCAACCAGTAAATCCAAATCAAATTGTGTTCCTTGCTCATTCATAGTATACTGTTCAGCCATGGCCAAGCACTCATTTACATTGACATAACCAGACAATTTGTCATCAAAAACACTTATATAGTCACTGACCATTGGACTATTATTAAAAAGGATCACTTTTCGTGAGGCAACACTACCATAGTACATACTACCAAAAGAAATTCTATCAAGCTGTAATTTTATATCACTGGGGTCCAGGAATTCCAGTGCACGTTTCACCAGAGTACATCTAACATCAATAATAAAACTATTATAGTTCCTGTTATCAACATCAAACCTAAAATCATAAAGCATAGAATGTAACCTGAGCCAATCATACTAAATTAACTAACCGAATGTGCTCTGTAACTTCTCCAATAAAATTACAGCGTAATTTCAAAGAGATTTCTTGAGATTGATAAGGCTTTATTTTCCCTTTTGGTGGTGAAATCATGAAATATGATGATGGATTTGATTGCGAACAAAAACAGCCTTCCAAGTCTCCAGAATTCTTAATATAAAATTGTTGAGAAATGAGCTGGTGTTCACACACTTGAGTCCCAAAATCGACCTTAAAAGTATCACTTTCGAGGCATGCACAAGGAGGCACTCTATAAATAGTGTAATAATACAAAACATTTCCTATATACTGTATAGCAAGAAGGCCCAAATTATTCATGAATGATCAAATATCATCTCTCACTTTTCATGATTGTGCACATGCACAGCGCTTACACCATGGTTTCGATCTTTCAAATGAACTTTGAACCATTAACGGCTGTCAGCTGCTAGTCTGGTGGTACTGATTCCTTTTTTGGTGGACAGGGGTCTGGTGACTCAAGCATCGGCCACTTGTGTCATGCACAATTCTTTTAGCCCAATCAGATTGCAGTAACATGGTTATTAGTTAATGAGTAGGTAATTCACATTCAATGACAATAATTATTGTTCAATCACTGAAAATGGTATTTCAAATCTTTAATGTTTAAATGGTTTTCTATGTACTGGCAGCCATAAATAGTGTACTACATTTGCATGATTTTTTGAAATGTAAATTTACTAAGTACAGCCCAAAAATATAGTGACTAGTTGTAATTGTGCAGCACATGTCCTTTTTTCAGGTAGAGTAACCACTTCTAATGCAAAAGGTTGGTCATTGCCTAACTTACGCTGTTATTGGTATGATAGCATTCAGTTTTTCTCCAACATATATTTCCAATTCTCCATTATGTTGACATGAACTATCAGGAGTATACTCTAAGATTACAGGCATGGACATTCCAGCTGCTACACAACATTCACTGGATCCTTTATACAAATGAAAAACCTGCAAACCCAAAATCATATTGAAGTTAAAGAAGAAGAAGAAGAAGAAGAAGAAGAAGAAGAAGAAGAAGAAGAAGGAAAAAAAAAAGAGTAAGGTAAAGTCTCCTAATTTCGGACGGTTCCTAATTTCGGACAGTGCTTATTTTTAGCCATGGGGGATTAAATAGCAACTATCAACTAGCGTCCCCAGGACTAGCTATCCTTGCTACAAATGCTGAGTAAGTTTCAGCTGCAGAGCCAGAAATCCTAGCGAGCTATAAGGTGTCCGAAATTAGGTACCTGTGTCCGAAATTAGGGCACTTTACCTTACAGAACATGATAATCTATGCAATAATGGTCATGGCCTTGAGCCTAGCTTATAACTTTTGTACCAGCCCTAGCTGTATGCTAAAGGAGACTATATCTGACTACATGAGTATCAGGATAGATGGGACTCTCTGACTCATGATCTCATATGCCTAACTAAATGCATCCCGAGATCTGATTAATTCATGGTCATAGCAGAATTTTTATAGGCTAGGGTGCTGCTATTCAGTGAACTTACAGCATCGCTCTTCTTGCTTACAGTAACTCTCACTCTTTTAGCACCACCACCTTTATTGATAACAAAGTAATTGTACTTCTCACCAAATTCGTTCTTTGTAGATATGTCAAACTCATTGCGCAAAGAAATAGCAGTAACCGAAAAAATAACGCTGCAATCTGAGTCTTTTGACAATGCCATGGCCGCAGGTGCTCGCAGCTTATAACTAGCGTTACTAAGCAACCTAGATAGCTCGCGCGTGTAATTTTCGATCGCGCGGTAGGCGGACCCGGGGCCGGGGAGCACGTGAATATTCCACCACAAAAAATTGGGTGTGTATAAACTTCGGACCGGACCGGACCAACGGACCGTGACCGATCTGCGTGCGCGGAGCGAGGCGGACCATGATTTGCCCGCTGCTGTTCTTTTTTGCCAGCTAAAGGATGGAAGCAATGAAGAACTAAAGTTTACTGATGTTTTGAAGTATTTTAAGCAAAATACAAATCTTAACCCCACCTATCCTCCTAGGAATGCAAACCTCCTAGGAATGCAAATGGTCGAGAAGTAAATCTTTACTTAATCCAGTTTTTTTTGAAGTGAGCTTCCTTAACTTCTTTTCATACCACCATACTTATTCTGTAGATGACGATGGTTATCACTTGTACCAGAATGGGACCAAATTGATTCCTAGCGGTGATCTAAAATTTATTTTTCAATCGTTTTTCCCTCACGAAGAGATCTGAGATTTAAGCATCATGCCACATTTACTTTTGGATTCTACCAAGTTTTAACTACATAGGAGATGAAAGTGTTGCTATAAACTTTCCTCATGGACATTCCAAGTCTGAAAACTGCATATTTCATCAGCTAATGTCCCTCTGTTCTGCTTCTGTTCCTCTAATGTGTATAAGAATTCTATTTTGTCCTTTATCAAAGATTTGTCCTCTTTTGGAGTCTCCTTTATTGAGGTTCCAAGATAGTTTGCTTTTGCCTTTCACTCATACAATGTCCATGGATACATACGTAGGTCAATGTTCTCAAATACAAAAAGAGTACCAATCAACAGAGGTGCACACTGGTGTCTAGCTATTGTAGACACTATACTATGCAGGAATTGCGTTACTATGACTCCGAATACATCAGATACTTGGAAACAATCAGGTATAGCTAAACATATACGTTATTATTACAACATTGAGTTTCATTGTCTGCTTTTCTGATTCAGAAATTACCTAAGCAAGGCAAATCCCAATGTAGACTTCTCCAGAAGATGCTATGCCCAAAAGTATTAAGAATTTATTCAAGTTATTTATTATATTTTTGTTATTAGGATAATACCTATATGCAAACAAATGGTTATGACTGTGGTGTATTCACATGCATGGTAAAAATACTTCAATTAATATCAATATAAAACTAGCTAATTTTTTTTGTATAGTATGCAAGATATCAAGTGTTTTATCAGCCTTTTTCTTTCAGTCAGGTCAGATATACCATAATGTTGTGTTTTTTTGTTTTTTAGTTATTCCTTCCCTGCAGGATCTAGGAACACAAAGAATATCAGAAAAATAATGATTTTAGAGTTAAAAGAACAATCATTAATTGACTAACTAAAATAGCCTATAGTCAATGTTCTAGAAAAATTAATAGTGAACCAGATGCAAGTGGTCTATCAGACTAGCTAGCTACCAATATTTAGACAAATATAACAGTTTAGCTAGCTAGCTATCTAACTGGGCTTCTAGGCATGAGGTATGAATTATCATTTGCTCAGGTAGCTACATTCTTCAGCGCAGCGCAATGGTCCGTCTTGCTCCGCCCACGCAGATCGTACACGGTCCGTGGGTCCGGTCCGGTCCGAAGTTTATACACACCCAAAAAATTTACACAATTACAAAAGCGCCTCGTATATACCAGATACAGCAGTGGATTGCAGGTTGCTTGACACTAGTACTTCAGCCACGGAGGTCACATGGACCAATCAGATTTGCAGGCAATGATGTCAGCATGAATCTGATTGGTCCATGTGACCTTGCTGGCTGAAGTACTAGTGTCAAGCAACCTGCAATCCACAGTGTCAAGGTTGCTTGACACTAGTACAGGTTGCTCACCGAGGTCACATGGACCAATCAGATTTGCAGGCAATGATGTTAGCATGAATCTGATTGGTCCATGTGACCTTGCTGGATGAAGTACTAGTGTCAAGCAACCTACAGTAGTGTGGGGCTCGCTCTAGTCTCGGCTGACTCAGCTACGTGGCAGTTAATGTCAAACCCCGCCCCCACACCTGCAAGCTCGCTCGCTAGCTAGAAGACTAGGTAACTGGAAGCCAATTTATGCATATCTAGGGACTAGTTGCAGTGCTAGTGGCAAACAGGGTTAGCTTCGATCCATGGCGCTGGCAAGCTAGCTATCGATCGATCCCACTACATTGAATCATAGATATGATTGAATTGACAGTTAGTGCTATTCTGATTGGTTTACTACTGCTGAGTCAGCAAAACCAAGATTTATCCCCATACATAGTCACCAGACCCCTCTCCTTTCCGGGTGGACGTGGGGGCTGGGCCGAGACTAGGCTCGCTCGATGCTCTCGCCCCAATAATCTATAAGCGCGCGCGTTGACTTTATGTTACGAACACGTACGTGGAATAGGAATTGGTTCCGGGGCATCTATGAGTATACTGTCCTCTTTGGCCAGGTTATTTTCGATGTCTGCAAGCAATGAGATTGTTCGAGTTTTGGATTTAACTTTGGCTAATGAGGCAAGATATTAAGCTAAGGCTACATAGCTAAATCCTATACCAGTGGCCTAGCCGTCCCTTTACCATGAGGTGAAATTAAAGGGGGGGGGGGGGGGTGGGTTGTAAGTGTGTGTGAAAGAGATAATGGCAGGATCAGCTCTTGAAAATACAGACTGTTGTCAAACTTTCGTATGTGACTCTCTGCACACAAGAGTATGACCTTTAATGGTTTCGTGAGAAAAAAATTTTTTGACCAACCACACCCCACCACAACTAGTGTGCAGAGAGAGAGTCTAGTCGTACTCAGATTCATTCTAATAAGCCATCATTCAATTATATTGCATATTCTGAAGCTAGCTATCCATATAGCTAAGAGATTTGCTGACAGAAATAGTGGATTTGCTTCTAGCTGTACTCTCTGACTTAGCAGACTAGTCTCACGTAGTTGACCACAAGGAAGGAAAGGGTCTGGTGACATGTAATACTTGGACTTGTGCACTTGTGGAAGTCTAATAGCGCGCATTAAAAATATTGTCCACATGTACAGCATGCATTTTTGCAGTCGCTAAAATACGGAGTTACTTCAAGGTGATGTCATCAAACATGTCATTGTGCATCATTGAACATTTATTCATTCAGATTTCTTGCTAAAAGTACAAGTCTCAGTATTATGTGTCTCCAGGCCCTTTCCTTCCCTCGTGGTTGGTAAAGGGTCGGCCGCGCCAGATTGAGGTTAACATACAGTCAGCAAGTTGATTACTGAAGAAACAATGGTTGCAATTGTGAAAAGCTGTAGCTGTCAGTGCCATTATACACAGCTGTAACATACTGGGCCATGGCTAAGAGTGCAAACAACATTTATGGCTAACAGTAGTAATTGTGCATGTGGGAAGTTCTCCATTTTGGATACTGAGCAGGAGATCACTAATGAGCTGGAGGTGTTGGTACACACACAGTCAAAATTCGTGCATTTCATAATGGTTGACAAGCTCACTGCATGGACTTCACGAATGATTGTGCTTACCCATCCCTACATGGTTAGTATAGACATATCCTCAGTGAACATACACAGTCAGGGGTTACAGTTAAGTCTGTCGTGTATCTGTTACTACCAGTATTTGTAGCTTCAACCTGTATTTCACTTTGATAATGATAAATATCCCTTGATTGTAGTCTATTTCATGATAGGTTACTGTGGACAGAATGGTGATTGAGGCAGCATCAATACTTCGTTCAGGTGGAGTCATCGCATTACCTACAGACACTGTTTATGGTATAGCTTGCCTTGTTGACTCAAGTGAAGCAATCAGCAAGTTATATGACATTAAAGAAAGAAATTTGAAGAACCCTATTGCAATTTGTGTAGCTGAAGTAGAAGATATGGAGAAGTAAAGTATTTTTTTATTATTATTAAATAGGCCACACACCAAGTAGGAAAAAAAAAAGAGAATCCAATCATACTTCTTATTTAATGCAATATGAGTAACAGGCAGCTGAAGGAGTTTAAGTTTGAACGTTTTTAACCCCCCCATGCATGATAATCAGAGTACGATAGTACTCTCTAAGTAGGGATGGCACGGATTGCCCCATTATTTTCTTTCATAACTCCAGAATATTTCCCTCCTATACAGTCAGCAACTTGTAACTTGAAGACAGAACACCTAAGACTCAAGTATGAAGAGCAGAAGATAAAAGCAGTATCATTTTACGACTTCTAAAATCGCCATTTTAATCTGGTCGTTCATTATCTTCATCATCAACTTATTTCAGAAATATTCGTTCAAATGCTATAATTTTTATACCACACTACTCAAAATTGACTGCACTATAATTCGTTACCTTAACTTGACATGTTCAAAACTTTCCAACTTGCTAGCTATATACGTGGCAGACATTTTTATGCTTATTCTTGGACTTTGGCCTCGCAACTGACTAGCGAATCTTTCTCTCTTGATGTTGGTCTCTCGATGCTCAGAGCGTAAACCCTAGGCACTAATCTGGTTATGAATCAAGCCTTGATGCAATACCATCAGTACATGCATAACACCAGTAATTATAATTATACAAAATAGGTCAATGGCAATTTTATTATTATAAACTGAGCTCCATCAGCGTTATCCCTTCCAGATCAGATTCATTTTGGCTCATACAATATTATGATGAAACCTCCGATGAACTACATAACTCAGATAGAATCCAGTTGCCTATAATAAAATTACATCAAAAAAGGTGATGAACATGTACAGTTCAAAAAAAAATTTAGCAACAAGAGAGTGAACTTCAGTCATAACCCCTTACCCATCACCAATATAACGAGCTAACTATTCCTACTTCAAGTACTCCCTTTATATCTCATCTTGGCCTGTCATGGGAGTGAAGTAGGAATAGTTAGCTCGTAGTTGGTAATATTGGTGATGGGTAAGGGGTTACGACTGAAAGTTCACTCTCTTGTTGCTGAAATTTTTTGAGCTGCACATAGTCATCCCTATTTATAATATTTAAAAAAAATGGTATTTAGGTGTAGTAAGGTTTCTGGCAGTATTTCTTCAGTGTTTGTAATCTTTAGTTACAAGCCAAGTGTTGTTAGTATTTCCAGGTGTAGACATAATTATGTAGGTCACTATGTACTTTACAATTTTGTATTAAAAGGTTGGGAATTTGAGATTCACATTTTATACACAAGTGTGCTAAGTGTTTTGTTTGTTTATTTAAACCAGAAGTGACGTTTTAGCTTTGATACCAATGTAGCTTCATATTTATGAGCTGCTAAACTTAACCCTTAAACAAGCTACACTTACCTAATAATAAAACTGCCCTTTCTTAATGTGCATGTGCAATACCTGATTGACTCAGCCTGCTCTGCCTGCAACTAAGATGAGAGAGAACATTTCTCTGTCTATGCCTTATTGAAAGGACAAGATAAAATAGGTGTAAGGGTGACTAAGCATGATGAAAATGATTGATGTATAATGCAAAATCCTTACTAGTGTCCCTATTATTACACAAGGGGAAAGCATTACTATTTTCTATGGATAACTTAGATCAGTAGTGAAAATGAGAGTAGACACAAGGTATGCAGGACAAAGTTAAATTCGAGTGTGTTTCCCACATTTGACAATCTTGTGGTATAATTGTACTGTCATGCCAAAAGTGGACCGGGAAAAAAGTGGACCCCCGATCCACTTTTGGCAGAAAAAAATGGACCGGGGGGTCCACTTTTTTCTGCCAAAAGTGGACCTGCCTTGCCAAAAGTGGACCTGGTCCATTTTGTCAAGAAAAAAGTGGACCCGGTCCAGTTTTGGCAGGGGAAAAAAGTGGACCCGGTCTAGTTTCGCTGCCTAAATCTAAGCAGGTCCACTTTTGGCAGGGGAAAAAAGTGGACCCGGTCCAGTTTCCTGCCGAAATCCAGGCAGGTCCATTTTTGGCAGGGGAAAAAAGTGGACCCGGTCCAGTTTCGCTGTCGAAATCCAGGCAGGTCCATTTTTGGCAGGGGAAAAAAGTGGACCCGGTCAAGTTTCGCTGCCGAAATCCAGGCAGGTCCATTTTTGGCGGGGGAAAAAAGTGGACCCGGTCCAGTTTCGCTGCCGAAATCCAGGCAGGTCCATTTTTGGCAGGGGAAAAAAGTGGACCTGGTCTAGTTTTGCTGTCTAAATCTAAGCAGGTCCACTTTTGGCAGGGGAAAAAAGTGGACCCGGTCCAGTTTCGCTGCCAAAGTCCAGGCAGGTCCACTTTTGGCAGGGGAAAAAAGTGGACCCGGTCCAGTTTCGCTGCCAAAATCCAGGCAGGTCCATTTTTGGCAGGGGAAAAAAGTGGACCCGGTCCAGTTTCCTGCCGAAATCCAGGCAGGTCCACTTTTGGCAGGGGAAAAAAGTGGACCCGGTCCAGTTTCCTGCCGAAATCCAGGCAGGTCCACTTTTGGCGGGGGAAAAAAGTGGACCCGGTCCAGTTTTGCTGCCAAAATCCAGGCAGGTCCATTTTTGGCATGGGAATAAAGTGGTTTTTCTGCCAAAATCTAGGCAGGTCCATTTTTGGCAAGTGGACCTGGTCCAGTTTTGCTGCTGAAATTTAGGCAGGTCCACTGAAGACTAACCCACCCTCCTCCCAATTATCATAAGTTAATCAATTGCATAGGTTAAGTCTATTGAAGTTTATCAAGTTATTTTTTTTCCTTAAAAGGATACCTACATATAGGAATATAACTGCATGCTATATAAAATTCACTTGTTGACAATCTGATTATTTACATGTAGGACAAGACCACTTTATATCAGATATGTTATTCATGTAATGTCACCATGCAGCATCTCAAGTGATATTAGACTTTACTCAAGGGTCACAAATCAAGGAGTGAACATGATACAAGATTACGTCATAAGTGAAATCACAATGATGATTACATAACAGTTAGTAATGATAAAAGTAACAATTAATGTTACTGTCACACACCCCCTCCTCCAGTTAGAGCTTGCCCCGAGCTTACTTTCTTCCATAGTAGAGGGATGGTCAGATTACTAGGGTAACTCAGATTTAAGTGTACATGAATAATATCAAGTGTAGACACGTTTTCGCCGGTTGGAGTCACCTCAACAACTCAATAGGGTCCATGCCACAGACGAGATAACTTCTGAAACTTCCCGGACTCTTCCTGAGGGAATCGAAATAGCACTAGACTTCCAATCTTGAACTGCATAGGAGAACATTTGTTCACCTTATTATAGTACTTTTTGCAATGTTTCTGGGCTTTCTGGATTGACTGGGTATCTCAGTGAGTTCCTGTCGCGTCGGTAGCCTGTCAGGTCAGCCCCTTCTACCTCATTAGCAGGAAGAAATGCAGCTTCAATAGGATAGCTACCATAAAGAAGGTAAGATGGCTTCTCGCCTGTTGCCTCATGTGGGGTGTTTCGATAGGCAAGCATGCATCCCATGTAAATACTTGTCCCACTGCTTCCCATAGACATCAACATGCTTGCATATCAGCGTCTTTAGAGTATGAGAGTACGATTAAACCTCTCGGTGAGGCCATCACACTGAAGATGGTATGCTGTAGTATTCAATTTCATAATTCCAAGAAGACTGCATACATTGGTCATCAGGTAGGATAGCTGATTGGGTCCCTTCTCTGATAGTAGACTTTCTGGAACACCACAGCATCAGTATGTCCACTATTAAACCATACAGCCTTTTGGTCAGGGATAGGGAAAACCCATGGTCATCAGAATGATATTTGATTTGATTATTTATTTGAAAAGAATAGCTGGGTAACTTGGTACATAGCTAGCTACAGCTACAGGCAAATTTCATGAACTTCTTTTACAGAGGCCAAAAAATTTGGTACAGATACCATAATTATACTATCTATGCTGGTAGCTAGTAAGGCCATAATTAAATAGAATCACCATGATTGCATCTAGACTCAACTTCATACGTAGCTAGCTAAGCTAGCTAGCTATCTACAAGCATAATAAGCACCTATGAAAAATCAGGTCTTACCACGCTCTTCTTTTTCTTCTGGATGAAAAGAACTCCCTTTCTTACATTGAACATAGCTGCTTTCTCTCCAATAGCTCTCTTTTTGTCTTGACTACAGTCTGGTGGGTAGCGCTCCTCAGTTATGTATAAGCTGATATGCCCGGATAACTTTTGGTAAAGGCGGTGTCACGGTGATTTAGTACCCCTGGAATTTTCATACCGGGGTGCCAAATCACCAAAAAGGGTTCACGGTGATTTAGTACCTCGCTAAGAGAAATAAACGGTCTCACAACTGTCAGCTCAGATATAGGAGTCTATAATTATGTAGGTATAGGTACCATCATAATTATTGTCATGATTTACCCCAATCCTCCCCAGATGTTTTAGCACTGTTAATGTTATATTCAAGCATTATTATCAATCACTATTAGAGTTGTATTCAAGCCAAAATTATCAATAATGTAAAAGTTATGCAGTTTATATTGCTCTGCTTCTTTTAACACAATGTGTGGTGGCATGTTGGCCTTGTATAAGTGGAAAAGGTGACAACTCTTCAGATTCAAAACATCCAACAAGGTGCTGGCGCATTTTTGCATGATAAAAGTCTAGACTTGATGGTTCATCTCCTAGGGCCAGATGATATGCAAATGCGATAGAGAATATTCCACAATCAGTAAGATTGCTCTGTTGTTGAATAGGCATTTCTGAAATCACATCTTTCTCATTGACACACGAGTTGTAAATTTGCTTGAGCTGTGTTTTCAATGATTTGGTCAAAACAGTACCGACACAACTATCATATAGTTTGACTTCTCCTACATATGCAGAAGTTACCCAATGAGCTTGTCCAGTGAAATGAATTTGAATCGAAACTGTAATAATTATAACGACATGAGTAACAACAACAGTATAGTAATGACACAAATTAGCTATACCATTTTTAGAAACAGCGGAAAATCCAGATATTTGACAGAGAACGGTAGGTTCAAGTCCCCCAATATGTGGGAATTGCTTCTTTATCAATTTCATAGCAGCATATATATGCTTATCATTCAGCATACCACCAGTCTCAATTATTACTTTGTCAGTATTGCATAGATCCAAGAATTGTATCCACTAATAGAGAGAAAAGTATATATTTCTTAAAGAAAATTATACACTATAGATTACCTTATCGTTTCCACTTTCTGTAGTAGGAACACTCCCTGAACTTTTATTCTCAACTTCATTTTCACATATGTTGACCAAATATTCCTTGAAAATCTCTTGGCCTTGGGATAAAAATTTCTTTCTCATCTTTAACATCCATTCAACCACTTCATCCAGTTGGGAGCTATTGAGTGGGATATAGCACTTTCCATAGTTTGATACAGTAGATAAAGGAATTTTGTTGCTTGCATGCCAGAGCTGTAGCAACTCTATTGCTGGAAGAAAATTCAATCCTTTCAGTTCTTTGATAGCATTCATGTAGGCATCAAATTCCTTATGAATTTCACTGGTTATTATTACAAAACCATCAACTTTTTTCAGAGGAGAATAGTTGCAAAATGATCGGCAGTCTAACCACACAGCGACATTTGTATCAATACTCAAACCATACTCTTCTGTGCTGATTTCACGAGCAAGCTATAATATAGAATATTTAAATGAAATATTGTACGTATACTAAAATGTAAAACATCTTACATTGGTTTGATCATCTTCTTTGCCGTTCCACTGTTTAAAATTGGCTCCTGTATGCCACAATCGAAGGACTGCATCATCTAAAAGCTGGTCTTCTAATATCTGGAGCATTTCTTTGCTTGACTTCTTTTTATCTTTTTCACAAGTTATTGCAGGTGCTCTTTAACTTCTTTCTCATCTATACTTTGGATGGCAATACTTTGTTTGACTTCTTTTTACCTTCCTTATCCATAGGCTTATTAGGTGTTCTTCCTTTATCTTTTAACTCTTCCTTATCAACTTTTGATGACTGATATAATTTAAGTTGACTGATATTTAATTTTTGTTTCAACCTTTTCCCAGTTTTAATACACTGCAGAAGGCAAGATCCACTATCTGATATCGTTAAAATTTTGTATGGACCAAGCCATGTGTCTTCAGTTTTATGACCCTTCTTGGTACGCTTTATCATGTTAAGACGCAACACTGAATCACCAGGAGATACATTTGTCTTAGCAATTCCTTTTCTTTTCCGATACTGTTTCTTCTGCCGTCTTTGACTTTCATCAATATTTTTCTTGGCAATAGGAAAGAGGCTATCTTTTATTTTAGTCATGGAATTTACTCTTTCTTGAATATCTGGGAACAGGTATTGATAACTAGCTTTTTCTGCTTCTAAAGGATATCTTGCTTCCCGACCATGCATTAAGAAGAAAGGGGTAAACTTGGTAGATTCTTGAACTGATGTCCTGATACTGAAAAGAACTGGATCAAGATATTCATCCCAATCACATTGACGTTCTCCAATTAATTTCACTAAACACCTGGATGAAAAAATAAAAGCAGCATGCTATAAGTTTCATGTATAATGGTGCATGCATGCATGTAAGATATACTTCTTAATGGTCTGGTTGCTCCTTTCATCCAACCCATTTTATTGGGGATGATAAGCTGCAGTTATTCTCTGTTTTACCTTGAACTTAGAGTGGAGAGTTTCACATAACTATATTAAAACATAATATACAAGATTCAATATCTGCATGGCAATGTATGAGCATAATTATAGCTACTATTATTGCTTGTTTAGTGCATTATGAAGTATAGCCTACCTGATTTACAAATTCTCTTCCTTGGTCAGTAATAATGTCAACAGGAGCTCCATGCCAACAATATGCTGAATAAATAGCATGAGCAATGCTACTAGCAGACTTGTCCAGAAGAGGGAAGGCTTCAACCCACTTGTTGAAGTAGCAGGTCATGGTCAATATATATTTATTTTTTCGAGGTGTCATCTTGAAAGGGCCCATGAGGTCCATACCTACAAGACTCCATACATTTGGAGAAACTGGAATTGGATGAAGTTCACTTGCTTGCGATTTCAAGACAGGTTGAATCCTTTGACAGCGATCACAAGTCTTAATCTATAAATACAGTATGAATTATATTATAGAGCTAGCTATAATGGTAATACTAACCTGTTTTGTAATATACACATATTGATTAGGCCAATAGTATCGTTTTTTAATCTTGTCCACTGTCTTTGTTCTCCCCATATGGCCACCACTTGGATCCATATGGCACTCCTATAATAATTAAGTTATGCACTATAAGACTTTGAAATGTGATCAAGTCATGCAATGAAGCTTACCTGAAATATAATACACGAAGCCAGTCCTCTCTCTTGTATAGTGCCAATCTAGGACTTCCAGACTTTTTGTAGAATAATTTTCCATCTTTTACTTCAAAATCGTTTGCTCTCTTTCTGAAATTCCTCCTCTTCTCTTTAGGTAAACTTGTTGGGTAGCTTCCACACTGCAAGTATTGCTTATAATTTAAGGCTATCTCTTCATTCCATAGCTCCGTCTCAACTTCTTCACAGGTTTCTACTTCCATATTTTCTTCAGTTGTCTCACAGTCTTCTTCAACAGTGCTCTTTAAATCCATGACAAAGTGCACAGCTGCTTGCTCATCAGCTTCATGCGCATGGCGCGTGCACCTGCACATGCTTGTGTATGTTACGGGTACTAAATCCCGGTGATATGGCACCCCCGGTATCAAAATTCCGGGGGTACTAAATCGCCGTGACACCGGTCCACTTTTTTCCCCGGTCCAAATTTTTCGTGACAGTACATTCTATGTGGTTTTTATTTGCAACAATATGATTGTGCATGCGCTTATCTTTACAACATGTACTGCTGATGAGCCTTTAAGAATGATAAGCTATTATAGAAAGACTCAAAGTAGAAGAGAAGCTCAAAACTGCCTCTGGAACTACTAAGAACCCCTCAGGAATCAAAAGGATACGGGATCAAGTGAAGTGTGCTGCTCACTGAACAAAGAAACAGCAAGGAACTATCAAAGTAGAAGAAAAACAATATCCTTCGTATGTAACCAACATGTAAACTGAAAGGCCATAGCTATGGGTGTGGTTTTTTAGAAATTATAGTCAAGAGTATTAATAAGTTGAATGTAATGTTTCATATGTTTCGTTATAAATCCATTTTCAGTGCTCATGTGACTAGGGCACTAGTGAGAGATAAAACACTGGAAGTTATATTAGCTGGGCTATGTATAACTTGTCACCTGTTACATTTCAATTGTGCAGAGTCTTCTCTATGAATCAGTTATATGGGTTGTGTTGTATACAAATTTAACCTGCTCTTTTTTCTATTTGGTAAGCAGTTGTATTCTATAGACTCCTCACTTCTTTCGCGTGAGACTATAAAAGGGGTGAGGTCTGTGTTATTTTGTGAGACGAAAAATGTATCAGGTCATGGAGAAAAGTTACCTCTCAAGTCTAAATTCTTCTCTATAAGAATTATATTGAACTTTAGTAGCTTAAAGACTTTTATGAAATGGAGGGGCATCTATGTTGTGTGACCAACCATTGGTGTATAAATCTATTTTCCTGCATACTGTACTTGAGAGTGATGTACACACTTCTTATACTTGTCACTCCCAAACCTAAAATCTTTGTATGAAATAATGAATGTGGTTCCTTCTATAGGTGGGCAAATATTACTGTACCTTCACTTCTTTTGAAGAAATTATTCCCTGGACAAGTAACCGCAATATTCACACGAAGAGATAGACTTAATCCACTGCTAAATCCTGATTCAAATCTTGTTGGACTCCGTGTACCAGACTTTCATTTCATTAGACAACTGGTAAGAAGTTGTCAATGTCCAATTGCTTTAACTAGTGCAAACAAGAGTGGACATCAAAGCACGCTGAAAATTGAAGTAAGTATATTCATTGGATCCTTGAGTTTGATGTCTGTTTATTCATTGTACCATAATAAATTTTTTTTTGTATGGGAGTATGCAAAAACTATTTGTAGTTCATTTCCCACAGATAATACTCAATAACACTGCAGGCACAAAAAGCATAGGGTCTGATGCAGGTCCTAATGATGTCAGCTATTTTGTAGCCATTCAATGTGCTATTCTGACCAGTTATTAACCCTCGGCACATGTGCAAGCAGTTGAGTGTGTGTGTGTGTGTGTTTTGCCTTGGTGCACATACACGAGTCTGTCTGTTACAACAAAATAAGCAAAGTTGTTTGTCTAGAGATCGAAACTGAAGTACCAACACGACAAAACTGTGTAACTTGGTTCATGACATATTTAGCCTGTGTAACAAGAATTAAGCAATCAAACTTAAAAGCTTACTGGTATACCTCTCCTAGCGATGGTGGGCGGAACTTACGTGTGTGCATGTGCGCACATGATGTGCACTATTAAGATAAATTTCATGTAGTTATTCTGTCCAGGTGTCCTCTATGATCCCGAACAATCGAGGCTGCTGAATCAAAATGCTGGGTTCTGCACACCAATTACTAGTCTCACCAAGCCCCGCCCTTTTAATAACAGCGCCAAGGATTCAGCACTTCAGTGCTGTCATTATTCAATATTCTTGATGCCTCCTTCAGTAGGAAGGATTTAGTTGGTGATTGAAAATCATGGTAGGCCCGAGTACAATAATTAAATTTCCAATTATGCTGCTCCTGTTCCCCAATTTTCACCTATTACAATCATGTCTCAATGTGCTCCAAAACTGTCAGCAGTTTATCAAGAGTTGTACTGTATGTTTTATGAGAGGCTGCTGAGGAAGGCTGATAATTATAGACCAATGGGGAATCTTATACTATGCATGCTTCTTCAGAAGGGAGAGAGAAAAACGCATTAATAATAAACAAAGATAAATCATAACTCAGACACTGAAAGCAGTGGTTGAGTGAGCTTGGCAAGGAAAATAGATGAGACACATAAGAAGAATTACATATACAAAATAGAAGTTGTAGAGACAATTGACGAATTCCAGGTGAGACTTTTGTGAGCTAGGAAAATAATATAGAACTAGAAGGATGAGATTTGGAAATGGATGTAGTTGGAGATTTCTTGGCGGATCTTTGGTAAAGTGGCCTAAGGAGCCAATTAGAGAGTTACATATGTAACAGATCTGCCACTTACTTCCAAGTCAGAAATCAGAGGGGTATATTTAGATTCCTTTCTCTTTTTTGGCTTCTGATATACCAGATGGGGAATTCTGGCAGATGGTTTGTTCCAAAATAGATATTTTTGTATTAGAAATTATGATGAGATCAGGTCAATCTGTTGTGGAGGAAATGTTAAGTGGGCTGCATAGAGTTGTTGATTGGATTCCAACTAGTTGGTAATTGATAGAGCAAATTGATTCTCATGTCTCCAGGTTGATCCAAGGCTGTTGGACAGCAGCTAAGGATATGGTTTTCGGTTAGGGGAGGAGCATAGTTAGAATTTAGTTTCAGTCCTGTATCGCCATCTTTTCAGGTTTAATGGGGTTGGGAAGATGTCAGCACCAGCTTGTAAAAGAAATGATAGTTGGCTGGTGAGATAATTTGATTCTAGACTTACAGTCAATATGAACTTTGACTGTACAGAGAGGGAACCCAGATAGTTATTCCCCAAGAGGTATCTAGGGCAGTGGAGCGTCATGACTTTAAACTCATGGTTAACTTGGGAGGAATCATTTTTCAGCACAAGAAGCAGTTGGGTGAATTTTATGCATCTAACAAAATAACCTGAATATAGCTAGATACTGAGTGTTTATTTGGCTACATGATGATACTGAGACTACAGAAAAAAATTTAGCATTTCATTTTGCCATATCCTCTCTGGACTTTCTCCTAGCCGCAACACTGATAAATCATAATTTGTCTCTCCAAGAGCATTAATGCAGCCAATTGTAATGCTCTCCTGAGCTATATTTTCAGACCTACCAAAATATGTACTAAGTTCCTAGTCTGGCACTTAAAAAGAACTGATCTTTCATGCAATCACAGTCCATTATACAACTTAGCATTCAACTGAATTAGCAAGTGATGCAAAATATTTAAGCCAGTTTAAATAAGGTTAACGTTAAAGGGTCAGTGCCATTGTGCACATGCTCATACCACACAAGCATAATGCGTGCAAAAGCCAGCTACCCACATGAAGAGCAGCCTACTGTACCCAACAGCCAGTTGTGCCCAGCAGCCATAGCTAGAGCAGCAAAATTGTGTTTCCCACCCATTCATACCTCCACCTCCCCCTTTTGGGGAGGTATCTCTATTATGCAGTGGAGCCACTCACCTGAATTAGCAAGTCAAGATGGAGTTTCAAAGAGAACCTGATATTAAACTTCTTCGTAAATGGGCAACCTATGTATAGTAGTGTCCACTTTATTTAATCACAAGAGTGACTATTATAACCAGGTTCCACTGTATATTGTCACACTATTCTTAAAGTCTTGCTCTATATCGTTCCTGGAACTGTTTACATGACAATAACAGTGTAAAAGCTAGTTACAAGTAAGCTGTAACAAGAAGGTTGTAACAATTATCCACTAAAAATTGTGGTACAATCATTATGCTAATAATATCACTCCACATGTTCAGACCTTCATGCATTATTATGGTGCTTGGCACTGGACTACTGAGTACATACCATTTTTATAGGAATTCCGTGAACTCTGGCCTTCCCTAGATGTCATCATAGATGGAGGTGAAATTAAAAATCAAGAGCCTCCTAGTTGCAGGAAGGGATCTACAGTAGTAGATCTCTCTAGAGAAGGTTACTTCAAAGTATTAAGACAAGGAAGGTAATTGCGTACAGTTTATATAATTATGTTGACCAATTATAGCTGATAACCTTGAATTTTTTATTATTGTAGTTCATATGAAAAAGTTGTCAAGACATTAACAAGCTACAACTTAAAAGTACAAGATTTTGATTAAGTTAGTTATACTGTGTCTTGTTTGTTAACACTTCTACATATCTTCTACACTCCATTTATATGATTCTTCTGCTATTGCTCTTTTATTTGATACTTGACCAAACCATGATTTTTCAAAACCATTGGATCTATTCACTCCATCCCAGCGATAACCAGGGCGTATTCCAAACCGGTTTGGAGCACTACTGCCTTTATATTGTGGTTTACCTACATTGAAACAAGTGAAAATGCCAAACTTGTAATCAGTACGATGATTATAGTATTGCCAAAGTACACAGATTCTGGCTAAATATACCAAGGTTCTTTGTCCATGAAAACACCATGGATCCTCATGTGTGACTAGAGCTACACTCTAAATATATTATGCACCTCAGCACTCCACAGTTTGCAATGTCCTTGCCTACAAATTCTAAAAAATGTAACTGATTCTGAATACAGCTGTGTTTTAACTAACACCATTATTGAAATATCCGTATTGACATTTAACTTGCAGAATTGCACCTTTTGTAGTCTTCACTGAGGTAGTAGGTCTTTTCTTTTTCATAAACTTCAGCATTGGATCTCCTTCCCTTATACGTTCCTTTAGCATTTTCTCCAAGTCTTCGTCATCTACATAACGGGCTAAGGGTTTCGACATCTCATATGCGTCATCTATTATTTTCTCTCCAATTGTTTTAGTCTGAGTAACTCTAGAATGAATAATAATAGCTGTTGGCAACTTTCCATACATGCAGGTAATTATAATCACTTTAATAAGCAACTCTGTACTGTTTTGAACACCTAAACGTTTCACATACATTAACTAGTCCTAGCTTGATCTACAACTGAATCTTCAGTTGTAGAATAGAAGGAGCTGCTTCTAAAAGGAGCACTTTCAGAAGGGCATTTTAATTGGAATGTAAGACTAGAACTTCAAGGTTGACACTTAAAGCCTGAAGGAAATAATGTTTGTGCCTTCTGGTAATGGAATGCTATCGGCATGGTAACATAATATCCATAGGTGTATGAATGTGTGTTGTCTAGATAACAAGCATAGCTGTATAAGAACGTTTCTGTGCGCATTTTTTGTATCGCCCTGATGAGAGGCTAGAGTATTCTGGTTGTGGTTTGTCTAATTTGAACAATTAAGGGTAAACGGTTTCAAAAAAAAGAAAAAAAAAAAGGACATTAGTCACCCAAAAATAACCAATAATTCAACTCTGGTTCTGCAATTTACACAGTATAACCGGTGCTCAAGTCTTCTTGTATTGCTTCTACACCCCCAAAACTTCTACTTCGATATGCTTTGGTGAGTAGATGATGTCTTTCCAATATTAATTTTCTGTTAACTAGCTATTATCTATTACTAACCTTTTGCTGTAAAAAGTCTGCAAAATAAAAAAGATAAAGTTTGGGGTAGAGGTTGCTATGGCCAAAGATTCCAACACGGAATGCCCGCATGCTCTTATCATTAATTTTAAGTTAAAGCTAAAAGTCACTTATTCTTTGACTTTACAAGTCATAGATGCTTTATGACTTGAAGAGGGGAGGTATCAATACTCTTCATGATCGAATAGGTTGTGTATAGTAAAGTCCCTTCATGTATTATCAGTACATCTGGCCATAGATAGTACATTTACTCATTGCTGAGAAAATCCATATATGTAGGTGCATGCTGGGTCATCAGTGCTGGTGCACTCTCTGATAATTGTATGGTAACTAAAAGTGTCTGATCAATTTTGTATGGCTCATACCCTCTTCCCCATTCCATGAACTTTTCATCATTGATACTTTCTTCTACAAGCTTTCCTTCTTTTTTATAGTCAACTTCAACCTTTTTCCCTGTCCTATCCCGATACACAGTTTTTACATGTGTGGTATCCTCATGTTCCTTGGGATCTTGATTTTGTATTTTGTTGACCACTCTGGGAGTTGGATCTTTAGGTATTTCACAAGGACGAGTTCTGTTAATCCCCCTAGGAGGATTCAACCCATCTTGTTCTCTTGGAGGACTTTGACTATTTTTGTAGTCTTTTGTCCTTATTTGGGATTTGGAATCTTTTCGTATTGTTCTAGCAGGGGTAGAACTATGACCCCGTATTCTACCATAGTTTTTTTCTTCTTCTGATTTATTGTCCTCTTTTGAAGTTTTAGAAGAGCGTATTCTGGGGGGACTTAAATCATCATGTACCCTTCTTGGAGGACTGAGATCTTCACTCTTTGTGTTCAAGTCTCTCATAAAAGCTTTTTTTTTCCTTGGAGGACTCGTATCTGGACATGGAGTCTTATCTTCAACCAAGAGTGGTTGCCACTTCAATACACTGTCATCACGAACTTCTGCAATCAAAGGGGCATCATCATCAGAGTCATCTACTTCAGATCTTATAGTATCATCTGATTTCCAGTTAATGTCATCATCGATAATGGAAATATTAGAGTTTTTTCCAGTCCTTTTCTTTTTCTTTTTCAAACCTTTTGAATACCGTTTCAAATAGTCTACTTTGGAAGTCATAATGCTGTCTACTAAAAAGAAGAAGGGGTCAGGTAATCATTCATGAAATAAAATTTAATGTTTATGCTAAGCTAGCTAGTAATTGCATATCTCATTGTTTGGTACAGTAACAGGTGTACGAAAGTATTTCAACAGACCCTGGCAATTTATTATGTACCACACTACTTTCTCCAATGTATGGAAATTCATTAGGAAGTAGAACTAGGGTATTATTTTGCTCAGCTGTATTAAAGTTACTACACTGGGTTATTGTGCCCCTAGGACATACCTTAAGAGTGCATTCAAGACACAAAGGAGAAACAGTAGCCATCATTGCAACGATATTTACTATGACCTACATATGCATGGATACTGGAAAATATCGCTCTGATTGGCTGCATTTTCGCTCATGCCTGTGGCTCTAGCATCACCTTTTGCCCAGTAATTGAACAATATGAGTATAGCAGACCCTCATTAGGTGTAATATTCCCAAAGAGGAAGTACACCAGTGATTTTAGTGTCAGGTCACAAATTATATGAATATTCATCTGACAAACTGTTATTGCCAGTTGATCTGATATTACACTAACCAGTAAGAAAAACTTAAGTCAGTGAATAACCCCCACCCCACCCCGAGATACACAATCAAATAAGACTTACTATAATTATCTGCAGACTCTGAGTTCAAAGGTCAATAGCAGTACTTGGCTGCGTTTAAAACCACGCCTAGTTTACAGCGGTTTTCCAAAACCTTACAACAGGAAAGTGGAAAGCGGAAGTGATTGGAGCCATAGATACTATAACCTCCGGACACGGGATTGGAAACGGGTGGTTCGCGCGAGATTTTAGAATACAATCCGCGTTGTTTGCTGAGTCAGCAAAGACGTTGCCAAACAGTAGTGAAGGCAAGTATTTCAGTGGCGGATCTAGAAAAATGGAACAGTCTAATCGCCAGCGTGCATCCGGTTGTATTTACGCAATACAATTTCATTTACATGCTCATCACGCAGAATATACGGACACTAGGGTACTAGGAAATTTTCATGACCTTGTATCTCTGGATTCTGTCAACATAAATCAACAAGACTTGGGCGGCAGTTTTAGGCCGGCACAGATGACCTTTAGTGTGAATTTGGTACACGTAGCTATTACCACTAGAGAGTTATCAAGCCATGTCTCAATTTCAAGTGTATTGTTGGATTTTAGAACATGGCTTGATTGATTCCTGCAATCTGATTGGTCAGTTAGAGGTAGACTAGTTCACTTATTTACTGGGAGGTGTCTACATATAGACTTACCTCCTCTCAGGGCATATAGGTAAGTCTACATATATTCACCCCGTGCCTGAGGCATAATAGCATTGCTGGGTGATAAAGATTAAAAATGTACAATAATAGCATCATCAAAAGCATATCAAGATGTTAAGAGTACGTTTGTCAGAGTTTTGTTTGTTCATGTTAGCTAATACTTGATGTGACTGCAGACCATGCCTAGTTTCTGGTTCCATAGCTTGTTCAACAGGTTCTTGGGCCTTGCAAATGCCCCACGCAGAACACCAAGGTTCTTCGAGGCAGTTTGGGTTGCTATTGTAGTCTAGCTCGTCTGTTGTCTCGGTTGTTCACGTCAAATAGTCTAAGCATGGTGAGTCGCCGAGTAGCTATTTGAAACTAGCTAACTAGCTATAGCGCTAGGTTGTCAAGGTTATTGCCATGTTCTAAATTAGTTAGATCCCTCGGTCTCGTTGTCTATTATATATAGGGCCATTTCCTGTAAACAAGTTATTTCATTTTGATACCAGGTACATTCTATAGAGGAATACTTACTGCATGTATAAATCCAACAATCATTTCTGTTCAAACATAATAACACAGTATAAATGACACCACATCTTTGCCACAAATAAATCACAATACACACTATAATGACTACAGTCTTGACAGCTTTGTTTCTTGAATTTCTACTTCAGTGCCTGCAGTGATCAATGACAAGTAAAGTACATCAGAGTAAACGTGGCCCCTGCTACATTTGTGTCATAAGGAGAGCGTGCAGTATACACATTCAGAGAATATGGAACAAATGTTAATTTGGACCCAATGTCAAGCTTGCTATAACCGAGTAGCAGGAAATATAAATTTTCACCCAGGACCGAAGGCCTAAACCAGTAACTACTGGTATATTAAACTGCAATGCAAAACAGGGTCTACAGGCATACTAACATAGCCACACCTTCTAACAGGGAAATAACTGGTGGTGTTCACTGTGAATAACATAGTAAACACACTTTCAAGGAACACTACATTCAGGTTTACAGTACCTTGCAACTTGCAAGCTCATAGGGAGTGAATGTGTATCAGATCCAACACAGAGAACAGTACTCTAAATATTGCCCATCACCCGACATATCAACCCTTATTTGAGCCAGATCAGCAATGAACAGTCTACCCTATCAAAGTAGACATGAAAATTATTTGAGACAGATGAAAAATTCTAACTTGAGAATGATTCTAACACTGCTATGATTACATTAAACATACACTTATATATACAAACATGGGCCATTTGCTGTAAAATGTAAGTATCAACCTAAAGTATGGACATACATGTTAGAATACATACTGACTATATGTTTGTAGTAAGATAACTTCTGTTCATCTCTCTGAAGGGCCCTTAAAAACCATCTAAACTTCCATGACTCTCAACCACCATGGCTATTCTATGCTAAAAAGAGTTACTGTTTACTTACATAGCGGATAGTAAGGTAGAATAAGCCTATCACCATCTGTTGAGAACAAACCTACCACCTATAAAGTATCTAGTCTGATGAAAAGCCGAGCTCAAGAGATGTACCTCAGCGGCCATTTTCTCAAAAATTATGACGTCATCATGTAATACAAAAAGTATTGTAAATGTACGCTGGCGTGTAGACTGGGAAAGGAGGGTTCCAATGAAAATTTTTTAGCTTAGCCACGCCCACTTTACGTAACCACACCCTTTTGGTTAAACTTTACCCATTATATAGGCTGTAGCCCGCTAGCTGTTGGCAGTGCTGTTGGCGCTTATAAGCAACATGTAGCAGTGGGAAATTCCTAAACAGTTCCGGAAAAGGCGGAGCCCGCGATCGATCGTAGAATCAGAGAGTGCGGTAGCACTCTCTATGTAGGGATGACTCGGACGGCCGCGCGCGCCGCCTATAGACTAATACAAAAGTGAAATTCCAGTTCCCCCACTTAGACCTAACAAAAGCTACTGTGAATGATTATCCAGCCTACTAGAGCCTACTACAATGTGCAGACCAAGTTTCAGGACCAGGGAGCTTACCGTTTCAGAAATACGGCAAGCAGGTAAATCGCTATATTCTTCTTCTTCTCTATTATTATTATTATTATTCTTCTTCTTATTATTCTTCTTAGACAACCATATCTCTCGAACCACTCAAGCTACAGCTATGATTTCTGGACAAATCCACTCCAAATTCTACGAACTACGATCTTTTCTACTCGTTGGTCCTCGAAAGAGTCGATGAAAAAGGAGACACTATGGAGCACAGCACTCGACTAATTCAATTAGGAAGCCATCTTTTCTATAATACGCATGCGCATGTATTTGAATATCCAATTATTCGAAATCATAATATTACTCAGCTGTCTCTAGCTAGCTAGCTAGCTCTAGCTGATGATAGACTACTGTATCGATTCGGGGATTTAGATTCACCACGGTAGACTCTGCTCAACAACACAACACCTTGACTCGATAAATGATTGGGCTGGTATGCTATTGGAGAACTTCTTTCATCTGTCCCTGCATACACATAGAAGAATGAACTCTAATCATAGCTAAAACCATAAAAGAGAGGAAAAAAGACCAGGAACAAGTAAGGGAAAAAGCATTTCGTGAAATGAAAAAAAGATGTAGGGATGACCACTGCTCAAAAAAGTAAGGAAACAAGAAGGATGGAAATGGGATCAATCTTTGTTCTGTATATCCAGCCAACAATCCCTACATATACGTCAGGTAACTTCAGATTATAGTGTAGTAATGTGTGTATATGTAGGGATTGTTGGCTGGATATACAGAACAAAGATTGATCCCATTTCCATCCTTCTTGTTTCCTTACTTTTTTGAGCAGTGGTCATCCCTACATCTTTTTTTCATTTCACGAAATGCTTTTTCCCTTATTATTATTATTCTTCTTCTTATTCTTCTTAGACAACCATATCTCTCGAACCACTCAAGCTACAGCTATGATTTCTGGACAAATCCACTCCAAATTCTACGAACTACGATCTTTTCTACTCGTTGATCTTCGAAAGAGTCGATGAAAAAGGAGACACTATGGAGCACAGCACTCGACTAATTCAATTAGGAAGCCATCTTTTCTATAATACGCATGCGCATGTATTTGAATATCCAATTATTCGAAATCATAATATTACTCAGCTGTCTCTAGCTAGCTAGCTATTAGCTAGCTAGCTAGCTAGCTCTAGCTGATGATAGACTACTGTATCGATTCGGGGATTTAGATTCACCACGGTAGACTCTATTTCAGCATCTTCGACCTCCAAGTATGGCTCAACAACACAACACCTTGACTCGATAAATGATTGGGCTGGTATGCTATTGGAGAACTTCTTTCATCTGTCCCTGCATACACATAGAAGAATGAACTCTAATCATAGCTAAAACCATAAAAGAGAGGAAAAAAGACCAGGAACAAGTAAGGGAAAAAGCATTTCGTGAAATGAAAAAAAGATGTAGGGATGACCACTGCTCAAAAAAGTAAGGAAACAAGAAGGATGGAAATGGGATCAATCTTTGTTCTGTATATCCAGCCAACAATCCCTACATATACGTCAGGTAACTTCAGATTATAGTGTAGTAATGTGTGTATATGTAGGAATTGTTGGCTGGATATACAGAACAAAGATTGATCCCATTTCCATCCTTCTTGTTTCCTTACTTTTTTGAGCAGTGGTCATCCCTACATCTTTTTTTCATTTCACGAAATGCTTTTTCCCTTATAAGAAGATCGGTTAGGAGACTCTTATAAGTTGCTTAGAGTCTCTGCCAAGACTCTGCCAGCCTTATTGTATGAAAGGGGGGTTCCATGGAACCCTAGGAACCACCCTAAATCCGCCACTGTTAATTTCGCAAATAATGGCTGAAGCTATAGGAGAAACGTCTTCAACTACAAGTAAGCATAGTAAATTAAAGATTGTAACCTTAAATCCAGCTATGTAATTCACTTTTTAGGCCCCTCTCAGTAAGTCTGAGATATTAATTCAGGCAGTAAAAGAAGGTAGCTAATGGGTTTAAAATTCCTTCATCAGATGCTTCTGCATCTCTGCTATGAATTAAAGCAAAACTTGAAAGCTGACATTCATTCATGCAGTCCAGGCACCATGCATATAACTCTCTTGCAGCTAGCAAACTTGAAACAGCTCTGACTATTTAAAGTCAGCTGTAAACAAAGGTTGGAGTTTATAATTATAGCATTTGTTCATCGGATGAATTCATCTTAATGTGGAAGAAAATGTGATGAATTTCCCATCTTCCAGAATATCATCTGATTTTTTTTTTAGGTGAACATATAATGGGGGATCTACTGTTACAGCAGCATGTCCTTTCTCTTATCAAGAGCCACTTTGAGGTATGCTGCTGGATACATATATAGAACTGTGAAGGACAGAGTCCATGGTATACTATTGTAGGAGCAATTAAGAAATGTCATGTAGAAAAAAGATGAAATCATGGGAGAAGTAATGAATTGGTCTATATATTAGGATGAATGTCGAAATTGGGAAGGAGTTGCTGAAAATGATCATTGAAGGGTGGATCAAGATGAGGGAGTTCTCATTTGGTGATGCGTGGTTGAAACTTTAAGCAGAAGTCCCTCCAACATTCTAAAGGTCCTCATCACCAATAAATCAAGAATTCATGCAGCATGCATATTTTTTCTGAATATAATTATTATTATAATGATTCATTCATGTTTGGAAATCATTCTCCACTTTGCATTTTCTTTTCTAAATCAGGCTTGGAACTGTGAGCCATGCAATTGCCTCTAACTGGACCTCTGCAAAATGTATTAATCACCCATAGTGCTTGAGTGTTGTTGATAAATTCCTTGACACTAGGATTATCATGAGTTCCACCTCTTTGTCGCTGGCACCCACAAAACTTTTCAGTGGATCCTGGCAAAGGTGCTCACTCAAAAAATTTTTTTTCACTCCATCAATGGAAAACAGAATATTCCATTAATGATAATAGAATATTAGCAAGCTAACAAGAAGCTCTAGCTAGCTAGCTACCTGTCATTTTCAAACCCAGCAAGGTCTCAGGGCTAAGGAGCATTTTCTTTTTCTCAACTTTGGAAAACCCTTTCATTGCTTTTATACTCCATCCAAATAGACAAGAAACTCTTCCTTTAGCCACTATATATAAAATAAAATGTAATAATAAAAATCATCACAGGTAGGAGTATAACCATGCATTTAGTTCAGAGTTGACCCAATTGGGTTTTTAAAGTTTATGGTTATAGCATATTTATGATGTGTAACTTAAGGCTTACACTAAAAGTCAACTCCTCTAACTATGCACATGCAAAACTACTTTTATTTTGCTACAACATCAACTAGTTATTTTTCATAGTAAACTTCTCCCAGACTGGTAAATTGAGCACACAATTACAAACATTAATGGCCTCCTGAACTTACAAAACCCAGATTTTTTCCCAGTAATATTCAAGTCTTAGGGGAAAAAAGCATTCTATAACAAACTTTATCTCTATGTATACCATTTGGTGGAAAATTTAATGCAAAATAGTTTAATTCAACAAAGAAAACCTTTCACACAGTTTTCTTCTCCAGGAATTGACCAACCACGGCAAAACTAGCCATATTAATGAACTAGGGTTTAAATTTTTGTTTTAAGTATCAAAATGAGTAGTATAAAGTATTAGATAAAATTAATTATTTTCTTACCGGCTCGCTCTATTCATCCGCTTCAGAGTGCTGTCTTTATTCTCCTTTTATGTGCAGTCAACAAAAATTACAACGCGGAGTGTACGCAAACAATTCAATGGTTGTCATAGGCGCACGTGAGCCCGTTTCCAATCCCGTGTCCGGAGCCGGAGGTTATAGTATCTATGTTGGAGCCAACTGGTTGGTCAGATCGCTCATATTGATCATGTGACTGGCTTTTGCAGTTGCAAGATTATGGAAAACCGCTGTACAGCGGTTTTCCAAAACCTTGCAACAGGAAAGCGGAAAGCGGAAGTGATTGGAGCGAACTGGTTGGTCAGATTGCTCATATTGATCATGTGACTCGCTTTCTGCAGTTGCAAGATTTTGGAAAACCGCTGTAGCGATATATCGTGATTGATGTCAGCCACCGAGGTCACATGGACCAATCAGATTTGCAGGCAATGATGTCAGCATGAATCTGATTGGTCCATGTGACCTTGCTGGCAGGTTACAGTCAGTGGATTGCAGGTTGCTTGACACTAGTCTAGAAACTTGTGCGCGCGCTCTTCTTAATTACCCGCGTGCTTCCCGGCGCGGCGGCATGGCTAGCTAGCTTGCAGTGTTGCCAGGTTCATGGATTTATCCACAATCTGTGGATTTTTGGATAAGAAAATTGTCTATGAATATCTATGGATGTCTATGGTATCCTTTTCTGTCTGTGAATTTTTTTAAGAGAGTAACCTGGCAACACTGAGACTGTAGTGCAGAACAGCTACCTAGTGACCACAGTTCCCCTGTGCATGATGAGCGCTTAGATCAAATCGCCTGAGAGGAATCTGCCAGGCAAGTGATGTGGATGCCCATCTATCTACTACCCAAAAGAGATTGATCTCCCTTGCTAAGGAAAAGGGGTCCTCCTCTTGGCTGACTGTCATCCCAGTCGAGGAACATGGTTTTTTCCTGAACAAAGGAGAATTCAGAGATGCATTACACCTTAGGTATGGATGGGATATTCGAAATGCTCCACAATCATGTGTATGTAATGCTTCATTTTCCATTGATCATGCCATGACCTGCAAGAGAGGTGGCTTTACAATCATGAGGCACAATGAAATCAGGGATATGACGGCCAAGCTGCTGACAGAGGTTTGTCACAATGTAGCAACTGAGCCTCCCCTGCAACCGCTAAGTGGCGAAACCATAGATATACTAGACTACGTACACAGGATTGGAAACAGGTCACGTGCGCCCATAACGACAATACTGACAATCCGTGTAGGCAGCTGTTCGTGCTAAATTGCCCCAAACAAACAGGGGAGGAGAAGTAGTGTGCCAAATTTCTGCTAAACTATAGCCAATTGGTAAGTTCAAAGAATGCAAAGAGTGGGCTAGTATAGTGCTAAACAAGCATAGTTCTTAAAAAGGCTGGTTTCTCAAGTGTTAGAGGGTATAATTGCGAGTAACAATTGTAGTTCGACTTTGTGGACCTCTGGAGCTTGGATGTTAAAAGTATAGTCTCTTTTTCCCCACTAATCTGTTAGGTAGTGATCATTTATATGTACATATGTACTTTTTAAAGGTGCCTGTAAAAAAATCATGTTGATGTTACTGTTTCTTCAGATTACCCATGGCTGGCTGTCAAGAAAAGCTATAGTAAAGAAGGATACTATAATGTAGCAACTAATACTGTCACTTTACACATATTTCCTTTCATGTTATAATTAAAAAAATGATAATAACAAGTACTGATAGTGCACTGCTGAACATCCAATTCATCGAGAGATTTGTTGTGATATACTTGTTTTGAGGGATCAAGATGAAGAGTAAAGCTGCCCCAGTGTATCCTTTCCTGCCCCTGATACAAGAAGGTATCCATCTCCTCATATAAGAACAACAACATAGTGAAATGGCTTCTTAAACCATCAATGGCAAATGGCATGCCATCTCCAGCCCTGCACAAAATTAAAACTACTTGAGTACATATGGTCAACTAGTATCTTTCATTTTATACCAAAAGTAAGGCAGCTAGACTTCTATTTTAGTAGTAGGAGTGCCACAAAACTTTTCAGTCACCTGTTTCCACGTTTTTCTTCCATAGCAACAGTAAATAGACTAAACTGACATGATAAACTACTACAGCTATAGGTCATTGAGCCTTTTCACTTATAATCATAATTATTGCTGCGCAAAATACCTTGCCTTTCACCCTCTTTCTTATTTTGTGTAAGATTTCTCTGTTCGCCAGGTACCTACACGGATGGTCTATAAATTCTACGCGCGCATGCCCTGTTTCCAATCCTGTGTACGTAGTCTAGTATATCTATGGCGAAACCTTTGTGCACAGATCTGCTAATGTTGGTACTGAAGCACGTCTAGATATCAAAGCACGTGGTTTTTGGAACTCAACTCAGGATGCCTTTTTTGATGTACGGGTTTTTCACTCTAATGCTCCAAGTTATCGTTCCAAGGACATTGGTACCCTCTACAAACAACATGAATCTGCCAAGATTAGAGAATACAATCAGAGAGTGCGTGATGTTGAACATGGTGTATTTACGCCATTGATTTTCACGACCACTGGCAGCATGGGCAGACAAAGCACCACTTTCTACAAACATTTGGCAGCCTGTTATCCCACAAACAGGGAAAACCATACTCTGTAGTGATGGGATGGCTAAGGTGTCGCTTGAGTTTCGCCATCTTACGCTCAGCTATTCTATGTTTGCGTGGTACAAGATCTTCTTTCGGGCAACCAATCAATGAAGTGAACCTGACCCTGCAACCGAAGAGGGTCAGGTCCAGCCAGAACATCCGTAGGACATTGTACTCCATTTTTTTTTTCACTCTTTATTGTTGTTGTAATTATCTTAACCTTAAATTAAAAAAATAGAAAAAAAAATTTAAACATGGATTTGATTGGTCAGATCACGTGACTTTAAATCTACAGAAAACCGTGGGTGGGGCTACATGCTATAAGCTACGGAAACTATAAGGCTACAAGATAGTCTCGCGGGCCAGACTCTTTTTCTTGGGGGCGGGGGGAAAGAAAGAGTCTGGCCAAACTGCATTGGACGTTTCGTTTGTACAGTGGATTGCAGGTTGCTTGACACTAGTACTTCAGCCAGCAAGATCACATGGACCAATCAGATTCATGCTGACATCATTACCTGCAAATCTGATTGGTCCATGTGACCTCGGTGGCTGAAGTACTAGTGTCAAGCAACCTGCAATCCACTGTACGAGGTTTACGGGATTGGAAACGGATCACGTGCTCTCGTTAGCAACTAACAACCGAGCTAGGCGCGTTGACAGCTGAATGGCATAGCACTTTTGTCAAAGTTGCTGTTCTGACAAGATCCGTGAGGTAAGACTTATGCCAATGATACTATAATACACTAGGGCATAGATTTACTGTATGAAATAAATTTCAGCTCAGATTTTCAAGTTTATTCCTACAAATACTACTGTAGTGGTTAATGGGACTGTAATCCCTCTCACGCTTGATGGAATCAATTGCTGTTGCCCATTTTCTGATCAAAAGGCATGTAAACTTTAGCTACATGGAATAGTAATGTTGGTTTTTGTATTAGCTGACATATATTGTCTCTAGCATTTGCAAGTGGTGTTAAAACTGTAATCCCTCTCCCAAGAAATAGATTAACAATATTGAAACTGTATTAGTTATTTCAGGGAAAGGATAGAACAGTAAATGGAATTGGTGCATTCGTTTTCTATACAATAGTCATCCTATGGAGATGACAAGCTTACTATATTTCCCCCCTAATATCCATAGGGTCCACAGGACAGCTGACTGAGCCGAATTCTTGAGGTGGATGGTGTCAAAACCCAACAGCCAAAAGCTGGAAGTATTGCAATAATGTTGATGAGGGAGAACTGAGCAGAAACTGGCGGATAACTTTGGGGCAAAATTATCTAGCTATAATAATAATGAATTTATGTCTAATTTTAATACCAAAAGTCATTCTGGCCTTTCTTTCAAATCAATCACATAAAATTAATGTATGATGAGCAATGATAGGTACTCATAGTTATAATTACAAGGAAAAAAGTTATGAATAATTAATAACTTCCTTCCTCAGACTCTCCAACTTCAACTCTCTGACTCTTCACTTCTTCAATACCTTCCCCTTAGCTTACTTGTACTATTCTGTGAGCTGTAGGGGCAGAATATCACTTGAAAGGAGTGAATATTGATCTCTTTTCACAACGATTAATATAATTAATGCTGCATGCGCGTGCGCATCTGTCAACGCGCCACGGTTGTGCAGTTCATTGGGCGTTTCCAATCCCGTAAAACCTCTTATATCTATGGTTTGTACACCGATTTGCAGGTCGGTTGTCACAAAAAAGGGTCGTCAAATTTCACGCATGCGTGTTCATCTCAATTCAAAACCAATAGAATTCAACACGCATGCGTGTACAGTGGATTGCAGGTTGCTTGACACTAGTACTTTAGACACCGAGGTCACATGGACAAATCAGATTTGCAGGCAATGATGTCAGCATGAATCTGATTGGTCCATGTGACCTTGCTGGCTGAAGTACGTACTAGTGTCAAGCAACCTGCAATCCACTGTAAATTGACGACCTTTTTGTGACAACCGACCTGCAAATCGGTGTACAGAGGTTTTCAGGTTGGTTGACACAAAATTTGCCAACGGTGCATAATTAAATTCGTGCTCGCTAAAATTAAGAATATTGCATTTGTATGACAGTATATCTTGCTCGCTTGAATTTATCTTGCACATGCGCAAATTCTACTGGTCAACCAACCTGAAAACCTCTGTACAGAGGTTTTAGGGAATCTTGCAAAATGCTGAGTGTGCATTCTCGCGCATGCTCAACTTTAGAGCCTCGAAAATCTCACCGGAGAAGGTGAATGATACGAATGATTCCCAGACAACCAAAGTGAGAGCGAGGGGGGACAAATATGACGGTGGACCATGTATGTATACACAGAGATGGGGGGGGGGGGGACTGAAAGCTTTAATATGGAGGAATTACCTGCATCCCCTTGGTAGTCTCTATTCAGTGGACTGGACTGGACTACTGGAATGACCCTTTCAACCTCAATTTAATCACAAAAATGGGCTATTAGTATCCATGCAAAGTACAGTGGATGAGGATACTTTAGTAACCCCAATTCATTTTCAATTCAAGTAGTTATTCCTTCATGCCATGTGCCTGTGCATTCCCTTGCCAAAAAAAAGCTCCTCAGGGATGATCAACTGGAAAAGAGGCTTAAGTTCAGGCAGAGAACAAGAAGGTGCAAGAAACTCAAGGAAATCATCAGGATCAATGGCTGCACACTTCATACCCAAATATGAGTCTTTTAATGCAGGCAAGTGGAATGATCTATGCTAGTACCAAGTGCATATTTTCAAAGGTCTGTATTTGGTTGTAATGATTGTAGCTATACATGGTATACCAGTCCTTACTGGGAATCACTCCTTGGCTTCTTGCATCCATCTCTCATCTTTCTCATCTATTTTTTTTCCTGCATATGTACCAAGATGCTGACATCCTGTAATAATATTATTGAGAGACTTTATTCACACTCCCTCACCGTTAATGCATTCAGTGCACCATAAACAATAATTATCATGATTAGAACACACAAGCTATGATTTAAATTTCTTCCTCTGTTCCTGAAAGTCTATAAGTTGTTTTAAAATAACAAAAGGTAAGTGCGAGTGCAGTATTCCATTTTCAACAATGAGCTCTGCCAGTTCTGATTGGATAATCCAGTGTGCTTGCAGAGATTTCACCTTAAAAAGTCCACAACATCTACAAATGATATAATGGATGGCATGAAGCAAGTACATCATACTGATGGAATTTTTAAAAAATTTTAGGAGCTACATCAATTCATTACACACATGCTGTACTTCTACCCACATGCACATCATACAATACATATAAGGGGAAAAAAACATTTATGTGAAACGAAAAAAAAAAAAATTTTTTTAATGTAGGGATGACCATTGCTCAATAAAGTAAGAAAACAAGGTTAGGAATGAAGGATGTAGGATGGCGCTTTGTCCTCTCTTTTATGGTTAGTCATTGAGAGTAACCCTCTGTGACGGACACACTCTTCAAACAGCAGGGCGAGGTAACGTGATTTTGAGAACCACACGACAAAATTCAAGAGTGTACCCTCCATGATGTACTATCTGTGCCTGATTTAGCATATAATTTGCTCAGCATGACCTCTGCTGCCAAGGTGACTACATTTACTGAGTCAAAGTATGAGGATGCCAAGTCAAGGCTTGTTGCTAATGGACACAGAAAAGGAAGCCTTTGACTATGATGGAGCAACGCAAAAAATCCACTCAATTCACAAGTTTGACATTTGGCATCATCGATTGTATGGAATCTGCAGTTACTGGCAAAAGAAAACATGGTGAATGGTCTAGATCTTGACTTTTGTGAATCAGACTACGATTCCAACCGAGGACGTCAAAAGTAGAGCAGCCTCAAGAGCTAATACATAGCGATGTGTGCGGAATCAAATCCCTTTGTGGTGGTGAATACTTGTTGATTATTACACTCATGTGTGGGTGTACGTATGTCTTAAAATGGATTTCAATATAATATAGTGAAGGTGTATGCACAATGTTAGCCGATTCAAAGTTGCATCATCAACAGCAGTTACCGTACAGTGGGATAATTTCGGTGGGGATAAAAATTCGGTAATTTCAGTAATCAGTCTATCAAAAAATTTTCTATTGAATTTTTTTCCAAATGAAGCCACTGTACGGCCGTTTAGACGTTTGTACATTCAACTACGCAGTGTATGGCACTATACGTAACTTACCTAACCTTCTGGTCCACTTTCGTCTTAGCTAGCTAGATTCCATCAATTAAGAAGTTGCCACGATCGCGAAGAGGGCTATACCTGAAGAAATGAAGGCCAAAAATAGCATGCAAGCCAAGTGAAAATGGAGATTCAGCAGCTGTGAAGCAAAGTCCATGGCACATGCGCTAAAATAATCATATCGTACGTACCGAATTAAAGACTACTGTAATTCTTCATCTGTATTTTCCTTTGATGATTAACAAAATATTTTATCTCCAAAAAAATCCCACTGTATGGTATCTTTGAAATAGGAGTCCAACCAAAGCTCTGGAAGGCATCACCCCCTTTGAAGCACGGCATTGTAGTAAACTAGATGTGAGTAGTCTTTGAATTTTTGGGCATATGCTCTCTATGTAAGAAATGTTGGACTTCAGTGCTAGCTTTGAGGGCAGTTACTAACACATTGTAGCACTCTGGCAGGCTGGTAAGGAGATATAATACATGGTCTTCCTCTTTAACAGGCTCATCTATCACAGAAAGTGCGTTCTTGATCTGCCATCAGTCAACCTTAGAGAGAACAGCTTCCACTTCAGCTGCTTATTTGCCCATGTATTCCTTTGAAACTGATCCACTAAGGCCTTCCAGAAACTTCATCGCTTCTCTCAAAATCAAAGCACTGGAAGCATATGAATTGGTCAACCTTTATATACTGAGAAAATGCTGCACAAGTTTGGCATGAGCGATTGAGTGAGAGTGCATGTTCACCAACACTCCTCACTCTTTGCAAGAACTTTCTACGATGCCTGCTAGTTGGCAATCACAGAATATGCAGGCCTTTGGTTAGCATATCATCTACCATAGACAGTGATGGATCCTTCCAGCTTCCACTTGGTCACAAATACTTTATCTCAATGTGCTCCATGTACTTGCTGATACTTAGCTAGACACATGGCAGATTGATTATCTTCCAAGATAATGGTTTCTTGATGTTCTTATTCACCAGATCACTGATGAGTTTTTGGAGCCAAATAGCTTCCTGGGCTGCTGCAGTCAGAGCCACATATTCTGTTTCTGCAGTGTATAGAGCAACACAGGATCATTTGCTGCTCTTCCAGCTCCAACATCCCGGAATATCCAACACAATCAGGTGAATCAACATTGTACTGTAGACCAAAATTGCTGATTCCTTTCAAGTACCTCAAGATTCTCTTAGCAAGCCAACCTATACTGTAGCTAGTGGGAGGGATCGACCAGGAGGTGTTCTAACTCTCTCAGCAAACACTTGTCAAAACACAATGCAACCACAATCATGCACCTGTAAATTCATGCACTGCTTCTAGCTAGAAGCTTCTGTAATAAAATATTATTTGTATCATCTTTTCCTTAGTTCAGTCTTGTATCATTTTTGATTATCATTCTTGAAATCTAGCTAACAGGTGAATCTGAAACAGTAAATGGATTAGTGAATCTAAAATCCCGGAGTTGATATAGTAGTCTATGATCTAACATGCACATATCTAGAGCAGCATTGTTAAGCTGAGTAATTTCAAATACATGCACATGCGTATTATCGAAGAAAAAAAATTGCTTCCAATAATTAAATTAGTTGACTGCTGTGCTCCGTAATACCTCCATTTTCTTTGGCTCTTTAGGGGATTAACAAGTAGAAAAGATCATAGCTAGTAGAATTTGGAGTGGATTTATACCTTTTTAAAGTCTAAGTGGCACTTTTGTATTTGTCTGTATGCAGAGAGCTATCACTACTTACTTTTGCTGTGTAGCTCAACATCAGCTGAAAAATTTCTTTTCCATTCATAATGAAGTAACACACGGTTATGTGAGATGTTATAGTTTAACTTAGTGCAAGTAGACAAGCTAACTGTTACACATATGAACATGCTATACCCTCCTGCACACATCCACATAGCAGAGAAGAATTGCTAGTGCTCCACATGCTATCGATAGAGTAATTATTCTTCATTGGTTAACAATACAAACATCTGTTAATTCTTCGTGTATGTAGCTATAGCGAATAGCTAACAAGTTGTTCAATTGACATTCAGTCCTAGTGCTTCTGAAATAAGTTTTAATTTGATGAAGAAAAGAAAAAGAGCGTTCTGCTGTGGCAATTATGCAATTAATAATAAGCTGAACATAAGGGGTCCCTGCCCCCTGTTTGAAAGGGGTGCCCCTGTGGCCCCCCGTTCCTCTGCCAGTGCATGGTTGAGTTTCTTCACAGTTCTAGAGTCCTCAGTCGTTAAAAAAAAAAAGGAATGCTAGTACTTTAAATTTCAGGCCTGTAGCCAGGGGTGGCTCGGGGGACTCGATCAACCCCCTTTTCAAAAAATTTTTTAAGTGCAAGTGCATGCGTGCATGTGAGTATTGTTCACTAGTACACTCAATTGATCGGAGTGAGAGAAAGAACTAGAATGAGTCAAGCAAAGCCTATTGGTATTTTTGTCCAGAACAGGTCAGTTTTAGCCTTATGCTAGCCCTACTGAGACTCTAAAGTAGTACTGTATAGCGTTTTTCAAGGTGCTTTATTTTCGAGATTTTTTCGTGGATTTTGCTCAAAAAAAAAACGAAAATTGTGTCCTTGAATAATTTTGCCTAAGTAGCCATGTGTCTATGTACACGCATGTGCAATGCGTAAACTGTAGTACAGTGCAGCTGTCATCTGTCATTATTTTAGCTCTAAAAATCCTTCAAAGCAACCTACAAATCTTCCACTATCAGATCTTTGTGGTACAATGTCACCGACAGTTTGTCCTCTTCTATTGAAGCAGCAAACTCGAAAGTCTCTACCGTTTTGAAGCAGGGATCTACCACCAGAGGGCCATACACAAAAAGGCTGAAATAGGAAGAAGAGCAGTAGAACCTCCACTATGCTGGCAAATTCTCGGAGTGAGACAGCAGGGGGAGCTACAAAGCATTCAATTCTATGTGTGCGCTATAATTATTATTTCATTTTGTAGGTGGGGTTTAAAATTTTAATGATCCTTGAAAATTATTCCGCGAAATATTTAGAAATAGCTATCCTTGAAATATTAGTGCCTCGAAAATAGAGCGCTATACGGTAGTACCTGAGTGAGATTAATTTTTAAGTTCAACTTGTAAGTCTTGGCTAGTGGATTGTGAAGTAGTCATCTACTCATAATCTTCATACTTCATAGCAACAATTGCAGCACTTAGCTAGTTAAGTATAAGTCATTATTTATAAAAATGGGTGTGGTTATGCAAAAGTGGGCATGGCCAGGCAAAAATTTTTCCATGAGCAAAAGTGCACAGATATTTTCACTGGCTATGAACTTGACGAATGTTAGAAAGTGTTATAAATATTGGACTATTGAATCAAAAAAAAAAGAAAAAAAAAAGTGAGCACAGAAAAAAAAAAAGGGTTCTGTATATATGTTCTACAGCTGCATCCCTTTATTACACTACTACACAAAATGTAGTGAGGTTTGCTTGAATAATATGCAGCAGCAGAACATACAGAGATTAGGGCATCCCTAAAATTTGCACTTGCATATAATTGTGACCAGTGATAATATTTATATCTTCCACAGAAGCTTTATTGCTAACATTGCTCTTCATATTACTTTAATATAATAGATGTACCTTGTTTCTGGTTTGGAAGATGATATATGAATAATTCTTCCAGGTATGAAGAGAGGAACTTTATCACGAGGTGGAACACGTATCTTTCCTGTGATAGTATCATTCATAAGTAGTTCCTTAGCATCAGCTACAACTTCATATATATCAGTCTGGATTTGGAGGGGAGAACATAATATATATATATATTCATTTATTCTTACAGACCACGCCCATTAGTACATTTTCCCCATAGACAAGCTATTGAATATATCCCCATATTCAAAGGTATGCACAGACTAGTTTGTCAAAGTGCATTAATTGTTTGTAGGCCTGGAAAGTTGCTAGGCTTATCTAAAGTGCTTCATGGTGACTATTACAAGTTTTGCTTCCTACAGATGTATGTTTATAATTATGATGGTTATAAACACTCATTAGATTTGTTAGTTGTGATATATATCCTGCACTGTAAGAATAAATCACTTATTACACTTGTCAGCTGTGAGATATGGTGAGATATTTCACTCGCTGCTTGTGAAATATCTCCCCATATCTCACGCTGACAAGTGTAATTAGCCTCGTCCCCAGGGCCTGGGGGGACGAGGCTATTACACCGTCCCCAGGCCCTCCTTTTTAATTATGATCGTGGAGGGCCTGGTACGCGAAAGTATCGCAAACCATAGAAACTCCATAGCGTGGGTGTGTCCAAGGAAACGCATTCCCATTGCATACGTCACCATGATGAAACGGTGCTACGACCACACACGAGCACATGGCCCAGCCAGGCCTAAGAAAGAAGAGGTGTTGAGCCATTGAGCATCAGCTGCCACTGAATTCGAGTGTTGCTACGCTTTGCTAGCCTAGCACTATATAGTATCGGAGCTGCCTATCGTCAGATAGTAAAGCTATCAAGCAGTTTAGATTTTAGGCTTAGCTGGATTATAAATAGATCGGCCTCAGAATTCTTCATGAGTTTTAGTAAGTCCTTGGTTGTATAGCCATAGCGAATTGGTCTTTTTGTTGTAGAGAAACAGCAGAAGTTCTTCTGAACACCTGGTGCCTTTAGGTCGATCCTGTAGTCGCTCCAGTCCGTAGCACAAATGCGTGGGCATGGTCATAATACTCCCGTGCACTGCCCATGCCCAATTAAGACGGTTCTACCCCAGTTCTATCCCCCCGTGACTTCACGTACCAGGCCCTCCACATTCATAACTAAAAAGAGACGAGGCTACGTATAATAAGTCTTATATATCCCACGCATGGGCGAGATCAAAGGGCCGCAGTGTAGTTTATAAGCCATAATGCTGGAAACATTTAATCTCCATTTTAAATGCTTTGTCAGCTGTTGCTCAATTCATAACTTAGTCTTCTCTGCTATAACTACTGCTTCCCTCGTTCTTTCTGTATCTAACTGAAATGCTGAATCATTTAGCATGAAATTGAAAGAAGAAACAAGGCATCCGGGCATCCTAGTATCACTAAAACGTTTTATGTCTCAAAAATTAAATGACTTACCCCCTGTTCATGTTCAGCAGAACTGCCAAGCCATAATGACTGTGATACTCATTATTGCGTGATACTACCACGAATGTTGTCCTGCCCAAATTATTATGTTCCCAATCCCCGCAAGGCTTTATACTATATCGTATGGCCAGAAATATCGGCGGAGAATTTAATTTGGTGGTTTGGCAGTTGAAGACTCAATCGCCAAAATGAATTCTGCAACAGTAAATGGAGTTTTATGGTACGTTAACGTAAGACCAAAGGGCGTGGCCAGGGCGGAGCAGGATCAGCACTAATGGATGCACGTAACAGCCTCAAGACCTCGTCACGCAACTAACTGGAGGAGACAGCAGCTAGCTAGGGAGCGAAAGTTTCCCCACCCCACACCCCTTCCAAAGAAGTGGGGGGTCAAAGTGCACACGGTGCCACCTCCAGGAGAGGGTTCACAAGTTGTGAGACTCATTGCTGTCCGGACGGGCATTCATAATAGGGATTCGTTAGGACTGGGGTAGGCTTACAGGACCTCAGTGTGACAGGAGCAGGGGCACCTGGAGGATCCACTAACAAGTGAAAATAGATAATTAGCACCCAATCATTCTCCTAGCCAGAAGGGACTGCCCCTGCCCACCCATGCTACTCTATCGCGTATTATTTACATAGGTATGGTAAAGGTTGTCAACATTACGAATCCGAAAATAAGAAGGTCGATCGCGATCTAGGAGTAGCTAGACGACACAATGAAGCAACAGCTGGATCGTCCTAGAGTCCAGATACTTTTGTAGATACGATGTCCTTTCAACAGAGAATTCAGATGGCATCGATCGATTAATTGAGAGCGCATAAGGAAGCTCGCACATATGTGCATTCCGCCAATATTAAATCAGTCAAGTTTTAATTTTTCCTGAATGAGAGCAATCCACCAAATCAAATTTCCGGCCATACGGTATATGATATCTGTGTTGAAATCCAAATTAAGACAGTAAGTACAGATATTTTGGGTCTTACAATCATCATTGAATTAGTTTGCCGTGTTCTGGGGTTCATTATGGTTTTATTTAACATGTATAGATGCCATATATGCAAGAGATTAAAGCAAGAACAAGACTTCAGTATCTCTTGTAGGCTCACTAGTGTGATGATATCCTATCTCTACAGTACTACATACTTTGACAAATTGTCAAACTAATAGAGTCTTAAATGGTGGCAGAAATGCACACTAGTGATTAAGCCAACATGTAATATTTTATATTAAAAAGGAAAGTAGGGATGGCTGTGTGCGGTTCAAAAAAGTTCAGCGACAAGAGAGTAAACTTCAGTGAAGTACAGTCGAACCGCACGCGTGCGCGAAACCTGTTTATTTCCGAGATATATTTGCTAGCAACCCGGGGCGGTGCACTGATGGCGTCCTAACAGGATTTCCTTGTACTGGCATAACACCGGAAGCAGAGACTCTTGGATATTGAAAACACGTTTGTAGTAACAGGTATCCAGGGGCTTCACAATAGTGATATTAGGAGAACATCATTTTGGCTTGAACATAGTTTTGACTAGCCTCATAGTTTCGCCGGACATATCCTTAACGCAAACCTGTTCCATTCATAAGTAATCTAGTTTAGTTCTAATGTGTTTGATCTTTCATTTTATCCATTGATCATTATTGTCCCATGTCTGTGCTTGTACGTATGAGCTGTTGAATAAATGTGTGTTTTTCATGCCAGTAATAGGCTTTCATGGCACTAGTAGTGCCTGAATTCTTCTTCAACAAAACAGTTGTCTTTATTTGCCCATGATCATTTTATTTCCATGACATATACATCATGTAATTAGTGCCGAATGCACCCTGGGAGGCGTGTGCATGTCAGGTGCTACATTGGCTGATGTGACCCATTATATATTATAGAGGAGAGAGATTACAGCTATAGCTAGCTGTACCATACAATGCACAATGAAAATAAAGTTTATAGCTACTTATTCCATTATGATACCTATTACGTTTCTATTTTGGACATTAATGCATGACCAGCTGTCAAGACTATAGAACTTTGTTTAATCTAGACTCCAACATGGTAAGATTTGACCGAAATTGTGTTCCTGCAAGTTAAAGGAAGAAATAATCATACAGGTGCTTTGAAGATGGTAAATTATTAGTATAGTATCATCCTTGGAGGCCATGTTGAGCTTGCATACTTACTTTTCACCATATACATAATTAACAAGGAGAGAGGGTGCATGTCACCTTAAAGTACATAAATATGGCCATTAAAGGGCATGAGGCCAAGTGGTGCTTCAATCTCTTGCAAATATGGCATCCACGACATGAAGTGTAGCTATACTTTCGCCGGACATAACCATAACGCAAAGGCTACAACCCCAGAACTCAGCAAACTAGTTCAGTGATGATTGTAGCAAAAAATGACCCACAGATCCTGATTGTCCTGCACTTACTGTCTTAGATTGGGTCCAAATTGTAGCACGAGGAGTAGGAACAAGACCAAGATTTGCTCACTTTTCTTCACTGTCACAGCACTCCTTTTACCAGTTCCTCAAAGCAGTAGCCATAAATATACTGAATACCCTCCTTAGAAACAGTATTAGCTGTTAAAGGGAAACGAAATGTCTTGAGACTGCTGAAAGAATGCTTTTCCAGCTGGTACCTAGTCGAGCCATTTTTCGTAACCACGCCCACTTTAATCTACTTCCGGTTGCAAATAAAATTGCCTCAAAACGTACACATGCGGTTTGACTGAGTAACCCTTACCTATCACCAAATTATTCATGCTTCGCTCCCATGATAGCCCAAGATGAGATATAATGTAGGAACTTGGATAGCAGAATCACAGCATCCATCAAAAAAAGTGATGAACAAGTAAAGGAAAAAATATTTATTCTAAATTAAAAAGGAATAGCTGTGTGCGAGTTCGAGTTCAGCAAAAAGCTTAGTCAAGTAACCCCTTACCAATCGTCAATCTTACCAAACTATGAGCTAACTATTAGAGTATTGTAGCCATTGGAGGTTTCATCATAATTATTATGAGCCGAAATGAATCTGATCTGGAAGGACTAATGCTAATGGAGCTTGTATCTATACATAAGATTGCCATTGACATATTTTGTATTTTTTAAGGCCTTTATTGCTGTTATCCATGTACCTGATATACTTGCATCAAGGCTTGATTCAAAACCAGACTAGGGTTTTCAAGAGAGAAAGATTCGCTAGTTAGTTGTGAGGTCAAGGTCAAGGTACAAGAATCATGTATATGGGGCTGGGCATAAAAATCTCTGCCACGTTGTAGGTTGAAAGCTAGCAAGTTGGAAAATGACAAGTGACTTAAACAGCACCGACGTTTGACCTCTTGGTTGCCTTAGGGGCCTTTTGGGCCTGCATTGCAAGCTGGACGAGTGTTGCTTATCCTTGGAGTCACAACAGTGCGTGAATAGTACGTCCTATACACCTAACCCTCGCTCCCTTGCACGAGCCCTGCCATAGCACTTGAATGAACCATTTCTATGAATGACCAGATGAAAATGGTGATTTTAGAAGTCACTGTAAAAATTAATGATACTGCTTTGTCTTCTGCTATTCATACTTGAGTCGAAAGCATACTGGTGTAGGAGGGAAGTATTCTGGAGTTATGAAAGAAAATATTAAGTATTAGTCCAATGGGCAATCTGTGCCATCCCTACTACTGTACTCTCTGATACAATAGCTAGTGCATCAAGGTGTACTGCAAGCAACAGATACTAATTTTTGTTGCGATAACTTGTATAAAGTTTATATTATTATTGTAGCTATGAAGTATTTGGAGATTTCATTGGTGATTCATATTGTACAAGCCAAAAATGTATCAGATCCTTGCTGTATAGTAACAAAAGGATGAATGCTGATGGATCTCACTATCTAAAAAGAGTAATACATTGAGCATCAAGTAACCCCAAGTACATAGGGTTTAGCAAAATCACTCACAATGCTCTGAACATCGAGAGACAGAGACCAGCCTCGGAAGTTCACCTCCTCTGTGACCAGTCAATCAATACAACACACAGCCTGGGTGACAGTAAATGATGCAAATCATTTGTTAGACAGACAGAAGTCAAGGTCCAAGAATCAAAGGAGGCGGGCATGATTGTAGTTTGCAAGATAGATTTTATAGATCATTAAAGCAGGTGTCCAAAAAAACACACCAATAATCAGATAAAACTATCATGTTTCAGACAGCTACCAGTTTATGGCGGAGTTTTCAGGTATGGTTATCAAAGTTGGAAGATAGAAAGTTCTATCCTTCCACCTATCTGTGTCTCCATTTCTAGAAGTCAATCCACTGCATTACTTAAGGCACCTTTTAGGTAACCAATATTCAGACAACAAAAAATGGGTTGATTAATTATTTGACCCACTTAGCCACAATATTCAACACTACGAGTGGATCAGCATCCCCTTTTTGCCTATTATAACAACTTTCATGGCTATTGAGAGAGATCAGCAATAATGACAATAACATTTATTTTCAGGACGTGAAACTTTGGGTATTACATTCACCAGGTGCGGTGGAGTTATATTCAGCATGAAGGGTCAAATTAACAAATTTTGTTCTGAATCAGTTTTTAATGGGCTATCTTTTGAATAAATTATGATGCCAGAAAAAGTGTCCGATAATTGATCATCTACTCTACCATAATCATTTTTGAGCATAGCATTTGAATGACTGTGTTAGACGATGATGATGATGAAGGACCAGATAAAAATGAAAATTTTAGAAGTTGCTGTAAAATGATATTGCTTTGTCTTCTGCTCTTTAGTATTGAGTTCTTAGTATACTGAAGGTGCTCTGTCTTCAAGTCAGGAGTCACAGATAGTAGAAGAGAAAAATGTTTTGTACTACCTTAAGGTGGGTATTATTGGCGGCTACTAATTTTAGCGTTTTAAGGGATACTGTATTTGGCGGGTATAAATTTTAGCTATTTTGAGCTTTGTGTATTCTATTTTTAAATATAGTTTCGTATGAAGTTGCTTCAAGAATGTCAGGCCAATGCATTATTGTGTCAGTAACTCATTGGAAAGTTAATAGTTTTTGTTGATTGAACAAAAAGGATCTTCACTGGGAATAGTGATACTTCAATCTATCACACCTGTCACGCCTGCCTTTTCCATCCTGCTGCTGCCATTCTTGAGTCCATGAAATCAGAAGTAGACTCTGATAAAGACAACAGCGATCTAGCTAGCTAGCTAACTCCTAGCACTGTTTTGTTCAATATTACTTCGAAATTTTATTATTAGCACGTGTTTATATTCGCTAAATTAACAAGTAACCAATAATACCCACCTTAAGGTACTCCAAGGGGCATCATTGCTATCCCTACTTAGAACAAGTGAAAGGAAAAAAATTTATGCTAAATAAAAAGGCCATTTAGGGTTAGTCTGTATAGAAGTTTCTGTGAACAAATATCAAAATTATGCTGCCTTCAATAATAATCCCTACATAACTGCCTCCCACCAAGCTGCTCGTGTCAGTGTAAAAGTTCTGCTTGGTTTAGGCAGTGATTATTATCAAAGGCAGCATAATTTTGATGTTTGTTCACAGAAACTGCTATAGATAAAAGTACAGACTAACCCTACATGGTTTTTTTATTTAGCATATCCTTTTTATATGACCTCATTAGAGAGGCTAGCTAACTAGGTACTGGTTGGCACGCAAGTACATGCATGTGATCGTGATAGACGCTCATGCGTGACAAATGATGTCATTAAATTTAAAATGGCTGACAGTATCGTTTGTAATGAAAAGTCGTTCGATAAGACTGATTATTTAGGAGGAAAACTGTGTGAATAACGATAGTAAAAGCATACTGTGTGATTATAACTGCACAAGTTGATATGAATTTGATTGTCATATGTGAAAGAATCATGAAGTTACAGCCGTCAAAGAAGAAGAAGATGATGATGATGATGAACAAATCGTAAAGATATAAAATTTAGACGGCAGCTAGTATCGATCGTTGACTCTGTTCTGGAGGAGTTTGAGCAGACATATCATCTTCTGCATTGTTTTCCAGATGTAAGAAGTTTAGTTGAGCCCGTAGCAAGAATAGAAGAGATACAGAGAGTCCAGTTTGTATTGTTCTAATGAGAGAAGCCACGCCCATTCCATAGTACTCTCTGCATACACAAGAGTCATGAGTCCACTCATTTGGACTTGTAGTCTATTAGTGATTTCATTAGATAGAATTGAGCATAACCTGCTAATAAATTGTGGCAAATGTGGTTAGCTATTCTTATTAGTAATATAAGGAGCTGCCTCCTATTATAGAGTGCCCATATGATATTATGGCACAAATGATCTACCATGTATTACTTACCTCATCATAATCAGCATTAACAAACGTGGGATCATGGTCAAGTGCCAAATCAGTAATTGATTTCATTCTATTTATGCGTGAAAGACATGGTCTGCAACATCCAATCCAGTATAGAAAACTATCCAACATAATTCGATACTACATGAAAAGAATACATTTAATTACTTCTCCTAAGCTCCAAGAGAGAGTGCTTGCTATCTCTATGTATGGATGACAATTGAGCCATAGAATTCCCAATCTATCTAACTTACGTAGGTATGTACAACTGCTGGATATCTAAAGTATACCTTACATCGTATGCACAACTGCTGGATATCTAAAGTATACCTTACATCCATCCAGAATTTATCCTGCAAGCTTTGCTGCAGATCTTGTACAATACCATGTACTATTTTAGTACTATAATTATAGTATATTGTTGTTCCTATGGGTACATGTACTAACTACACGACTGTAGTCTTGTAAATCTAGTATATCATCTTTTTCAATACACATGATACTATCATGGAGGTTTTCATCTTTATTTTGATTTGTTCCTAATGGCTGAAGGAACATTTGGAGTGCTCATCTTTTATGAAAAGCCTTGAAAGATATACGTAGGTTATCACAATTAATTTTAGTTATTTGATGTATGCCCATTTATATACATTTCAAATCAACGAAAGATAAAATGTGACCCCTCCAGATTTTTGTCAAATTCGGTGAGGTCAGAGTACTTAAAGAGTATTGCAGCCACACCAAATTTCAACTCCATCCATCGAGTATTCTTGGACTTGTGATAATCATTTTGACAACAATTTTGATAAATTAGGTTCCTGCAAATTCAGTAATATTTATCATGGAAATTTGAGTCTAGTACCATCTTGAAGCTCCTTTCTGATGATGACTATAAGAATAATTGTGAAACTGAAAGAAAATTATGGCGGATTGTATATCAAAAAACGCTGCTGATATCAGTTTAAAATGGTGTCGTTTAAAGACACCTAACTTTGTTGGTAGTCATACTATAGATGCGATTTTTGTGTCATTTTGAAGCTCTTCGAATGCCTTTTAGGTGGGGTACCATACACAAGAATTTCTAAACTGAAAGGTTAAAGTACAATATGTGACCTTTAACAGCATTACAAAAATTTTTTTGCCTCTGTTGCCTCTATGCCTCAGATATCTAATTTCTAATTGCTAGAGCTTACGGCAAATCACCAAGTACTTTCTTGTTATGTAATTAGCTACATGCAGTTCTTCAAACTTACAATAAATTATTGTGGCTGTTGAGTTAAGTGATTGAATTGCTTATTGAAGGACTGAAGAGCAACTAACAAGTGTGAGAAAGTAGGTAATAGGTTCCTATGCTTCTATACAGCAAAGGTTAAAGGTCAAATGATGTACACTGACCCTTTATCTCCAAAATTACACTACATGATATTCCCTGAAAGAGCATTCAAAGAGCTTCAAAACATGAGGTCAGATATTATACACCATTTTGAGGACTTTTTTTTGCAGATATCTCAAAGTATCCTTTAACTGAAGAGAGAGGGAACTGGAGGAGGATGAATTCAGACTAACTGGCAAGGTACATGTATTTTCTGTAGGTTCACATGATCCCAAAGTAATCCCAAATTGAAACTTAGGAAAGTTAAACAAGTCAGTTACAGTTGAAAAAAATTTCAGAATTGAAGCAGTGTTGTCCACCATTTTTCACTTTCAGTTTCATAATTGCTCTTTTTTATTCATCATCTGAAAGGGCATCTCAAAAGATCAAGCTTCAAAATGGTACTAGCTATATACCCAAATCTCCATTACTGAAGTTGCAGGAATTAAAGTAAACCTAATTTACTGAAAATGTTGTCAAAATGGTGATTCACCACAAGTCCAAAAATACTCAATGGATGGAGCTGAAATTTGGTGTGGCTACAAAACTCTATAAGTACTCTGACCTCATTGAATTAGACAAAAATCACGTTTTATCTTTTGTTGATTTGAAATAGAATGACCCATACCTTTTAAAGGCCATAGAAAACTGACTAGATCACCTGAACATGGAAGCCTACATTTTAAACAACACTGATACTAACATTCATGCAAAGTTTCACATACTTGGAATGCTGGAAACAATTTTGGATTTTTACTTTTATAATCATAATATTTCACCTTACTAGACGTGGTTGAATATTAGTTATACACCTCTCCTTTCATTGCTTGGCTTACAGAAACATATCATGTATTTTTGTTATTAAGTGGTTAGACCCATGCCTTAATTACCATCATACCTCCCTAATTGTCACCAACCTTTGGTAAATGTGTAGTTTGAATACAGTGCAAAATCTTTAAGCTATAATGTTCAAAACTTTCTGCAGACAGTCTAGGAGTAAAAGCAAACAAACAAATAAACAACAACAACAACAACAACAAAACTAAGATGGCAGCAAAACTGGAGATGTGTAACTTTCCTCAGGGCAATATTATGTGTGGTCTCTTTAGCTATATACACAGCCCAATCTTTATTACTAGAGCAATGTGCACAAGCAAGTATTCCTATGGCATTTAAAATTGATTGGCTAATTCATTTGTGCTTCAAATTTTATATTATATTACCTAGGTATAATATATACACTCCAAAATGCCCACTCTAATTGTATGCTTGATACATCTCATGGTGGATAGTAGGGGTAGGCTTATTTAAGTGGCATTAGACATATCTAAGTGGTTTGTGGTAAGTACTAAGCTCAGCTGCCTGCCACTTACATAACTCAACAGCAAAGCACAAATGAACTATCAGCTCAACATTTCTACAGCCAGCAGGCACAAGGCTTATCTAAGCAGCTTGTAGGCACTAGGCTTATCTAAGTGTTTTGAGGTAAGCATTACAGTTTTCTATGTATATAAACTTACATCAAAATCTTCTAAGGAGTTGAAAGCACAAATGAATAGCTATCATAAAAGCCTATATGAATACTTGCTCGTGACTCAAATGTTGTACATTGCCCTAGTCCTAGTGCCTACTACCCACAAAGCTATAACAGAATGATGCAGAAATCATTCAAGCAATACAATTGGAGCATACACATTATGCAGGGTGCTACTACATAATGAAAGGAAAAAAATTTATGCTAAATGAAAAGGCCATGTAGGGTTACTCTGTACTTTTACGTATAGCAGTTTCTGTGAACAAACATCAAAATTATGCTGCCTTCAATAATAATCCCTATATCACTGGCTCACATTTAATAGTTCGTGTCAGTGTAAAAGTTCTGCTTGGTAGGCATTGATGTAGGGATTATTATTGAAGGCAGCATAATTTTGATGTTTGTTCACAGAAACTGCTATAGGTAAAAGTACAGACTAACCTATTTACATAAATCACTTATTTATTTACTTTTTATATGACCTTTACATACTTCGAATATATCTCTGGCTGGCATTCCACGTGCATGTGATCGTGACAGACACGTGTGGAATAAAAATTGTTGACATAGTATTGAAAAATCATTCAATGAGTGATTATTTTGGAGGAAAACTAACGATGGTAAAAGCACAATATGTAGTTATAACTGTACAAGTTAACATTCTCTATGTGTTAGTCCGGAATGGGAGTGGCTTCTCTCATTAGAACAATACAATACATACAAAACTCTCTGCATCTCTTCTATTCTTGCTACAGGCTCAACTGCTTACATCTGGAAAACAATGCAGATATGTCTGCTCAAACTCCTCCAGAACAATATTAACAATCTGTACCAGCCACTGTCTAAATCTGAATTTTTATGATTCATTAACAGTTATCAATGTGCATGCACAAGAAGTTGTTATGTTCACGCATCTAAATGACAGTGTCAATGATTGGGTACTTGAAGAAATGCTAGTATTATCTTACTTTCAATATTGGTGAGTACAAAATATTTCCTTTTATGCAAGCAGAGAAAGTATGAAACACAGGATTAGAAGTCTCCCAGTTGTTCATTAGAACAGCCAGGAAGCAAAAAAATCCAACTGACACCCCAGGCTAAACATTGATTTTTTTTTTGATTTTGAAATTGATTTATGTAAACCCTGAGGCATTTCAGCCAAAACATGTAGGCATTATGATTATTTGTGATTGAAATAAAGAGAACAGATGATAATAATGAACAACCAATCAAGTGAAACTTTGAAGAAGTAATCATAATGGTTTTACAATACCTTGAAATAATGTCATTTTCAAATACAATACTAGTAACGAAAGTTCTTGTATATGAAACAGCACCCATACTGTAATTGGGGAAAAAGAATTACATACAGGTAAAAAAATTTAAAATGTGTAATATAAACAGGTGCTATAGATTCCATCTCAACTTATTACATACCATCTTTTAGGTTTCAGCCATTGCTCAGAAAACACAGAGGCTAGGGATGCCATTATTCTAGTGTAGGTAGTGCTATAGCTGACATTGTGCAATTTGAACCCATGATCCTAAAACTTAGTTTTAGAGCTTAGACTGCTTCATAGTGCTAAAACTAGCTAAAAGTTTTGTGCATGGAGAAACCACAGCAGAGAGTAATGACCAGCCTTTCCAGCTTATTAGCTTTATGCTACCTTCAGTATCATCTGGGCTCAAGTTGGAACTTTGTAGTGCCAGGAAGCAAGAAATTTAATTAGCTTCTGACTCTAGTTTGAAGCTAATTTTTAGTTGTGCATCTAATGTTCATGCATACTCTATTTTCATCAACACATTGATTCTGTTAATGAATACTGCCAACTATCTGTTTTCTATGCAATGGCTATAATGGTAGTAAAAATGAAGTCTGATGTGCCTAAACATTTGAAATAGAATTATTGTATGTAATTTAAGGGAGGATTATGCCATAAAAAAATGAAAATTTTAAAACGTCCATATCTTCATTATGCTACCCCCTATAAGGTTTCAAAAGAGAGCTCTCTTTGAGAGCTTTCCAATAGTGTACTTAGTTACAACTTTACACCTCCCCATACATTGGAAGACCTGACATGATCTCAGCGGTTAAATTTTTAAAATTTTAATTACCATATACTTAGGAGGCCTTTGATACTCCTATCATAGCTTCTATGGGCCTAGCTGCTTTGAATGAATGAAGGGATTTCAAGGAGGGGGGGTATGGTTTCAAAAATATGAAGGTAGATGTAAAAAAAATGACACTTTTTAACATTTACCTTCATATTTTTGAAACCCCCCTTGAAATCCCTTCATTCATTCAAAGCAGCTAGGCCCATAGAAGCTATGATAGGAGTATCAAAGACCTCCTAAGTAGTGGTAATTTTTTAAAAAAATTTTAATTACTGAGATCATGTCAGGTCTTCCATATATGGGGGGCATAAAGTTGTAACTAGGTACACTATTGGAAAGCTCCTCTCTTTTGAGACCTAAATCAAGCTTATAGGGGGTAGCATAATGAAGATATGGACGTTTAAAATTTTTTATGGTATAATCCTCCCTTGTTGTTCCATAACTGCATGCTATTTTTATGTCTGCTGAACATTGTTCTTGAAATCCTTTCTCTTCTGCTTGCAATATAGCCTACCAGTTGTGCAGCACAATTTTATTTATGACTGGTTAACTGGAACAAGTGCTTAATGGATGAGATGAAGTTGCATCCTCTGCACAATTTCAGATAGATTCTTTGTCATGACAGGCTTCATAAGTTACTAGCACCTTCAGAGTCATGGCTAATGGAAAAGCAGCAAGATCAGATGGCAGGAAGGCCAAGACTACTACAGGCCAGTTGAGAGGTAAGACAGCAGGAACCAAAGAAAGGCAGTGAGTCAACAGGAAGCCAAGACTAGTAACAGCACAGACTTCAAGTATTGCGAGAGAGCGAGCATTCAAAATGATGATCAGAAAGGAGTGTATACACTGTCTAGAAGCACAGCACAAAGATATGTACCACCATAATTCCATCAAAAGCACAGTCTCCTTGTCTTTACAGATATAGTGCATTATGTTGTTGGCTGGATATACAGGACAAAGATTGACACAATTTCTTTTCTACTTGTTTGCTTACTTTTTTGACAATGGTCATCCCTACACTTTTTTTTTATTTCATAGAAATGTTTTTCCCTCATACATAAGGCAACAGTCTATAGGCTATATATACGTATTTATATTACCATATATACATGATCAGACACCATCACATTTAGTAGCCTTTCTTGAATAGTAGCTTCCCACTATTTTCCGCTGAATGGACAGCTGAATGTGTCAACACACATGGCTGTACGTATGTATAGTTTGAACAGCTGGCTATAATTTATGCTAAAGCTGCTGCAGAAGCTTATTCTACCATAAATAGTGTGAGAACACAAATAGGTACGACACTAGGCAATATGGCATAAAGAAAAAGGAGGGAATGGAGAGACTCTTAAGAAAAGAAGTGAAGGTAGCAACTAACTAGCAGTAGCTATCAGACTAACAAATCCTTTTTAGTACTATCAGATTAAAGCTGCCCTCATATATTAGTGTCTCTCAAATTGTAGTAGCTTCCCTTTCCTGCACAATGAAAAAATTAGCTGGTGTGGTGTAAGATCACGGAGATACGGTAGAACCATAGATATTAGACACGTAACAGGATTGGAAACTTAATACTACCATGCACATGTTATCCGTGTTTGCTGGGAAATTTTGGTGCAAGATATGAATGCATAGTTACCACATAGTTAAGAATGGCTTCCTCGAGTTCAAATGTTATTAGAGCGGATATTAGTAGCTTAATATTAGCTAGTGTTTCCATGTTATGCTTTTATTAATGTATACTGTATAGACTAGATACTTCTATATCTCAAGTTTGAGAGATGAAGAGTTTAGAGCTTTATGGACAAAAACATCATTAGCAAATAAATAATAATATTAATGTAATAATAATTATTTTAACCCATAGTTTAACACTGTATTAAAAGAAAACTAACAACTATGATCAATATAGCATATATATTCTGATAAACAAACTATTATACTACTAAAAGATACACTTCTGAGTCCTGTTCTAATCCCACAGCCTATAAAATCTTTAGCAACACAAAGTCTGTACCTCTCTTCCTCAGAAAATGTATTGCGACAATAGGGCTAAATTTTCTATGGTTAGCATGCACAAAATCTATTTGCTTAATGGCCGTGACGTTACACATCAGTTTCCAAACCAGTTCTGTGTTTAATATCTATGGTATAACTAACGTGTAACTGCTGTTAAGCTCACTTGATAACACATCCTGGGGGAGCATACGCAAAACAGTGGAGGTTTGGATAATCAGGTTTGAGAATAATAGCTAATAAACTAGCCACGCCTGCTCCCAATGAATGGCCAGTAATCACTAAACGGTAGGACTGAAATAACAAATTTGTTATGACTATTGTATTGAATAACAGAGTACCATACACAATTGAAACCTTTGTTACTTTTAGATTAACAAAGGATACTGCTTAAATAACTTGCTAGCCAAATATCACGAAAATGAGTAACATGTTGAATAGCTACATTGATTACTAGGGTATGCTCATTTAACTGTACTATTATGAATTCTCCATTATTCCTGGTAACTTTCAACTAGTTATCCGATGTTGCATCCATGCAATAATTACTCCATCGTTAACAGCCATAACTCACAGGATAACATTCAAAAGCCTTTTGAAGTAATTTTCCTCCTTGAAGCTTCAGCAGTAATGCATTTGCCGCACTTAACATACCCTATTAAAATATTCATGAGTCACGCACATTGTATGTGTATCTCATATATCAGAGAGTGCATTAGAACTCTCTATGTAGGGATGGCAGGTCAAATTCATAAAACTAAACATCTACACAGAAGATGAAAGAATATTTAAAAATTTCGATAACATAGCTAAGTAAAGAAAGATTTCTAAAATTAGACTTTTGTTCTATTTCTTAATACAATTAATAAATATAAGATCGATATACTGACTCACTTGCTATAGTCGTCACAATTCTGTTATGGCCATCTGTTATCCAAAGAGAGATCTTTTGCTTAGAACTATACTAGAACTGTCACTAGTTAGCTCTTCAAAGCTTACTTCTCTAAAGTCCTTTCCAAATTGAGCGCAATTTCAAAAATTCAAACAGTGTGCATGCATAGTAGTTGGATGCCTGATCTGACAACCGATTTTTGCAAGATTCCCTAAAACCTTTGTATGTCAAGCCCTGGGGGTGAAATACTGAGACCGAAGGAATGCAAAGGATAGAGCCAGAAGAAGCTCTGAATCAGTGTCAAGGCTTGATAAAAGAAATGAAAGAGATAGAGAAAGAAGAAAATGACAAGCAGAGTCTGAGGATGCCAAGTCCAGAAGAAATGAAAGAGAGAGAAAAAGGAAGAGCAGAGTCTGAACGTGACAGGGAAATAAGGCTGGACAAAAAAAGGTAAAGATTAGATTCAGAGTCTGCTGAACAAAAAAAGTTAGGTTTGTAGTATCAAGGGCTTATAGAATCTACGAGAAGAGGGCATGCAACTCCAAAGTATCATAATGCAACATTTAAAGTTTATGCAAAACCAAGCTACTTTGCTCGCCCTTCTGTGCTATGAGCACATAACTAGTTATTTGCTACAAATACTCACTAGCATTGATATATGAAGACGACCCAATTGCTTGCTAGGTCAAAGAAATGGATTGGGTCCTTACGTCAGATTAAAAGGAGTGGCAGTGAGACTTTGCAGTTACACCAGATATTGGTGGTAGTGATGGTGGTATTGGAAAATTATGTAGGAAAATCTAGCTGGGCTCTATAGTGTACTGCAGCCTCATATGTACATCCACTGCCTAAAGCCAGTTGTAAATGTACAGATTATTTTCATATGAGGCTGCAGTATATTACAGAGGATAGGATAGCAGTGGCCACCATGACAGGTCATGCATGCATTCACTAACTAATTAACACACGTGTACAGTTAGTCAATAATTCTGCCAGCCTAGATGCGCCACATCAATGATCATATGACACTCTCTTTGCTACATCCACGAAAAGCATTGAAGTGCTAACCCTCAGTGCACACTGAAAATGCTAAGTTATAGCAAGTATCGACAGATATTGAGCAGATAACTGATGAGCAGGAGGTATTTAAAAGTATTTCCCATAAAGCAGTTTAGCTAGCTGATCAGCTCACCTTGTAGTCTCACACAGCCTAAAACATTTCAGATAGAGTAGGTAATGGTCGGCAGTCTGGAGTGTGCATTATATGGAGTATAGGCTATATACGTACAGTAGTATTATAGCTGGAATGCTTGCCCTTCTTTCGAATAAAGCCTTTATCCAAAAATCGGCTCAATTTAAACACTGTCTAGACATTGTTAAGGCTGAAATTAAAGCGTTCTAATCGTTACTGGCAGCGTGATGGATGTAACAGATACACACACACACACACACACACACACACACACACACACACACAACTGACTACTGTAACCCTCTAGCGCATGCACGCTGAGGGTTAATAAAAATCAAAATATTTCATCTGAAAACTCATATTTGATACTGGTGGGGTAAATGTAGTCTCGCGTAGCCAGACACTTTTTCGGTTTTTGGCGCGAGGCGGGAAAGGGTCTGGCCCACTGACGTTAAGCGTTTCGCTCTGAGCTCCACCGGATGCAGGGTGAGCGATAATTGCTTTGTGGTCGATGAATCTCATTAAATGCACGTGATGTGATTGCGCGCGAAAAAATAACAAGCACTTACTGTAGCTGGTAGAACTCGCGCGCACACAAAAAATGTGCTGACTAATGGACATGTGGTTTTTTTAATGAGATTCATCGACCCCACCCTACATCCTGCCAGAACGAAACGCTTAACATCAGTGGGCCAGACCCTTTCCCGCCTCGCGCCAAAAACCGGGAAAGTGTCTGGCTACGCGAGACTAGGGTAAATGGGAGTGTGACAGGTCAAATGAAATTTGGTCTGACAAATTGGTTGGGCAACAGAAAATCCTTATCTTATCCTCTGCACTATACAGCCAAGTTAGATTTTAGGGCCATACATACATAACCTAGAAGAAATTTTTTGTGCCTTCTTCCTTGCAAGATATGCTCTATTCTTTTTTTTTCCTTCTTTTTTTTCAAGACTCGACCGCATACTAAGTAGAAAAAACATAAGTCTTATTCATATTTACAATGTATGATTTTTTTACATTACAGATATGTCACTGAGAGAAGCTGTCAAGGCAATAATTATTTTGATGATTAAAAATATTTTGTAGCAACAGGTGAAAGGCCAGGAAGCACAACTCTACTCTCTCACTACTGTCCCAAGTCACAGATTATTGAAGCTGGAAGGTCATAACCTGGGAAACATTTCCATAATACAAGCAGTTGATTGTGACCTAACTGCTTTTTGTCAGCTATTAATACAGATGATAGTTAAAGCTGACTAGATACTCACCTGAACCACATAATGCCTGTACACGAGTCTCATCTCTGTCTGCAATCAAGGCTTGCCGCTACAGGAGAAAGCTGCTTGCATCTGTTCTTAGATTACAATTACCGATGATAGTAAAGCTGACTAGATACTCACCTGAACCACATAATGCCTGTACATGCTGCTGCTTAGCAGAGTCTCATCTCTGTCTGCAATCAAGGCTTGCCGCTACTAGTCTACAGGAGAAAGCTAAAGAACTCTGCTTGCATGTGTTCTTGGATCGTATGGTAAAGATTGTAACATGGAGACGGTAGTACAATTTCCGACCTGATGCGCAGTCCAAAACAAAGTAGAGTTAGGCGCTCTAAGTTAATAGCATGGAAAAGGACTAAGTTGCTTTAGAGATCCGTGATGGCAGCGAAGTGCTGAGGTACTCAGGGAAGGATCGCGCTTTGATTATTTAGATTATGTATTTCTCTACTTAGTATGTAATTTCTTCCTTTCAAGGGCCAACCGCATACCGAGTACGATTTTACTAGAATATTTGGTAACAGTTGTCACATGAATAAGCTGTTTGGGTGGGTTTTCCTTCTATCCAACTCTGCTAGTTCATGATATGAAGAATGCCACCAAAGCTTAGGGAAGAGCAACAAGGTACAAGTAACAAGGTACAAGCAACAAGGTAGCACAGATAACTTAGTTTATAAGCTGGAAAAGCCCACCTTAGTTGTTGCTACACAGCTCTCTGCTGTTGGATTCTCTGCTTTCATGGCTGAGTAGCTAACTTTAGAGCTGTATTTGTAAGCTTTAGAACTGCATGAATTGGGAAAGGGTCGCTGATATAATGCGTTAGTATGTGATGTCTAATTACATAGCTAGGGGGGAAATGGTGTTCTGTTCTGCTGGCTTCACTGAATAGACTCTCACACAGAAGAGAAAGTCTGGTCAAATTCCTATACTGACTTGGTTCTTGAAAATTGTGTGCAGAACACGTAGGTACATCATCAAATTTGAGCATGTGCGAGAATGCACACTCAGCATTAATTTTTGTAAGATTCCCTAAAATCTCTGTACCTATATTCTAAATAAGAATGGCTGTGTGCAGTTCAAAAAAGTTCAGCAACAAGGGAGTCAAGTAACCCCTTACCCATCACCAATATTACCATTATTATTTCGTACTTTGGTAATATTGGTGATGGGCAAGGGGTAACTTGACAGAAGTTCATTCCCTTGTTGCTGAACTTTTTTGAACCGCAAACAACCAAATATTTTTTCCTTTACTTGTTCATCACTTTTTTGATGTAATACAGATAGCCATAACAAAAATATGGTGCACGAACTGGATGCTGTGATCCTCCTATCCATCCCAGACACGTATTTTAGCTATGCAGTTCAGAGGTTTCAGCCATAAATGCTGGTGTAGCTCGTATTTATACAGTCTTTTAAGGCCTTTTTACTGGTGTTGTACCTTATATACTTGATCAGAGTTGCATCAATGCTTGATTCATAACCAGACGAGTACCAGTCAGATGCGAGGTCAAGGTCCAAAAATCATGTGCATGGGGGCCAAGAATCAGGTGCACGGGGCAGGGCATATTTTATAAAATGTCTGCCACATTGTAGGTTTAAAGCTAGCAGGTTGGAAAATGACAACTTATTTTTGAACATGTAGAGTTAAAGGATTAGCTATAGCACAGTCATTTTTGAGTAGATGGGTATAAGAATTATAGCATTTGAATGAACCATTACTGTTGTTTGATGATCATGATAATGATGAACGACCAGATGAAAACAGTGATTTTAAAAATCGCTGTAATACAACACTGCTTTATCTTCTGCTCTTCATACTTGAGTCCTACCACATTGAAGGTGTTGTAGAAGAGGAGAATTCCTGCACAATGAAAAAAAAATGCTTTGTATTGGTGCAATGGGGCAATCCGTGCCATCCCTACTTAGAGAGTACTATTGTACTCTCTGATGCCACTATCCAGTTTGTACACCATAGAGAGGGGCTCGCTTCACTCAAGCTTGCGATAATTAGTGTCATATGCTCACCAGAAGTGCTACAATACTATAAAACTCCATGTGGTCCTGCCATCTTTGGCCTCTTTTCTAGCAAACGATAGTAGTATGTCGGAAGAACAAGATTCAGAGTTCTGCTCATCCAGAGGATGAGTGACAAGCTAGACAGACAGTCAATCAGAGTGTTGACAAGTCTCTGCTGTACATCAACCAGAGTGTTGACGACAAAAGAGACGCTATATTGCATCATGATAAGAAACTAGAGGACAGCCAGTTCACTATCCAACAAAGCCTGGAGAACAGCTGGCAGAGACCCGGAGGCTATGAGTAAAAAAAAACAACTCCTGCTACCCATTTCCCTGTTGAGGTGCCAGAGGGGATATTGTTGAAGAAGATGAGGCTCTGGACATTTCTACCCTGAGCGATGACGAGTTGGCTCCCAGACCAAAGAAAGCCAAAATTCTGGAGTCTCAGATGAAGCCAAAAAAAAAAAAAAAAAAAAAAAAAAGGCCTTCACTGCCACCCTCTCCAACCCTTCCAGGAGATAAATAAAAGGTAGTGTACCAGCCCTGGACCTGGTGTCCATGGCTAGACCCTCTCTTCAAGAACATAGAGCTAAGAAGATGGATGACGACCTCCAGAAGGTCCAAGCATTGATGCTGGATGTGGCAGCACCCCTGCTGGAGCTCAAAAGCTTTATGGAGCTGGATGAGGACTCCCCTCTACCAAGGAGGTTGTAAATAATGCTGTCAACCTTTTGATCACCCAGACCTCCAAGATCAGGAGGAAAAGGGTGTTACCCATGTGTGCAAGACCTGGCAGATGAGGAGGAGTTCAAAGAGGTCTCACCCAACCTCATTGAGGCTAAGATGAAGGAGAGGCAGAATCTGTGAAGATCCTCTTGAGCTCCCAGAATCGTTTTTTTTTTTGGGGGGGGGGGGGTCATGCCCACAGGAGGTGGCCCCTCCCAACTTGCTTTCCAGTCACGGTAGCAGAAAGGGAGGCTACAAGAAACAAAACAACAGTGCCAAACAATGACAGAGGCCTCATATGAATCTTTATTGGTACTCTTTTCATGTTTGTCTAGAACTTTCTGTGTGTGGTGACTCTGACTAGTAATTAGCTTAGCTAAGAGCTCTCTCTGGTCTTTGTTTTTTGTAAGAATAACATTTTAAAGCTGCATCTAATCGCTACCTATAGTGACTACTAGCTAGAGTTCCTGATCTTACATATTCCTAGTTCAGAAAGATGTATGGATGAGGCCCGTATTAAACAAGCACAGAGCGGCTTCTTTTCGAACATATTCCTAGTCCCAAAAAAGACGGATGGAGGCCTATAATAAACTTAAAGGCCCTAAACCAGTTCATGGAGGTGCAGCACTTGATGGATATGCACAATCTAAGAGACCTGCTGAAACCAAAAGGACCAAAGTAGATCTGAAAGATGCTTACTTTGCCATCCCAATACACCATGGCCAAACTCGCAGTAGTGCACCTAGAATCTTTACCAGCCCTGCTCAGAGAGCATGGGGTAAGACTGATTGTCTACGTATATAGACGACATCTTAGTGATGGCCGAGTCCAAGGAGCTAGCAGAGGAACACACAGCAGCTCTTACATATCTGCTGAGTTTCCTCCTGTCGGAAAAAATCAATGACCATTCCCTGGGGTAGGGGGACCAGTTCCAGGCACCTATGGATGTGGTGTCTGTAAAAGAACATTGCTCTGAAAGTGCAGTATTTACAAGGGATAGAGAATGTGAGAGCGCAGACACAGAGTCCAGGGATCAGTCAGACTGAACCAGTAAATTTCCAGAGGATCCAAAGGACACTGGGGCCACTGAGTATAGACCTGTTTGCCTCACATCTAACAACAAAGCTCCCACAGTTTTTCATTGGAGACCAGATCCCTTGGCAGATGCTCTACTACAGGGCTGGGAGCATATGCCAATCCCCCATGGAACCTTCTAGGCAGAATCCTTGCAAAAATCCAGAAAGACCTAGTTGCTAGAAGCACCTGCTGAAAATTTAATTCTCTGACTCAAACCTTTGCCTGAGGTAGGCCACGTGGCTGGATTACTGCTGAAAGTCCCCTCAAGTAGGGTGTCCTCCCACTTGGGAATCCTCCTTGGGTAATCCATCAGGAGACCCAGCAGGAATGGGTACCAAGGTTGTGTCAGCCATACTGGTGAGCTCCTCCGGCATCATGGAGGACAAAGTAATCCAAGTCATACGACTCCATGTCCCAATAGTGGATTAATGAATGACCATTACTGAAGTTTCCCTGTAAGTGAAATAGCTAACTTCTTAGCAGACTTGTATTCTAGACAAGGGACCAGTAGAATGCATACCGTATGTCTCTGCTCATGACAGGGTATTGTGGGCCAACACTCAATCATATGGCAGGGACAGCCAATGCTAGGCCTCCAAAACCACAATATGCAGATGTTAACAAGGTGCTAGAGTACATAAAAAAAGAAGGGAGACACTGAGTGAGAGACCTAACACTAAAAACAGCTATATGTTGCTGGCCTGTCAAGGTCAGCAGATCTACATGGGTTATGAGATCAAAGTAAGCTTTCTACCAGCAATTAGTGTCATGTGCTCACCGGAAGTGGGCGTTATTCTATGAGACTATAAAACTCCACGTGGTCCTGCCATCTTTGGCCTTTTTGGGGGCTTATACTGTTATACCTATTTGTCCGCATATCAATGGAGTTTGGGTAAGGTAAATATGGGTAGGACCTCAACTCCCTTCTTCAGCATGCAACCACTGCATGGTCTTAGCCATTCTGAAATTATATTTCAGAAGGTCATCTTCGTATATTATATTATGTAGAGTCATGCACTGGCTTTAGTGGATCTGTACTCCAGCCTGCTTCCTGGAGGATATCATTCCTCTCTGTACTGCCGCACTGACTAATGCTCCCCTGGTAGAATGAGCTTTAAGGATTGCTGTGTCAATACCAGCTTCCTCTAGTATCGTACTTAGGCGGCAGGGCAGTGTTTGCTCATGAATGATTTATGAGTTAATGAGGCAGGTAGTTGCACCGGCTATGAGATGCTTTCTCTGCAACAGTAGTGCAGTATTATTGAGTGTCTGATATGCCCCTAACTGGCAAGTGTTGCAGTAAAGTGTTGGGCCAAGCTGGACTGCCTGCATGGGAAAGACTATGCTGTCCAAATCCGTGGTTCATGCTCTCACAAAAGTATTGACTCAAAAAAAATCAGATATCAATTCTGTACATGCATGTGTGGGATACAGAAACACGAGCACTAACCTTATGTCCATATATATCACCTTCTTTATCAGTCTGAAGTAGTTGTGGTTGATATGTAAAGGCCGTGAATATACCCTAAAAGATACAACATTGTGTATTCAGTAGTAAAAGAAAAATAGGATAAGAATGGTAGGTTGTGATATACACATGAGGTATTATAATATTTAGTAGAGGTAATTTTCTTCTGAGATGTATAAGCAATTACCTGCCCATTTTGTATAAATACAAATACCTACTTACATGTAAATTTGAAGGACCTCTCACAACTATCACCACAGATTTCATTTGATGATCATATGCCACAAAAAAAGTAGGAGAGAGAACCTATAAATATATGATCCAGCTCAATTATAAACGTATCATAACGTTCATGAACAAATTGGATAAATCCTGTCATTGGTCATTAGTGAGCAGTGTTTATACATCATACCAAAATTAGGTTATCACTTTCTTTTATTGTCAACCTATTTGAACTCACAGTCTCAAATGTACACTCTGAATTGAGAAAAATATCATAGAAACTAGAACTATAATACTGCAATTTTTTCAGCAGAATATTATTGTGGTCAAAAACACCTAATAGTATAAGCTGTGTACATGTAGCTACAGAAAAGAACAAAGTAAGTACTGGCTATAAGAAAGCTAGAAATACAGTCATTCTTTGACAAGCTAACGTATAACTTATGACTAAAGCTAATTAATTACTGCATACACATTAAATAAGTATGTGGTATTACAGATTCTGAATATAATAGCTGTTTGGCACTAGGCCAATTAAGGCAAGCATGTTGGATAAGCTAGTGTTCATAAGTGTCATTACAGGAATTCTCTCTTTCAATATTGTATGGCACTCTCTATATAGTTTCTATAGTAAAATCTTCAGCATTAACCTAAGACTATGAAGTATACAACTTCTTTTGAGCTAAGAGATATTGATCAGCACACATGTGCAAGAGGGTTAGAGTGCTAGTAGAAATAATACCGTATAGCGCTTTAATATGGCGGGGGATTTAATTTGGCAGTTTGCTGGTTTTGGTTTGAACTGCCCCGTCAATGAAATCATCACGAGCATGTGTGACCTTTGAACTCTAGACAACGCGCGCGGTGAATAATGGCACTATTAAAGTTTTTTTAGAAGAGAAAAGGGAGCAGAAGCCAATCTACCTACTGTTAGCATGTGTAAGGGCTCCTTAACTGAGTTTCAACTTGAAGCAGCTAACAAGAAGCCTGTAAGGAGAAGATGGACGGAAAAATACACTTCGGAACTGCAAGAGTAGCTGTACATTTTTCAGCTCTGCGTAACTGTAAGGCTTCAGCATTGAGTTATAGTTTCATAGCTACTGCATATGATCTTCAGGATTGGCCTCTTCTCATTCAGTTATACTCATGCCCCCCAGATTGTCTTGTAGATGTGGTACCCTCGAACACAGCTTACTATCTCAAAAGTCTCTTCCATCAAAATCTGCAGCTGAATCTCTGACCACCCGTTCTTTGCGCATGCACAAGTACTTTCCATGCCTGCTAGCTGGGCTGCTAGCTAGCTGGTCCACACCACCCCCTGTCAAATTTTATCCCCAGCCAAATTTGAAAGATGGCCAGACCACCAAATTAAAGCACTATACGGTAGTTAGCACTTCAGTACTTATTATTGATGGTAAACCTAAACAATACCTGAGTTGAAAAAGAACTAAATATCACATCTTCTTCATCTATGCCGGTAATAAGCTGTATGGTCTTCAATCTTTTACTGCAACTACATAATGGTACATAGTAAATATATGAATAAATAGCACAAGATGTTCAACATCTAGAGGTGCTAGCAATAACTCATAAATACATAGTAGACCCGGCATTATCATTTGAGATGACATTGTCACTGAATGATGGAAATTTTTTGGAGGTACAGTAGTTAAGGACTTGCCACGTTCAGCCACAGGGTATCCATTTTAAATATCCATTTTATAGTATGCTTGTCATCAATACAGATAAGATGAGCATGCTCACAATATTTAATTGAAAATTCTCTCAAGTATTTGAAAATAGTAGCTGCATCAAGATAGTTGAAATTGAGCTGACGAGACTGTACCATGAACTTTATATTGAGACAACCTGAATAACTTGAAGATGTTTTCTTGAATTTATTCTGAGGACATCTGAGCCATTCAGTACTTGAATTAGGAATGGTCCTATGTTTTCGACAACCTTGTTACGGAGATCATTAACAGAAAGTGCTAGTGCCATGTGACAAATACAGTGTAGCCTCCTCAGTTATCAGCACCTCACTTATCTGGAACCTCATTTATCCAGTCATAACTGCTCATAAAATATTGATCTATTTTATGCACAGTTATCACTGTACTTATCAGCAACATAAATAAAATTAACATTTTCAAACATGCACTACAAGCATGTGTAATGGATTTTAATGTTATTTTCTGAGAGTGCTTTCCACAGGCACATAATTAGCAACTACATAACAAAAAGCTACACTGTTCTAAGCTGTTAGTACTAGCTTTTAAAAAATTCCAAACAACCAACATAACCTCAACACTATTATTTTAATATGACTAATTCACTTATCCAACAGCCTGGAAAAAATGCTTGGACAAAGGTGTCTCGATAACCGAGGTTCGACTGTACTTCCATGTCGCCTACTATCCACAGCCTTTAAAGCATAATACTATCCACAGCTTTCCAGAATTCTTAAAATTTTTCTGGGTGACCAGAATTATTATGCCGCAAATCAAAACAGACATCAGGATCCTGGCTCTGCAGCATTACCTGAAGCCATTCTTGTACACCTGGAGAAATTGAAGTAGATGATACACTGGTTAGACACAGATACATATCATGACAGCTTTGCTTGTATTGGTCAATAAATGATACCAATTGGTGAATTGACATTGCATTTCTCAGGTATGACAAGCCTCAATATCTTTCTCCAATACAGCTTTAGCCCTCTGGGTACTTTGCTTTGTAAGATCAGAAGGAATTCTCCAAATAAACCACAGGGTGCCCAAATTATTTCCATGGGCATATGAATAGAGTTCACAATTAAAAGGCAGCAAAATATTGATATCGATGTTGAGGATTAGAAGGTGCGTATTCACTTACAAACACAGGGTCAGAATATTCTTCCTTTTCATACATTTCCAAATTCTTATACCTTGCTATTAGTTCAGGTTTACAGACTTTATTAGCATGTATCAACCTTATAGCTATTACTTGAAGTACCATCTGCTGGTGAGCGAATGGGGGTCAGCTCTGTCATTCTTTCATTCTTTGATTTTAAGTAGGCCACATATCCCAGATAAGTGACACCATCAGGAACCATTCATTACAGGTAGGCAAAGAGAGTCGAAACGATTTTGACAAAGACTTTCTAGCTTGGCCCTTTCCAATAGTTTTACTGAATGACCATGGGACTTGGGGTTATTATGAACATTTTTAAATAAGGGATGGACATACGTTGGTACAAAGTTAGCCCATCTTCCATTACGAGTTATTAAATGAGGTTCAATATAAGTACAACTTTCTGTAAAGCCACAATGATCTGCTTACAAGATGTTCAGTTCCAGCATGGAAACCAAGTGAATGGCTTGACATGAAACCGATGATCTCATTATAGAGGTGAGCATCACCCCTAGAGCTTGGAACCTCCTTGGGCAGATGTAATCTTTGGGCACTAGACATCATAACTTCATTTTTACAAGAAGAGCTAGGGCTGGATTCAACACTCAAAATGAAACGCACACACTTTCCATTTAAATCACAGCACTCAGCGACTATAAAAGTTAGTGGCACTTCCACCCTAGTAGAAAGTTTAGTATCGTGGCTTAGATAGCAGTCTCACAGTTGTTAGTGTCAACCATTAGTGAAGTCTTGCTGCTTCAGCGAATGTATATTCAAGATCGACCTGGAACATACTCCACTGGAGGATATTTTCATAGCCTAAAACTATAGACACATTGATATACATCTCTACAGAACTGTAGGACCCTCTCAAAATCCAGCTGCAAAATGAATACCTGTCAGGTCACGTGGCTTTATTTATGTTTGTGTTCCGCATGCCTGCATTAAAATTTCATTATTTTGTGATGAGAAACATGAAATTTAATTGCTTTGGCCTAATAACATAATTCCTTATAAGGCAGATGTTGTTATTGTAGTACACATATAGGTTAGTTGCTCTAAAGATCTCTACTCCTTCTTTGTAGTACTTAAGACCAAGGTTAGAGGTTAGATGATAGTGGGCTGTTATAGTGGTAATCTGGGACCTTATTGGATTCGCTATATTTTTTCAGCTTCTGCGCTATGCATGGGAGGGGGAACATCCCCTTCCCGCACCCACCCCCTACCCCAAAATTTTCAGTCTAGTTTCGAACAATAATGCATCAGGGTTCTCCCCAGGATTTTCTTAAGGCATAGGGGTGAGCTTATAATTATGGCAGCCACAGGGAGTAGGAGCTTCCACCCCTAGATAGAACCCTGGAAGTAGCTGTTTAGTGTGTGCGCTTGGCAATGCTCAATCACTCAATTCATAAACATAGCTATCTCACCTACAACACAATCCAGCACTTAGACAGGCTGGAGCAGAACAGAATACTCCCCTTGAGCAAATGTATGCCCTGCATCCATAAATAGAAGCAGCAAATTTTGCATATTGCACAACTCTTTCAAAATGTTTTTGTGTAGCCTGCAAAATAAACAATAATTAATTATACACTCTAAGAAAGAGTTCTACTGACATTTTGACAGCATTAAGCTTCAATTATAATTGAATGGAATTTATCAGAAAGCGCGATAGCGCTCTCTATATATAGGGATGACTTATGACCCTCCATTGGATTTTCTTAGAAAACAGTTAAGTTGTAACTGTTATTAGTCATAACATAAAAAACGAGAGAGAGAGCACTAACCATATCTATAACCATATCCTGCAAAAAATAAAAATAAAAAAATTACATAGGCCATACCTATTTGATTTTACGTTTCGCAGGCTAACTGGCTCTTGATATTGGGTCAGTAGGTAGAAATGAAAATGATAATGATTCTCATTATCATGGTAACATTTATTATTTTTTAAAATGTATGAAAATATTTACCAGTGAGTTAGAGAGTTTTTTTAGCCATGATTATTGTAGTTTGCCTGATTGCCTCACTTAGGTGTGACACTGAGCCAAGCTATATTGGTGACAGGTAGTTGGCAAGGGTTAACCTTTGATCCTAAACTATCATTTTCATTTCAAAGTTAAAGAAATTGGGTAGGTAGGGCCCGCGAAACATATAATCAAATTGGTATGGCCATACTACGGTAGAAAAAAAAAAGAAAATATGTAAATGTAATCTAAATAAATCGCGATCCTTCCCAGGCAGGCCGCCAGCATACTATTTTATTTGCAATGGATGTGGGCGGCAACCTAGTCAATCTAGTGAAAAAATGGCGGGACTGTTCTACTGACAGTTTTGCTTCTTGTCATGAGATAGCGCATATATTGATAGTCAATTTTAGAAGTAGGTAACATATCTAGTGATGAATTTTTTTCGTGGTAATCGATTTTTGTGACAAGAGGCGGTCTTTTGGAAGGACTTCAAATTGAAAGGACCCATCATATCAGCGTGGATCAACGGAAAGTGGTAAGCAAGACACAAATATTGACGATTCTATTTTGTAGAGCATGCTCTAAGGTAATCTTTGGTATATAATATGGTCATATTCAGTTGCAAAAACGCCCGTGTACCACTGTTTTAGGTGTAGCTAGCTTGGTGCTAGAATGTAAACAATGGTTTGTTACAGCAAATATATCATGGTCATATTCAATAATAGTGCTGGATCATGTATATATTACCTGCATCTCATTTGGCTTTCTAGGTGTGTAAATTTCAGTTGTATCAGGATAACTATCCAAGTCAAAGACATTTTAATGGGTCACTAGTATAAAGGTATATTAGTGTACATAGTCTTTTGACGATGCACTTGTAGGGTAGATGTATTTTTAACTGGTACAGTAGCCACCTAGGAATTTTTCCATCTCCCAATTCCAGGTAGAGCTCATCTGTATCTTGTGTTCTGTGAGTAGTTATCAAGAAATACTGTAACGGCATGGGGAAGAAGAAGTGCTCTCTTTGGTAGCTTTTTAGCAAACTTGCAAGAATTGCTCTGGTCAGTTCATCAATATTTCATCTTTATTTTTTCCTTCCATAACATCAAACCTATAAGAGCCATGAGCCTGTTCCTCTATCTGATTTAATATAACTGAATGTATGACATATATCAGGATTTGCATACAGTGTCTGCTCGTGTTAAACTCCTGTTGGATTAAGCAAGTATTCAGACATTATTATGGCATCTGGATTGTGCCTAAGATAGGAGCCCTCAGGCCTATCTAGTATTTGGGTGTGCTCTACATCCAACACATGCATATGTTTATGTGTTCGATGATACATGTGTTGGTAATGTGTCTCACAAAGTGAAACACTGCCCTGTGTGTGTGGCTAACAAATCTGAAATGTTTCTTTGGCGGGCATGATTATCTTTTGCCTAGATGTGATTATGTGACCCTTCAGAGCTCTGTTTCCATATAGGGATGTACTTGAGATCAGACCGGTGTCTTTTCGCTTCCCTGGTGTGTGCATGGCATATGCAGCTATTGCTTGGAATTTCAGAGGTCATCAAGAACTCTTGTTCACTCTCGATTAGCTTACTGAAGTGGTCATACCTTGGTTGTTCCTTTTTACAGACAAAGAAGGGCCCACAGCTGGACATCACCTTTGGCCAGACTTTTTTACTGAAACTTGCTATAATTTTTTTCACAAGTATTATGTATTATTCATCTTTGAGGTATTAATGTATTGCTAATAAAATTGCTTGTTTCTACACAGATATAACGCAGACACTTATGATAATTCACTTATAGGAATTAGTGGTGGTTTATCTTCTAGATAAAACACATCACTTATCTGAACAGGTGCAAAAACAGCAGTGTGCCACTACATTCCATTGGCTATCAGAGCGCTCTTTTTGCACGCGATTAGAAGGAATTTAAGGGACATAATTATTACTAGCAATACCTGCTCGAAGCATCTTTAGATCAGCAAAATTTCATAACTTCAAAATTTAGCGATATAACCTAAATCATTTAGAAAGCTCGATCAAGAAGAAAATTGGGCATTAATTGGAGTTGCAATTAAATCTCAAAGTTTTCGCGGACGGTCCTGTTCCCTGAGTACCTCAGTGCTTTGCTGCCATCACGGATCTCTAAAGCAACTTCGTCCTTCTCCATGCTAATAACTCAGAGCGCCTAACTCTACTTTGTTTTTGACTGCGCAAATTGTACTACAGTCTCCATGTTGACGATCTTTACCATACAATCTAAGAACACGTGCAAGCAGAATTCTTTAGCTTTCTCCTGTAGTAGCGGCAAGCCTTGATTGCAGACAGAGATGAGACTCTGCGTTTACAGGCATTATGTGGTTCAGGTGAGTATCTAGTCAGCTTTACTATCATCGGTAATTCATAGGCTCCAACTGTCCTTAAATCTGAAGGACAATCCTTAATTTTAGACTTGTCCTTTGTCCTTCAATGGCTTGCTACTGCCCTGTTGTTTGTCCTTAAAGTTATCTAGCCAGCAAACTATACAAGCTTGCAGTTGTAGTTACTATGAAGTCAGTGCTGTCAGGCTGTGCATGCATATAGCTAAGTACTTAATAAAATCTATAATATGGGTGTGGTTGGGGCGTAGTTATGGGCATGGTGCAGTGAGATGTGTGTCCTTAAAGCATATTTGGAAAAGTTGGAGCCTATGGTAATTGTACTACTGTCTCCATGTTGACGATCTTTACCATGCAATCTAAGAACACATGCAAGCAGAGTTCTTTAGCTTTCTCCTGTAGCGGCAAGCCTTGATTGCAGACAGAGATGAGACTCGTGTACAGGCATTATGTGGTTCAGGTGAGTATCTAGTCAGCTTTAACTATCATCTGTATTAATAGCTGACAAAAAGCAGTTAGGTCACAATCAACTGCTTGTATTATGGAAATGTTTCCCAGGTTATGACCTTCCAGCTTCAATAATCTGTGACTTGGGACAGTAGTGAGAGAGTAGAGTTGTGCTTCCTGGCCTTTCACCTGTTGCTACAAAATATTTTTAATCATCAAAATAATTATTGCCTTGACAACTTCTGTAATGTAAATCATACATTGCTAAATATGAATAAGACTTATTGCCTGTTTTTTTCTACTTAGTACCTTAAGGTGGGTATTATTGGCGACCTGTTAATTTAGCGAATTTAGCAAGTAGGCCTTTATTCGCTAATAATAGCACGCGCTGATAATAAAATTTTGTATAATTAGAAGTAATATTGAATAAAAACTGTATCAAACTAGGCTAGCTGTTTGAGTGTCCGTTAGCTAGCTAGCTAGACTGCTGTTCTCTTCATCAGAGTCTGTTTCAGATACTTCATCATCAAGAATGGCAGCAGTAGTCAATTTCCCCATCAACTGATTCCTAGGATTCAGTCATACTTCTTCTTGCCACAATAGACAAGGTGGCCTCTCATCGATCAGAGGTGTGACAGATGGAAGTATCACTATTCCCAGTGAAGATCCTATCTACAAAAACTATATAACTCTCAGCTATTGACACAGCAATGCATTATATTGTTTGTGCCTGAAGAAACTTCATATGAACCTATATTAAAAAATCACAAAGCTCAAAATAGCTAAAATTAATACCCGCCAAATACAGTATCCCCTTTAAAACGCTAAAATTAGTAGCCGCCAATAATACCCACCTTAAGGTATGCGGTCGAGTCTTAAAATAAAAAAATAAAAAAAAACTAATCGAAATAAATAAATAAATAAATAAATAATCAAAGCGCGTTTCTTCCCCGAGTACCTCAGCGCTTCATGAATAAGACTTATTTGCCTGTTTTTTCTACTTGGTATGTGGTCAACTCTTGAAAAAAAAAGAAAAAAAAAGCAGATGGTTATTACAGATACAAAATTGCATTTACACTTTAAAAATTTAATAGCAACTAATGTAGAATAAAATTAATGTTTATTTGAATAAATCAATAAATCAATAAATGCTTTACTTGTATGAATAGAATTTATCAGTATTACTGCAGCTCTTAACTAAGTTGATACTAGTATGTACAATTAAATTGTCAAACAATCTCAAAGTTAGTTTGCAGCTGTATGAATGTTAATTTACAGATCATTTGTGTTTACATAACCATCATACAGTATGGGTAGATATCGTGGTTTTCATAGTCATTTTTCGTTTCATGATTTTCCCACCTGAAATTAGCGCATACCGTATGCATCACTTTTGATGAAATTAGTGTATACAGTGGAACCTCCGAAAAGAGGACACTTGGGGGAAAAGACATTTGTCCTTATCTTGGAGGTTTTACAAACAAAGTATTATTTCCATGCAAAAAATGAGTGTCTGATGAATTGTTTAGAAAAATAGTCATAAATGAGTGCTTCTCCTTACAACTCAGTGAAGGAGTTGGATTTAGCAGGTATTACTGTCTCTCTAAAGCTAAATGTCCAAATGTTCATCTGCCTCTAAGATTCTAGACAGCTCAAGACTTATATAGGTTACGTAGTCTATATATCTATGGCTATGTCATTATAATAAATTCATTCGTGTGCTCATTTAGCAAGTAATCTATGGGTGTGGCCTAATGTCCGCTTTTTGGAGGCAATTTTATATTGATTCTGATTGGAGTTCGGAGGTAGTGCGTTTCTCGGAGGTTTTAAATACACTAGTTCTATGGTAAATTCAATCGGTGCTTTGATGGTTGTCCGTTTTACAGAGGTCATCCACTTCTGGGAGGGTCCACTAAGAGAGGTTTCACTGTATGCATCACTTTTGATAGAGTATTTCAAGCCAGCTACATTGCCACTATCACCTTCTGTGCCAATTAAAATGGCTAAGGGCAATGCAAATGAAATGCATTGATGATTCAGTGGTATTTGAACTTGAAATTTCCTTGTACCATGAACTCAGGACTTTCAGGTTTATGCCAATTTTTGAAGGATACATGCTTGATGTAAACTTCTCCATGGAAGGGCAGGCACATGAACTCCCCTGCTCTCATGAATTGAGACAGAATTATACCCACAGCATAACCAACATATTCATCTGGAATTCGCACTTTACCAACACACCTGACTATCAATCTGTTCAGTGCAGGGACAATATCGGACCTAGGCTCCTTATGGGGCAGTCTGCCCAGTCACCTCAATGTGGAGGTATTTGGCAAGCAGAGCACCAGATCCAGGTCCCTTTACTCATTTTTCATAATTGCTCGGCTAGTACTAGGGCAATGTGCAACATTTGATAAAGCAAGCATTGAGTCAGTTTGCTTGCTCTGCTTGCTTCCTGAATAATCATTACTCAAGGTACTAGAATTCATTGTGGTGGACGACTCACTTTTAGTGGCCACAGCTTCGAACGAGATGGGCTTGAATGACAAAATAGGGGCATTAGAACTTATCAGCACTTTCTTGAACACCATGACAGCAGCTGCCACTTTAGTAACATCCCTTATGATGAAATATAACTAAGTAATAACCGAGTGCGCATGCTTTATCTATTTTAGATCCCGTTGCACATGCACGTAGCTACTGTAGTCCATAGTTACAAACTGTTTGGTTTGCTATTAGCTAGCTCATTGCTGTGTCTCCGCTTCTTTCTTGAGTTATGAAATGGCGGAAAGAATAGTCCACTTACCTAGTACCTGCTGACATAATGCTCCTGTTATAGCTATCCATAAATCCGGATACTCCCGAGCATACAAGTATTTTGTGTCTGCCAAGTCTGAAGTCAGTCAGTCAGTCAGTCATCAAAAAAGCAGCTTGTGAAACATCAGTTCAGTTAGAATGTTCTGTCTTTTATACTAGCTATTCTCAGAAAAGCTTGTTGGGTTTGAAACGTGGAATTTTAATATTATTCATTGACCATGTTGCAGGTTTATAATGACATGATATTCATAATGTTTCAAACCCAACAAGCTTTTCAGAGAGTATGGTAGCCAGCATAAAAGGCAGAATTTCAAGCTGTCTTACAGCATTCAGCATAAACAATCATAGCCTGGGGATGCAAAAAAATTAGTGCACTCCTACAGAATTAGTGCACACTTGCTGATTTAATCCAAATAGCAACCACATAGCAACAGGATCTAAGTATGGATGGCACAGATGTCCCATTGCACTAATCAAAAAAACTTTATGCAGAAGCATGGTGTTAGAAGATTATGAACGACTGGATGAAAAAGGCAAAATTGTAGTTTGCTGTAAAATGACACTCGTCTGTCTTCTTCTCTTCTCTGAAGGTGAGACCTCCGGTAAGAACTAAGGAGGGTTTTAAGATTGCTGAGAGAGCTAGCAGAGCTTTCCTCTCAACTAGAGTTAGGCAATCATTTAGGGAGAAGATCAGACTTCGGGACCAGAGTATATCCTTGAGAAAATAATGCAGTGGTGGATCTAGGAGGAGGCATTTCAGGCACATGCCCCCCCCCCTCCCCCCTTTTCGATGTGGCCACTTATAAGAATTACAGTGGTGCATGACAGTTTGCAAGTTTGCAGACTGGCTAAGCATCAAGTGGGCACAGTTTCCCTAAAAAGGGTGAAGTGGGCATGGCCGGGTAAAAATTTTCTTCCGTGCACAAGCACGCAGATATTTCACCATGAGCCTCCACCTATGTGCTCCCCCCTTCTAAAAATCCTGGATCCACCACTGCAATGGAGAAAGAAAACTTCGAAAGAATAAAGGAACTCTGTACTAAGGCAGCAGAGAGAACCTTTGGCAACATCAAGAGAAGAAACTTCGAACTTTGCTGGGCAAGAAAGAAGGACTGGAGCATCGTTAAGACCTAAAGTTTTGGATAGTAAATCTATCCAGTAAGGTACTCACCCCAGCGTTTAAAATTAGGCTTGAATTCTGGGGCATGATTCTATATAGTGCACTAAAGATGTTTGCTACATTGTATATTGAAAGCTATGACGCATTATTTTGAACATGTTGAGTTGAAAATAAAGGATTATAGCACAGGAAATTTAACTGCGTGAAGCATTCTGTGCAAGGTGTTTATGAAAGAAGTGTACTTTGTAATAATTACAGCATTCATCATTCACGCAATTTACGCAATAATATTAAGAGCATTTGCATGCAATAAATACCAGGCCCATCCACTTTTCCTCCACATGAAAAAAGTAGGCAAGGCTAAACAGTGCATAGATAGCATGGCTTCAGAAGCCACATCCACCATTACCCTAAGCTCCTAAAGAATAACCTCTTCCTTCTAGAAATAGAGTGTAACACTTTGAGCTGCTGGTAAAAAAGAATGTAGAATCTAAGGTTCAACCTCCTAAAGTTCACGTTAGTGTTTTCTTGGAAGAGACATGTGGAGAGTAGCTGCTTTTGATGTGATAACTGGCAAGTTGACAGTGACTCTCCTCAACTTTTTGGAACTTGTTATAGACTTCTCTGTGTTTCTACTTTTGTTACTCCACCAGCGAATGCTTCATTTGCTTCTATGTTGAGTAGTGGCTTCTTGCCGCTCTTCAATCAGGTTAGACACACTGTAGACCATCAAGAAAAGGAGAGGAATGAAAGCTTTGTTGATCCAATTCTGTAATCCTGTTAATCATCTGTTGACAGAAATCAGTTCACGTGCATCCTCAAATCTGACCAGTCAGCGTGCTATTTCACCTTTTCACTGCCAACAATATAGCGAGCTGATTGGTCAGCAGCAGTAAAATATCTCATTTGCTTTAGTATATGTACGATAGGAGTAGCCTCGTTCCAAGGCCCATTGAAATAGGGCCTGGTATACACTGATTGTGCATGCACAAGATTAAATCGTCATAATGACAGCACGTGGTTATTATGACGTAGAAATCAATACTATCACACGCAGTAGGCTTGTCAAGAGCATCCCTCCACTATAGACATGAATAGGGCTTCAGGATCACAAAAGAAGTACTGTCAGTGCAAAGGCTCGAGTCTGAAACAAGAGATACCGTTTTGAGATGAGATGACCACCGATTTCACGCCTCTCAGTCTCTTTCTAAGAGTTTAAACCTGTCAACCATCAGAGCAATGAGTGGAGACACTACCAGCACAGCGCTGGTCTTCAAACTGCCAGCCAGCCAGCCAGGAAGGGAAGCACTCAGTAGCACAGACTCTTCCCGACATCTGGTTCGCGAGACTACCTGTGGGGAGACACACACGAAGACATCTTTACCCTCGTAAATAGTTGAATGGACAGGAACTGTTCTTCTTTCAAAGCAAGAATGAATAAAACTTGATCTTAAGAAATTAACCACACCCATTATTCTTACGTAGTAGTAAAGGTATACGGATGATACTAGGGCAATGTTCAACATTCAGTTGACAGCGAGCGAGCAAGCATTTTTTAGTGCTACAACTCTTTAGAAGATTAGTTTATACAGGGGTGTATATCCACCACTCTGGTTGGTCCGGTTTTCACCAGACCACTTTTACTAGGGCAATATTCAACATTCAGTTGACAGCGAGCGAGCAAGCAAGTATTCTTCAACGATTTTCATTTGCTGTTGAGTATCTGTAGCTATGTGCAGCATTTGACAGTGAGCAAGTGAGCAATTAAAGTAGCTGATATGAGTTATGTAAGTGGCAGGCAGCTGCATACATAGAAAGCTAAATACTTACCACAAAGCACTTAGATATGTCTAGTGCCTACAATCCACTAGATAAGCCTAGCCCTACCATCCACCATGCGATAAACAAAGCAATGTAGAAATAATCAAGCAATTACAATTGGAGCATGTACACGCAGGCCGCTACTATTGCATGACACTTTATGTAAGTACCCTGGGGCATTTTGGAGTGTAGACCTAGATATATATATTTAAAATTTCAATGAGTCATGACCTGAGAGTCAGCTCACTCGCTGCAATTACGATGTAGTATGCGGAGGCCGAATATTTTAGCGCATGCACAATCAGTGTATACTAGGCCCTATTTTTCCCCTCCCCCCGAAAAAAAAAAAAAAAAAGGCCTGGGAACAAGGCTATGATAGGAGCTGATCTGCAATCTATTCTGAGGTATTAGTAATACGTATTAAATAGGCTGGTCAATATGAACACCCCCCAGGTCATCCCTATAGCAACAAGGGAAAAATCATTTCATGAAATGAAAAAAGATGTAGGGATGACCACTGCTCAAAAAAGTAAGGAAACAAGAAGGATGGAAATGAGATCAATCTTTGTTCTGTATATACAGCCAATAATCCCTACATATACGTACATTATTGCACTATAATCTGAAGCTACTCGATGTATATGTAGGGATTGTTGGCTGGATATACAGAACAAAGATTGATCCCATTTCCATCCTTCTTGTTTCCTTACTTTTTTGAGCAGTGGTCATCCCTACATCTTTTTTCATTTCACGAAATGATTTTTCCCTTACACAGCACTCGACTAATTCAATTAGTGGAAGCCATCTTTTCTATGATACGCATGCGCATGTATTTGATATCCAATTATTCAAAATTATTCAGCTATCTCTAGCTAGCTCATAGACTATTGTATCAACTCGGGGATTTAGATTCACCAATCCATCTACCGGTAGACTCTATTTCAGCATCTTCGACCTCCAAGTATAGCTCAACAATAACACAACACTTTGACTCGTTGATAATGATTGGGCTGGTATGCTATTGGAGAACTATTCTTCTTTCATCTGTCCATGCATACACATAGAAGAATGAACTCTATATATAGCTAAAACCATAAAAGAGAGGAAAAAAGATCAGGAACAAGTGCTCCGTAGTGTCTCCTTTATCATTGACTCTTTCGAGGATCAACGAGTAGAAAAGATCGTAGTTGGTAGAATTTGGAGTGGATTTATCCAGAAATCATAGCTGTAGCTTGAGTGGTTCGAGAGATATGGTTATCTAAGAATAATAATAATAATAGAGAAGAAGAAGAATCCAGCGATTTACCTGCTTGCTGTATTTCTGAAACGGTAAGCTCCCTGGTCCTGAAACTTGGTCTGCACATTGTAGTAGGCTATAGTAGGCTGGATAATCATTCACAGTAGCTTTTGTTAGGTCTAAGTGGGGGAACTAGAATTTCACTTTTGTATTAGTCTATGGGCGGCGCGCGCGGCCGTCCGAGTCATCCCTACATACCGCACTCTCTGATATATTCCCAGTGGGATTGCTTGACTTACAGGGCTGTTAAAATTAAGTGATCTTCGTGTGTATGAGTCTTCATAATGTTCCTGTAAAAAGAAGGTAATTTGCATGAATACACTATCACATAATGCTTAATCTAGTAGAACTAAAACCATTATTGATGACTGGCTGACAATTACATAACTGACACCCATTACTGACAATGCACTCTAATATTCGATTTACCATCATCATATCAAATACAAGCAAAGAAAGAAATAATGGTGATGTAGGGATGACTAGTAACAAGTTAGTCTTTTAAAAGACTTGGATGCCTCGGCACATAGTAAACTTAATATCATTTGGTTATCACTGATTTATTTTTGCAGGTATAATAATTATAGGAGTTATACTGAAGACTCAAGATCTTACTTTTTGCATGCACTGTCGATCATTATCATCACATCATTGTTTTTGTTTTTTATTTTTGTTAATGCTATTCATAATTGTTTTTTTAAGTGAGCAAGCTTTTATGGTGGTCATTAGCCTCGCACGCCAACCCTTTACCTAGGCGTGCGAGACTAGGTGATCATAGCTCTATCTTTCAGCTTTCTCAGCCTACTTGTGACTCTTTCTTGCAGGCTCTCTTGCTAGATGATCTTGAGCTTTGTACCCTCTGGTCTGTCTCGCTATTTATGGCTTTCATGTTGGTTTTCTTGCTTACTTTCTGTTATTATAACATGCCTGGTTTTCAGCTCTATCTGCTTTCTCATAACTTGTAACTCACTTCTTGTTATTCGCTATTTGCTGTTCAGATGTTCATAAAATCTTGAGGTTGTACACTCTGCTCTCGGTGCCTGCTCTCAGATAATCGTTAACTTGCTCAGCCTGCTGTTACTTTCTCACTTAGCTATACATACATGTGGCTTGTAAGGTCATGGATAGTCTATACCACACAATCAGACACGGAACAGGATTGGAAACTTAATACTACCATGCCATGCTATCCGTGTTTGCCGGGAAATTTTGGCATAAGATATGAATGCATAATTACCACATAATAGTTAAGAATGAGTTCTGCAAAAGATATCAGACCAGATATTAGTCTAGTAGCATTAGCTGGACTAGAGTGTTTCCATGTTGTGCTTTTATAAAAGTAATATGAGACTAGATCTAGCTAGATAGTACAAATCTAGGAGAGATTCAATATCTCAAATTTTGAAAGATGAAGAATTTAGTCTTCCTCTCCAGCCATCTATAGATGCCCATTCTTGTGCAGAGAGCTTTATGAGTGACATGATAATGCAAATAAATTAACTATTTAACCCGTCTGCATTAAAAGAAAACTAACAGCTATCAATCAATATAGCATATATCATCCGATAGACTATTATACTACAAAAGATACCAAACACTTGACTTCTAAATACCATGCACAAAATATATTAGCTTAATGGGCGTGGCGTCACATGACGTAGGCAGTTTCCAATCCTAATATCTATGATACAATCTATGTGTATACAGGTCAAGGTCATGCACATGCATATAACCATTTGCACGTGCTACTAATATATAGTCGCCTTCAGCACTGTGCCGAGGCAAAAAGAGTATCACAGTGACTGCACCCAGATTAGACTTCATCCTTGCATTCATCCCTACATTTCCTTCATATGTTTTTTTGTTTTATAAACAGTTTCATTTTCCAGATGTAATTCGCATGCACAGCAAGGGATTAAGTAATTGGTTGGGATTCACTATACACTGTGGCAACTAAAATACGCGCTCATTCGACACTTATTGCTAACATACTTAGAACATTTTCTTAAACCCATAATGCTGATAGCATAAATAACGCTCTCTTGATAGCTTGAATACATGTTTTCTTGCTCCAAGGCTATCACTGAGTATCGATCCTGCCAGATATAGATAAAATATTAATTATGCGCATTAAAATTAATGATCCTTACCAAATTGGGAGCTGAACGAGTTTGTGCACCTACAGAGGCTAGACACTTTACAGGCCTACAGAACTCTAACCCTCAGCTCACACAGTCACACTTGAGTGCTTATTATCGATCAGATCACCAACAAGCAGGAGGTAAAAGTATTTTATTTAATAAAGGATTCATATTGTTGAGCTAGCTAGCAATGTAGTCTCATGGGCCAGACTCGATTCTTTCCTTTTTCTTGGGGGCAGGGGAAAGAAAGAGTCTGGCCAAACTGCATTGGACGTTTCGTTTGTACTATGCCACAAAAATCGTGGCGGACATGCACAGAAATCACGTGGGAATTTTTAAACGTCACTATACATCACAGTAGCAGTTAATTTTTCTATTGGCCAGCCGTCAATGTTTCGTCATGGTAACGCAACGCCCGCGCTACCCCTATGATGCTGAGTCGGCACAAACGAAACGTCCAATGCAGTTCGGCCAGACTCTTTCTTCCCCCCGCCCCCAAGAAAAAGGAAAGAATCGAATCTGGCCTGCGAGACTACTAGCAATGTCCGTACTACAGAGTTCATATTCTAATTATCATCAGTGTTTGCATGATGAGTTCGGAGAACTGCACAGATAAAATTAAGCAGCTGAGGGTTAACAAAAAAAAGATGGCTACAGATTCAGCGTTATAACCACCTCCAAATCACACAATAGTGACACATAAACAAGCAGCAGCTATAATGAGATGGTTATAGATTCAGCTCTAACTAGTGCCCAGTCTGTCTTCAAGTGGAAGAAGCCCTTAAAGACCAGATACCAACCTTTGAAATCAAACAGCAGTCAGCCACAGTCAACCCAGATCTTACAGTGCAGATATCCAGAAGCTCCAGGAAGACTTCACTGATGTCCTCCAAGATGCTCTGGGAAGGACTGACGAAGCAGATCCATATTAAGACAAGCAGTACAGCACCAGTTCATCTCCCTCCATACTGTTTGCTGAAATCCAGACACCAGCAGGAGATCAAAGAACTCCAATTTTCAGGAACCCTTAAGCAGTCTCAGGCAGCACCAATCGTACTGGTACCCAAGAAGGATGGGTTACTCCGGTTGTGCATTGATTATACCGCCGTCTCATGTATGTAGGAATTGTTGGCTGGATATACAGAACACTACCATTATTTGCTTACTTTTTTGAGCAGTGGTCATCCCTACATTTTTTTCATTTCACAGAAATATTTGTTCTCTCTCTCTCTCTCTATGTATGTATGTATACATAAATACTGTAGTTCATTCTTCTATGAGCATGCAGGGACAGAAGTTTCTTGAGCTACTTCTCCTGGCCAGCTCAATGATTATTTTATCACTGAGTCAAGACCAACCATAGCTACTGACTAATAACCTACTTACATAAGCTTAGCACCTACATCTACTTTAACAAAGCACAGCAGAAATTAATCAAGCTTGCCTCAGAAATGTCATTACTAGACTAGTCTGCACATAGGTAGGAGTGCAATTACAATTAGGGATTAAGAGACCAGGAATGCCTCGGCACTTAGTGCAACCTTTAATTTTCAAAAAATAAATAAATGTGAATACGACAGTGGTAAGAGATAAGTAAAAGGTGATAAAGATACACTGAGGGATCACTGGCTTGAAGCCGGAGTCCTACAAGGATGATAATAAGTATTTAAAAATAATGTTTGAAGGAATTGCTGAACACTTGCTGCATGGGCATAAATAATGAAAAGTGTAGTGGAGAGTTCCAAATAATACACACTGAGAAACACGGCTTATTGTAGTAAGATTAGTATTTACACAGCTAGTATTCTTGCTATTCAATGCTGCTGTTTCGAATGATTATTCTCACGCATAGCTTGATTGAAGTATGTGTATTGGACTCTCTCATTGTTTGGAAGCCTCAAAGTCTTAGTCAAATTCTGAGATTCTCCTTCACCATGGCTCTCTCTTTGGCACTTCAAACGATCACTAGTTCGTGTACACTGCAATCTCTGTTGCTTTTGTCACTGCTGTCTTTTAGTCAGTCATAGCTAATGGCAAAGACGGCCAAGAAGCATGCAAAAGAGATACAAGTAGGGAAAAGATGTAATTTAGTGATGTTTTGAGCTCATGGAAAGTCCTGGAGCTCTAATTTTTGCATGCTGGCTATAGCACTTTTGTAGCTTCTAGTCTAGTGAAGTTCTATGACCCAGCCTACCTGCTGCGTGACTTTTTCCCATGACCACCCTTACCAACTGAATTATAACAACTCAGTGCCGCTAGCTAGGCTCAAAATTATGTGGAGGCGGGAAATAGAGCCTGCTCATGCATGTGCCAATATTTCACATGAAATTCCCACCTATTACACTTTATAACAGTGTGTGATTTCAGACATGTAACTACATGTATGAGTATGCACTACAAGATACCAAGAAAATTATTGCAATGAAATTCTGGAGGAGAAGACAAGACACTATTCATAGCGGCAAGAATTTCCTTATACATAAGCCACTCTCACTTATGCCAGAGGAGATGATCACAGCCTCAGGCTCTACACTATTTCCCTCTCAGACTTCTAGCCTGGTCCACCATCAGACCAATGAGAGAAGATAAATGATGGCACAACTATCGATACCAACCAGACTATGTTCATGGTTGAACAGGAAAGGGAACACTTGAAAAAAATACTTTTGCCCAAGCCAGTTGAACAAACAAACGGAGAGATTGCTTGCTGCTGCTATTTGTTCAATAAACACCGACCAAGGGATCTACAGTATTTTAGAGACCTGAAACCCCTGGGCCATGGGCTGTAATGATTGAACACAGCGAGGTCATTACTAGGGCCTGAGGGTCTCTTAAATGCCGTAGATCCCAACGTGTCGGTCGAGCTAGCTTCTTCATTTTGGCGCGCTTTTCTTACCGCCCAAAATATGCACGCAAAATTATGACAGCAAGCAAGGTGCCAGAAACTGAACAGGAAAAGCCTCACTGATTGTCACAGATTGGCTAGTTATTATTTTTCATGAGTTATTTCCAGCTGACACAAATTACTCTCTTATTTTCTCTTAAATCAAGTAGAGCCCCAGTTTCAGCAGTAATCGCTAACTTGTTCATGGAGTATTTTGAAAACTTAGCATTAACAAGGATATCACAGTGTATAGAAAACCTACTCACACTGATAGATATCTACATTTTGATTCACATCATCCCATACATATGAGAAAGGAGTTTGTAAGAGGACTTACAACTAAAACAGAGATCCTACAGATAGAATCTAAACATCTCACAAAATTCAAAAAAATAAGAACTGTAGTGATTCCATAGACCAAGGGTTTCAGTGAAGAAGAGTGTATTGAAGATACCATATCCGTGTATCCTTTTAATATCATCACTTACGAAAGTGAAGGACAGACTTCCAACAAGAATGAAGTGATTAACCAGATCTTGTGGAAAAGTATATATAAGGAGAGATAATATGCAGATTAGAAGAGAGAGTTAAAGAGCATATGATAGCCTGCAGGAGAGGGGAGACAGTGAAATCAGCCATTGCAGAACATGTATGTGATCATCGATCATCAACATCCTATCTTATGGGAGAAGGCAAGCATATTGAATAGTGCCAAGAGACAGTTAAAGCTAAAATTGAAGGAGGCTTTGCACATACAGCTTAAAGCAAAGGAAGATTGCATCGTACTATAGTTTTGCATCATTGTGTTTATTTTAATGTTTTTGTGCAAACCTGAAGGACACCATAGTCTATAGCCAAACCTTGTGATTAAAAGTTGAGTAATCGTAGCTTAGTAAAAACATAAGGTATGGGTCTTTACTGCATAATTATGGTCTCAAGGAGATCAGTGTACTCTATGGTCACCACAAAAGTATGTCAGACCAAAGGTCAGTATTGGCAATGTGGGTACTCCTCATCAAGTCGTGGTCCTCCTTCACAACTTCCGCAATCAGTTGCAACACTGCATCATGCCTCCTATTAGCTATATCTTCTGAACTATCAGCTGAGCACAGGGGACATCTGTCTGAGTCCTTTTTCTCCCACGGATATAAATTGGCATTGTGTGGTAAGGTGTCTACTGCTGCATTGAGGACAAACTTGAGGGCATCTTGGTGTAGCAACATGTGGTGCCAAAGCAGTAATTGATCAGAACACTGTGATATTATCTATATCATGATTCATTTTGCCTCTATTATTAACTGAATCATCTCTTACTTATTATTAGTTTGAAACTGCTCCTCTACCCCCTTCATTAAACTTGAGCCTTTCCTGTGCTAGGAAATTGTCACATTTGCGCTCACTTGTTTACATTCTTTTTCTTAGATATAGAAAGTTAATCTATCTTTCATCTTCCTCTTTTGTAGGTACGTAGCACTGATCAAAGATTAGCTATTTATAACAAAATTTGTGTCTTTACAGCAACAGCAATGTAGCTAAATAACATGCATGGCAGAGCCTCCAACCATACTGATTCCTCAATAAATTTAGGTAATAGCATTAGCTACTAACAAAATAGCTAAAATTCATGGTATTGAAATGGGCTGAAATCAGTTTGGAGGTGCACACACTGGCATGGTGAAGTGAACAGACTACATAGCTACAGCAATGTAGGATGAGCATCTATACTGAGGAGTGGCTGGAACACCATCTGACCGGAATAGTTAGATAGCTAGCTAAACGATTAAACTAGCTTAGCTAGCAAAAGTGGGAGCCTAAAGTCAAAGTTCACATTCTTCACAGGTTGGAGGTACTGGCATGGTATACTGAGGAATGACTGAAACACCAGAACAAATAGCCAGCTAAACGAAGCTGAACAGCTCTGGCTCTAGCTCTTGACTTCTACGTGGCCCTGCCTCTTAGAGCACTTCCAGAAAAAAAATGGCGAAGTAAGATTACCTAGTGTTCTGAGTGCTGCCAATATCACTGAATTGTGAAATCAAATTTTAATAGCAAAAGATCAACTAGGTGCTGCCCTAACAAATGGCCCAAACAGAATTTTGATAACTATAGCCAGTAAGTCAGGGCGTCGATGTTATTTAAATAATCAGAACAAAAGTCAATTTTAGATATCGTTTTTTTTTTATGTTAGCGAATGAATTGAATATTCTTCTCTCTTCTATGTGGTTAGTGACCTAGTATAGACATTTATGAGGTTTTAGAAAGCAAGTGGGAGGCTGTGAGTGATGTAATAGTAACCGAGGCGGAGCCAAGGTGACTATTGCATCATTCACTGCCCGACCAGGAGGTTTCAAAACCGAGTAGATGTCTATACTGGTCACTAACCGGCATAGAGGACAGTTCTAGAGATGCTGAACAAGTTCTAGCTTAGCTGAGCTCGTAGTAAAATATTGGGCTGTTAATAAGCTTCTCTGATTCAGGTAGGTCAAAGTCTTGATCATGCTAACACGCTTGAATATGATGGGCAAGTCCAATAAGGCGGTGGTGATAAAGATGCCTTGGTGATTAGCCTGGAATCAACAGCCTTAAGAGTTCAGCTAAGCTAGTAACTTGTTCACCATCTCTAGAGCTATCCATTTTACCATTTAAATACTTTTTTTTTTGTTGTTATTTTGTGACTTTTCTGCTTCCCTGCAGTAACTGTTTACTCATGCATGTCTTGCAGGTCTCTATTTTTCAAATACAGAGGTTTTCAGGTTGGTTGACACAAAATTTGCCGACAGTGCAGAACTAAATTCATGCTCGCTAAAATTAAGACCATTGCATTTGTACGACAGTATATTTTGCTCGCTTGAATTTATCTTGCACATGCACAAATTCTACTGGTCAACCAACCTGAAAACCTCTGTAGTGACCAGTCACTATTAGATACCTATGTCTAGGTTAGTGACCTAGTATAGACATCTCAAGGTTTTAGAAACCAAGTGGGAGGGCTGTGAGTGATGTAATAATCACCGAGGCGGAGCCGAGGTGACTATTGCATCACTCACTGCCCACCAGGAGGTTTCAAAACCAAGTAGATGTCTATACTGGTCACTAACCGGCATAGAAAATTTATAAAATGGAGATGCTGAACAAGTTCTAGCTTAGCTGAGCTCGTAGTAAAATATTGGGCTGTTTAACAAGCTTCTCTGATTCAGGTAGGTCAAAGTCTTGATCTTCCTACAATGCTAGCTTCTAAACCCACGCTTGAATGTGATGGGCAAATCCAATAAGGCGGTGGTGATAAAGATGCCTTGGTGAATTAGCCTGGAATCAACAGCCTTAAGAGTTCATCTAAGCTAGTAACTTGTTCACCATCTCTAGAGCTATCCATTTTACTCAAACTGCCATTCAAACACCTTTTTTTGTTGTTGTTTTGTGACTTTTCTGCTTCCCTGCAGTAACTGTGGTCTCTATTTTTACGACTACTCTGTTTACAATAGACACCTCGGCTCCGCCTCGGTATCTATTGTAAACCTCGTAGTCACTCACTGTCGTGATCTAACCTATACGTAATGATTCACTGTAACCTCTGAGAACCTGTAGAGTAAGGGCAGAAGAGAAAGAAGAGTTTTTTTAGTTTATACAGTCCTATGACCTTTGACCTGCCATCCCTAATTAGACTAGCCACTCTCTAATTGATTCCAGCTATTGTGCCAATAGTGCTTGTTGGAATTTGTTTACTAAAAATAGGAATCAAGGGTAACAAGGAAGGACTGACCAATCATGCATGTTGCCTTGGTATGCACTGAGAGTGAGTGAGCTTAGTGCCCTCCACGAGATCACTTAGTGGTGCCCTGCAACTGACCAATCAGATTGCTCTAGTCAGCAGAGCTATGTTCTAATTTCCCCACACTTGTAAACTATGGATAGCTTCAGATATAGTGCAGTTGTGTACGCATGTGTATGAAACAGAAACTGTTCATTTTAGTTAGAAGTACATATTACGAGTCCATAAACTGTAGACAAAGAAAATATCCAGCTATCTCCTGTTGTTGTTATTGCTGTTACTGCTAAAGAATCTTTTTGTTGAAATATTCCATGAGCTGTCATAGTGAAACTTGTACCATTTTACCTGTTATAAGATGCCATTGCTCAGGAAGGGTTATGGAAGATCTATAAAACTATCATACTCATGACATCCTTATATTTATATGAAGGTATACCCCTCACTGTCATGATACTTTATCAACTGTGTATATGGTACCCTATAATACAGGCACTGCAATGATTCTATTAGCCAAATCAGTAATTTATAAAAATGTTTCGTATCCATGGGACTTACACAAAGCCACAAGGAGAAAACCAACATACCTTAGGTTTTGTGTGCATGGCCTGTAAAGCAATTCCAGCAATGATATCTGAAGGTACATAACCTCTGAAGTAAGTGAACATATCTGCCAAAGTAGCCGATACATCAGAGTATACATCAGTATATTCTCCTCTTAGACACGTTAGACAACACCAATACTGCAATCTACATCGCCATATTCTTTGTCGACGGTGATGAAGCTTTTGATTGATGCTTAAAGTCATTAAATCATAACCATCATAAGTAGAAACCGGAAAATAGTCTTCATAGCACATTTTCTTCTCTGGGTTGCAACAAGAAGTTATAATACGACATACACCTAAAAGAATGACAAATGATACAAAAATAATAACTTATAAGCTGTACAATAAGCAAGTGATTTTATTGTTCAGCACCTCTATCATTATGTGTGGCAAGATTTTACTATCGAGTAATTAATACCTACATACATATTTGTACTGTAGCATCAATCTCAGTGTCCTTGGTGCTATGATTAACCTTGTAATGTAGGTGGGGAGAATGTCGATGTTTACCTATGGTTATGAAGAGGTATGATCCCACTGCTATTGAAATAATGAAATTCCATACTAGCACAGCCTGTGTAAAAATCAGAACTTGATGAGATTTATGACAGTCAATGCTAGGATCGAAAGCCCACAATACTCCAACAATATCCCATATAAATTCAATCACAAAAATACATAACTGTATATACAACATGATTGGTAGCTTCTTGCGTGGTTCAGGATTGGCAATAGTGCCTCTGCAACTGATAATGATAGTAGCCACTTCAACAATCACCATACCAGCCTGCAATCCTGTGAGAATACCCAAGTATATTCTCAGAAGTCTTTCATCTTTACACTCATAACTTTTCTCATAGTTGACAAGAATAAGTGCAATGAAGATAAACCTAAGGGATATAACCAAAACATTAGGTCTAATCCTGTGATGGGTAACATGAAAATATGGCAGCGATCAAGACAAAGATTTTCTTGCTATACCACTGAAGACGAAAATATTACAAAGTTTTCAGCTACACTCTGTCACAGTCTAATGCATGATAAATATATGCAGCTACCAGTAACAAATAATTATAATCCTGTAAATCTACGTGATTAGAACAAAGTAGAAACAATAGTTATTCAATGATGCCAAGGAAATTACATATGGCAATAAATACCCCACTGTTAATTTTCCAAGGCAATTTTTATTTGTGATTGGACAGCTCTTTCTAGATACCATTTCAGTAAACCATAGATAATAGAGCACTCTGTGGATATGAAACGCCTGCAAATACGGATGGTATACAGATATTTCTTAGGACAATCATTGCAGCGCCTGTAAATAAGTAATTGCGAGATGTAACCAGGCAACCCTGCCAAGGCTGCAGCTAAGTTTTGGCTCAGCCTTAATTCAGGTCATTTCAGTGTGAAACTGTGGACAATACACCAGGTTACTAGCAGCAAAAATATAATTTGCTTAGACGAAGCAGATCGGGGCTAGAATGAAATGAATGATTCCCCTAGTAACAACATTGTGTTCAATTTTCTATTGTAGGAGAATCTAGTTTGCATGGAGCTTCAATTCTTTATAAGATACTGGGAGAATCCATTATTGAAGTATATAATGAACTATGGAAAAAGAATATTGGCAATTCAGGTCCTCCATTTTGTGATAGATTATTTCAGAGAGTCATTGAATGATGCACTTAAACCATGTGTATTATTGTAGTATGCAGATCAGTGTGCTGGGAGAATATGGTGATTTTGTTGGCATAACATGCACAGCTTCATAAGCACTCTTCCATCTACAACTGATCATCTGTGCACTACCACTTTACCCAATGAACGTCAGCATGTATTAACCACAAGTGCACCAACAATCTCAAGCTGTTCAAAAGATTATGTAATGTATGTGTGTTTATTTGATGGAAACACCTTCTGGAAGTGCAGATATTGCTGTCTCCTATTGAACACAAGACCCGCTGTTGAACATCTGCTCATTCACCTGGAACATTATCCTTGCAAACCTTGAATATTTGTTTGAATATCACACTACTATGTGTCTATAACCTAGTTACACTATTATCACTGATGACCATCGTGCTGTTGCAACTTACTTATAAAGTCTCTTCCTGGTGCAGCCATGAAAGTCCATCAGAGAGTGCGCTAGCACTCTCTAAGTAGGGATGGCGGGTCAAAGGTCATAAGACTGTATAAACTAAAAACTCTTCTTTCTCTTCTACCCTTACTCTACAGGTTCTCAGAAGGCTATAGTGAATTATTGCATCTACCAAGAAGAGAGGAGAATGTTCAAAAACCGAAAATTCATTCGCTAACATAAGAAAAGAACGATGTCTAAAATTGACTTTTGTTCAATTTCTTTATAATAATAATAATAATAATAAGGATAATAAGATCGACGTACCGACTTACTGGCTATAGTCATCAAAATTCTGCTTTGGCCATCTGTTAGAGCGGCACCTAGAGGCTGATCTTTTGCTATTAGTTTTGATTAAGGCTCTACTTCACTATTCGAGCACTCGGAACACTAGCTAATCTTTCGACGCCATTTTGAAGCGCACGTCGCTAGGGGGCGGGGCTTATGGGCGGGGCCACGTATAAGTGCACGTGTGGCTACAGTACAGCCTCGCCTCTAACTAAGCTTAGCTAGGTCTTCATTTAGCTAGCTATTTATTCTTATCATCTGATGATGTTCCTGACACTCCTTGCTGCATTGCAGTATAGATGCTCATCCTATAGTACTATTATAATTCTTGGCTGTAGTGTAGTCAGCTCACTTCACTATGCCATGTACATGTCATTTACATTGCTGTTGTTGTAAATTTTTATATTAAAATAATAGACAAAACTTAAATAATTAAATAAATTCTTCCAGAGACTGTATGTACCTTACTTTCAACTTCAAACACAAAGAAAAAGAATAGAAACAAGTGAGCGCAAAAAATTCCTTCTGAATAAAAAGGTTAAGTAGGGATGGCCTAAAATCTAGTTGGGCTGTATAATGTACTGCAGCCTCATATGAAAACAATCCCTACTTTTACAACGGCCCATAGCTAGCTATAGGTAGTGGATGTAAATGTAGGGATTGTTTTCATATGAGGCTGCAGTACATTATACAGCCCAACTAGATTTTAGGCCATCCCTACTTAACCTTTTTATTCAGAAGGAATTTTTTGCGCTCACTTGTATAATTAGTATTCCGTAAACGGGCGCTGCAATGATTAAACCTCGAGAAAATGAATATCTGGGAGCATTTCATATAGACCGTAATTAATCTGGAACTGCCTATCTAACATGAGTAAGTACTATACCTATATGAAGGCTGCTCTCATCTAGATACAATTTTGTTCAAAGTGGAATTGATTAGGATATACATCAGTTACCTCTCAGGCTTGCTGATGTAAAAAGATAAATGATTTTGCTACCTATTAGCCAGCTATATTATATATAGCCTCGTCCCCAGGCTCTCGCGCGTGCACGGAAAGGGGGAGGGGAAGAAAGAGAGCCTGGTACACAGTTATCGTAAATTTAATCACATGCGACTTCTGCCGCCCGGCGCATTATCTAATTATGACGCGCGATGATGCTTCGATGTGCTACAATTAGAAATGGATTATTTGATCTAGATCTACCATCGATCAGGGGAGAAACTACCAGTACAGCACAGCTCTTGGAAGCGTTAAGTTGGTTATACTCACAAAAGGGAGTTTTATAACATAGGCCCTTCCCAAAGCCAGTAGGAATATGCTTCCTTCGTAAAAGGTTCTGATCGACAGATGCTGCTCATCCTTCAAGGAGAGATCGCTAAAACCTAACCTTCCAAGTCCGTCTTCTTCAAACTAGCATTAGGATTCATAGGAACACTAGACACTCCACTGTAATTGTAGACATTATGAATCAATGACATCATTTGTATTACGCATTTGTACGTAGAATGAACTGAAGAATTATGGAAGAATACAAATTCACAGATTTCTGTGAAAACCTGAGCATGCGCAGTCAGTGTGTACCAGGCTCTCTTTCTTCCCCTCCCCCCTTTTGTGCGCGCGCGAGAGCCTGGGGACGAGGCTATATCAGAGAATGCGGTAGCACTCTCTATGTAGGGATGACTTGGACAGCCATGCGCGCCGCCTATAGACTAATACAAGAGTGAAATTCTAGTTCCCCCACTTAGACCTAACAAAAGCTACTGTGAAATGATTATCCAGCCTACTAGAGCCTACTACAATGTGCAGACCAAGTTTCAAGACCAGGGAGCTTACCGTTTCAGAAATATGGCAAGCAGGTAAATCGCTGGATTCTTCTTCTTCTATATTCTTCTTATTCTTCTTAGACAACCATATCTCTTGAACCACTCAAGCTACAGCTATGATTTCTGGATAAATCCACTCCAAATTCTACCAACTACGATCTTTTCTACTTGTTGATCCTCGAAAGAGTCGATGAAAAAGGAGACACTACGGAGCACAGCACTCGACTAATTCAATTAGGAAGCCATCTTTTCTATAATACGCATGCGCATGTATTTGATATCCAATTATTCGAAATTATAATAGCTATTACTCAGCTGTCTCTAGCTAGCTAGCTAGCTAGCTCTAGATAACTACCGGGGATTTAGATTCACGACGGTAGACTCTATTTCAGCATCTTCCTTCGACCTCCAAGTATAGCACAACACCTTGACTCGTTGATAATGATTGGCTGGTATGTTGGAGAACTATTCACTATTGAAGAACTATTCTTCTTTCATCTATCCCTGCATACACATAATAGAAGAATGAACTCTATACATAGCTAAAACCATAAAAGAGAGGAAAAAAGACCAGGAACAAGTAAGGGAAAAAGCATTTCGTTAAATGAAAAAAGATGTAGGGATGACCACTGCTCAAAAAGGTAAGGAAACAAGAAGGATGGAAATGGGATCAATCTTTGTTCTGTATATCCAGCCAACAATCCCTACATATACGTACATTACTACACTATAATCTGAAGCTACCCGACGTATATGTGGCTGGATATACAGAACAAAGATTGATCCCATTTCCATCCTTCTTGTTTCCTTACTTTTTTGAGCAGTGGTCATCCCTACATCTTTTTTCACTTCACGAAATGCTTTTTCCCTTATTATATATTGAACCAGCACCAATAGCTGAAATTAATTTCCAAACACCAAAACGGGGGGCCACCAAGAAGGAAGAAAATTTTACCAGTGAATACATTTGAGGAACTGTCAGGATAACACCCCTGACATGCAATCTCAACTGTGGATTAACACTTATGTCTGTGTTTAATTGTTACTTCTGTGTGTCATGTGAAGTTATGTTGTGCTAATGTGTGGACTCTTTGATGTATGTCTAGAACTTTCTGTGTGTGTGGATTTTATTGGATTTCTAAAAGTAGAGAGATAGCTAGCTGATCTAGGAGAGATCAGAGTAGTTCTGTTGTTTTTTGTAAGAGATTTAACATTTACTATAATAACATTTTAAAAGCTGCATCTGCTCGCTACTTGTGGTGCATTGTTGACGAGAGTTCCTGACAGGAACAAAATTTCTTTGATGAGCTCAGGAAATTTTTGCCCATGTAATCTGAGCATGGTTACTGATCCCAATGCTCCAAGCCTCTTCCTGTTATAAAAAACAACTTCCACCTCCTTTGACAAATTTTTATTAATGGATGAAAATATTTTTAAATGTCTGACAGTAAATTTGCGCAATAAAGTTTGTTGTTTTTTTTTAATGGTATCAAGATGAATATCTAACCACAACAGTCCTATGGAGTAAGGTCAATACTACTACAGCTTCTAATTTTGCTGAAGTTGATGTCGGGATTCAACTACAATCTTGACTACTTACAGGAACTACCAGTTTACCATATACAAATCAAGAAAATGATCCACCTGTTAACGAAATTCAGGCTACCAGTGTAGGGCTTATTGCTGGTATGAAGGGGAAGAATCGTAGAATGTGACAATACATCATGTGTGAGAGAATGGTTTCAATTTGAATTTTGTTGGAAGCCATTGGTTTGTAGCAATAATTGCTAACTCATTATTCATTAAATTTTCAAGTGGTACAATAGGCAGCAATTTGAATTTTAAGCTAGTATCTAGAGAAGTTTTACATAGCTAGTTTTTTCATACGTAGCTAGCTGAGAACAGTAACATCAGTTTGAAGAGTGACATCAGAAGAAGATATGGGAGCACGACACAGAAGTTGGTGAGGGCCTTCACAAGGAGGCATGATAGAAGAATCACCATGTTTTCAACATGAGGTGCAGAGATGAAGGTATGGTGCCAGATAGTCTGAGGATAAGAAGACCAGGGAAGATTATAGGATTGCGGAAAGAGCTAGTAGAGCCTTTCCATCAGCTAGGATCAGACAGTCCTACCGAAAGAAGACACAACTGGGAGAAGCTAGCTGGGAGATGAGTAACAAACTAGAACAGACAATGGAGGAAATAGACTTTAGAAAGATCAAAGAGCTTTGTGTAGGGGCTGCAGAGAGGACTCACGACCAGACTAAAGGCAGGCACAAGATGAAACTAGAGAGGCTACTGAAGAAGAGAGGGGTTTCCTTGAGATCCAAGGGCGTAGGTAGTGAACCTGTCGAAGAAGGTGCTTACATCAGAACAGGAAGAAATATTGTGTCTGTGTCTGAGCTTTCCCCCCGCAACATTTTATTTATATTTAGCTCAATCTTGTGAATCTTTGATGAGGCTAATTGGCTTGAAGTCTATTTTTAAGAAGGCCAATTATCCGATCCGTACCTGGATTTGTATCACGTGAATTCGATTTCTTTTTTGAGTTAGTTGTGACTTCCTATAAGTAAACAATGGTATCTCTCCATTCTTTAGCTACCCCCCATCAGCCATTATAGTATCGATTCTACTTTCAACAAAGCTAAGAAAACCAGAATGCTGTGCACCACCCATAAAATTGAAATTCATCATGTCTTTCAGTTGTGCTTCACTACCCCATGAAAGCTTCGTGCACGGAGAATCCAGCAGCAGAGAGTCCAGTTTATACGCTTGGAAATAATACCTTGTTACTCTTCTCTAGGCTTTAGTTGATGCTTCAGAGATCAAGTCTCCACTCTAGTTCGAAACTTCACCCGTTGTCAACATGTGGGTGCTGGGCACCCGGGCATAACCGACCGTTCAATGCATGCACATTGCTTACCCAGCTTTATCAAAATCATTGCGGTTGCCATCGGGGAAAAAAACAACAACATTGTAAAGAAAAATTCTTAGAATGATAATTGTTATTAGGTAAGAGCAACATAGCTAATTCTGATTGAGGCCAAATAGCCCTTGTGTCATAAGTAGCTTGTAACTGTGGTTAGTCCATGCTGGCATAATCTTTTAGCAGTAACTTGAAGCATCCACTCTTTTATGGCCTCTCTTTTTTTAACCACAACACTTGATACCGTCCTTCTTCTCTTGCTATCCCATCACTTAACTATGCTCAGTGGATACAAGTTACATACCAAGTAGGTGTATTGTTCATGATTTTTTGCATGCTGGCCACTGACCATCACAGGATAGCAGGAGATTTAACTTTTGTAGCTTCTAGTCTAGCAGAGTTCCAACCCCTGCTGTCTGACTTGTGCCCATAATCACCCTTACCAACTCAATTACAACAGCTCATTATACATGAGAGTGAAGCCATAGCTATAGCGCTATCTATATAGCTATAAGAGAAAAAGCATTTCATGAAATAAAAAAAGATGTAGGGATGACCACTGCTCAAAAAAGTAAGGAAACAAGAAGGATGGAAGTGGGATCAATCTTTGTTCTGTATATCCAGCCAACAATCCTTACATATACGTCGGGTAGCTTCAGATTATAGTGTAGTAATGTACGTATATGTAGGGATTGTTGGCTGGATATACAGAACAAAGATTGATCTCATTTCCATCCTTCTTGTTTCCTTACTTTTTTGAGCAGTGGTCATCCCTACATCTTTTTTCATTTCACGAAATGCTTTTTCCCTTACTTGTTCCTGGTCTTTTTTCCTCTCTTTTATGGTTTTAGCTATGCATAGAGTTCATTTTTCTATTATGTGTATGCAGGGATAGATGAAAGAAGAATAGTTCTCCAATAGTGAATAGTTCTCCAGCATACCAGCCCAATCATTATCAACGAGTCAAGGTGTTGTGCTATACTTGGAGGTCGAAGGAAGATGCTGAAATAGAGTCTACCGTCGTGAATCTAAATCCCCGGTAGTTATCTAGAGCTAGCTAGCTAGCTAGAGACAGCTGAGTAATATTATAATTTCGAATAATTGGACATCAAATACATGCGCATGCGTATTATAGAAAAGATGGCTTCCTAATTGAATTAGTCGAGTGCTGTGCTCCGTAGTGTCTCCTTTTTCATCGACTCTTTCGAGGATCAACAAGTAGAAAAGATCGTAGTTGGTAGAATTTGGAGTGGATTTATCCAGAAATCATAGCTGTAGCTTGAGTGGTTCGAGAGATATGGTTGTCTAAGAAGAATAAGAAGAATATAGAAGAAGAAGAATCCAGCGATTTACCTGCTTGCCATATTTCTGAAACGGTAAGCTCCCTGGTCTTGAAACTTGGTCTGCACATTGTAGTAGGCTCTAGTAGGCTGGATAATCATTCACAGTAGCTTTTGTTAGGTCTAAGTGGGGGAACTAGAATTTCACTTTTGTATTAGTCTATAGGCGGCGCGCACGGCCGTCCGAGTCATCCCTACATAGAGAGTGCTACCGCACTCTCTGATAGCACTATCTATGATAAAACTTAGAATGGCTTCAATATAGCACTAAAGCTAGCTAGTCAGCCATGAAAGCTTCATGCACAGAGAATCCAACAACAGAGAGTCGTATCAAACTAAGGTAGGCTTTCCAGCTTATATGTTAGCAAATATAAGCTAAGCTATCTATGCTAACTTCGGTACCTTGTTGCTCTTCCCTAGGCTTTAGTTGGCACTTCATAGCATGAACTAACTTCTTTCCTAGTTGGAAACCCAGCTCCTTGTGCAGCATGGTATTATCTTACTTGGTATGTGGTTGCATTTAATACAGGGGTGTATCCACAGAATTTTGAGTGGAAAATTTTTGGATGGACATGCCCACTTCACCCTTTATCAACCACACCCACTTTTATAAGGTGAATTTGCGTGCTTGGGTCATAGGTGGGATAATAAAGAAATTAAAGTGGTCCGGTGAAAACCAGACCAACTGGATAGTCTGGCGCAGCCAGCCCCAGGCACTTCCAGAACTCCAGCATAAGGGTCTGGTAACACACAATACTTCGACTTGTTCCCAGCCTAAATTTTAGTGTCGTAAAATGACGTTGTCTTGTTTAATTGTCATAGCAACACATCTCGCACGAAGAAAATGGCCTCCCGATCCCGTAATAATTACGATTGTTATAGCTACCACGCGTCATTAAACGTCATATGCGTCAGTTAATGATATTCATCGTTTTAGCAGGATTTCTGCTAAACGGGCACAAGTCGAAGTATTGTGTGTTAACAGACCCTTGTGGTGGAGTTCCAAAAGTGCCTGGGGCTGGCTATGCCAGACTACCAACCGGAGTGGCCTGTTAAATAAACCAAGCTGCTAGTGGATGTGCACTTGAATACACAGATACAAAAGTATCTGGATACAATGCATAATGTTGCCAGGAGAAAATTGGATTGCAGTTATTCAGCTAATAGCTAATTTCACTCTTGTCTGGCTACAGGGTATAAGAATGGAGCAGAACAATTCACGAATCGGTGCACACACCGCTCTGACTTTCATTTTATCAAACTGGTCGTCGGTCAAAAAAACAAAACAAACAGCAAAACAAAACAAAGCAAAACAACAGAAAAACTACCTACCTAATTTCAACGACTTACCAAGTGAGTCTGACTGATACTGATAAAGAGTACGGAAAGACAAAATCATCACTTCCAATTCTCCATTTACGACCGAAAGCTTGCAGTGCGGGCATTTTTTTTTTTTTTTTTTGCAGCTATGACTACTTTTGCGCATGCGCAAATAGTGGCCAGGCTACTGCGGTTTTACAGGGGCAAGTCAGTCGTTACGCCAGCGGTAATTTATGCACACTTTTATTTGCACGGTTACGTCATAATTTTATTAAAAATGGCTATTCGACCGCGTGGAAGGTGTCCGTGTTTGGCTGATGCTGTTGGTGTGATGCTTATTGCTACGATTATTTGGATAGTTTGTAGCTCCTTTGAAGGAAGCTTTCTATCTTTTATCACCAGTTTTAGATGCCAGGACTAAGCCTTTCCTAAGTACCACTACTAGTTTTTGTGGATGTGCTACAATTAGAAACAAAGATGATCGAACAGAAGAGGATGCTATGCAGCATTGGCTGGACAGAACAACTCTAAATTGGATATTACAACGGAGGTGTGAGTAAAGACTGTAACTACCAAGTTTCATAACCTAGGAGAAAACAGAAAATTTGTTTGCACGTGTCCACCATTAGCTAGCTCTGTTTCACACAAATTTTGCATCCAACTCCAGATTACCTTGATTGTCCTCTTCTCCAAATATCATGTCCATGATTTCTTCTGAGTGGTTACAAGTGCATCACAGGCTGCTCCACCAGACGCTGCAGCTGCCTCAGGAAACAGACCCAGTGTGGCGAAGAGTGCCAGTGCCAGAATTGTGACAATCTCTATCCCCCCTCTGATGACAACACCCAGCAAGAGGCTAGTGAACCCTTACAATGGTAAGCTTTACTTCCCACCCATGATTAACTAGTGGTTCCAGAATCATAGAATTTGGTCGGCTTGTTGCCACATGTCAACATGTTCTTTGCCAATGTCATCTGAGGGTGTAGCCAGGTGTTTTGTTGTATATCCTCCAACCATTCAGAATGTTGTTTGTTTGTTTGATTTTGGCTTTCTAAATTTTAGAAAATGGGCTGTCGGTGATACATTAGCAAAGCCAGTGGCATATTTCTTGTCATATGCAGTTCCAATTAAATGTATAAATACCAACTGTATATTGGTGTTAGGGTGTTATACACCATAATTATGATAGTTTGACTTGCACATGGGGGTTGGTGAAGGTACATCTATTGCTCTGTATAGCTCTAGCTATGCTTTGTGGATTCATTTTTGTGGCTACAAATGAAGTGTCTTCACACCCTGGTACTTAGCATTTCTAACCCAATGAGCCCTTCGGGTATGTGTTGGCATATTCATAACTTTATTGATATCCACCCTACAGGGCCGGCAGCGCAGATGGCTGCATCAAGAGGCAACTCTGGAGAGACAGGGCATACTCCCAAGCTGGCTCACATACCTATTATCTTGTGTGGCTGTGATAGCTATTACATATTTGCCTTGTATCTCTACTCATAATGACTCTTTTAATAATTCATTATCAACAACTGATTACCTTGTGGTCAGGTATGGATGTTCATACAAAAAAGGTAGAGACGCATGTCTAGTCTACCGCCTTGATTGATAACAGCTGAAATTGTAGCGTGTGTACCGTTGGGAACAAAATGTATTTTGCATGAGTGTAACTTCAGTTCACCACTTCAGTCGTTACGCCAGCGGAACCGGAAGTCATAGGGCCCCATACAATTTTATTTGCACCGGAAGTTCTTCATTTGGAATATTTTCCTGTTTAGTTAACTTATAATTCCTGCTATAACTCTTACACTTTGTACGTGTAGTAAGTAAAACACTTCACACAAACAGATCACACATAGACCTATCTAACTATGTGAAAAAGTTGTTACTTCCAGATACACGAAATCACGATCACTGGAAACAAGTGCCTTGACGGTAGAGGTGCAACTGGATTTTCTGTAAGTGGCCACGACTTGAATACGCGGAAAATCAAGAGCGGATACGGAAACGGAAATCAAGAACGGACACGGAAAAAAGGAATTTTAAAAATAACTAGGGCAATGTTCAACATTCAGTTGACAGCGAGCGAGCAAGTAAGTATTCTTCAACGATTTTCATTTGCTGTTGAGTATCTGTAGCAATGTGCAGCATTTGACAGTGAGCAATTAAAGTAGCTGATAGGCTTCAGTGCTTGATATTGCTAAGAGTCATGTAAGTGGTGGCAGGCAGCTGCATACATACTTACCTCAAAGCACTTAGATAAGCCTAGTGCCTACAAGCCGCTTAGATAAGCCTCCTGTGCCTGCTGCCCAAAAGGCTGTAGAAATGTTGAGCTGATAGTTCATTTGTGCTTTGCTGTTGTGTTATGTAGCTAAGTGGCAGGCAGCTGCATGCATAGAAAGCTAAGTACTTACCACAAAGCACTTGGATATGTCTAGTGCCTACAATCCACTTAGATAAGCCTAGCCCTACTATCCACCATGCTATTATACAAAGCGATGTAGAAATCAATCAAGCAATTGCAACTGGAGCATGCGCATAAGTGCACGCGCAGGGGCGCTACTATTGCACGACACGTACGTACGTACGCCTGGGGCATTTTGGAGTGTAGACCTAGATATATATATGTGACAGTCGAGGGTAGAAATCAAACTTTATTCACGTTTTTTTCAAAGTTTACTTTTGTCATGACTGATGCTTTAAAATGAAATTTTCTGCCTTTCGAACTTTTTTTTTTCAAAAGTAGAAGTGTGAATAAAGTTTGATTTCTACCCTCGACTGTCACATATATATTTAAAATTTCAATGAGTCATGACCTGAGAGTCAGCTCACTCGCTTCGCTCGCTCGCTGCAATTATAATAATAATAGAAAATCAAAATTGGATCTCAAATTCAGTTTTCAAAAGTTCAATGTGTTCCTTCTTAAGCTTCTGCTTCACATCATTGTTGATCTTAATATGTAAGAGAGAATTAAAATCAAGAAAATTTGGTGCCACACATGTATTCCGTAGATGGTAATACACATTCCGCTTGTCCCATGACTGTTCAAAACGCCCTGTTTTGGGGTTAATATAAATAACAAATTCCTTGTGCCCCAAAATCAAGTCATCTGGAGGAGGCAAAGGTGTGTTATCTTGATGGTGTTTGAGTTTGCCTTTGCAACCATTACATCTTGATACATTACCAAATATGAATGCAATCCAAAAAGGAGATTCAACCTTCCGTCTACTTTGTTGTATTACAACATTATTAGATGGGTCAATCCATGTCAATTCAACACAAAAAATCCCTGCTCCCTTCCAATTTTCATGAAAGTTTGTGAGCATTATGTATCCATGAAGTAACTAAACCACACTAAATTTTAGCGCCATAGGTTTATTTTCCCCCAAGATATGGTCATTTGAAATTTATTAGTTTCTCAGGTTTTTGCACAGTACCATTAGTACTCTCATACCTATAACTTCACAAATATTGGAGATAAAATTCAAAGTAGGATATCATCTTGAAGCTCTTTTAATGCTCTTTCATATGGTATGCAACATTCCAATCAATAATGAAACTGAAAGTTTAAAGGTTATAGTTGATCTTTTGACCTTCCTTACTTTAAAAAGGTCATTTCAAATTTTTTCCAAAAATTTTTTTGAAGTTCTCAAATCAACCTTTTTCATTCCTCAGAGTTTTAATTTGGGACTCCGAAAGGATCAGAAGATAAAAATAAAAGTAGAGTGCTATATAACTAATTAGTACAGTATTACAACCAAGTTAGTTAAATGTATGACTTCATTTTTTTAGTGGCAGATTCACTTTCTTGTCTTGCAAGAGTGTATACCCTGCCTGTTGTAGTACGTGGATCTACTTTAGTGTGAATATTAGTTTTGACAATTTTCGGTTGTGCTGGATGTTGAAAAGATGATGATGGACAATGAGGATGGAGGATGCTGATCATTGCTTCTCCATTATCTTCATCCAGTTGGAGAACACATCCAACCCTCTCATATAAGAGTGTGACAAAGCCACAAATTTCTTCAATTGGAAGCTCACTTTCCAGGAAAGTCACTCTCTCTTCTTTAGAAGTAGTTGATAAGGAATAGACTTTAGTGCTTACTTTATTTCTGGTCAGTGGAATGAATGAATGAAGCTTTCGAGTACCTGGAATTGTACGGGACTTCAGGAATCTCTCCTTTGGTAAGATTTCTTCTCTCCTGTAATCATCCATGCTCCAGTAGTGGAAGGAAACAGACGGTATATTCTCTATGGCCCACTCAAACAGCTGTCGGGCTGTTCATCATAAGGACGCTGAAGGCTGGCTCTTGCGGCCAGTTTCTTTATCGTGCCTCCAACTCTCCTTTACCATGCGAGGTAGCTGAGAAATGCCATTCTGCAGGGACACTAAAGTCTTCAATGTGGTAGCATAAATTGATAAAGTTTTTCCTATTTTTATACTGAGAAGCTGCACCATCAGAGAAATAGAAGATTTTGAGTGGTGAGGATGCAAATTTGTCTTTTAGAAACTCGATGAAGCCTTTTTGAAATAAATGAACAGCAACTGTGTCATGATGAAGACAGTCCGATATCACAACATAGCTAACATGCTCCAGTTTTCCAGACTCCAAATAGTATGCAACAAAAGGGTGAATGGTTGCTTGAGAGTTGTTCCAATGGAAACCTTGAGCTGCATCTTGTAAAACAAAGGAGTAATTTTCTGCAAAGTCACCTATCACCAAAAATTCTCCCAATTTTAATTCTAACTTGAGAAGGAGGACTGTTGCTTTGCAATAAATGAATGAGGAAGGAGATTTTCTAACTTTTCACAGAATGTCTCCACAAAATCATCAGCAGATTTACTCACTGTTTCAAGTGTGCATCTATCCACAGATATCCACTGTTTGTAGACGATGTTGTCTATTAGATTGTCATCCATTGATTTTTTCAACTGTTCTTTAAGTGCTGATGTGCCAGGACAAGAAGAACATAGATTCAAGTAGCAAGCTGGTTGAGGTGGATTGCAAATGATCTGTGCTAAGCAGTGATCATATGTTTTCAGTGGGTTATTGTCATTAGCAGTAATGCCAGGAATTTTCCCACCATTCATCATCAATTTAACATTTTGATGAATTGTACACACACACACACTATGTGTACCACTTGCTCCAGCCAAAACACATTGCTTTGGACGCAATTCAGCAAATTTTGAGAAGCCAACAGTTGTGGTGGGTATTTTTCTTTGAAGAGATGATACACTTCCTTTAAATTGCTTAAGACCAGTCTTTTTTGAATATGAATCCTAGTTTCCCCCTGTTTGACTGAAACGTAATCTTTCTTACCAGGCATGGTACGACTAACTTCATCTGACTCATAAAATTCCTGAATCAATGTAACAACTTCAGTAGTTAATGAGTGGCCTTGTTTCAGGTTTGGACTTGATAAGATTCCCTTCTGCTTTACAAGTTGTTTGGCTGTACGCACCATGTAGTTGGATGCTCTGAACTCGTCTTGAACTTTCCTTATACTCCAACTTTTTGGCAAAACTGTCAATACTTGTACTTTTTCGCTTCTCTCAGTAGTACCATGGAACTTCTCTTTCAGCTGCTTGACCATTTCACTTTCACTATCACTGCCATTTGATGCTGCATCTGGAAATATTTTTTTCTTTATCGATACTTTGACTTTCTTAAGTTTTTCTTTTGGATATTTGACTTGTTGGAGTTTCTTTTTTGTTATGGGGGTTTCACCGATAGCACTCAAACACTGATTCAAGGACTCAACAGATTCTTGTTAATGAAGAGCACTCTCTTCAAGCTGACTACTTTCACCTACATCTTGACTTTCCCATTCTTGACTTTAAGAATCAGTAGATTCAACCTCAGCAGATAGGACTGGGAGCTTTGCAAGTTTCTTCCTGCAGTCGTCACAGATCTTGTCGTCTAATGTGAGATTGGGCTGTTTTTCACACATCCATGATAAAACATGACGGAGGTTGCTCTTCTTTGAGTGATTAGGCTGACGAAAGGGATTACAGCAGGTTTTTTTCCACTTTGGTTTATCCATTTTGAACAATAGTCTTAATATGTGTATGCATGCAGCGCTTCTTTTATATACCCATTTGGTTATCCATAACCTGGTCAACCCTCTTTGATCTGTTTCTATTAATAGCTAGGAGGGTGAAAAAAATGAGGAAGAGGAAACAAGATATGGAAGTACATAGGTCATAATGGTGCATTCATTCCCACAGATGATACTTCCTTTTTTGTTTTCCCATCCTGTATTAAATCATGCTATTACATGTAATGGCCATTTCGAACTTTGATATGAATGTCTTTATTTTATTACGTGGGAACCCTTTGGAGTCCCAAATTAAAACTTTGAGGAATGAAAAAGATTGATTTAAGAACTTCAAAAAAAATTTTTTGAAAAAATTTGAAAATACCCTTTTTTAAAAAAGGAAGGTCAAAGATTAACAATAACGTTTAAACTTTAATTTCATTATTTTGTTGGAATATAGCATATCATATGAAAGAGCATCAAAAGAACTTCAAGATGATATCTTATTTTGAATTTTATCTCCAATATTTGTGAAGTTATAGGTATGAGAGTACTAATGGTACAGTGAAAAACCTGAGAAACTAATAAATTTCAAATGACCATATCTTGGGGGAAAATAAACCTATGGCACTAAAATTCAGTGTGGCTTAGTTACTTCATGGATACATAATGCTCACCAACTTTCATGAAAATTGGAAGGGGGCGGGGATTTTTTGTGTTGAATTGACATGGAATGACCCAGATGGTGATCTTGATGGATTTGGGCTGATTTGAACTGTGTTAGAATAAAAATTCTGATGCATACCAGAAACATTCTTGAACGATGTCTGGCTTGGGGGAAGTACAGTTGGAGTTTGGACTGCTGAAAATGAAGTAATTGATTGCACAGTGGTAGGTGAATGCATAGTACCAAGAGACTGCACAGTGGTATTCGACAAAAGTGGATATTGAACTGTCTGCACAATAGGTGTCTGAGCCACAGCCGAAATACATGTTGGAGTTTGAGGAACTGGACTTTGAGATGATAAAGAAACTGGAGTTTGAAGAATTGGTGCCATGGGAGATGCACCACTGGGGTTACTGGTATGTGGATAACTCCAAAGAGAATCATCAGTGTCTAAGCACAGAGATTTAACACGTTTAGATGCTTTCTTGGAGATGCCCTTTCGCTTCTTGCCTGCTGTAGCTGGCTTACCAGCATCAGCAAGAGCAGTAACATTAAATTCAGTGGCTTCCCGCTTCATAGTTTGATACCATTTAATGTGGTTATCAATGTTTCCAGTTTTGACTGCTGCTGCAACTGAATGTGAACATATTTTTGAGCATTTGTACGCTAAACACTGATCATCACAAAGGAATCCACCTTTTTTTTTTGCTGGTCTGATAAAGTGAGGTCTTTGATTACTTTCACTCCACACCATCCATGACATGGCGTCACCTAGACATTTCACAATCATATTCTCACTTGATGCCAATTTTTTGGCCTTCGTCCACACAGTATTAGTAAAATGTGGTGGAAGCAAAAGCTGATCAAGTGGATTGCTTATGACAGGAATATTACTGGAACTCCCTGCAGCAGGCACATTAGATACATTTGTTTTCATCAATTTATCTACATGTTTACGATGCTGCATCTCAGAAAGAGTAAACCATTTTGCTGGGTCCATTGTACAAGCTTTATACTCCTTTCGTATGCGATACTCACCTTGGCCTATAATGGCCTTTTAAATTTCATTGCGTTGCTCAATAAACAAATTTTTCATACTATCAACAAATTTTGGCAACTCAGAAGCTCTATAACGTACATGCTGTTTCAATACATTGTTCTTTGACTCAACATCATTCGTATAATACGGACAAGGAGGATTCCCTAGTCCTGCTTTGATCCGTACTTCACGAGTCATTGATTCAGCGATAACATTTCTTTGATACTTCTTGAACCAGGAGAAAAAATCTGGAGGCGAGTGATAAGGTTCTTCACGCACATTCCATATGTTCTCAAAGTTGTTCAACAGATCATCAAGATGTGAAGAGTCATTAGCATCTACCAATCCAAGTTGGAAATGGGATGGCTTTCCCATGATATCTTGCATAAATTCTTTAACTACATCATTAGGCAATCTCATTTCTGTAAGCTTCCGTTCAATATTTCCCTTAAAATGTAGGAAACATCTCAGATGACAAGCTTTAGGGAATGACATAGATAAAGCATTAACTAATGCTGCTTCACCATCCGTTCCAAATGCTTGTAGATTGGCTAGGTTGGGCTCCAATCCAATTAGAGCGGATGTAAAAAAATGGTAGGCAGAGAAATCCTTTTTCATATGTACAAACATGGGCCCAATTAAAACTGGATACTTTGAAGTTTCATGAGAGGACAACATTAGATGTTGATATGTTGTAACAGTAACATCAAAGTCACCAAGACTAAAAGTGGGATCAACTCCAAGGACACTAAATTTATCCTTATTAGTGCAGAAACGATTAATATCACATAAACTATAATTATGTGTCAACACCATCATGGGAAAAGGGGCAGCATTTACTAATCTCACAAATGGGTCCTTTCCTTTACCTTCCTCTGACTTACACATAAACATTACAGAAAATAAAGGATCATCTTGTTGAGTTTTCCTCCTCATATCTTTCACCTGCTGCCTACACCTGGGTAAAGATCCTGCACTAGATGCTTGTAAAATACCACCCTGCTCATCATATGTAAAGTTGATAGCTCGTTTAGGAGTTTTTTCTGAGGATACAGTTTTAAGCTTGCTCATGACACTTGGCAATGTTCGAACATATGCATCTCCCGATCGCGAATTTCCATGAGGGGCAACCTTGACCTCATGTTCTCCTTGACTGAAGTAATACTGAACTAGAGCAAGGCTTAATGTATTGGAATCTGCATCTGGAAAAATGAAGAGAACTCATAATAATAATACCAGTCTAGGAAGAAAGGGTTGGGTCATTCAAGAATATCAAAGATTTTCATACCTTTTTTGTGGGGGGAGGACCATATCTATTGGCATTTTGCTATACTCTTGTAACTAACGGTTACCAGATGGAAGCTCTGATCTAATACTAAAGTACGACTAATAGGTACCTTCTAATAGCATCAACATTTTCCGTACATCTGGACTAGCTTTTAGAAAATAGTATCGCTTCCACACACAGTACGAATCAGGCCTCAACTCATTTGACGAAATATTCTTTTCAAGAAGCTTGACCAAACCATCCTGAGAAATGGTGCACCACCTTCTGAAACTCCCATTCCATGTCCAAACACCCATGTCATCACATAGTAAATCTTTAATTGAGTTAAGTTTACTCAAATCAACCACAAATATTCCATTAATAGACAAAGAGAATGGAACTTGAGTGCAAATGATATCTGGCTTTAGATCAGGGTCAAGCAAAACATTAACAGCGTCTTGAGTGGTAAGAAATTTATTATTCATTGAATATATAGGTAGACTTGGTTTATCATGTAGGAGACCTATACCAGGTTCAACTTTGGCATCATGCTTCACCCTAGAATGCATATTCATATTCAACAACAACAACAGGTTTTCATGAGGGAAGTTGATGTTGTTGATAATCTTACTTTACAGGAGATTTTGAAGGATCCACAATTTTAATTACCGGCTCCTCTTCTTCAGAAAAGTCACTATAGTCATTACATAGCTACTACATTAAAAAAGAATCACAACTCTAATGCACACATACCTCTCTCCAACAGTTTCATCAGAGTCACTGATCCTGTTGGAAGATAATATGTTCCTAGCTGGTTACAGTGCAAAATAACTACTGGTGGTCCTGGGTCCCTATGTAACTACAACCCATGCCGATTTCCCCCATTTTCATGAGTCTGACTCCAGCCCGGGAAGTTAAAATCCACTTACTTTGCAGATGTCCATCAGAGTCAGAGTCGGAGTCAGAAATTACTATCACCATAGATAAAAGAGGAAGGAGGGATTGGAAACGGTATTTTTTTTGCGAAATCAGCCGCGTTATGGATGACATCATCAAAAAATTAATGCGCACGCACGTGTCAATATTGTCCTGCTGCATTTTTATTTTTATTTTTTTTGATGGCTGCTGAAACAGTCAAGAGTGCACTCTTAGCAGTAATCGACAAGACTTCTTCCCAGTCTCCAAGGAGCTGTAAGCTGAGGGAATGGGGAAAACAGATCCTAGAGAAGTCACAAAGTGAAGAGGAAAGTTTTGATACTTTTTCTATTGAGGTAGTATTGTACCTTCAAGGCATTGTAAGCTCTACAGCTACAAAGTATAAACTAAGTAGCTCTAAGAGAGAACATTTATGGAAAAAATTTCACTTGATTCGAATGAAAAATGAGCTATGTTCCTTGTGGAAGGAAATGATTGAAAAACTAAACGTAGACATTACTGATACACTACTTGAACAGTCTCTGTATCAAGAAATATTTGAACTGTGTTTGAAAGAACATTTTGACACAACAGTAGAAAGTAGTACTGATACTGTAAGTTAGAAAGTAGTACTGATACTGATCCTGATGATATCCTCTCTGCAAATGAATTAAACGTAATGAGATATGTTGGTGGATATGTTGCACGAAAACTACTACTACGTTATGAAAAGATGTTTGGTGATGTATATAACCAATACACAACTTGTCTAGGTGAAATGGCTGTTGCTGGAGAGGGAGAGGGAGATAGCCTGCTATCATACACTACAAAGTGGATGGATACTGTAAACAGAGGTGGCTTGTATCATTTAAATGATGAAACTTTTCATTTGTTTATAGAAATTGAGAAGTGTGTGCAAACATACCTTCCAAAATATCTGGCTCAATCTAAGACATCTGATAAAGAGTTATATATACGAAATATACATGACAAGATACTGGAAAATGAAGACGTCCAATTTCACTGGACATTGCTATCACAAGACATTGAATCTGCAGAAGACTCCCACTGCTTGCTAAGTGAAGTAGTAAAGCTCTTTGTTACTGTACGAGGGTTTGCGATAGTTGGGTCATGGATGGAAATATATAAAAGTAAAGAAAAAATAAACACTCAAAAGTCTACTGGTCTGCGGAAATCTCTATATACCAATAAACATTTTCATATAAAATATTACTTTTTCTTTTTCTGTGTGCGTCTACGCTTGGGCAGGGGGGTATTGTCTATTTTTGGCTCTTCATCACCAAACAAGCGTCTCTTTCTGCTACAATTACCTCGAACAGGTTCTAGGGCCATTGATTTTGTGGGCCTGACTCTTACTCAGCCTCCTGGAGCAGAGCTGGATCCCAGCAGCATTATGGAGGCATTGTTGTAGGTTGGGGTTTTCATTCCTTCCACCTCGAGCCCTTTGTTTACCAAAATAGTTTTCAAGGGGGTCCTGAGATATCCTCTCACTCAACACATATAGTTTCTGATCCGAATCTTTTGGCTGTGATAGTAGATACTTTGTTATTTCGACAAATGACATCACTGCAAAATCAAAGAAAACCAGTGAATTTGTTACCTCTATTGAAACAGTAAATTACCAGTCATTCCTATGCCTTCTAAAGTTTCTCTGCTCAACATCATTTTGGCTTTATCCTTAGCCGATGTAGTATCACCTGGGGAATCTCTTACGCATGTACCAATGTGATCAGTCACTCCAGAAAGTGATTGTGATTCATCAGTTGTAGTGAAAGAGGATTCTGAGGTTAGTATAGTATCAGTTTCAGAGAGAGGAATACATGTATCAGATGATTCCAACCGTTGCTGAAATTTTTTCTCCCGCTTCTCCCTTGCTTGTTTTTTTCGGTGTTGAAATCTCTTTCTGTAAGGCATGCTAAAAAAGTATGATATGCATACATTGCTCATACATATCAGCTAACAGTACACCAAATTGAAACAATATACTATGACAATGCACTGACTTACAGGGATAATTGAAACTATAACAAGTTTGAACATAATTTAAGCAATTGTGGCAGAAATGAACCTGAAAAGGACTGGCTACTTGCTGCATACATTAGTGTAACCCATACTAAGCAAATATTTCTAGTGGCAGACATAAATAATTGAGCAGAGTTTCTCTAGAGGGATAAATATACAGAACATTCCAACTTTTCTATGATAAACGCTCACCCAAGTTAGCAAAACCTGTAGTCTAGTGTAGAACTTTCACTCGTGATTCTATTTAGAGCCCAAGTATGATTTAGCACGGGTACTTGTAAAAGCTGGACTCTGGACGGTGGAATGGACCGTGGTCTGGACCGTGGACTGGATCATGGACCATGCAAAATCTCTTACGCATGCGCGTAGGCTCTAGCAGCTAGCTAGCTGTATATACTGCCTCGTTTGTGACTGTCATGCATGGAAGGTGAGGGCCCAACGTCAGCGATTGTGATCTCTTCAGATCCTGACACTCGTGTTATATTCACTCCAAGTAAAAGGTGCGTTTCGCTATTTTTGATCTCTTGTATCAACCACAGCTAGCTTAGATTGGGGGGTTCTTTCTTCATATAACTTGTACCGAGATTACATCATAGTGATGTAGTAATGATATACGGCCTGTAGAGAACATAGTCTGAGTCTCTTGCGTCTCTAGCAGTCTCTACAAGTCTCTTACAGTCTCTCTGAGTCTCTTACAGTCTCTCTTGGTCTCTTGCAGTCACTCTAAGTCTCTTGCAGTCTCTCTGGGTCTCTTGCAGTCTCTCTGAGTCTCTTACAGTCTCTCTGAGTCTCTCTTGCAGTCTCTCCTGGTCTCTCCTGGTCTCTTGCAGTCTCTTGCAGTCTCTGAGTCTCTTACAGTCTCTCTAAGTCTCTTGTGGTCTCTCTGAGTCTCTTACAGTCTCTCTTGGTCTCTTGCAGTCACTCTGAGTCTCTTGCAGGCTCTTACAGTCTCTCTTGGTCTCTTGCAGTCACCCTAAGTCTCTTGCGGTCTCTCCTGGTCTCTTGCAGTCTCTCTGAGTCTCTTGCAGTCTCTCTGAGTCTCTTACAGTCTCTCTGAGTCTCTTACAGTCTCTCTGAATCTCTTACAGTCTCTCTGAGTCTCTTTGAGTCTCTCTGAGTCTCTTTGAGTCTCTCTGAGTCTCTTTGAGTCTCTTGAAGGCTCTCTGAGTCTCTTGTGGTCTCTCTGAGTCTCTTGTAGTCTCTTTGAGCCTCTTGAAGTCTCTCTGAGTCTCTTGCAGTCTCTCTGAGCCTCTTGCAGTCTCTCTGAGTCTCTTGCAGTCTCTTTTGGTTTCTTGCAGTCTCTCTTAGTCTCTTGCAGTCTCTCTGAGTCTCTTACAGTCTCTCTGAGTCTCTTACAGTCTCTCTAAGTCTCTTGCAGTCTCTCTGAGTCTCTTGCAATCTCTCTGAGTCTCTTGCAGTCTCTCTGAGTCTCTTGTGGTCTCTCTGAGTCTCTTGTAGTTTCTTTGAGTCTCTTGAAGGCTCTCTGAGTCTCTTGCATGCAGTCTCTGAGTCTCTTGCACAGTCTCTCTTGGTCTCTTGCGTATCTTGCAGAATCTCTGAGTTTCTTTCAGTCGCTCTGAGTCTCTCTCGGTCTCTTGCAGTCTCAGAGTCTCTTGCAGTCTCTCTGAGTCTTTTGCAGTCTCTCTGAGACTCTTGTAGTCTCTCTGAGTCTCTCTTGGTCTCTTGCATGTCTTGCGGTCTCATGAGTCTCTCAGAATACCTTTACACACTAAACAAGTCCAGTACATCCAAAGCATATAGCTAGTATCTGCATACATGCACCAGTTAATGGTTGGGTATTTTTTGTTTAAGTAATTATGACGAGCACTACATCGTCATTTAGAGGGTGTGTGCTTAAAATTAGTTGGTATGTGCACATACAACAGCAAATTATATATAATTATTGCACATTTTGAATGAAACGTTAAACAATCAAAACAAAGCATGAATGAAAGATTATTCAGAATCATGAATCAAATTGAGGGTAGCTATCATCCAATTATAGTCCAAGTGGATTATCTGAGTTTATATCTTTACTCCAATCCGGAAGTGCTGTATTTTGTCTGGTATGCTTTTTAGGTGGACATGGACAGTCATCTTCAGAATATTCAGTACGCTTTCTTGGTTTTCTTTGTGTATTGTCTTTGGCATCTTTATTGCCATCAGGATTGTCTTTCTCCTTATCTTCAGAAAGAGGACTCTTATCTTCAGTAGGAGAAATCCTGCCATCTTCAGCAATGTTATCTTTCAGGTCTTCAGCAAGAGGACTGTCTTCTTCCTTATCTTTAAGACTGTCTTCTTCCTTGTCTGAAGATGTGCTGGCAGAGGCAGCTGGTGATGTAACTGCATGAAAGCAATTTGACATGGGTATATAATAATCAAGCAATCATTGGAGACAGAATGAATACCTTGCTTCATTGCAGCTCGAAGAGACGGTGGCAGTTTGTCTAGCCAAATTACTGTGCATTTTCTTGATCTACTATTAGTCCGTCTGCGAATTACTGGATTTTTGCTATCCAATGGCACGAAATCCTTCGCTACATTGTGCTTGCCCATACTATTTTCCTTCACTGCTTTTCTGAAGAAAGCTTGATCTACCGATACAGGGATATCATCAAGGCAAATGCCAACTACCTCCTTCCCATTATATGTCATCCCTGTTCTCATTGCTTGAAGTACCTGGAAATATAATATACAGTAAAGTATAGCTGTTGTCTTTTTTTAAGATAATGCAAATAGCTACACTTCTAATAAGTTAGCCTAAGACTATAGTGCCTGCTGGGGTTAGCTACAGTGGTGATACATATGTGATATTAGTACCCCTGCAGTCAAATTGATAGATACCAGCCTACACTTCAAATAGAAGATAGCTACCGTTGTACTGAGTAGTACAAAGAGTCAAGCATGAGCGCTCAAGCAAGAAGCACTGGCACATCAGCACTTTGGTGCCAAGGTGTATGCTAATACATTACAGTAGGTATCGTTAGAAGTGTGAAATACTGGCCTTAGCTATAGATTTTTCCAGCATGAGTGTGGCTCTTAGCCCATTCTGTTAATTGCATTAGGACTTCAGCTACAACATTCAGATCACCAGAAGTACTTCGCATGACTGAAGTAGATTGACTTGAGGTCAGATGTGGATGGATTTCTTGCATGAATTCCTCTATTTCTTCTTTCAAGTATGGCATCTGTGCCTCTTCAATTAGCTATTTAGTGATGAGAACAATTAATTCTGGCAATTCTAATAGTTAGCTATACCTGTTCTGCAAAGTAAAGAAGACAGGCATACCCTGTACATAATCGAGGATCAATTCCAGGAAGTCTATCTCTCACTGCAGGGTTGATTCGGCTGGAGATATCACTTTTGCCACTTTCAATGAATTTTTTCCCCAAACTGATTGCCCACCCAATAGCACTTGATGCCTCTCTTTGTACCTTAGCTAGTAAGCTAAATTCCTTTCCTTCTTCTTCTGTGTTGGGTCCAATTGATGGAGTGGTAAATGGTAGTAAAAGGGCTCGTGAACTGTACCTGAGTGCAGAAACAATATTATAACTTACATTCTATACAGTGTAACAAATTAACACCCAAAGAGATGTAATCATTCTTGCAAATTTGTTTGCCTCAATGGTGGCAAGTTGTGCGTATGAGTACAAGGACAATCAAACCATTTTTGGAACAACTGTTTTGCTATACAGCTAAAACTAAAATCATACACTGAATATCCATACCTTTGAATTGTTCCCATCGTAAAATTGCAGGGATAGATCGGGGCTTTTGCAACCCAACTTTCATGTTTCCAGTCTGTCGCCCATTACAAAGGTCAATAAGAATTTCATCTATCCCATCTGCACTCTTGGGATCATCAAGACTGAATGGTAAGGTGGACTTGCAACACCTTTCCTTACATAAAGTATCAGATGTACTCTTAGTTTTCATCAAATTACCACAATCTTCCTGGCCACACAGAGACAAAGCACACCTTACTGCTGAAGATTTACCTGCATGGATAAAGGTTGCAGCTTACACTAAGTATACACACAAAAAACAAAAACAAAAAAACCACATGTCCATGTAAGCTGACACTAAAAAAAATACCTGTTTCACTTTCTCCAACCAGCATTGGAAGAGGGCATGCATTGTATGTTTCTACCAGCAATTCATAATGAAGTACCATAATGGCTGCTGCCATAGAAAGCACACCTAGATTGAGGAATAATAATACAGGGATTCCAAAGTGGTTTGGGTATGGCTATGAATATGACCTATGTAGAGTATATGAAAAGTGGTCTGTGATGTAATAATTATTGGATACCAGTGCCAGAACAGCAAATTAGCATACATTGCGAGCTTAACAGATATGAATGCACACTCTGCAACCACACTGTACTTCTAGAAGATTTCCAAGGTGTTATGTGATTTTGGCTTTTCCACTTAGTTAACTGTTTAGCACATATATAGGTGCTGATGAAATGCATTGTAAGCCTGGGAAAATGTGACTGACTTACATGGTATGAAGTTATGCTTGAACACTTTCTTCATAAGCTCAAAAAGGTCGTTCAATGGTTTCACAGATTGAAGGGGGAGTTTGATATCATTCTGTAGATTGATAACTGTGTATGGCATATTTTTATTTTTGCTACTAAAGTCTATGCATGGTCCTCCAATTGGCTGCCAGATCCATTTAGATTCACTTTCTTGTATCTGAATACCATCTTCATTAATATGTAGAGATCTATTTATAACCCAGACATTATCTCCAGGTTGTTTTCCAGCACAGAGCAATCCTTTTTTAACTTTTGTTGGATCATTAAAAGCAAAATTTTTTTCGAGATGCTGTTGAAATTCAGAAACTTCCTTATCTGAAAGGGAGCACACGAACCCCCCCAGATCCAAATGTCAATTTTATGTCTTTAAGGAAAGTCTGTCGCAGAAGCATGGAATCAATAGTGTAATAGCACAGCCTGTATAATTAAAGGTTGAGACATAGAATTAACTCTTTCAAAGCTGGTCTGATTATGTATATATATATATATATTATTATTTATTTATTTATTTATTTTTTTTTTTTGGGGGGGGAGGGGGGAACCAACTTCATTATAACTCGTGAAGTGAACTAATTACAGAAATAATAACCCTAGCTAGGTCTTCAAGGTTCCTTGCTATCACTGAACTTACCTTTTTTGTCCATCGCTTCTGCGTTTTATCCAAGCAAAGAATCCAGCATTTTCTGAGTCGACATAAGTGGCCAAATCAATAGAAAATTAGACTTCTCCCTATACTCCCCCTTGGCAGAGACCGTTCCAAATGTGGAATTTTCCAGGTCAACCTTATAAAACTTAGAAAAGAAATGTATAGCTAAATGTCAGTATGTCAACTTAGCCAGCTAGCATGCTTGATTAAATAATTGTGCAGGTATAATTGTTATACCTGCACAATTATGATATCTACAATACCTCTCGATGGAGCTCCTGGTTTGCTGCTTGCTGGAAAGAGTCATTCATCTTTAAACTTCAGTCAAAATCTGTTGCTGAGCATGCAAAAGCATGAGATATTCAATTATTTAAGAAAAAAAACCACGTGTACATATAGCATTTAAAATGGATGCAGTGAGGCTTATTTGTTTCTTTTCGTTAGTATTTGCTACTGAAATCCAAGTTACATCAGGATTCAAAGTTCCTCTTGAATGGAAAATGTATCTATCTAAAGTGGTTGAAGATTTTTTGAGGTATTAGCTAACTGTAAGTAGCTAGTGGACTTTTTAATCTTTTTGTGAATTTAGGAATCCGGAGTGTGTCATTGTCCCTCCTCCTCCTCCTTATTCCATATCTAGCAGTAATCCCGCTCAAATGTTTCTCCCACCAGTTATTGTATGGGACCCATTTTTGTCAATTCCATCATTGAATCTTCAATGTGTAGAATGCAATCAAGAAATCAAAAGAAATGCATGGAAACTTGGCACATCTGCAGGACTCGAACCTAGATTATTGCATAGTATTGAATCAACAGTTGTCCTCATCTCAGCTCGTTATGTTTGCCCAAATAGCCACCAATTCTTTACTACTGATCCAAGAGTCCTTGAACTAATTACATCTGAACAGATTCCATTCATACTATTTCATAATAATGGTTTCTTGAGATCCTTTGTTGATATCGTTATTGGGTTAATTGAAGAGGGACTGTCTGTTTCAGCTGTGGAAAGATTTGTCAGTAAGCAAAGGAAATTAGCTAGTTTGAGGAGATCAGATCAGGTTATTAATACACTGTCATTAAATGAACTTGACCTAAGCCAGATCATCCCATCATTACTCCTCGAAACTCCATACCCAAGTAATGATATGATCTGCAAGTGCTTTCTTGCTGAGTATATGCTCAATAGGAAGATGTATACTAATGCTATGTCTAGGATACTTGCACAAGAATCCATCAGCTTTGATCATACCTTTAAAGTAGCTGCTAATATTGGCTACCTTAGAAGTGATGGTAAATGGATAACACAGTATGATTCTGTATTTATTGTGCTTAATGAAAAAGGCCAGGTAATGGCTTGGCAATTTACCGAAACTACATCAATGGATAATGTTAAGACACTTCTTCTTGGTGTTAAAGAAAGGATGGATGTAGGTAATCATAAAACCCTTATAATTGCAGATAACTGCTGTAGCATCAAAGGAAAATTAATTGAAGTGTTTGGTAATGAAATTAATATAAAATTAGATTTATTCCATGCTGTACAGCGGCTTACCAAAAAAATGCCCAAACATCATCCACTATATTCCCCATGCATTACTGACCTGAGGCTTATCTTTCGACAACCTGATGATTTAGGTTACAAGCGATTGAAAAATACTCCAAATCCTGTAAAGATTATAGATAATCTGAATAAGTTCATCAAAAAGTGGAGTTACTGTGATACAAATGGCTGGGTAATACTCAATGAAAATGTATTAAACGAAGCAAAAAATCTTGAAATCCACATAAATAAAGGATGCCTGTCTGATATTCCTCCAGGTTTTGGAATAAACCGCAACGAGCGATTGCATCGGCACATCAAACCTCATTTTAGTAGGACTCGTCTAGGCTTGCCTATGGCACTTGCACTAATGACAGTATTACTAGCTATATCAATACAACTGCAAGTCACAAGGAAAAGAAACAGAAAGACAGTCAATCACCTTAGAAGAAGAGAGTGCATCAAAATATCATTACGGCATAACTGAAAAAGATGTGGAACAAACAATATGGGGTATTCACCCCATAGATAATACTTATGATTTTGATAAGTCAACCACAACAACACTGGCACTGGATGAGAGTGTTTCAAAACTTATTACTATTGAAGAACTTATGAATATAATTGAAAAGGGACTTCACCTTTGGAATGCAGCCAAATCAATGAATTCAAATTCACTGTTTCAGTACCAATTCTTTCCTTTTGTATCTTCTGTATCCAGTATATTTTTCAGTAACTTAAGCACTGATGCTCCCAGTCATAGTACAAATCTTGATGGCATTATTAATTCATGGAAATTGAAGAGGCAAGAAGTCAGTAAAGATGGAAATTGCTGTTTTGTTGCAGTAGCTATTGGGTTAAGTTTATTAACACCAATATATCCTCTGAATTGAAAATAGTTCATCCAGAACTAAGATATAACTGTGTGCATTCTCTGAGCCAGCAATTACGCCAGATTGCAGTACGTGAATGGACTAATAACAGCAGCTATTACACAGATTTCCTAGGTGAATGTAATATACAAGAGGAAGCTGAGAAGTTCAACCAATTAGGATATTTTTATTCTGACTTAGGGGACACAGTTTTACATGCTTTGTCAAAAGCTCTTGGAATACACTTTATAGTGTTTACAACTCTTGAATGTTATCCAGTTATCCAGATAGTAACACAAGAAATTAAATGTGCTACACCAGTGTATCTTGCATACAATCATAATGGTCTGGGACATTATGATGCAGTCGTACCCGTGGCATCTGAGTTAACCTCAATAACTGTGGTGGAAGTTCCCAAAACTCGTATTGATTATTGTACATGTGGTAAAAATGCAGTCACTCAAGAAGCAGAAAGTTGTGTGCCAATAACCTCTAAGTATACTACTACAATCCGGTGTTCATGTCTAAAGAGCAATCGAATGTGCACATCACTTTGTAGATGTGTGAACTGTGGAAATGAGCATGGAAGACGACCTGAAGCAGTACTTCTGCACACACGAAAATGCAGAAGGCATAGCCACCAAATCAATATTAAAAAGAGTGCTGTTTTCGGTATCGCTGAGGGTGAAGACATGTCACCTGGAGCAAGATCAAAATTTGAGTTTTTTATTTTAGAAGGAGTGTTGCAGTATTTAAAAAATAAAGAAATTGAACCAAGTGCAAACAATATATTACAAATATTTAATACTATCGCGGATATCGTGGATTCCTTTGAAGAGAAGTTACCTATTAGAAAAAAAATTCTCATGATGTCGACAATTTCTTAAAGGAGCATCAGCACAATTTTGATGCATTCATGGCCCTTTAAATGCCGAAATTTAGTTCATTGATTTCTATGCATGGAACTAATAACTAGCTATATTATTAAGGTTTGATTCTTGTATAATTGATAATTATCATTACAATTATTTTTCTTTCTGATTGCATGTAGGGGGTAGATATACAATTCTAAAGTTGTGTTAACTTGAAGAGCCATAAAAATTCTCATAGGTGGAGGAAAATTAATTTACTTGGGGGGGGGGGGGGGGGGGGGCCAACCCCAAACCCCCATTGCACCATGTGTACCAGACAATAGTTGTGATTTAATAAAAAAACAAGAGTCAAAAATAGAGTTGAAAATGTTTCACTTTGCACATGTAGTCATGTATAATTGTCTCCTATCCCTGGCCCCCATGGTTCCGACTAACAGAGACTAGAGTTATAATAGATTTGGAGACTGCATGCATGCAAGAGACTCAGAAACTGCATAGAGACTGCATGCATGACTCAGAAACTGCAAGAGACCAAGAGAGACTCAGAAACTGCAAGAGACCAAGAGAGACTCAGAAACTGCAAGAGACTCAGAGTGACTGAAAGAGACGGCAAGAGATGCAAGAGAGACTGCAAAGGACTCGGAGAGACTACGGCCAAGAGACTCAGAGAGCTATAGACTGCATGCATGCAAGAGACTCAGAGACTGCAAGAGACTGCAAGAGACACAGAGAGACTGCAAGTGACTCAGAGTGACTGCATGCAAGAGACCAAGAGAGTCTATACATGAGACTCAGAGAGACTGCAAGAGACTCAGAAAGACTGCAAGAAACCCAGAGACCCAGAGTGACTGCAAGAGACCAAGGGAGACTACATGAGACTCAGAGAGACTGCAAGAAACTCAGAGTGACTGCAAGAAACCAAGGGAGACTACATGAGACCCAAAGAACCTACATGAGACTCAGAGAGACTGCAAGAGACTCAGAAAGACTGCAAGAAACTCAGAGAGACTGCAAGAGACTCAGAGAGACTGCAAGAGACTCAGAGAGACTACATGAGACTCAGAGAGACTGCAAGAGACTCAGAAAGATTGCAAGAGACTCAGAGAGACTGCAAGAGACTCAGAGAGACTGCAAGATACCAAGAGAGACTACATGAGACTCAGAGAGACTGCAAGAGACCAAAAGAGACTACATGAGACTCAGAGAGACTGCAAGAGACTCTGAGTCTCTTGTAGTCTCTGAGTCTCTTGCAGTCTTTCTGAGAGACTGCAAGAGACTCAGAGCTCAAGAGACCCAGAGAGACTACAAGAGACCAAGAGAGACTACGTGAGACTCAGAGAGACTGCAAGAGACTCAGAAAGAATGCAAGAGACTCAGAGAGACTGCAAGAGACTCAGAGAGACTGCAAGAGACCCAGAGAGACTACAAAAGCCAAGAGAGACTACATGAGACTGAGAGAGACTCAGAGAGCCTGCAAGAGACTACATGAGACTCAGAGAGACTACAAGAGACCAAGAGAGACTCAAAAAGACTGCAAGAGACTCATAGAGACTGCAAGAGACTGCAAGAGACTCAGAGAGATTGCAAGAGACCCAAAGAGACTGCAAGAGACCCAGAGAGACTGCAAGAGACTCAGAGTGACTGCAAGAGACCAAGAGAGACTACATGAGACTCAGAGAGCCTGCAAGAGACCAAAAGAGACTACATGAGACTCAGAGAGACTGCAAGAGAGACTGCAAGAGACTCAGAGAGACTGCAAGAGACCCAGAGAGACTGCAAGAGACTCAGAGTGACTGTAAGAGACCAAGAGAAAGTACATGAGACTCGGAGACACTGCAAGAGACCAAGAGAGACTGCAAGAGACCAAGAGAGGCTCAGAGAGACTATGCTCCATATATCATTATTGCATCACTATGATGTAATCTCGGTACAAGTTATATGAAGAAAGAACCGATTGGGGAGAGAGCTGAATACCTGTATGACATTGGGACCTACATTTGTACATAAAAAATATGAACTCATGAAGAACACTTCTTTGTTCCTATAGATCTTACTGTGCGACTGATTCCAGTTCAGATGAAGATGTGGTTTCTCCATCGATCCTATGCTTGGCAAAGAAAAGGTATGTAAAATCTGCAATATCAATGATTCGGGGATATTTTGTTTTTATTACTGTAGATTGAAATTTGAAGAGGGTTTTTCTAGCAGTGATAGTGAGAGTGGAAGTAGTACTGTTGCTGAATTGGAATATTATGATGGAGACAAAGAACTTCCGATTTTTGATAAAATGGGCAGTGGGTATCCTGTTCATTTGCTTATCAAAACACTTCTATCTAAAGATCTGGATCTTTCTCGTGTGTGTAAAGTGCAGCCATTAGGGATTGTAAAAAATACTATCTTTCTCATTGATATCGACTCAGTTGGCTTTGGTGATCTTAAAGCAGATGATTTAGGTTCTTGGAAGTCTACCGGTACAAAACGAACCTACTTTCGTTATACTACATCTAATTCTTTAGTATATGCCACTGCTGGAGCTGATCGTAGCAATTATTTTTTGCTAATTCGAAGGTATTATGTCCACAAAACTTATGAGCGTTTTCATCGCATCATTTGTGATATACAAGGCAAGTTCTATGATTATAGGTTAATACACAACCTTGATACTTATATAATGTACTATGCTTCAATCTGGCCAGTATGTGACAGTCCAAGCAAACTAATTGATTTCTAGAGGGGACTGTCACTTTAATAAAATTGCTAAGGAGTCCCTCGGTCAACATAAAAATCAATGTGTACGACCAATTTTTTGTACCCTTCCTTTCCCTATTTATTACACCCTTTCAGAGTATGGAATACCATGATTTACACATGAGGAGGGTGTAATAATAGTATTCCATAATACTGAAGGATGCAATAACTATTTATTCTATGGCTATCTAAAATGAGACAACTTTTGGCAGATCAAAGTTGCTTGATGGGAATTTTTTATTTTTAATTTGTTACAGGACAATCATTCTGCTATAGAATGATACAAATATCAAAATTTGTCCAGGCAAACAATTTCTGCCCACTTATCTTGAGCTCATATTTCAGAGCCTGTAGTGATGTCATCCTAGATACACCATATTTTTATTATGGCTATCTGCATTACATCAAAAAGGTGACTGCATTTTATCTAAGTGACCCGTGTACAAGAAACTAACCACTTGTTTGCTAACTGTTCAGCAGGTGCTTTCCCCCCTAAAGTTGCTAGATACAGTAACTAATGTAAAAAAAAAATGCACTGTGCTGACCGGTGATTTGTTTTTCTACTAAGCTATGATCTAATAATAATTTATTAATTCCTTTTTAGATACTACAAGGGTTCAAAATAAGTACTGTATGTTACAGTATTATTTTGATGGACCTGAGATGGAAATAAAAATCAAGCCTCATGGGAATTCTAAATCTGATGTTCCATTCTTTCGCATTTCTGAATCTGCACAGAAATTCCACAAGGAGCTGTCTATAAGGAATAAGCCCAAAGAAGTCATTTTTCTTGCTACACAGAAAGAAGGTGGTGAGGTAGAGGCCAGAGGAATGTCATCCTTACCTCGAAATCGACAGCAAATCTCCAATTTTCGAAGGGAGCAGCACAAAAAAGATGACAATGTTTTATATAGTGTAATGCTATCGTGTAAGCTTGCACAGGGAACACAGGAAGCGTTTGTAAGGGATGTCAAAGCTGCACCAGACCCTCAGAGTATCCTTTTTTTTGATTGGCAATTGGAAGATATGGAGAGATTCTTGACACAGAACAAAAACTTTGGCATATTAACAGCTGATCCAACATATAATTTGGGTCAGTTTTACGTCACTCCAACAACTTTTCCTCATCTGATGCTTGAAGACACCTGTAGTAAAAAGCATCCACTCATTCTTGGACCAGTTCTTGTCCATCAAAGGATGGATTTTGCCACCTTTAACTATTTTGGAAGTTCTTTAGTTGGATTTAACAAGTGTTTAAGAAATATACGTGCTTTTGGCACAGATGGTCAAGAGGCTCTAATTGAAGCATTCAGCCACAGCTTTCCATCAGCATTACAATTGAGATGTTTCATACATTTTAAGAACATATTGGAAAAACTTGCTCAGTATGGAATATCTGGTCAGATAGCAGATGAATTTGTTGCAGACATATTTGGAAAACGATCTGGAAGTACCTACTATGAAGGTCTAGTTGATTCAGCATCTGAAGAGGAGTTTAGTGAGCGCCTTAATAATTGTATGCATACCTGGAATGCAAGGGAAACAAAGCACACTTGTTCCGAGGCTCCTAAATTTTATGATTATTTTATGCGATACAAAGCTCAAGCCGTTTGCTTCTGTATGTGCAAAGATATCAGGCAAAAAGCTGGTTTGGGATTTCCACCAAGTATTTTTACCACAAATTCATCCGAGAGTATAAATTCTGTATTAAAATTAAAAGTGAATTTTAAGGAATCTGAGTGGCCAGAGTTTAATGATAAGGTGAGAGTATTGGTGAAGCAGCAGCGAGAAGAAGTCATTAGAGCGTTGTCATCCAGAGGTCGATACCGATTGCTACCAGAATATAGTCACTACACAGTATCTGCAGTCGAGTGGGGGAAAATGAGACCAGAACAGCGCCGCCAAATTATAGCAAGATTTGATAAGGCCACTTTGAAAAGTAGATTATCTGTCCCTCAATTATGTAACCAAAAGGATGTTAATGAAGAGAAGCATTTAAGTATAAGAGTAGAAGATAGCAACATATCTAAGCTAACACTGGCAACCCTGCAATTCATGTGGGACAAGGCAGAGAAGCTCTTGGCTACAAAAAATGCTATTACACCAGCCCCTGGTGATATTTCAGCTAAAATGGTTCTTTCTACATCTTCACAGATGCCTCACCTTGTCAAGAAAGAATTTGGAGGCCGATATATTTGTGATAGCAGGTGCTTGAATTGGTCTTCTTCCGGAGTCTGTTCTCATTCATTAGCTGTGGCAGAAATGGATAATAATCTTTCAGATTTTCTATCTTGGTACAATAGTTCCAATGCACAGCCAAATATTACTTCTCTTGCAATGACTGGACTTCCATCAGGCAGAGGAAAGAAAGGTGGTGTTCCTCGTCGTACCAAGTCACATAATCCAGCTGTTAGTCCCGAGGTTAGTGTTCCCAGGCCAGTTTTTGAGAAACAAGGTTCTACTGGGAGTCGTATACCAGTGACTCCTTCAACAAATGCATGCAATATTTTGGCCTCTGCTTGTGTGTCAGTACACCAATCTGTGACTCCTCAACTTCCTACCACGTCATCTTCAAATCCACCCATAACAATTGTTTGTACACCTCCACAATTGAGCACTTCCAGTATGCCAATACTACCTCCTAACATCAATCCATTTTATGTCAAATTTATTCAAGGAAATATTAGGATGTGTCAGGGGTGCAAGACCACTGTTCGGTTATCGGATTCATCTATTCCACCCCCTCCATTTGATTTAGTGGTAGCCAGGTCAGAGAGGCGTCAGTTTCGTGATAAGAATGGGACCTTAGTGACTCCACGCCAAGAACAAACTTGTCACTACCATTTACGTTTAGACTGCATAATAGCAGCAGAGCCAAATTTCATTACACATTCTCTAAGGATTCCACAAGATATTATACCATTGTTAACTGTCATTCACCGAGAATACTTGAGACTGATGTTTAAAGTAACTATTTCACAAGACATATTTTCACAAGCTCAGAATATTTGGTCATAGTTTTCAAGCTAGTTGTTATCCAAACCATGGTATATCTATGTCCAAACCATGTACCAGTGCATATTCAAAAATATATTATATAAAAAAAATACATACTAAAAATACCAAAAAAAAATTTTTTAAATCTATTTAGTCCACCGTCCAGTCCACGGTCCATTCCACAGTCCAGAGTCCAGCTTTTACAAGTTCCCATGAATTTATTTTTTTGCACGTTTTTGGCACGAGTGTACGCGTATTTTAACAGCCACTCCCCCTATGGCCTAATGCAGGATCGATCTTGCAAAGTTTCAACAACGACAAGACAGGAATAAGTAGTAAGTTAATAGTGTCAAAAAGGCCATGGGAGGGGGTGCTGACTATTTATAGTGTGCACCAAACGGAGGTTTGGGGTTCATGCCCCCCCCCCCCCCCCCCCAATGAATTTAGATTGAATCTGGTGCATTCTGAATGCATATTGTCGTTTGTGTAAATGACCATGGTATATGATGTAACCAGGCCTATAATATTGGGGGCTTAGGCTGGCAGGAAATAGTAGTCTTGCAGACTGACCCTTTACCAACCCAAGGGAAGGGAAAGGGTCAGGTCAAACTCGCATGAGCGTTTTGGTCTACTGGTCCAGGAATTTCTTGGACTGATGATTAATTCAGTGTAAAATAACCTCAAAGCTGTGAATAATGTTAAGAATAAATTGGTGTGTAAGTTTAGTCATTCGGGCATAAACTAGCGATCGATTGAGAGCGAGCTGCCGGAGAGAGCAGCTGCTGGCTTGCTCTAGCTACTAAGCCATCTTAAGTTGCATGGAGCTAGTTGTGCCGCTGAAGGGTCGGCTGTGAGACTACACAGCAGCTACTGTGGCTTTGGAAAGCCCAGCAGAGATTGTGCTTGTGCTCGAGCTGTGAGTGCTAGCTGAAATCCATGGCATCAGGGCCTGATCAGGCTCAGAAGGTTGAAGAGAAGCTCTTTAACCTGCATACAGCATATTATATTATTGTAGCACTATTCCATGCACGCAATAATGTGACGCACTGTGACGCATGCAAATCATTCTTTTGCTGAGTGTGCAGAACGAAATGCTCATGCGAGTTTTACCAGACCCTTTCCCTTCCCTTGGGCTAGTAAAGGGTCGGCCTGCGAGACTAGGAAATAGAGCCTATTACCCACTGTTCACACATGCACCAAAATATCACAAAATTCCAACCTCATAACAGTGCTTGACATCAAAAAGCGGGGCCATTCCGAACAGTCAAAATATTTTCATAACTCCTCGAGCTTATGAGCTCTACTTTATAGTACTCTGACATTGAGCTCAGAAGTCTCAGAAATATTTTAACAATTCAGGATTACCAACCATTCGGAATACCGAATGCGAGTTAAATTTGGCGGTGTGGGTGGTGTGACAGTTTGGCGGTCTCTTGGAACCGCCAATAATGTCTGCCAATATCCATAGCTATGGGGCCGGGGGGCTGGACCCAGGGGTGGGGCTCGAGTGTATCTCACGTGCGCAGCAAGCAATGAGCTGCAGACTCAAGATCAAACAGCTAGCTAGCTCTGTTTCCAGCTGTTTTGCGATATGATGGCTCTTCGAAAGTTCTTGTGTTTCCTTGATGGAAGCTCAGTTGATAGTTAAAAGAGATAGATCGTAAAGTGAAGAGGACCGAGACCCCAAAAAAAGAGAGGGAAGCGGCATCTGTGAGTGTGCAATAACACACCGCTAATGTCCGCCAACAGCCTTCCTTGGTACAAACCCCAAATAAAACTCCCGCCAAAATTAACTCGTATATGGTACCCCTTACATAGCTATGTGTATAAGCATGCGCTTCAAGAAAGATATTGCAATGAGCCCTGGAGAAGAGAAGCACTTCTAGAACTACTCATAGTGGCCAGTAATTCCTTATCCATGAGCCACTCTCCTTTAAGCGATCAACAGGTTCCCCCTCAGACTTCATCCACCATCAATGATAAAATGATGGCACAACTATCAGTACCAATCAGGCCACACTTATGGTTGAACATGAAAGGAAACACTTGAAAACAAATACTTTGCCAATGCCAGTTGGAAGTCTTTCCCTGATCAGTACTAGGTGGGGTTGTCAGCTTTTCTTATGTAACACATGATGCAAAATTCTTTGCTTCAATTGATGTCATTTCATTGCAAGATCCCCCCCCCTTCCCTGCCCCAATGAACATTTGATCTCTTCTGAATATAATATTGATGGAATATTATTTCAGACTCAACTATTCAGTGAACAGCTGACATATGCTTTGGTAGAGAAGTCAGAAATTTTATGTGGCCATGCACGCACACACTTTATTGGAACAAGTTTGATTTTTTTTCAAGTCAATGCATGTCTTGAACTCAACCTGAGAACTAGTATTGAACACAACACTGGCTGCATAGGAAAGTGGGATATATAAGTCCAGAAACTCTTTTGAGCAGGATCAGAAATACTGACTGTGGATGAGCAGCTGTGTATGAGTCATGCTTCTGCAAGGCAAAAATTTAGTCTATCAGAGCTTCAAATTCATGCTTTTATCTTATAGACTACAAAGGAAATCCCATGCTCCTACATGATGTAGTAGCACTTCTGCTCTGATCTTTGAGTAACAGTTAAAAAGAATTTGTGGCAATTCGTGGGACTGATTGAGGATATATAATCTAAAGTATAAGTGAGCAAGCATGTAAACTAGCTTAGTTTTCGCCAACATGCTATGTAATTATAACACTTCAGCTGCTAGAAAGTTTGTTTCATGAAAGAGTACCTTCTACTACCCAAAAAAAACAACTGAGCCTGAAGGTAATAAATTAACAGATGGAGCCTTAAATCACAGTATGAAGTACTTTAATTTCTCTTCACTTAGCAAACTCGTAAGTGGAAATTTAACACATATGCAATTTCTATCAAAGTGTGTTTGCGCATGTATTTCAACCTGTCGATCTGATTGAGTATGCACCTGATACTTATTACAGTTATCAGAATTTTCTCTCACCTTAACTTACATAGCTTGATATGCAAGATTATGTTTAGATTGTTTTGTGGCATGAAGTGACCTTTGACTCGTGTGTGTTGTTCACTGACTTGTGTCATTACAGTAATCATTTATCTATCACTCTATCACTATTTATAGTATTCTAAGTTTTTTCTCTTGTTCATTTGTGTTCACTTGAGAAAATACTATAATTGTGAGATAGATCATTAACATAGTAAGTGGCATGGTGACTCTACTGATCAGTACATTGGCAATTTACCTACCAACTTTTAACCAACCCAGAGTCTGCTTGCTGAATCTGAAGAACTGATTTAAAATTACTGTAACAACAAAAATGAATAATTTGTAGACATGAATAATTTTATTACTTTGAATTTACAGGGTAACTGGGTAACTCTTGATATTGACTTATAAGGGAAATGTCCCATGAACAAATTGTTACCTTGGGGTTGATAGTGAAAATCACCTAATCATGAAATTAGAAGCCATCTATTATCATTATGATGCAGGTATATCAAGATGACTATGCAGTACCGTTTGCTTGGTAAAACAGGAATGAAGGTTTCTATCTTGAGTATGGGAGGATCTGGGTATGGCAATGTATATGGTGATTATAATGAAAAAGCAGCTATAAAAGGACTTCTCTATGGTTTTGATAGAGGTATCAACTATATTGATACAGCTCCTTGGTATGGGCAAGGTGTATCTGAACATTTTCTTGGTAAAGCTTTAAAAGGAGTCGATAGGACTAAATATTACATTGGAACAAAAGTTGGACGTTATGAACGCAGCATCCCTAGGATGTTTGATTTCAGTGCAGCTAAAGTAAAAGAGAGCATAGAACAAAGTTTAGATCGGATGAACTTGGATTATGTCGATTTATTACAAGTGCATGATATTGAATTTGCTCCAACAGTAGAGATGATTACTAATGAAACATTGCCAGCTCTGAAGCTGTTGCAAGAACGTGGACTTTGTCGACATATTGGAATAACTGGTTATCCATTATTGGCTTTAAAGACTGTGTTAACGAATAGCAAGATAGAAATTGACACTATACTAAGCTATTGTCGTCTCACTTTAAATGATACATCCTTAGTGGATGATTTAGATTTCTATGAGACCAAAGGAGTTGGAATAATTAATGCAAGTCCTTTGGGTATGGGCTTATTAGCACCAGCATCAATTCAAGACTGGCATCCTGCATGCAAAGAGATAAAAGATGCCTGTTTTCAAGCAGTGAAATTTTGTGAAGACCAAGGCGTAAACATAGCCCGCATTGCTCTGAATTTCTCTACTAGTTTTCAAAAGGCAAGTACATAGTATACATTATCAGGCCCACATAATATTATTATAGTACCTATAATCGAACTGTAAATTGTAAGGTTAAGTTGTATATTGCAGGTAGACATCCCAGTTAATAGTATACCATTGGCAAAGGATTTGATATCCAAATATATACTAACCTCCTGCATATTTTAGAGTTTGGTATGAGACTAGAGCACCTTTTTTCTTTCATAACAATTTGGATAGCACATGTGACTCAATAGATTGATGCTTGCTAAGCTTGCTTTATGATTACAACATAGGCACACTAAATAGCTAAACCATAAAAGAACTAACTTATCATTCTCCAAACAGTATCTATGTACATGAAATCTTAAATTTTACTGTGCTATTATTTTCAAATGCAAGACCGGACTGGTGCAACAATTATTAAAATTTTGAGGTTAGCTAGACAGTGGGACTTTGATTTCCTAGGGTGTATACAATCAGTGGACTGGACTGGACTACAGACTCACTAGAGAACTCCAGAACAAGGTTCAAACATGACTCTTGTCTAGATATATACTCGAGACTTGATAGCTCTGTATATCTGCTAGCATGCTGTGTGGAAAATTTGAAGTGTGTGCTGACAAAACTCAAAATTGCTTTTTGATTTTGCAGGGTGCTATATGGCTATAGCTATAATATGGTGTTGTACTACTGGACTATTGGACTAGACAAAGTAAAGTTCACAAAATTGGGAACATTGTAAAGATTCATTTTGTGTAGTTGTGAATGATTTCAGTGAAGGAGTGATTTACTTCTCTTCTCTATAATTATTGAGATCCGAGTCTGTTAACATTTTCGTTTTTATTTCCTGACTGGACCTATTTTTCAACTTTAGATGTACAAACCCACTTCAACACCATAGCCATGGCCAGCTAGTTTGCACATGCTTCAAATTTTGACGGTGTGCAGTGCACTAGTGCTAGCAGATATGCTAAGCTGTCGTGACAGTCAGTCTCATGTTCAAGCCTTTTGTTCTGCAATAACGAGTGATTCTCTAGTGAGTCCAGTCCACCGATTGTATACACCCAGAGATTTAACTAGTCATAAACATCTGAACTGTGCATACAATAATTATCTATTCATAAGTGCATGGGTATACTATAATGTGACTACAATGTGATATTTTCCTTCAAAATTTGCCCACCATTATTATTTTCTGCATTGATTGATTGCTTGACAACCTTAGGTCACCACTACATTGGTTAGCATGGATAATGAAGATGAAGTTGAAAGGAATATTGATGCTGCGATTTGTCCATTGAATGAAAAGGAAGCTAGTATCAGTATTGATCTACAAAATAAATTCTTTAAACCTTTGAAAATTCGCCACTGGGAAGGTGTTGAAGAAAGAGCATATTGGGAAGCAATGAAGAAATCCTGACTTCATAATATTATTAGTTTTTATTGTTGTTATATTTTTTGTTATTTTTATGTCATATTAGTGACCCCACTGTCATAAGTTTAGTCATTGATTTCCTAGTGGGACAGGGGAATCTTGTTACTAAACATTTTCATTGGCAACGAGTCTCACAAGCACAAAGCATAGGGGTATAAGAGATTTTTGAACAATGATTAAACTTCCAGTCCAACAGGGTGCTTTTTAAAATGCCATCATCTGATTTAATCCTAGGCCATGCATGCGAGGGCAAGATTTGAGTAGCACAGTTGTATCTGATCTCAATTTTCTTGTGGATTATGATAGTTGGGGCAAAACTATGACAATCATACATGATACTGCTAATAGTCCACCTCCCAATAGTCAATTCTCTATGGTAGTCCACCCCGACTCTGTTCTCTCTAGTCCCTTCTCTATAGTAGTCCACCCTGACTAGCCCGACACTTTTGAGGTATACCTCGAATGAAATGAATGATTTCCCTAGTAACAACTTTGTGTTAGATTTTCTTACACTGGATATCTATTGTAGAAGAGTCTAGCTTGCATGGAGCTTCAATTCTTTATTAAATACTTGGAGAATCTAAGCTATGGAAAAAGAGTATTGGCACCTTTTCCAAAATTGAGGTCCTCCATTTTGTGTTAGATGATTTCAGAGAGTTATTGAATGATGCACTTAGACTGTGTGTATTATTGTAGTACACAGGTCAGTGTGCTTGGAGAATGTGGTGATCTTGTTGGCATAGCATGCACAACTTCATAAGCACTCTTCCATCTACTACTGATCATCTGTGCACTACCACTTTACCCAATGAACATCAGCAGGTATTAACCACAGGTGCACCAACAATCTCAAGCTGTTCAAAAGATTATATGATGAATGTACTTGTTCATCAATGTATGTGTGTGGTACAGCAACTTTTATTTGATAGATGATTTTCAAACACCTCTGGAAGTGCACCTGATGATGATATTGCTGTCTCCTATTGAACACAAGACTGTGGTGGTCTGCTGTTGGACATCTGCCCATTCACCTGGAGCATTATTCTTGCAAATCTCTTAGAATAACATTTTTTATAAAATCTTGCCTTTTTAACATAAATTTAAGAATTTGTTTGAATAATATCACACTACTATGTATCTATAACCTAGCTATAGTATTATATAATCACTGATGACCATCCTGCTGTTGCAACTTACTTCTAAAGTCTCTTCCTGGATCCGGATGCAGTTAGTATTTTTGCCTCGGCACCTCGAGGCACGGTGCCGAAGGCGGGTTGTACTGTCACCTATTTTCTCCCACAATGAAATGATTGGTTGATGAATTTATGAACGTCTTTTTCTTGTGGACGTACCTATATGTTTTGATTGCTGTAATACTAATGTACTGACGAACTATGATTTCAATCATTTGGATTAGTTCAACGCTGTGTCTACAGTCCCGGTGTGACCTTGAACTCCATGTGTTGCAAGTTGATCTATTAATGTCATGGGCATCTGAAATGAGAAAGCAGTACAAGTCAGAAGGAAAAATTATTTTTGAGAATGGAATCCAGAGTTTGTTTTCTAATAATGATAATAATAATAATGATAATAATAATAATAATAATAATAATAATAATAATAATAATAATGATAATGATAAATAAAATAACAATAATAATAATAATAATAATAATAATAATAACAACAACAAGAGGGAAAAACATTTCCATGAAATTAAAAAAGATGTAGCTAGCTACCACTGCTCGAAAAAGTAAAGAAACAAAAGAGTAGGGAAGGATGGAAATAGGATCAATCTTTGTTCTGTATATCCAGCCAACAATCTCTACGTATAACTACGTCAAGTAGCTAGCTTCAGATTATAGTGCAGTAATGATTCATCTCATTTCCATCCTTCATCCTAGCCTCATCCCCGGGCTCTATTGAAAATAGAGCCTGATATCAATTATTTGTGTATGCATGTAGTATACAGGCGATAACCTGAGTGAGATTCCTTTAATACTTCCTCAACTCTTGGGAGCAAGAGATCACTTGAAGAGAAAACTGAAGTACGAACCATGCCATCTATTATGTAAGTCTTTTTTATGCATATTATTAAAGCTAATTATTGTATTTTAGGACTGATTCACAAGCCACACTAAAACTGAATGTGTTGGCACAAAAACTAATGTTTTACAGCAGCAGAAGAAATGTACAAAGAGAAAGAAAAGGTTAGTTGTTAGTTGGAATATTTGAGTAGCTTCTAAGGAGCATATGGGAATTTCCATTAAAAGTCAATGTTTCGTTTTCATTAGCTAGCTAGCTATTATGTATGCATGGCTGTAGCAAAATCTTTATTAATATAATATGTATCTGTACAGGAAAGTTGTAACCGTTGATGAGTATCAGTGCATACTTCAACATCAGAGAAATACTGGATTGCTGATCTAAAACTGGATGATTCTGGTAGAAATATTCTGCTCAATCCTGTAGGATGGCTTACTTTAAATATCATCAATGCAGCACAAAATTTGTTAAAACGGCAATTTCCTGACCTATATACTCCAAGATGTTGAAATGGGACTTGCAGTGAATTTCCACATCCCTATTGATGAATTCTTACAAATTTTGCATTCACCTCTTAACCACTGGGTGACTGTTAGCTACTGGCCATGGTTTAACCAATGGAGTAAAACTCTATGATAGTCGGTACACAACCCTCACCACATTATTTCAAGCACAGATTGCTGCTTTGATGTGTACTGAAAGTGATACTATTCAGGTTAATATAATGGATGTGCAAACACAGGTAATATGTAGCTAATATAAATACATGCATGCAACATATAATTGATTTATATGCAGTCAGGAAGTAGTGAGTGTGGCTTGTTTGCTATAGCCTTTGCAACAGCAATAGCATTTGGAGAAGATCCTGAAGTGTGTTTATATGATGATGAGAGAAAACCTCTTTTTCATTGTTTCGTTAAACAAACCATTTCCTTCCAAAGAAAGATTTGTCACTCCAAAAAGAGCTTTACAGGAGATTATTGACATTTATTGTTATTGCAGGATGCCAGAGTTAAAGGAAGTTCCAATGATTGAGTGCACTAACTATTTCAAGTGGGATCATAATGCATGTTGCTATGATATACCTGAAGAGTGTTTGGACACTTCTGATGCACAATGGCTATGCAATAATTGCATGCAGTACATGATGCAGTAGCTCTAAAATATATCTAGCTAATATATCTTTAATTTAATATTCAACATTATTATAGTTAAAGATCTTGATTATTTGAATGGCTACACCACTTAAAAATATTGTTTCAGTATCTATAGACACATGAGCGACAGAATTTCCTGTTACAGCTGCAACGAAATTTCCCAGAAGCGACAAAAAATCATGTCACTCTACAACAGAATATCCTGTCACCGTGACAGAATTTCCTGTCACACCGGCAACGGGATCCGTCCGGTCCGTTCAAGCCACCAGTCCCGGTGTCACAGTGGATTTGGTACCCCCCAATATTTTGTACCCCCATGCAAAATATCCTAGTGGATTTTGTACCCCATGTAAAATATCCTAGTGGATTTTGCACCCCCACACAAAATATCCTAGTGTATTTTGAATCCCTCCAGTGATTTTGGTATCCCCATAGCATGGCTTTTGTACCCCCAATATTTTGTACCCCAACACCATCCAGTGGTTTTGGTGTCCCCATGGCATGATTACTTACTCAGTGGATTTGGTACTCTTAACAGCTAACCACTACCTAATACTAAATAGCTAGCAATAATGTATGATTGTTTGCATGCCGTTAACGCGCGTGCTATTTAGGGTTGGCTACACGTGTACTGCATGCATGTACTCGTACTCGAACTCATGGATAATATTTTAGTTGTAGTTCTGTTGTAGCTACAATTTATTAATTCTTAGCTGGTCAACATATGAACCTTGTTATACTTGTAAGCAAGGACACGAAGCAGCTGAACTTCTTCCATAGTTTTGCCAATTACAAAATAATCATTGAGTAACATAGCTAGTGTAGCTAGATACCACTCCTACTCTTAGCAGAGGAAGGGAGAATGACTCTAGTCTTACAGAAAGTAAAAGGTTACCACTAGTCTAGCAGGCGCGTAGCCAGGGAGGGGCTCAGGGGGCTCGAGCACCCCCTTTGAGCTGCACCGGATGTGTAATAGCTACCTAACAGACCAGTCTACACGCCAGCGTACATTTACAATACTTTTTGTATTACATGATGACGTCATAATTTTTGAGAAAATGGCCGCTGAGGTACATCTCTTGAGCTCGGCTTTTCATCAGACTAGATACTTTATAGGTGGTAGGTTTGTTCTCAACAGATGGTGATAGGCTTATTCTACCTTACTATCCGCTATGTAAGTAAACAGTAACTCTTTTTAGCATAGAATAGCCATGGTGGTTGAGAGTCATGGAAGTTTAGATGGTTTTTAAAGACCCTTCAGAGAGATGAACAGAAGTTATCTTACTACAAACATATAGTCAGTATGTATTCTAACATGTATGTCCATATTTTAGGTTGATACTTACATTTTACAGCAAATGGCCCATGTGTTTATATATAAATGTATGTTTAGTATAATCATAGCAGTGTTAGAATCATTCTCAAGTTAGAATTTTTCATCTGTCTCAAATAATTTTCATGTCTACTTTGATAGGGTAGACTGTTCATTGCTGATCTGGCTCAAATAAGGGTTGATATGTCGGGTGATGGGCAATATTTAGAGTACTGTTCTCTGTGTTGGATCTGATACACATTCACTCCCTATGAGCTTGCAAGTTGCAAGGTACTGTAAACCTGAATGTAGTGTTCCTTGAAAGTGTGTTTACAGTGTTATTCACAGTGAACACCACCGGTTATTTCCCTGTTAGAAGGTGTGGCTATGTTAGTATGCCTGTAGACCCTATTTTGCATTGCAGTTTAATATACCAGTAGTTACTGGTTTAGGCCTTCGGTCCTGGGTGAAAATTTATATTTCCTGCTACTCGGTTATTGCAAGCTTGACATTGGATCCAAAATTAACATTTGTTCCATATTCTCTGAATGTGTATACTGCACGCTCTCCTTATGACACAAATGTAGCAGGGGCCACGTTTACTCTGATGTACTTTACTTGTCATTGATCACTGCAGGCACTGAAGTAGAAATTCAAGAAACAAAGCTGTCAAGACTGTAGTCATTATAGTGTGTATTGTGATTTATTTGTGGCAAAGATGTGGTGTCATTTATACTGTGTTATGTTTGAACAGAAATGATTGTTGGATTTATACATGCAGTAAGTATTCCTCTATAGAATGTACCTGGTATCAAAATGAAATAACTTGTTTACAGGAAATGGCCCTATAATCCAACAATACACTTGAAATTGAGACATGGCTTGATAACTCTCTAGTGGTAATAGCTACGTGTACCAAATTCACACTAAAGGTCATCTGTGCCGGCCTAAAACTGCCACCCAAGTCTTGTTGATTTATGTTGACAGAATCCAGAGATACAAGGTCATGAAAATTTCCTAGTATCCTAGTGTCCGTATATTCTGCGTGATGAGCATGTAAATGAAATTGTATTGCGTAAATACAACCGGATGCACGCTGGCGATTAGACTGAGACGATCTACGTACTTAATAATTTTCTCCCAGATCCACCAAGCTCAAATTAAGCTAAACTGTAAAAACTACTCTTGCTAACTTCTGCTAACGCTATAGCTAGCTACTATATATTAGTTCAAAGGTCGCATCAAGTGGGCGCGGTTTAGTGGGAAAGTGGGCGTGGCTGGATAAAAATTTTCCGAGCGTAATCGCGCGGATATTTCTTGCTAGCACCCCCTATGATAAAGTCACCTCTGGAGTTTTTATCACGTAGAAATGTTCCTAGCTACTTCTCAGCCCTAGAGCCACACTTATATCCTTTAAAAACAGGGGGTGCAAAAATGCCTAAGGGGATACAAAATCCACTACCACATTTTTCAGTGGATTTGGTAGGGGTGTACAAAAAATAGGGGGTGCCGAATTTCCTGTGACACCGGCAAATAAATAATACATATAGGCCAGCGAAGCTGGCCTAGGCCTATATGTAGCCTAGGTTCAATGCTGGTGATTGAGAGAGAATTTATCGCATTAGGTACGACTAAGCTCAGATTCTATCCAGAAACAATCTGCATTCCACGCGCGCGCGATCGTACGCGTGCGTACGTACGTACGTACATACGTATTATGTATACGCAAGATTCACACCCCTTTTTATACTATATGGCCGGAGCAGGGTGACTCACTGTCGACTATGGGTGATGTTGAAGATGATGACAGGTTTTCTGGCATACTTAGTATTCCTGATCACCTATCTACAACATACTTTCCTCTAACTACAGTTTCTACTGATCACCAAGTGGAGTTACCAATATCTGGCGAGCATGAAAGCAACAGTATAGGTTAGTAGTTAGTGAGCTAGCTCTTGCTCTTGCAGCAAGATTGGATCAATATGGATACGGCCCCAACTATAAGTCTCTTGGTTTCCCTAGAGGGAGCCCTTTGGGGTGCGCACTGCAAACTGGGCGGGTGTTGCCTAACCTTGGAGTCACAATTGTGTGTGGTACGTCCTTACACCTAACGCTCGCTCCATTGCAGCCGTTCATCCATATTGATCCTCAAGATCTATATGATTAAAGGGCACTATATTAAATAGGTGGTAACCATAGCAACGACTGATACTTATACTCTTTACAGCTGTACAGCTACAGTTGATCATAGCACAGATATACTAGACTATGTACACAGGATTGGAAATAGGGCATGCGCGTATAATTTATAGACCATCTGTGTAGGTACCTGGTGAACAGAGAAATCTTACACAAAATAAGAAAGAGGTGAAAGGCAAGGTATTTAGTGCAGCAATAATTATGATTATAAGTGAAAAGGCTCAATGACCTATCTGTAGTAGTTTATCATGTCAGTTTAGTCTATTTATTGAAGAAAAACGTGGAAACAGGTGACTGAAAAGTTTTGGGGCACTCCTACTACTAAGATAGAAGTCTAGCTGCCTTATTTTTGGTATAAAATGAAAGATACTAGTCGACCATATGTACTCAAGTAGTTTTAATTTTGTGCAGGGCTGGAGATGGCATGCCATTTGCCATTGATGGCCATTTCACTATGTTGTTATTCTTATGTGAGGAGATGAGATACCTTTTTGTATCAGGGGCAGGAAAGGATACACTGGGGCAGCTTTACTCTTCATCCTGATCCCTCAACAAATCTCTCGATGAATTGGATGTTCAGCAGTGTACTATCAGTACTTGTTATTATCATTTTCATAAACATGAAAGGAAATATGTGTAAAGTGACAGTATTAGTTGCTACATTATAGTATCCTTCTTTACTATAGCTAGCTTTTCTTGACAGCCAACCATGGGTAATCTGAAGAAACAGTAACATTGACATGATTTTTTTACAGACACCTTTAAAAAGTACATATGAATGATTACTACCTAACAGATTAGTGGAAAAAAAGAGACTATACTTTTAACATCCAAGCTCCAGAGGTCCACAAAGTCGAACTACCATTGTTACTCGCAATTATACCCTCTAACACTTGAGGAACCAGCCTTTTTAAGAACTATGCTTGTTTAGCACTATACTAGCCCACTCTTTGCATTCTTTAAACTTACCAATTGGCTATAGTTTAGCAGAAATTTGGCACACTACCTGTTTGTTTGGGGCAATTTAGCACGAACAGCTGCCTACATGGATTGTCGGTATTGTCATTATGGGTGCACATGAGCCTGTTTCCAATCCTGTGTACGTAGTCTAGTATATCTATGATCATAGGTTCCATGCACCTGTTGTACTATTGTAATAATCAGGTGGCCCATGGGTTAGCGACACAGTGGATACATCCACTGCCTATAACTAGCTAATGCCAGTTATAACGATTGTTTTCATATGAGGCTGCAACTAGATTCATCCCTTTTTACTTAGCACTATTTGTTTCCATCCTTTTTCTTTGTAAGATGTGAAGACCTTATGCTAACTTAGCTACCTAAGCTGAAGAGAAGAGCTAGTTAGCTCTGTAAGCCATATCCGCAAGCAGGTGTGTGTGCCTATCCTACATAGCCCCGCCCCTCCAGTGTAATTGTGCTGGTTTCAAAATGACAGAGAAAGACTAGCTAGTGTTCCGAGTGCTATTGATATCACTGAATTGTGAAGCAGAACCTTAGTCAAAACCAAGATCAGCCTGTACAGATGGCCATAACAGAATTGTGACAACAGTAGCCAGTGAGTCAGTATGTATTTTATAAAGAAAAAGAATTCTTTAGCGAACAAAATTTTAAACAGTCCCTCTTCTGTGTAGATGTAATTCACTATAACCTTCTGAGAACTTTTAGAGCGAGTTTTCAGTCTTATGACTTTGACCCACCATCCCTACTTAGAAGAGTACGGAATATTTTGTTCATGCATATTATTTCTTTCATTAGCTATTGTATCTGCTTTAAAAGCTCTTCAAGAAAAAATTCGTCAACTAGAAGCAGACAAGAAGGCACCATTAAAAGGACTTGACTACATGAAAAATGTTTCTGAAGATACAGTGGACACACTAATCAATCCGTGCACTTCTCGTAATCAAGGTAAATTAGCCACTTACCCACTCCTGTTCAGCAAAACCTGCACTTAAACTCTACCTACGTTTTCACTACTATGCCATTGAGCTGCACATGCACAATTTGCTATGCTCTGCTGCACAAGGGTGCACTGTGTCTAGTAAAATATTTTGCTATTCTACGGCTCAGGTGAGTGGTATTTGAAGATCAAAAATTTGGCAATCCTGTTTATGGAGGTCCAGAACAGGTTTTACTTATATATATATTGCATCTCGATCGTCCAGTCAGGAGAAAACAGTTTGTTTGTTTTTTGTTTTTTTTCTTCAAGAGTTGACCACATATCAAGTAGAAAAAACAGGCAATAAGTCTTATTCATATGTATAATGTATGCTTTTTTACATTACAGATGTGTCACTGAGAGAAGCTGTCAAGCAATAATTATTTTGATCATTTAAAATATTATTTTGTAGGTGAAAGGTCAGAGAGCTCTCACTAGTGTCCCAAGTCACAGATTATTCGAGCTGGAAGGCCATAACCTAGGAAACATTTCCATAATACAAGCAGTTGATTAGCTATGACCTAACTCTTTTGGTCAGCTATTAATACAGATGATAGTTAAAGCTGACTAGATACTCACCTGAACCACATAATGCCTGTAGACGAGTCTCATCTCTGTCTGCAATCAAGGCTTGCCGCTACAGGAGAAAGCTAAAGACCTCTGCTTGCATGTGTTCTTAGATTGCATGGTAAAAATCGTCAACATGGAGACAGTAGTACAATTACTGATGATAGTAGGCCTAAAGCTGACTAGATACTCACCTAAACCACATAATGCCTGTGCTTAGCAGAGTCTCATCTCTGTCTGCAATCAAGGCTTGCCGCTACTACTGCTTGCACATGTTCTTAAATTATATGGTAAAGATTATCAACATGGAGACGGTAGTACAATTTGACCTGATGTTCAGTCCAAAACGAAGTAGAGTTAGGCGCTCTAAGTTAATAGCATGAAGAAGAGCGAAGTTGCTTTACAGATCCATGATGGCAACAAGGCGCTGAGGTACTCAGAAAAGAAACACGCTTTGATTACATTACATATTTTCTTCTTCTTTTTTTTTCTACTTTGTATGTAATTTAGAAAAGTGAATGTCCTTCAGAACCCGACTCTTCAGCAAAATTAAATTAGGACAGCAACTATCCCTTCTCTGAATATTATATTCCATCCTATTAGTTTCCAGTTTGATAAGATGAATGCCTCTACCCCAGAAGAAAAGTCTCACTCAGTAACCAATGACCATAACTTGAACATCGATTAATTTACAGGTGCACAATTGTGGTTCATTGTGGTTCTACTAGCCTTGTACCAGGTACCATGCAGGCTCTTTATTGGAGAATATGTAGTAGGCAATTATCATTTGGGAAAGAAGTACAGTACTAGCTCTTGATCTTCATAACACTGACTCTAGCTATCAGCGTTATTCACAAAAAGTGTCCATAGAGTGAGAGAAGCTTGCATGATTTTCCAGAATTCAGCAATGACAGTAAAGTGCTGAGATACCTGGAAGCCTGTCTTATTAGTAGCACACTGTGTGTTCATGCGAATACATTACATTAAAACAGTGTTTAGAGTGTCTGAGCCATCAGAAAACAGAAGCCAAATTTGTAGAAATTTTTTTTATATTTATTTTTATTTTATTTTATTGCTTAACAATACTATGAATAAAGAGGACAATGAAGCAGTTGAAAAGTGAAAGGCAAATGTGAGAACAGTATTGAGGGTCAACAGGCGAAACCTGCAGCCCGTACATGCAGATAAAAAGTTATTATGTAAATTAACAAAGCAAAATAAAAAATAAAACTGGTCTAAAACATAGTGGCAGAGGGATTTTTTGAGCACTTTGCACATGGGCAACAGTAGTGAAAGGAACAAGGTTTGTCTGACAGAAATGATTTTTGAAATATGTTTACCAAGAAACTGATGAGTTGGTGTTTGATCACTTGTGTTGAGAGAGTGAGGTCCATGGCAGGAAGAGCGTTCCAAAGCCTAGGAAGTCTATTAAAATAAAAATGCCTATTTTTCCCACTAGCTCTGGTGTGAACCAACTTGTTTGAATCGCCTGACCTAGTTGAGTTCTTGCCAAAGGAAATGTGTTTCAGTATGTTGAAATGGTCGCCATTGTTCTTAAGACTTCGGATGCAAAATAATATGTCCTGAATCTCCAGTAGATACATCAAAGGCAGCATGTCCAACTGGATAGTCTAGACTATAATTAGATAGTATAAACTTTGTAGCTTTTCTCTGCACCCTTTCTAACTTCACAATATCTTTGATCAGGCAAGGACGCCATATTGGTGAACAATAGAGGAACTGAGATTGGACCAATGAGATATATAACTGTTTCTTTCTCTGGACACTGTTCACATGGTGGAAAATGCGCCTAAGTAGACCAAGCGTCCTATATGCTCTGGCAATTATGTGGTCATGATGAGGCTCCCAAGAGCAATTGGAAGAGATCACAACGCCGAGGTCTCTATGGGTTTCTTTGGTTGCTATCGCATTTCCATTCATGCAATATGTACTTTCTATTAGCTTACCAGAATGTATTGCAAGGTGGGTACATTTCTGGTGTTTGAATAGAAGTTTCCAAGTTTGGCTCCATTCGGATAAAGAATTTAAGTCATCTTGCATATTTTGGCAGTCGTGGAGAGACGTAACAGGATAATGACATTTAGTATTGTCTGCAAATAAATATAACCTGGAACGGCAGGTTACAGGCTGTAGGTCATTTATATATATGAGAAAGAGGAGGGGACCCAACAGACTTCCCTGCGGTACCCCCGACTTGACTGGTAGAAAATTTGAGCAGACTCCCTCCACACATACACATTGCATTCTATTGGCAAGATATGCCATGAACCACTTCCACAGTTTGCCACCAATGCCCCGCTGTCTTAGTTTGAACAGTAACTCTGCGTGAGGAACGCTATCAAAAGCTTTAGCAAAATCAAGAAATATTACATCCGTCTGGATCCCTGAGTTCAAGGATTCAAATACCTCACTATAGAATAGGAGCATTTGTTGCAAAGACGAGCGGTGTTTGGTGAAACCAAATTGGAAAGGAGAAATGGAGCCCGATAGGAAGTCCATACAACCTTCACATATTAACTTCTCAAGGACCTTGGATACTGTGCACAACAATGATATAGGTCTATAATTACTTACGTCATTGATATCACCAGCCTTGTGAAGTGGAGTTATTTTGTGTAGACGCCATTCGGTTGGTATTTGTTCCTGGCTGATGGTACATCGAAATAGATGAAAGAGTGGTTCGTATAGGGCATCGACACAGAACTTCAGGATATTTGGCCCCAGACCATCGATTCCTTTTGCTTTGGAGATGTCTAAGGTTGACATTATTCTATAGACGTCGCTTTCAGTGAATTCGATGTCGCTTAGATTTGTAGTCTGGTCTACTATGTCCGGCATGGTGAAAGAACTCTCAGTAAAAACTGAATGAAAATATTCATTAAATAGTGTTGCTTTGTCCAAATTGGATGTAGCTTGGCATGAACCTAAGTACACAGTAGAGGGTATACCCCCAGTCTGTTTCAGAGTATGAATATACCTGAATACCTTCGAACTGTTCAAACCATCAAGCAGTTGGTTTTCGTAACTCGTCCTGGCTTCTGCAATTGCTTGTTGCAATAAGGCTTCGGCTTGTTGAAGCTTTCTTTCTTTTGCAGCAGTAGGACGATTTTGGTTACGCTTTCTTAGGGTGTTGATACATTTGAGTTGATGTCATAGAGCAGGGGTGGTCCAGATTTTAATCTGACTTTGGGAATGAATAAGTTCATACCTTCAAATAGAATCATTTTAAAGGCTGTCTATATCTCTTCTACATTCTGCATTTCAAAACAGGCACTGAAGTCAGCATCTAAGAGGTAGTTGCAGAGAGACATCCAGTCAGCTTTGTCTCTAGGCTGGAATGTATTTGGGGCAGGCTCTGTACACGGATGTCAAATGTTAGCATAAAATGATCTGATTTCTCTTTCAGGTCTTTTATTTGCATATTTCCTATCAAGTTTTCCGTATCTGTTAACACTAAGTCAAGTAAGTTACCTTTGACATGGGTTGAGCCAGATACAACTTGTAAAAGGTTGTGCTTGAACACTATATCGCATAGTTGAGAGGAGAACGGAGAGGTACTTGTTAGTGTGGACCAGCAAATGTCTGGGCAATTGAAATCTCCGACCACTACCAGACGATTTGTTTCACCCAAGGCGTCAAAATATTGTATAAAATTGTCTGTGTAATTCTTACTACAGTTCGGAGGTATGTAGGCAGTACATATAGTCAGGCTCACAGGTAAGCCGACATCAATAGTGAGTACTTCAAGATCAGATGGAGAGTTCAGTACTTTTGACGAACAGGTATCTTTTATGGCCACTAGAACTCCTCCACCTCATTGGCCTCTGTCCTTTCTGTAGATAGTATAGCCAGACGGGAGTATTTCTCTATTGTATATTGTATTGTTCAGCCAAGTTTCGGTCAGACAAATGATTGAGAAATCTGACGAGTATACCAACTTATTGAGGTCGAGTAGTTTCTTGGTTAAACTACGAACATTCCAGACACAAACTGTTAGCCCTGTGCCTAGTCAATCTTGGGACTTGGGGAGGCTCGTATCTAAATTGACATGGATGGGTGAGGGTGAATTCTCTGCATTTGCAGAGTGTAGGGGAATCATTGCTTTTACAGGGGACGAGACTTCAGGTGGTAAAATAATAGGGAATGAGTGGTTTGATGAAGTGTCTTCCTCATTTCGAGAATTTGTATCAAGTGTTTCTAGGATCGGAGTATATACGTTTGAGCTGTCTACCTTTCAGTGCAGAACATTGTTTACATAGATTGAGTCCTTACGTATCTTTATTTTACCCTTGTCTATCCCCTGTTGCACTAGATTCCAACGAACCTTTAAGAGTGCCGAGTCCCTTTTCCTAGTGGCTAATGGCAGATCTGGCTTTATATAGGATGGGGATTTCACATTTCTAGAGTTGGACAGGATTGCTCGAGCATCAGCAGATCGTATAAATTTGACCAAAATCGGTCTTGGCCTTTTTTGGTCTTTCCTGTATTTGCCCAGCCTAAATAAATCACTAACTGCATCTGCTTGAATGGAATCGGTAGCTGTTGAGCAAATAGACACAACTTTCTCCAAGTCTTGCGATTGGCGTTGAGATCGTGGTGTTCCAGTACGACTTTCTGCGACATTGTGAAATATCACATTGAATTTCCTATTGTCTATAGCTGGAGCACGAGCATTCACTGCTGGATTACTTTCCCCTTTGCCAGCTGCTGCCGCATAGCTGATTTGTTGGGCTGTCTTGGAAGGAACTTGTGACATTTCCTTCATCTCCTTTTGAACTGTCTCCAATTTGTCTGACACTATGCTCAGGTGGCTAGACAAATTCATGACCAGATTTTCAAAGATTTTATCTCTTCTTCATGAAGAGATATTTTACAGTGTGGGCAATGAAATGGATTATCGGACTTACTGATGGTAACAAAGGCAGATTTAGTTAGACCGGCACAGTGACAATGAAGCCAAGAAGAGCAGTTGCCGTCACAATATACTGAATCATCACCTGGTTTACTGCCCACTGGGTCGACAATGATTTCATTACACATAGTACAGATAACCTGATTTTTGCCTTTATTGGATCTGCCTGTCCTTGCTGGCAAGTTTGGTGTTGATTTGCCAGTACTTCTCTTGGCTGCCATCAAGACTTGATTGCTGTGTCTGTCTGTTCTGGGTAGTCAAACACACCTGCTCTAATTAGTGCCCACTAGGCGAGTCAGTCTCACTCGCTCTAATTAGTGCCACTAGGCGAGTCAGTACTCAGTCTCATAGTACGAACCAAAACACAACAAGAAAACAGAAGAGATGACTACAGGCCAGACAATCAATTAGTCAGACATCAGGCCAGACACAATGACCAACCAGATATGATAGAGTGCGTGTTCAGCAGAAAATGTTTCCGGGTACCCTCATTTGAAAATGCCAAGAAACGAGAAGAATCTTCAGTCTTTTTGGACTTGGTACATGGTAATTACAGTGAGTGAGCTGATTCTCAGGACTACCTAAAGCCATGATAATTGGAGGCATCAGGAACAGTGAAATCATTCAAAGACCACATGGCTGCATAATTATTTTATAAGTGCAGCAGTAAGTGTTATTAAGAATCGTGCAGTGGCCCAGAACTAATAATTATAAGTTGCATACATAAGTGCTAAGGCATAAAGACTAACTTCGTTTGTTTTTTGTAATTGTTATGCAGATGAAGAAATTTTGTCTACTCAAAAGTCACAAGCTAGGTGTATTCATTCACATTCCAAGGGTGTGCAAGTCAACCTATCAAGTAAATTGTATGACCATACTGCTGGCTTCAATTCACTTGTAAAAGTTATCAATATTTTTTTCCTTCTTAATTATACCGATTGTTTTCAGGATAGTGGTCACATGAATGAAAATGGAATATCTAGTTATAAAAGTCACTATCATCTAAATTTGAAAGATGTTCCATTTGTTGTTGGCATGGTGAGTTAGCACTCTTTTTACTTATGTTCTTACAAAAACAGCCTAATTTTCTGTACATTATTTCTTTCACTACATTACCACTAAGATCAGGAATTATTTCTTCTCTATTTTATATTCCTTCAGCCATTTTGGATATAGGTAGTTAACTACCAAAAAAAATGTATGAAGAATAAAGACTACACATGTAGGAGTAGTTAAAGCTTTGGTGCAAGGTTAATTGTGGCCCTTGGGTTGAGTGAAGAATGAGAAATCGTTTTACCTTTCCTCTCGTAAGAATCAGCTGATTCAATGATCAGCTATTTTTGTAGCATATCATTGTAGCTACAAATGGACTGCACTGCTACTTGTGCCTTGGACAGATGCAAAGCTATCCTGCCCTTCCTTTCATGGAAAGGGCCTGGGTACAAAGCTAACACTTTGCATGAGGGACAGTTATAACAAGTGTGTTATGTAATACAGCAACAGTATAGCATTTTTATGAGGCACATATCTCCTCTGGTTTTTTTTTTCAGTATTATAATCCAATTATTATTATTACTATTATTTTTTTTCAATTAGAGTACGACGCCATCACATTCAGTAATTGCCAATTTCCAGCATATGCTATCACTTATGAAAATTCATAGCCCCATGTGTTATTCACCTGGAAAATTGGTTGGGAATGAAACATGTATCAATCTCTCAAGGATTAAGCAAAGTACAATGACTATAGAAGAATTGCATCTTCTGCTATCAAATCTTGAAAGAAAAAGAGGCAACTTAATATTGTGAGTAAGATTACCTACAAATTACATTTTCAAGGTATTGTGGGTCATATGTGACTAGCTCTGGGAAAACCCACTCAGCAAAGATTAAAATTTCTTGCTATTTGAAAGCTCCAGCTCCTTGATGCCTAGTTATCGTCTATTAGTGTTTATTTCTTGTCATGTCTGCACACTACTAAAAAGAAAGTGCCAACTAAACCCAGAGAAGTACCAAAGGTAGCCTAGATAGCTTTGTATGTTATTTTCAGTCACATCTGCACACTACTAAGAGGGAAACATCGACTAAAACCCAACTGAAGGTAGCCTAGATTGCTTAGTTCATATTTCCAAGCATATAAGCTGAAAAGCGTACTTTAGTTCTTTGATTTTCCACATAACTTTCTGTTCTGTAACAAGTTACCACTTTATTTGAAGTTTTTTTCTAATTTTAGTTCAAGCTGGCACAGAGTATAGTTCAAGGATCATAGGTTTGATTTATACAGAAAAAAATTTTTTTGGTTAAAAAAAATGACTTACAATAAAGATTCTGTGTAAGACTAGCAGTTCATCAAGCATTCTCCCCCTGTTGACCAGAAGTGGTCAACTGAGGTGTTACTAAATGCAAAATTTAAGTTCAAGTTATTGAGTCCAAGCTCTCATTTTCTGGTTGGCTCTTTCAGCTGCAGCACGCCTAGAGCATCTCTAAGAGCCCCCTCCTGCTCCTTGACTGGGGTTGTAATACAACGATATGTACTGACAGCAGGTGCATCTTTTGAACCGGTTTTCGTCATTATCTGCTTCATGAATCTCCAGTTGATAGAGAAGTTGGAGTGGTCTTCTCCAACAGGACATACTGTCGATCTCTTGAAGCACAAGTTCAGCTCAGGGGCCCACAAATCCACGTGAAAGCTGGGTCTTCCTTGAGCCTGAACTCCAGCAGAGGTGGAGGTGGTGGTAGGTAGCCACCACATCTCCACAGTCCTTTGAGCTGGCTGAATTCACATTTCAGGGCTTCAAAATCCCTTTGAAGAACCAGGTCCATTTGAGAGGTCAATTAGAAGATTCGAATCAGGCTTCCACTGTGGCTCACTGCTCTCAGGAATATATACAGTGACTCTGAGCAACCTTTGTAAGGAGCTGAAGTCTTCACAGGACATATCTCCGACAGTGGGTTTCCTCGTGATGGTTAACAGATTGTGAGCCAATTTGCTACTGGCCTCAACTCCTCTGAATATCTCTGGCATAGGTGTAGATTCAACATCAGAAGAGCTTGGTTGATCAGAATTAGCCATTCAGGACACACTCACCACAGCTGACTGACAGACAGATCCAGTATATTGAGCCCGGTCGAGATCAGCAGTGAGAACTATCCTGTATGATCTAAATCACTCGAAGACGAGTCAGTTGAATTTTGGACTCTTAGGGGACGGTTATTGAGGGACTGTCGGCACTCTTGGCTGAAGTATACACGCACCTTTGTTGTGGACTTGTCTCAATAACACTACAGCATGATGCAGTAGATAATGGGTGGACCTTGGAGGAGTGGTACTGCCTCAATTATTCACTGGTATTGTATTATACCATCATACTTGAGGATACCTGGATCTTGTTTGAGCCGACACAGCAAACCTTGGAGTTGGTTAACGCTCAGCTGGTAGTTGTCTGGCAACGAGTCATGGAACTCTCTCCGAGGTAGAAGTACCTTGTATTGCCCATTTTCAACTTCATAACACCAGTGAAATCATTATAGAACATCCTCTTTTAGTCAGGCTTCTAATTTCCAGAATGCTTGGACTTGATCTTCCAAAGTACAGTAAAACTCCTCGGAAATGTCTCAACGTTGACCATGTGAGTAACACTAAGGTTCACAGCACATTGATTAGGCTCGCTGTGGGATGATGGGGACAATACCCGACCCAGGTTGTTGTGTACTGGAGTGGGCCCATTGGTTCTCCTACAAACACTCTCTAACATGAACTCCCAATAGTAATTGGACCCAATCAAAACATCTACTGTATAGGTTTGCTTCAGTACTCAAAATATTGGCTAGGTCCAATCCCAGGAGATAAGGGTGTTAGGTTGTCCAACCAAAGGCTCAGAAATCATGGGCATGACATAGAGGGAGAAAGATACAGAGGGATAACCTCTTAAATATAGGCCTACATTCACAATTGGACATACCCCCTTGTAAGACCTTTGGCTACCGCTTTGAACATGTGACTCCAGAGAATGTTGGAATGGACTACGGACCCATATACCAAGTATGGCCATGTCTGTAACCTAGTATCTTCTATGTAAAATGTGCTTATTGTTAGGCGTGTTCTGTAAATCTGTGCTATTTATAAATTACACTGCATGTTAATTCATGACAATTTACAAATCGTGTATTTCCTGAATGGCTTGTAAAATAAGACAGGCTATGGTTTTAGACCCCTTGCACAGTAGTCAAGACCTACGTTTGTTTTTGTGTCACTATCTGTAAAGGCATCGCAACTTTGAGTTAGTGTCTGATCTAACCACCGAGGCATTCGTCAGATGATTCATAGCATGCCGGGGAAACCTTCACTCATGTGGAGTGACCATGGATCAAACTTTGTTGGTGCTCAGGAGCTTAAGCATCTCTTGGAAATTCAAAAGACTCAGAATGCCATCTCTCAGAAGATAGTCAGGAAATTCATTCCAGAGCACTCACCGCACTTTGGTGGATTGTGGGAATCATGTGTTTCAAGAAACAATTATGTGTGTCTTGTTAGGAGTCAAGTTGACCTTTGAAGAATATGACTGTCCTTGTACAGGCGGAACCATGTTTGAACAGCCGTCCACTAGTAGCCCTCTCATGTGGTGATAGATGCGACGCATTGATTCTGGGCCACTTTCTCTGATAGGCAGACCTCTTGAAGTGTTACCTGACCCCACATTCTATTACTGTTCTATAACTTATGTCGCTAGCATCTGTCAGAACCTAGTGAAGCATTCCTGGCAGAAATGGTCTGTAGACTATCTAACCAACCTGAGGAATATGCAAAGTGGCACAAACCTATATCTTGCTATCGAAGACATCTTTGTTTTGAACGAAGATGGAATGATCCCTACCACTTGGCCTATGGGTCGTATCACCAGGAAAGGATGGACTCGGACTATACACAAGTTGGGCCTCTTATTGCTAAAGACAAATTCTTGAAGAAGAAAAAACAACAAACAGCATTCATGTATCGGACTATAGTATTGTAGTAATGTCATTGACTTCTTTCTTTGTCATCATTAGTCATTTGTAAGACCATGCAGTCTTAGGCTGGCGGTCTATGTGTCTGGTTAATTGTTAGGCGTTATCACATAATTCTAATATAATGAAAATTACTTTTCATAATTATAGTGCTCCAAACTTAGAGAGTAGATTTTTTAAATTTTTGGTCCTTTTTTGTGTTTCTGCTTATTTTTCTTGAACTACAGGTTCTGGAAGACTAAAACTTGGTACAGATGTACAGACACCCTTCTACATCATATATATGGAATAAAATGAGTGAAACTGTGCTTTTTCACTGTATTGTGTGCATACTTTTAGGTCCGTAGTACAAAAAGTGTTTAGAACATGATTTCCACATTTTTTATGGTTAAGGTCTATTATCCACTGAGAACCTTCCATTTGGACCAAAGTTTAAGGTCAACCATTATCCAGAACCATGGTACCAGGTAAGTTCCCACAAACAGCCACAAAGGTAAGAATTTTGCCCTTTTTTTCAGAAAAACAGAACTGTTTAGGCCATAACTCCCCTAAATATTGTAGTTAAGGTCTCTTATTGAGATATGCTATGCATCTACAACCCAGCTTACTTGGTACCAGGTTTGGACTCTTAGATGAGCCAAGCGCCTACAATTCACTTTGATACATTATTAATTTTGACAGCAAGTGAGCAAGCAAGTTAGCGCTACAACTCTTTAGAAGATTTATGTAACAAAGTACCAGGCTAGAGCCTCTACAACTACTACTACACATGTAGCAATGTGCAGCATTTGACAGTGAGCAAGTGAGTAGCTGATAGGTCCAGTGCTTGCTGTCAGAGACAAGAGTCATGTAAGTTGTGGTACCAACCGGGAAGCTCCATACATAGAAAGCTGTAAATACTTACCACAAGCACTTAGATAACAAGCGTCTACGATCCACTTAGATAAGCCTAGCGCCTATATGACAAAAGACTGTATCTAGCTTGATTGGCGAGCGAGCGAGACACACACTTGTCATGTCAATCGAGATTTGCGATATATCAGAGAGTGCGCTAGCACTAAGTAGGGATGGCGGGTCAAAGGTCATAAGACTGTATAAACTAAAAACTCTTCTTTCTCTTCTACCCTTACTCTACAGGTTCTTAGAAGGCTACAGTGAATTATTACATCTACAAAGAAGAGAGGATAATGTTCAAAAACCAAAAATTCATTCGATAACATAAGAAAAAAATGATGTCTAAAATTGACTTTTGTTCTATTTCTTTATAATAATCAGATCAACATACCAGCTTACTGGCTATAGTCATCAAAATTCTGCTTTAGCCATCTGTTAGAGCGGCACCTAGAGGCTGATCTTTTGCTATTAGTTTTGACTAAGGCTCTACTTCACTATTCGAGCTCTCGGAACACTAGCTAGTTAATCGTTTTAGCTAGCTATTTATTCTTGATGTGTTCTTGCTGAAGTACAGATGCTCATCTTATAGTAGTATTATAGCCAGTACTTGGCTGTAGTGTAGTCAGCTCACTTCACCATGCCATGCACATGTCATTTACATTGCTGTTGCTGTAAAGTTTTATATCAACAAAACTTAAATAGCTAAACAAATTCTTCAACCAGAGACACTGTATGTACCCACAAAAGAAAAAAATAAGGTTTATGTAGAGCTGGCTTTGCTGTAGTGTAGACTCATGTCAAATTAATAATCACTGCATGCATACTCTCAGTTGAAGTGACGGTCAATACTGCCACTCAATTCTTTACATACACAAACTTACATTCAACTTCAAGCACTAAGAAAAAAAGGATAGAAACAAGTGAGCGCAAAAAATTTCTTCCAAATAAAAAGGTTAAGTAGGGATAGCCTAAAATCTAGCTGGGCTATATAATGTACCGCAGCCTCGTATGAAAACACTTTTACAACTGCCATAGCTAGCTATAGGTAGTGGATGTAAATGTAGGGATTGTTTTCATACGAGGCTGCGGTACATTATATAGCCCAGCTAGATTTTAGGCTATCCCTACTTAACCTTTTTATTTGGAAGAAATTTTTTGCGCTCACTTGTATAATATATTTGGTACGTCAATAGCTAGCGGGCATAGTTAATAATACGCATGCGCACGTTCGTTTGACTTTTGACCCCACAAATGAAACATGCCCATAGCACTTAGAACTAGGGTATGTTCGTATAACAGCGAGTGAAGCAGTTGGTGAAAATCATTCGTACTTTGACTTATTGGGCTAAGATATTGCAGTGGTTGTGGCAGCTGCATACACAGGAGGCTGTATAATGCTTATCACAAGCACTTACGCCTACAATCCACTTAGCGCCTCTACCGGACAAAATGCTGTAGAAAGCAATAAGCTCTAGCTGTTTATTCTAAATGCTATGGGCATGTTTCATTTGTGGGTTCAAAGGTCAAACGAACGTGCGCATGCGTATTATTAACTATGCCCGCTATTGATGTACCAAATATTATATATGTAATAGAACACGGTAGTCTGGTGATTATGGCCAATAAACAACCGAATCCGGGCGCAGCCCGAGGATAAGGTTGTTTATTTGGCCATAATCACCAGGACTACCGTGTTCTAACTGTTATATATCCCCAGGGTGCACGATTTCATTGGTCGGTCTGTAGCTAGAGCGTAGCTACCCCTTAGTTACGAAACAAAACGAAAACTCCTGCCATGGCTTGTCCCTGTCCTGTGATGTGCCGTTGTTCAGACGCCAACTCTAGCCTCGTGCTCTCAAGCAAGACTACGAACTACGAGGCTCCTCCCATGCCCACCACACCCAGCTATTAACGAGTTCCTCCACCCACGTTTTGTGTTTGCTAGCGACAGCGAAGCTAGCGGAAGGTATGACGCCAAATACCAATGGGCCTTAGAAATAATTTCTTCTTGTGGAAAATTGCAAAAAAAAAAAAGAAGTTTCCTTGTGACCCAGCACCAGATGACTTCTTCATTTTCCAACAATCAGCTATAAACTACCCAGAGACAGAAATAGATTCTTTAGTAATAGTTAATGACAATGTTATATACTGATCGTTAACTTCATAATCATCTTCTTCCAACAGTCAGCTATAAACTACCAACATAATACAGAGACAGAAATAAACTCTTTAGTAATAGCTAGGTAATGACAATGTTATCTGATCATTATCTCATAGATTATCTTCATTATCATCTTCTTCCAACAGTCAGTTTCAGAAAACCTAAAACTGTTGTTATTCATAGCCTGGGGAACAGTACGTTATGACTGTGCGTTATGAGTCATAACGCACTTTACCCTAAGGGAGGGAATTTATGACAGTAAGAGCACTTTTCTCTATGGGAGTAAATGTATTAGGTGGGATATATACATATATATCTTGCGAATCTCGATTGACATGACAAGTGTGTGTCTCACTCACTTGCCAATAAACAGCTAGAGCTTATTGCTTTCTACAGCATTTTGTCATAGAGGCAGCTAGGTGGACTGCAGGTGCTTGGCTTTCTAAGTGCTTGTGGTAAGCATTATACAGCCTCCTGTATATGCAGCTGCCACAACCACTGCAATATCTTAGCCCAATAAGTCAAAGTACAAATGATTGCTGAAGAAACCATAGTATTAAAGTAAGTAATTCAATTTAGATTTAACTGAGCTAGCCAAATCCAATATAGCCAGGACAGCTACATGGTAGGAGTTACTGTGCATTTATACAATGACATTAACATTGCAAAAGTAATTATAAATGAGCTGGAAAAAACAAACAAACAATTAGCTAGAAGGATAAAAAGGACAAATAGAAAAAAAATAGAAAAGGAATTCAATTGCTGAATACGCTCGCTCGCCCAACAATGCTACACGAGCATTTACTAGTTAATTGGAGCATGTGCATTATGCACGCGCACAGCGCTACTATTTTGGGACACGTACGTACACCTGGGGCATTTTGGCTAGATATACAGGAATTTCGAAGTCGGTTGTCCAAAAATTTTTCTCGCAGTTCGCACATGCGCACTATTTTGAAATGCAGCTGAGACTCAAGCATGCCTCGAGCCTACTCTCTGGATCTTCGGCTAAGAGTAATCTTGGCTTGATCGTGTAACCCTGAGTTTACTGTTAAAGATTTGGCCAGTCTTTTCAATATTTCTGAGCACACTGTAAGAAGATACACCACGAAGTTCCAACAGTGTGGAGATGTTGCTTCTGTCCAAGATAAAAATGGACCAGCCCTGATCCTGGGACCTTTTGAGCAGCTAACACTTCTAAGAATTATACTTGACTGCCCTGGAATATATCTGAGGGAAATTAGAGACAGACTGTTTGAAGTGTATGGCTTTAATATTTGTCTATCCACTATTCACCGTACTCTACATATTATGGGTTATTCACGTCAGGTAATGCACAGAGTTGCTATTCAGGTAATGCACAGAGTTGCTATTCAAAAGTCAGATGAATTAAGAGCCAAGTTCTTTGCTGACATCTCGGTGTATGATCCTCAGATGCTGCTATGGATTGATGAAAGTGGCTGTGACCGCCGTCACACAGTTCGCAAGTATGGGTACAGTATCAGAGGAAGACCATTATGTGATCAGAGACTACTTGTACAAGGAACTAGATTTTCAGCCATACCACTCAAGGTATGCATGATGTTTACCTTTCAGAGGGAACTGTGGATGGTGCAACTTTTGCTGGATTCATTGAACAATCTCTTTTACCTATTTTGAATCCATTCAACCATGTCAATCCACTCTCAGTTGTTCTAATGGATAATGCAAGCATTCATCATGTTGACCAAGTATCATACCTGATTGAAGAACAAGCTGGTGCAAGATTATTTTCTTCCACCATATTCACCGGATCTGAATCCATGCGAGGGTGTCTTCAGTCAAATCAAAAGCATGATGAAAGATTCTCGTGATTTGTTTGAAGTAACAACCTCTCCAAGAACCATGCTTACTTTGCTATTTTCCATGATTTCACCAGAGGATTGTAATGGTCATATTTATAATTCAGGTTACATTTAGTAGCTATGATGAATATTTGTCATGATCAACTGTTAAATTTTAAAAAAAAAATTAAAAAAAAAAAAAGGAATTAAAGACTTTACTAGCTGCCAATGCTAGAATAGATAGTTCACGATTAAGACTTGAGTAAAGCTAGCTAAATGGTTTTAAGACTCTTTAAACTTTCCATTACTGCTTCTCTCTCTGAAAGGTACTCCTCCTCTGAGAGTACACCAGAAGCCTTCAAATTCATCAATTCTCCAAGCTGCTTGTAGCACCTTGATCAATTTTCAATGATCCTTCCGGGACTACATGATGACGATACTGATTGCACAGAAGATCTGGGAGAAAGTGCAGTTGAAATTTTCTCAATAGCTTGGACTACGTTTGATGACCCTCATTTAGAGATACTAGCTCCTCCAGTTCCACATCGAATAAACATCTGACTTGAAGGAGGGTCTTGAAGGCTAGAATAAGCACCCCCTACAAACATCTCAGCCCAAACTTTGTATTGCATTTGAGTGTAGGTGGTCCCATGAGCTTCTTTCAACTTTGTTTCTGTTTCCTCGACCCTAACTGATGTGTCACGCTTATCACTCTTGTTCTTTTTACTTCTCACATCCTTATCATTTGACTCTTCAGAATGTGCACGTTTATTAGCTTTGCCACGACTAGATTTTAGACCATCACACCAAAGTGTAATAATCTTTCCACTGTGAACCTGATCCCAGATTTCTATCAAGTCTTCATCACTTCTTATGCTAATAGCAGAGTTATTTTGCATGAAACCAACATCAAAAGGACTGTCAATAATATCCTTATCCAGCTGATTTTTTATCACCCTTTTTAAGTCACCACATGAAGAAACAGAGTCAGTTGGAATATTCCTTAAAGTAAATATCTTGGAATCCTTCCCTTTATCCTTGTCTACAGCTTTTACAAGAATTTTCTTTACAACCTTTAATCGAACTCCCTGCTGAACCTGTGACTGAAACTGACCTTGTTTCAGAGACTGTAGACTCTGCCCGTCGGCTGCTACTGGCTGAGACAACAGTTCCTTCAAATGCTAGCGCTGGCTTTGCCTTACAAATGACTGAGATTGGACCTCTCTTGGAGGTTGTCGGCCTAAAGGTGGTTGAGACAGGGTGTCTTTCACAAGGCCTTCCTTTTGCTGACGCTGAAACTGCTGGATTAGTGTTAACTGTTTATTTGACCAGTGACAAACCGTAACAGAAACCCCTCTTCTTGCCGCCATAATATCCAGGAGGTTAAGGGCAAAGCTAGCACATGCGCAGATTTTTCGGATAACCGACTTCGAAATTTCTGTACAGGGGTTTTCAGGTTGGTTGACACAAAATTTGCCGACTGTGCAGAATTAAATTCGTGCTCGCAAAATTTAAGATCATTGCATTTATATGACAGTATATTGTGCTCGCTTGAATTTATCTTGCACATGTGCAAATTCTACTGGTCAACCAACCTGAAAACCCCTGTATATATTATATTTATAATTTCAATGATCATGACCTGAGAGTCAGCTCGCTCGCTGCAATAAGTTTATTCCACAAGGTGAAAACCAGATTCAGTGTGTATGAGGTCAACTGGTGCAGACTTGATGTGTGAGCGTGCACCTCTAATGCATCTGATAGAAGATCTTAATAGTGAGAAACTCAACCTGCACCGAAGCCCACAAGAGCGCGATTTACCCGCCAGTTGCCCGCGCTTGGATATTTTCTCCAGCCTTGGCAGTACAGCTTCTCTTGCATTGTAGCATCAGAAATGTTAGTAGAGTCTGAAATAACAACTTCACAACCTCTCTTCTTCCATACCAGTTATTTGAACCAAGTTTTGAGTGCCATGTGGGCCTCAGTACGAAGGTCAAGGGATGCTGTTGCAAACTGATGACGTAGAAAAATTTAACCGAGAGTGCTGTTTTGGCTGTACCACCCGGTATAAAACTTAGATGATTTCAAGAACTATTGATGATTTAGAGTCCAAACCTGGTACCAATTAAGCTGGGTTGTAGATGCATAGCATATCTCAATAAGAGACCTTAACTACAATATTTAGGGGAGTTATGGCCTAAACAGTTCTGTTTTTCTGAAAAAAGGGCAAAATTCTTACCTTTGTGGCTGTTTGTGGGAACTTACCTGGTACCATGGTTCTGGATAATGGTTGACCTTAAACTTTGGTCCAAATGGAAGGTTCTCAGTGGATAATAGACCTTAACCATAAAAAATGTGGAAATCCTGTACTAAACACTTTTTGTACTACGGACCTAAAAGTATGCACACAATACAGTGAAAAATAAAAGCACAGTTCACTTTCAATGACATTTTATTCCATATATATGATGTAGAAGGGTGTCTGTACATCTGTACCAAGTTTTAGTCTTCCAGAACCTGTAGTACAAGAAAAATAAGCAGAAACACAAAAAGGACCAAAAATTAAAAAAATCTACTTTGGAGCACTGTAATTGAAAATAATGTGATGAAATGTGGACATATAAACTGAGCAAAAAATGGGCTCTTCAGGTTCTCTGGAATTTAAAGCTGCCTCCTATGAAGCCATACTATAGCCTGTCCTGGCTCGGTAACCCCCAAAATTGAGACATATTGTAGCAAATTCTGACCTAGATATGGCTGTACTACTCTCTACACTCAAGAAATTGATTGGCTGAGAGAAAGTGAATCCTCAGCCTACCAGACGAAGTTAAGAAAGGACGCATCCCCTGTTTTTTGGCTCTCGAGATTCAAACACTGACCCAAAGACCAGTGGCCGGTGCTTTAATTGGTTCTGCCAAAATCATGTAAGTCCTCCCAGGGTAAACCCAAGGGAAAAAACAGCCAACCTCGTCACACTCCTGTCCGTGCCAACAACCTCAGAGCCTGGTGCACACCTTTGGATCTGAACTAAACCAAGAAGAGACTCTAATTTTCGAGCTGTGTACCTCCAGACAGCTCACACAGTTCATGATCCAAGTAATACCCATGTTTCTCTTGAAGTCACCCCATGGCCTCCTTCCAAAAAATAACACATGAACAAGTTATAGAACGAACTCTGACCACCAATGATGTGGTATCAGCAATTGAGTGAAGACCATTTCTTATCATATAGCTTGCTGATTCGAGTTACAAATATATTTCATAGGAAACCTCAGGAAAACTCTTTCTCAAATTTCACCTCTCAAATTATCTCTAACTGTGCAATAAAGTGTTAAGGCAGAAACCTATTGGATCTCTGTATCTCAAAACCAATGTTTCTTGTCAGACTTGAAATCTTTCATTCGAAAAATACCCTCCCCTCTAACGGTGTTCTCCTCTCTTTACACCTTGTTGAGGAATACTGAGGGTCAGTGGAGCTTTCCTACTTGATGCATCCTGTAACTTTGAGTGGTAAACACCCAACTGACAAATTGATCAATCTGAGCACCACAGGCTGCTGCATGCAAGGCTGTCAAATGGAAAGATAGGTTCCTTGATCTTGAGTCAGATATGTAGAATGGTTTCTTTCAGCTCATCGGAACAAGAGTTGGGTGATATATCTTTGTCTTGGGCAATTTGATGGACTCTAAGGGTTGATATTGATCATTATACTTTGTGGTTTTTTCTCCTGGTATAACTTTGACTGATTCTAGATTTGTAGACAATTATTTATACATATCTTGTTGACTATTGTTTGTGTTCTGATTTTGATACAGTGAGTACCAGTTATTGGCATCCAGTCTTAAAAAATATGAAGACCCAATGGAGCTACGAAAGAAGGAACTTAAATTGAGAAGTATCCAACTAAATATAGGAAAAACATCTGAACAACTAACTCTTATACATGAACTGATACTTGTTCGAAGAAAGCATAAACAATTGGGCTATAATGGAAATTTATTTTTATTTATGGATTCCCCAGTAAAAGTTCTAAAGAAAATGAGACAAGTTCAGCGAACTTTACAGAGTGATGATCTCAACTGGAAATGAAATAGTTTGCAAAATTTCATTTTGTTATTAATTTTTATTGCTAAAGTTGATATTCTATATTGTGACGTGTGATCATTGTTGCGCAAAAATTTAGCCTCGTGCCCAAGGCCCTCTTTTAGTTGTGAATGTGGAGGGTCTGGTACGCGAAGTCTTGGGGGGATAGAACCGTCTTAATCGGGCTTGGGCAGTGCATGAGACCCTGCCCACGCATTTGAGCTGGAGTTTGGTCTGCTGGACCCAAGGCGCTATTATATGTTCAAGAATTTCTGCTCCGTTTCGTTAAGATAAACGCAGTGTCTACTGAGCCGGTACTGTGGCGCATCGGTTAGTGCCGTGTGCTATTGAACGTGCTGTCTCGGATTCGATTCCCGAATTGGTTTTTCAATCTTTGAAAATTTTCTAAGTGTCCTGCCGGTGTCATAAAGTTTTGGGGACCCCAGAGTTCTAGGGACCCCCCGTCCCTAAATCTACCGTAGATATGGGGACCCCCCCCATAGATATAGGGACACCCAGTCCTCGCGCTTTATATCTATTGCTACATAGCTGATAAAACAAAAGTGAGGGAGAGTGAAATATTCGGTTCAAGCTGGGTAAGTTAGCCCATCTGTAGCTAGTACTTATTTTACTGTTTTAGGGTTGAATAATAGCTATGGGGAAGTGGGCTATTCAGTTTGAGCATAGATACTATAAACTACGTGTACGGGATTGGAAACCCGCCCCCGCATCCGTATATGGCAATGTAATTCATCCTTGTCCGAGGTTTCGTAGACAAGTTAGTTTCCTGTTTTGGCGAATTTCGCGTGTTCTACTCATCCCAAGTTCATCTCCAAAGGAGGAATAGTTCCTGCGGTGGATTAGCAAGGTAACTATGCAAAGCTTTTACATGAAAGAGTTGCAGAAATAGTTCATAAACTCTAGTTACCGTGAAAATGGCTACTTTTTTGCATGTTAGTAACATTAACTTGCCTAGAACTCACAGTGAACAGTAATGATAATGAAAATTAGTTGGAGAATAGTTTCTTACATGTGCTTAACCATATTTTAAGTCATGTAATACTATTACATTCAGCAGAGTGGACAATTTGGATGAAAAAAACCAGTTCAACTGTAGTAACACTTCCTACATTACTATTAGCTAAAATGCCTACCACTCTACTGAAAGTGGTAGAGCAATGCTTACCATATGTACCTGTAATAAGCTTTTGATGCTAGAGAAAACAGTTAATTTGTTACACTTTTTTGAAAATGGCTATTATTAAAATTGAATTATAGCTATGAGTCAAAGAAATGTATGTATTCCAATGCTAAAAGACAGCAAGTCTCACAGTGCTAGTGATGATTGGGTCGAATCTGCAGAGATGTAAAAGAGGCAGAATTAGGGGAGATAACATCTTCAACAATATTGTTAATGTGCATGGGAGAGTATCTATTCCTGTTATATTAAAATGGCACCGTGTACTATATTCTATGGCACATAGGGTATAATAAAAGGATTAAACCTCCCCTATCGATGGCACACATCCATTCCTCCGATTCAGATATTGTCACTGTTATGTAAGTCGTCAAGTCCAAGTAAAATTTCTTTGACTGTGCAGTCTTTGTGAATGGATCTGATTATGTAGCCTCTAATATACCTAATTGCACACTGTCCTTCATATATTAGCTCCTTTATATTGGTGTGTACATCATCATCAACTGTCGCAGGTAATGCTTTTTCTATCAGTGAGGTGAATAAATTCAGAGTAAGTTGCTGGGCTCAATGGTTATGCCACAATCAGTGAGGAATTTCACCCACTTATCAATAAATGAAGATGAACTCCGGAGTGAGTGAAACTCAATCCATAATTTTTCCTTAATACTTGAAAATTTTCTATACCTTTTGTAATGATTTTTGAGATAGAATCTAGAAGCCATTTACTGAACTCAGTAATAATGGAATTGGGTTGCTGGTATAGCTCGTATAACTTTGTAGCCATGTCAATTACAATCTTACAATTATCCACGGAGGTATCATAATCTGCATCCATGCTCATATTATGGCAAGCAGCTTTTATAACTTCCACACAACTATCTGCAGATATGAAGTAGCCTCTAACTTAAATATCACCTAACTACCTAATTTTCATTTTTCTCCCTCCCTTTTTTATACAATAATAAGTTGTCAGCTAACCTTTAACTTGTGGAATGCAAGAGGCCATAGGTAACTCAGAGGATCACAGAGATCAGTAGCAGCGGCAATCTCCCGCGTTACGTTGCTCGCGGATGATAAAGAGTTAGGCAAGGCTACGCCCTCGGACACGGATTCAACGGGTTAATGTGCCGTTTCCAATCCCGTACACGTAGTTTATAGTATCTATGGTTTGAGGCTGTCATCCATATGGACCACAGTTTTGGCCCTCCAATAGTTTAATATTAAAAAAAAATATAAAAAAAATACAAAATTACATTATCCTAGCTTGCATTAATTTTTTTATCCATATTAATTTTTAATCACTACTATTTCATAATGCTTATTTTATTTTAATGATAATGATAATAATAATGATAAATAATAATAATAATAATAATAATAATAATAATAATAATATAATAGGTCAGATTCCTCTACCACACTTTCAGCAAAAATCCAACATAGATTTAACGACCTCCAATAGCTAATATATCTGTAGATTCAATGATAAAATATCTGTACTGGCATCCACTAAAAATTTGACACCACTAAATTACCTCATCTGGGACCCCATCCCCAAATGTATGAATCTATTATAGCTAGCTAAGTAGCTACAGTACCCTATCTGTAGATATGGGGACCCCATCCCCAAATGTAACTCATCCAGTTATACCGTAGGTACCATTTCTCCATCTGTAGATATGGGGACCCCATCCCCAAATGTATGCTTATCAAAAAAGATACCTCATCCAGATATACCGTATGTACCATTCTCCATCTGTAGATATGGGGACCCCATCCCCAAATGTATATTTATCAATAAAGATACCTCATCCAGATCTATATACCGTAGGTACCATTCTCCATCTGTAGATATGGGGACCCCATCCCCAAATGTATGTTTATCAATAAAGATACCTCATCCAGATATACCGTAGGTACCATTCTCCATCTGTAGATATGGGGACCCCATCCCCAAATGTATGTTGATCAAAGGATATCTCATCCACGAATCTTCATAGATAATTATAAGAACTTTTTAGATGGTCTAGCTACTTCACTTGTATCATCTTCACGAGGTGGTCTCTCATCTGCAACCTGCTCCTTTGTAATGCTGGCCAAGGATTGCTTATTTGAAAACCTCTGTTTACCTCTCTGTCTCAGTTTGTGACAGTGAGGCACCCTCAGACATCTTGCCCCAAATTGAAACAATTATAGCCTATTATTTAGTCACATGAACCAGACCCTACGCGCGTAGGGTCTGGTTCACGAGACTAGCCTATTATTGTGGTTTATATTACGTATACCTACAAGCATGCTATATCAATATAAAGGGGAACAGCTTAGTTCCCAGACTGATTTTTTCTCCCCAAGCTTGCTATTAGCAAGGTCCCCATTACCGTAGATATGGGGACGGAGGTTCCCATATCTACGTAGATTTAGGGATGGGGATCCCCATATCTACGTCGATGTGGGGACGGGGATCCCCATATCTACGTAGATTTGGGGACGGGGGTCCCTGAAATAGGGGGTCCCCAAAACATTATGACACCGGCACTCCACGAAGAAAATTCCGATGCCGTACCGGCTCAGTAGACACTGCGTAAAACAAAAGGACTGATTCACAACCAAGACTTACCAACACTCGTGAAGAATTCTGCAGGCTGATCGAGATTAGATCATTTATGGTCCATTCCAGCTAGACCAGATTCAATACCACCTACTGCTAAGTTAGCATGCTAGTGCTAGGGCTAACTAGCAACGATCACAAAACCAAGTGTTCCACATATTTTTATTGGCACAATTATTTTTTTGTTGTGATTGCCATGGAAACATGTTATCTGACATTTTGGATGAAGCTGCTATGGAGATTGTGCCTACTACAGGCGTCAACATTATTAATCTAGGCCATGCCATCAGGGATGAGTTCCAAATACAGTAAGCAGGAAAGACACACATACATCTATGGCATAGAGAAGGACGTGGGCACTGAGAGTCAGTCATCTTTGATCAGGAAGAACAGAGAGTTGGAGCAGGATGTGGTGCAGCTGAAACAGAGGGTAGCCCAGTCAGAGCAGGAATCAAAATTTACAAAGATGTTGGATGACCAAATCCAGTCCCTGCTCACCCCCAACATGATTGCCCACCACGGTCCAGATACCATTCAACACATGCATGATTTCTCACTGGACTCAATGCTGGATGAGTTTCACTTCTAATGCCCCAGATGTCATGGACAAGTTGGGAGACTGCACAGTGATGAAGGTGACATACATCTCCATATCGCCAAACTGTGGTCAGCAATGGCCCTTCAAGGTCCTTGGACTGCAACTCCTCATATCAATCATGCTCATTGCTCGGGCTACCAATAAACAAGTAAGACACACAAATTATTAGTACAGAAACTTCCAGCCAATATCTAAAATGATTAGGTGATAACAGTGCTCAACCATGCTGGAGTGTGCGTGTCCTATACAACAGCCTGGAAGTAATTAGGCAGGTTATTGGGCCCAACTACACCCATGATATGAAAATTGGTGTGCTCTATTTTGGCTACAAAGTAGCATCATTACATACATACCTCCAGAGCGTCGTTCCACTATGACCAACCTGACATCACAGTTGGCAATCAAGATCTGCTATTTTCCTGATTTTGACTTCAGCTGGTCAGACAACACCCCAAAAAGATCTCGCTCATCTCTGACCATTGACGATTTTCTGCCTAGTGAAATTGATGCTGCCATATTAAAGGAACGATCAGTGAGCTATATGATGAGGTTCCTTGTAGAGAATCTCAAACACCTCACCGAGCTGATCCCACCAACAGAACTACTTCATCCCGTAACAAAATCAGAAGTGGTTCCATTCTATTCAAGGATGAGAAATATAAGAGCATCACCTTAGAGATCGTGACACAGCTACTTGATGATGCTGACCTAATGGGTAATGAACAGGTATGTATTGATTTCTTTTCTGAGCCACATACAAAGAAAAATTGCCATGTAACAATCATACAGGTGGTTGTAGGCGACCAGCTCACCTGCAAGGATATCAGAGGATGCAAGATGTGGTGAGTGACAGAACCTCACCCCAAGGACAAGCTGTCATGGGCTCATGAAAATCCTGGTGGGCACTACACACATACATTACAGTTTCATACAGCAGAGGGGGAAGGAGGGAATCCCCCTTCTGATTAAAATTCCTTTCCAAACCAATTACTGAATGTGTCTGTACAATCTCTATATAGCATTTTCCTCACACAAGCACACCCACATGCATAGTCCCCCTCTATCAAAAATTCCTGTATGAAACCCTGTACATACATACATTATATATAGGATGTTTATGTATTTGTAAAAGTACTTTTATACCACACAGGTGACTTCCACTTTCTATGCCGAGTGTCTGAAGGTGATTTTTCTCACCTTTTGGGGCACTCTGGCATAACATGGGTCCTTGTCGAACATGGGAGAACATGTGAGGCGTCTGCAGGTTGATAAGGGTGTCAAGGTCTTTAATGTTGGAGATGAATTTCTCATGCACGTCTTCAAGGCACATCTGACAGCAAGCATCTGCTCCTCATTCAAGATCAATTCTGTGACGGATGCCATTCCACATGAAAATACATACGAGTGGCTTCGATCTGCTGCTGAGCGACTTGTTGCTGACACTCATGCCAACATCATCAAAAGATCCTGTTTTCAAAATGCACAGGACATTCCTCCACACATCCTTTTTGTATGTAGACTCGAGGGCTGCAATCCGACATGAGAATGGGCCTCACATTGTGAGGCTACGGAAGGTATGGCTGCCACAGTTTATTGGGACTGGCAGGAAAAATTATGCGTGTAAAACCGTCCACCTATTGGCCAATTTGTTTGCCAATCTCCCCAAACATGTGGCGTACACTGCAATGCACAATCAAACCGTTAACACAACGGGGGAAATTGGCCACGGCAAACCCATCGATCAAATGATTGAGAACTACAATCTGTAAGTTCATAAGGTTCAATATATTATACTAGCATGCCTATTCCTTTGGTGTGCTCTATTTAGGACTCTTACATAAGGCAAGGCCTAGTATTTACATAAGGCAAGGCCTAGTATTTACATGCTGTATATAATTACAGGTAGGAAACTTAATTATCACTCCATTATAATTATAAGGAATCAATGAGAACTGGAGGGTCAAACCTCATGACTTGTCACATTGAAGATCTCTCTCTGTGTGGGCTATTCATGATGGACATATCGAAGAAGATAGGCAGAGAATTTGCAGCCCATCGTACTACAGCCCACACAACCTTAGACGCATGCAAGGACATCACAAAGCTCTCCAACCATTTGCTGGAGAAAGGAGTGGTCCAACAGAGAAAAGAAAGAAACTCACCAGCTTTTGTCGATCCAACAGATGCCGGTCTGGACAAGCTGTGTAACAGCACATGGATCAGGGATACTCTGGATAGGGTTGAAGTGGAGGACCTGGAGAGAGAGGAGAGAGAAGATTATGATGCGTTAGATTTAAATTATGAGCTATCTCATGTGGTTTGATCATCACAGTTAGCCTTCCAGTCACCTTTTGAAAAATAAACACTAGACCCTAATAATTCTTAATAAATCTTATTTTTTTGTATCACTTGCAAAATGCCAGTCTGGACGAGTTATGTAATGAAGGACTCGGAGAGAGAGAAGAAAGATTATGGCACATTACATTCTCATGTTGTTTGACCATTGTGTGACACTCCAGTTAGCCTTCTAGTCACCTTACTAATGATAATCTTTTTTTTTTTAATTATGATGAGGACCCTAATATAACACAAAAAATTTATCTCTAAATTCAGATCTAATTTGAACTGTGAAATCTTGTGTATTATTTGCAAATTGTGCTTCGCTGCATAGTGTCTTGATGATGGAATCTGGGCACAGGAAGTTAATGCCAACCATTCGAAATGATGGGTGTGTGTCCAAAATTTCTTCTCTTGCGGCCATCAACTTTGCCTCTAAATTAGGGCTCACTACTCTCCTTGGTTTCCATTTGCTCACTTTACTAGTTAGTATGTCAAGCCTGCTACTTTCCACTCTCCCAGTACAAGCATCACAACACCCATAATCATGGCCTCTTCCTTGTACTGAACCTCCTATACATTCCAGTATAGACTGCCTGCAACACCTGTTCACAATAAAGGATTCCAAAAATTAATTGTGGGCACCTTTCCTTGAGCTATAAAATAGATGTGTCCAGGAAGGCATTCCAGCACGTCCAAACAGCTATTTTCATAACACAAGTAACATTACAATTAAGTCAAATATCTCCCTAGTACAGTGAAACTAACCACCAACCCAGAATGTCTGGTAAATTATTGCTAGCTATATCTCTACAAAGAGATACTCTTATTGGGTGACCTGGTTGGTTTCGCTGTACTGCATAACTCACACCTGATACAGTTGAGAGGCACTTGTTGGGGCCCCATAAACAACTACAACTTCAACATCAGGAATGTCCATGCCCTAACAAAGATTCACTATTACATAATGCTATTTCGATTTTAGTCACACACCGTTCCAAATGCTATGGTAGCTATGAGGCATCTCATGGTGGAACCACTGCTCTTGAAGCCACGATAAATAGAAGATTGTGTTAGACTAGCATGGTACACTCCTACATGATAATGTCACTCTGCACACTGCCTCTGTATGTGGCTATACACCTTCAATGCCATGTCCTTGGTCTGCACGTACACTATTGTTTTTGGTATGATGAAGCTATTGGGTGACTTCAGCATGCTTGATATCCCATCCAAATCTCTGTTAGTGAAGAGTTAACCAACAGCTATATATACCTACATCTAAACTCCTAATGGGACTGGCCGAGATAAAAATGTTCCTCCTATTAAGGTCACACGACACAGGATTTACTAGAAAAAGTGAAGAAATAATCTCCGATTGCACCGCAGGTGGAGCCGATGCAGTAGGTGCCATAAAAGGAGCTTCTATTAATGCTCGTAATCCCCCCATTTCCTTAAAAGCCTCCTTAAAATCAGTACCCCTGTTAATCAATAAAATGTATGTTTATACAGTAGAAAATTTTAGCATGGGTGTACTAACCACTCTGAAATACAGTGTGCCTCATCATAGCAACAAGTGCTATCTTCCCCTTCAATATATGGGGTCAGTAAATATCTTCCACTCCATTAACCGTGCAATCTCAGGAGAAATAAAAACTGTAATTATGTCTAGAGTAAATTTCCCAGCTGTTATATCTTCAATGTGACTTGAATTGTAGCCATGGACAGCTGACACACCAGCTGAACTAAGTTGAGTCACCTATTAATTTCCAACAACATTACACTATTTATTTACCTGCTGTACCATGAGACCTACCAGCAGACTTATCACAATACCCATGGCCTCATTACTGATGGAAAGTGGCACCAAGTACATGCATAGTGACTTTCCTCCCCCAGTGGGCATTTTAACAAAGAAATCTTTGCCATGGGCAACAGGAAGAACAGCCTCCACCTGGCCAGGTCAGAAACATTCATACTTCTCAGGACACTCTTCAACTTTATTTTAGCAGGACACTGTTCACCAGGTCTGTCGGTTCTCCACAGTTGACGGTTACTGCTGTACAACATCACTGTATGTGCCACTTGCAAAGGAATGCAAGCAGCAAAATATTACCGCCAAAGGATTTCATAGCACATGCATGCGCATTTTTCAGAAGGTTAACTTGAAAGTTGGCTCTCTTACAGAGCAAATCTACTTAAGGATGCAGGCACACTCCGCCCACGCATGGTTGCTAAGTTAAATTAACTTACATGATAGAAATTTCTAACTTGCACCACGTTATTAAGTATCAGAATAGTACTACATACACAAAAAATGAAGGAGGACCAATCAAAATGACTGATGTTATGACTGATTTTCATTCTCAAGGTAAACTGCTCAATGACCACTTGGAATCAATTTGATATACAGCTTGTTATACTTTTTGCCATAAAGATTACATTTAGTTTTTGTCAATTCACATTCTACTTTTCCATTATAGGATCCTGTGTCCTGCACATTCTGTACTAGCTATAAACTAAAGCAAAATATAACTTTTTCAAGTAGTTGCCATATGCTTATTGCCATGCTTAGTTCCTGAGTTGCAATGACTTGTTCATTATTCTGGATTTTATATGTGCCAAAGCACTATCTGTTATTTAGCGCGGTAGTGTTTGTGGTTCCGGTTAATTAGTGCTTGTACTAGCGCATGCCTTAATTACTATGTGCCACCACCCTTAATAATATCAATCCTGCTGCTATCTAGCACTTACCTAGCCAGAGGGGGACTAGCACTTACCTAGCACGCCTTCGGGGCTCCTTTGAAGTTTGACCATGTTTTGCAGAGAACTCGTGGGCGTAGCACCGTTTCGTCATGGTGACGTATGTGATGAGAATGGGACACACCCACGCTATGATTTCTATAAAATTTTCGCGTACCAGGCCAGGCCCTCCACAATCATAACTAGAGATGCTCGTATAGCATTAGTTGGGCGAGCAAGCAGCCAGTGGTCATTTACCTCACCTTATGATTATATAGCCCCAACAGTGACTTTGTTTTCGATATCTATTCAGGTTGTTAACTGACTTGGTGCATTCCCAGTTAGAATTAGAGTGTCTTCTCTGAATCCAGGCTAGCCTACGGGACTGACGAGAACCCCAGAATGCATGATAGCACTTCTAGTCAGACTCAGTAGTGGCTAGTCTCTCATTATTATGAGCCCTTATTTGCTCTAATCTGGCAGCTCTGTGTTCTGCTGACTCTGCTCTCCTTCTGGCTCTCATTTGCTATGCTCTTGCAGCCTTATCTTCTGCTGACTCTTTACATCCCCTCCTCCTGGCTCTATCTCTCGCATTTCTTTTGGCTAGTCTTGTTTTTCTCTGTTCCTTTGACTCTGTTCTCCTTCTAGTTCTGTCTCTTCATGAAGTCTCACTCTTCTTTGCTGGTCAGTTTCTAACGGGTGTTCTGGGGCCTCCTTTGCTTGTTTTCTGGTTCTCTGGCTTCCATAATACACAGCGAAAAATCTACAACTTGTAACAGGTCTGGACTGCCCCACATACCAGTTATGACCTGTACACAGGTCTGTAACAGGTCAGTAAAATCTACAAGTCTGTAACAGGTCCGTATTTTTGGACTGTATCAGACCTGCTGCCCCACCAACTGCCTACAGATCAAAAATTAGTACTTCCGGTGCCTAGGGTTTACGGATTTTTGTTCTGTTACATACCTGTTACAGAATGCCTACAAGTTGTAGATTTTTCGCTGTGTACTCGCTACAATAGTATGACTTAACGAAAATGATTGCTTATTATGACGTTGCTTAGTAGCTATTTCATGCGCATGCGTAAGCGCATGCGCATTAAAAAAATGCGCATTTTGAGTGACGTACGTGTAACATATAAAATTACAGAGGTTTTCAGGTTGGTTGACACAAAATTTGCCAACGGTGCATAACTAGGGTATGTTCGTGTAACATATTCAATCGGCGAGCGAAACAGTTGGTGAAAGTCATTTGTACTTTGACTTACTAAGATTTTGCAGCTGCATACATAGGAGGCTGTATAATGCCTACCACAAGCACTTAGAAAGCCAAGCGCCTACAATCAACCTTTATGACAAAATGCTGTAGAAAACAATAAGCTCAAGCTGTTTGTTCTAAGTGCTATGGGCATGTTTCATTTGTGGGGTCAAAGGTCAAACGAACGTGCGCATGCGTATTATTAACTATGCCCGCTAGCTATTGACGTACGTATTATTGGCGAGCGAAGCGAGCCTCTCTCTGGTCATGTAAACGGGAGCTCGAGATATATATATGTATACGTACGTCATGGCTAGCGGGCATAGTTAATAGTACGCATGCGCACGTTCGTTTGACCTTTGACCCCACAAATAAAACGTGCCCATAGCACTTAGAACAAGTGTAGCTAGAGCTTATTGCATGCTTTCTACAGCATTTTGTCACAGAGGCGCTAAGTGGATTGTAGGCGCATGGCTTTCTAAGTGCTTGTGGTAAGCATTATACAGCCTCCTGTGTATGGAGCTGCCACAACCACTGCAATATCTTAGGCTTAGTCAAAGTACAAATGACTTTCACCAACTGCTTCGCTCGCTCGCCGATTGAATATGTTACACGAACATACCCTAGTATATATATATATTCTTACAGACCACGCCCACTAGTATATTTTCACCATAGACGAGGCGTTGAATAAATCCTCATATTCAACGGTTATATTCAACGGTCTACTGCGCATGTGCAGACTAGCCTAGTAACCTTTTTGTCCGACATTTCTAAAGATGATAGGCAAGCTTAATTGAATCTTACAGCGGTTTGTCGAAGTGCATTAGTTGTTTGTAGGGTCCGGTAGGCTGCCAGGCTTATCTAAAGTGCTTCATGGTGAGTATTACAGGTTCTCGTAACAGTTTCCTACAGACGTATGTTTATATGATGGCTATAAACACTCCTTAGACTTGTTAGTTGTGACATATGTAGTGCACTGTAAGAATAAATCACTTATTACACTCGTCAGCTGTGAGATATGGCGATATAGCATTAGTTGGGCGAGCAAGCAGCCAGTGGTCATTTCAATGTGCTCCTCCCTCACTTATGATTATATAGCCCCAACAGTGACTTTCGATATCTAGCTATTCAGGTTGTTAACTGACTTGGTGCATTCCCAGTTAGCATTAGAGTGTCTTCTTTGAACCCAGTCTACCACTCCTGTTCAGACTCAGTAGCTAGTCTCTCAAATAATGAGCCCTCATATGCTCTAATCTGGCAGCTCTGTTTAAAGGTGTTATCATGTAATGAGATGGTGAAGGAGGATTGAAGAAAAACTGGCAACCCAAGTGACCCCGCAACCCACCAGCTGAGTTTGAACCCGCAGCATCTGACTTTAGCCGTCATAGCCACAGGACCCAACCAAATGAGCCACCAGGCACCCAGGAACCAGCTCTCTCCAATCCACCTTATATACTGCATTGGTGGTACTGCAATACTGCAGTCTCACACCAGTGCAAGCCACTTAGTATGTGCCGTCAGAATCGCGCCAGGGATCGACCGGAAACATCTCTCTGTCAAGAGAGAAGCCATACTAGTAGACCCTCTGAAAATTCACAAATGATGGTTATCTCTCATCTAGGCATGTTTAAAGTTGTTATCATGTAATGAGATGGTGAAGGAGGAATTGAAGAAAAACTGGCAACCCAAGTGACCCCGCAACCCACCAGCTGAGTTTGAACCCGCAGCATCTGACTTTAGCCGTCATAGCCACAGGACCCAACCAAATGAGCTCTGTGTTCTGCTGACTCTGCTCTCCTTCTGGCTCTCATTTGCTCTGCTCTTGCAGCATTATCTTCTGCTGACTCTGTACATTCCCTCCTCCTGGCTCTATCTGTCGCATTTCTTTGCTAGTCTTGTTTTTCTCTGTTACTTTAACTCTGTTCTCCTTCTAGCTCTGTCTCTTTCATTTCTTTCATGAGGTCTCACTCTTCTTTGCTGGTCAGTTTCTAGAGGGTGTTCTGGGGCTCTCCTTCGCTTGTTTTCTGGTTCTCTGGGTTCCATAATACTCGCTACAATAGTGTTTCAACTTCAAGCTTAAGAAAAATGATTGCTTATTATGACGTTGCTTAGTAGCTATTTCATGCGCATGCGTAAGAGCATGCGCATTTTGAGTGACGTACGTAACATATAAATATCGCGAATTTCCATTTTGACCAATTAGTGTGGGGCTTCGCTCGCTTCGATCGCTCGCCAATTATATAAAGGAGGGCCAGGCGAAGCCGAGTGCAATTTAGACAGTTCCGAATGCATTATACCCAAATTGCGCGAAAAAAAGTATGGTGATGCCTGTAAATTACTTGTATCTCCAAGGCAGCTGAATGTAGGTAGCTTTTATGTGAACCTGTAATGCTAGCCACAAAACACTGCTGCAATATATCAAAAAGATATGGATGATAAAAAATATATAAAAATTTGCAAGAGATTTGTATACGCTCTAGAGTGCGAACGTGCGTGTATAAACTTCTGAACGGACCGGTGTCGCGTATTGAATCAGAAACCTAGTCAAGGATTGTCGATGGTGGTCAGACTTCTCTAACTCTCCATAATCTGACAAACTCTGCTGATTTTCATTACTCGTCAAAGTAATTTTATCAGTAGCTGCCACTCCTGCTTTCTTTAATTTCTTTACCGAAATTACGAATGCTATGATTGGTATAGTGTCTGCTGCTGAGCCATATTTTTCATTTGAGTATTCATTGCATTTACTATCACTATCGACAGTATACTATTGTTATCGCTCCTCTGCCCACTTACTATTCCTTGTAAACCAGTTATTAGTGGAAAGTGTTCAAAAGTATTCAAGTTCTTATTAGTTGAATTAGAACCTAGTAGAGGGACAATGTTGTATGTTAAAAATGGAAGGATCCAAAAACTCATCGAAAGCTGTAATTTTGAATAACGGTGTGGCAGTGAATAATGTCCCCTGAGAAATTTGTCCCCCCCCCCCGGACAAAATACCCTAGCCCCCTAGGACACTTTTCACAAGTGAAAACTGTCCCCCCCTAGTGAAAAAAGTCCCCCACTTTTTTATTGTACGTAAGTGCAGAACATACACAATAGCATAATTATGATCATATAACAATAGAGAGAGCATGATGAGTTAAAACTAATAATATCATCAGGAAAGAATGAGTCTTCGATGAAGAGAATGAGCCATCTAAACACTGTCAAAGTAGTCGTTTTCTAAACGAGAAAATGACTCGAATATTTATGATTCCTCCTGGAAGATCTGCTGCAGAGTGACCAAGAGCTGGATCAGAGGGGAGGAAAATGCTATACTACAACTGATTATTAAAAATTTGAATATTTTCGGTAATATGCACATTACGTATTAACTAGCTAGCTTGCAGACTCTCCAAGTATTTGAAACAGCAGGCTATTGCTCGAGCGAATTGTGAAAGTTAGTTCGAGATTTACTTTCGACAACATGCCAAGAGCTTAGCTTGAATGGACATCAAACTTATGAAATTGACAAAAGAATATATAGTGTTCTGCGAAAAGTTAATTATGGGCTACGAAGTGCCTGAAGTGATGTGGACCTTCAAACTCGTCCATAATTGTGGGAAAACTAAGCGATAATATACTGCGATCATATAGGCCCGGAATGTGAGGAGACAGACATTATATGAATTCAATGCAACAAATATAAGAATCTGTCGACAGATGCCCAATAGAAAGTTCGAGGTTAAGAAAGAAAGAGAGAAAATGCTGAGAAAGCCCTGAAGCCGAAACGAGATCTGAAGGATATCGATTGTCATAATTCATCAAGAATGCCCTCTTTTATCGTGATCTGCTCAATCGGAGAAATATTTTGCAGACTTGTCTGAAGAATGATGGATCTGTTAAATGGAAGCACATATTACTAGATTGCCTTTGCCAGATCCATTGTTCGACAGAATCTAGGATCGAGTGCAGCATGGATTGAGTTTGCAGGAGTCGTCGTTTAAGATCTGATCATAATCGGTGAATCTTTTTGAAGAACAACTTTATTCTGCAAATGTAACAAAGTGTGCTTCGCATTACTGATTTTACCAATATTTCATGGAATCCATCATTTAAAGAGCTTTTGGGATCGGGGGGTTAGTATTGAGACTGAGTGCTGAGGATGGAGAAGTGTACACAGTTGCGTTTTTTGAGCAGCCCCCCTCCACTTTGTCCCCCAGGACAATTAACACCCGGAAATTTTTCCCTAGGGAATAGTGTCCTCCTGACTTTTTTCACTAGGAAATATGGTCCCTCCGGACATTTTCAAAGAATAATGTCCAACTGTGTGAAAGTTGTCCCCCCTCCGTGTAAAAGATGCACCATAAGAAGCCATCAGATCATCTGTTCAGCAAGGTGTTTCCATCCATTGTTGAATCAGACTCATCTCAGTCTGAAAGACTGGATTTGCCAAAGTTATTCGCTTGTTTAAATATTCGCGGACTCAAGAGAGATATCAAGAATTGCGCGAAATAATTACCAGCGAAATAAGACAAAATGGTGTAACTGCCACCTCGAAATATACACTCTGCACCTTATTACCGTCTTGTAAACTGAACTAACTCACCGCTTTATGAAATTAACGCGCGCTCTTAAAATCTAGTACTACAGTACAGTGATAATGTGCAATACATTCAGTGACTGAATGCTACTAGTGGTGTGATGGACTCTTCTTCTCCTTATTCATCAGCTGAGAAGGCTACAACACATACTCCTGCTTTGATAGATTTGCATGTTCAACACAAAAATTAATGCAGAATCTCTGATAATATGCCATCAAGTCTTACAATATATCTCTGGCACTAGGCAGTCCAATAGTTGCAGTATGTGACAATGATATTGTTCCCAGCCAGCGAGTTAAAATTCTTATTCTTGATAGCAACATCATCTTCTATCTATGAACTTGATACTGAACTCTACACCTGATCTAAGAAATGGTATAGTTCAAATTGATTTAAAACTCTAATCACTCAATTTCGGTCCGAGTGGCTTGAGAGCGATAAATCGACTGTTTCATCCTACATCTACAAAGTTAGGGAATAGTATATAAAGGTCATAAGATGAATAAGTCAGTAGTTCTTGCCATCCTTAACCACGTACCTTGAAAAAAGTAAAAAAAAAAGTAATAAGAAAGTAAAGTAAGAGCAAGTAAAAAGAGTTTAAAGTATTGAGAGTAAAAACATTTCTTTTAAATTAAACAGTTGCGTAGGCTTGAGTACATTACTATTAAAAGTATGTACTACATTTACTCTTTTACCGAATTGACAAATCCAACATCGTTTAATGGATACCATTTGTCACTTTGCTCTGCTGGCATATAAATAATGCACCTACAAGGTTTAGGATGCCATTTGTCACTTTGCTCTGCTGGCATATAAATAATGCACCTACGAGGTTTAGGCTGCAGAGTTGTCAATTTAGAGAACAGTGACAAATGCAGTCCATTCAGCGATGTAAGGTTTGTAATAGAGCAAATGCAGTTAACATTTTCTCCGTACTTTAATAGTATAGTACTCAAGCCTACGCCACTCTTTAATTTAGAAGAAATGCTTTTACTCAAATTGCAGCGAGCGAGCTGAATCTCATGTCATGACTAATTAAAATTGTAAATATATGTAAATATATGTAGATATACACTACAAAATACCAAGGCGTACGTATGGTACGTAATACGGGTGCGTTAAATTGAAATAAAGCTATATTGCCTTCTACAGCCTTTTTCATAGAGGAGGCTTATATAAATAGATTATATGCGCTTGGCTTATATAAGTATTTCTGTTAAGTATTTACAGCTTTCTATGTAAGGAGCTTCCCGGTTTTAACCACAACTTACATGACATTGTTTATGACAAGCACTGAAGCCTAACAGATGCTCACTTGCTAACTATTAAATGCTGCACAGAAAAGGAAACTTTTCAAAAGAGTTGTAGCACTAACCTCCTTGCTTTTCGTTTTTAAAATTAATGTTGCTCATTCTATACATTTAGATCTACACTCCAAATGCCCAAGGTACGTATCAAGAAATAATAGCGCTTTGCGGCTGTGCGCGTTTAAGTTTTCTACAGTTGTAGAGACTCTAGACTAATATTAAATTAAACAGTCGTATCACTAAATTGCTTAAGCGCTCGCTGTCAAATAATGTTTAATAATGCTCTAGTTAATAATTAGTCGAGCGAGCGAGCTATTGCAAATTAAGATTCGCTATATATATTTATTCTTAAGGACCAATCACACTAGTACATTTTCGACAGAATCAATTTATCATAGATTGTATAGAATACGTAACCAGTATTCGAAACATCCCATAGCAAAAATACTATCAACGCTGTACAATCCGTATTCAGTATCCAAATCAAATTTATATTCGTAACCCTTCATGCCCTCCACCTATTTAACAAAACTAATGAATTCCCTTGCAAAGATAAAGCTCAGCCATTAGTATATTTCTCATGCAGCGATGTTAGACTGTGATATGTAGGCTTAAATATCTTCACTAATAGTTTTGGCAGAGAATAAGATGTGATTAAGAAATTATCAGAATAAAAGGCTGTACACAATAACTAAATTTAACTATTAATTAATGCTGGCATGGGCAAATAAGGAGTGGCAGGGTAGTATATATTGTGTTTACAATCCCGGTTCAGTTGAACCTAACGCGTTAGAAAAACCTGTTTATTTACGAGATATCCTTTTTGTATAGCAACCTGGGGCGGTTCACTAATGGCTTCCTTACTAAATTTCCTTGTACTTGCATAACACAGGAAGCAGAGACTCTTGGGGCTTCACAGTACGTCATTAAATTTATTAGGGGGCATTTTAATTAATTTTACTCGGAAATATGACAATAATGATCAATAGATAATATCTAATATCAAATACATTATAAATAAGCTACATTACTTATAGGTTTGCGTTACATTGTAAAACCTAAGTGTGCATAGCACACCTGAATTGTCGAAATGTTCACACTAAATGCATTTTGGTGAGAACTTTATGATAATATAGGTGATCTATAGACAATTTAATTTTTACTGTTACGTATGAGCGGTTGAGTAAATTTGTTATTCATGTCATTAATAGGCTTTCATGGCACTAGTAGTGCCTGCATTCAACATTATTCTTCAACAAAACTTTTTTATTTTGCTATTATCTTTTTTTTTATTTCAATGATATATCATGTAACTAGTGCTTGTGAATGTCACGTTCTGATGTAACCCAATATATTATAACTCTTTGCCATACAATGAACAAATAAATATACCATTATGATACCTATTACCCACAGATACTAATAGTAATACTGTCTTAGTTTCGGTCCATTTTGTAGCACGAGGAGTAGGAACAAGACTAAGATTTGCTCACTTTTCTTCATAGTCACAGCAATCCTTTTACTAGTTCCTCGAATAAATATACTGAATACCTCCTTAGAAACAGTATAAGCTGTTAAAATGGAATCGACGAGCGCCCAACCTTGGTTGGGAGAATGATTAAGCAAGCTTACTATATATAAGTTGAAAGGACAAGGTAAGCCAACAGTAGCTACTTATACGATCATTAGCAATAAAATAAAATAAATTTACTAATAAATTAAATTGATCTGTTGCTGATTGCTGTCAATGCTTTACTAGCATAATCCGCATTTGCATAATGATCGCAGTGAGCGAGCTGACTCTCTGGTCATCGTGATTATATGCTCACTTTCTCACTCTCTAAAGCTAAAGTAGTAGTTGTAGCTTATCTAATTAATATAATCTAAACAGCAAAATCTTCTAAAGAGTAGCACAGAGTTCCACACTAGCTATTGGCTCTAGAATTCGCATTATATATATCTCGTACTTCATAATAATAGTGGTTTTTCTCTGCAACGATCATCTGGTAACATTACATCACAATTCAGTATTCGCTCATACGTACGTATATAAACATATGCCATAAGCTAAGAGCTAGAGAGCTATATTAACAGAAAGAACTTCTTAGGAAACGTAAATCGTTAAATCTAGAGACAATGCTCCCCCAGAGAAAAGAATGAATATCAGCTACTAAAGTATTAGTGTTCTTCCAAGACCGCTGAACAGAAAGAAGGAAGTAGGAGGAAAGACATCCTTTTTTTTGCAAAGAACAGCTACAGAGAAAAGATAATGATTAATATAATATTATCTATGGCCCTTTGGCTCTTTTTTGCGCAACTTTCAAAGCTATAGCTTTTATGACGCCTGAGGAACAGCTCTTAGAAAGATCGAGGTAGCGTCCATTAGCGTTATTGTTTTTTCGAGAAAAGCTGACTAAGCAAAGTGAACGTTATTTCCGGACATGCCCGTGGACTTTTCAATTGACGGTGGGTAGGGTTTCGAACTATAGTTAGTAAGAAGCTAGTTTCTTGCCTTTTGGCTCGAGAAAGGTCCAACAAAAGCTCCGAGAAAAGAAGCAAGGTACCGAAGGTAGCGCAGATAGCTTAGTAAGTTCATATTTCCCAGCGCATAAGCTGGAAAGCCTGCCTAAAGTTCGATGAATTTCAGCCTGACTAGCTAACTTTAGCGCTTCATTTGAAGCCTTTACATTCCACTTAGAGCCTCTATGACACAAAATGCTGTAAGCTTTAGCTGTTTGTTCTAAGTGCTATGGGCATGTTTCATTTGTTGGGTCAGAGACCAAACGAACGTATGTCATAAAATTTTCCAAGTATGAAAAAAAAAAAAGGAGCAGCATTATTGGGATTCAAACCCATGTACCGGGTTTGAAAACGCACGTCACCAACCAATACACTACAGTGGCAACGCTGCAAAGTTGCTGCGATTGTTATACTTGTTACTCTCTGGTTGCCTTAGGGAGCCCTTTGGGCCTGCAATGTAAGCTGGGCGAGTGTTGCCTAGCCTTGGAGTCACAACAGTGCGTGAATAGTATGTCCGATACACCTAACGCTCGCTGCGCTCGCTCCCTTGTTGCAGGAGCCTTATAATACATAGGCTGGCCTAGGGCCTGGGACCTGTGTGCTAGAGAGTTGTTCTAGTGAGGTTGGTTTTCCGGTGGAGCACTACAATGCTTACTCTATGCAGCAAAATTGGAGGTGTATCTGCGGAGTTATTGCAGGAAGTGCATGCGCAGCATTTTGTGGTGCGCATTAATTGGGGTGTTTTAAAAGTGGGCTTTTAATTCAATTCTAGGTACGCGGATTGTAGGTGCTTGGCTTATCTATATGCTTGTAGTAAGCACTTACAGCTTTCTATGTAAGTAGCTTTCAGGTTGGAACAACCATTAACACGACTCTTGCCTCTGACAGCACTGGAACTACTTTGATTGCTCACTTGCTCAGTCCAGTGCTGCACATTGCTATGGTAGTAGTTGTAGAGGCTATAGGCTTATCTAAGTTTATTACATGTCAGGACTCCTGCAGTTGGAAGTTCCCTCTGAATTCAAGAAAACATTTGAGATGCAGCTAACTATAGCTAATAGATTCATTATCTATATGCAATTCCTATTATAATATTTGTTGCTGTTTTTTTTTTTTTTGTTCTTTTTTTTATCATCCTTGTAGGACTCCGACTTCAAGCGGGTTATTTCTTCCCTGTGTACCACTGTCATCACGGATCTCTACCTTTGTCCTTCTTCATGCTATTAACTTAGAGCGCCTAACTCTACTTCATTTTGGACTGCGCATCAGGTCAGAAATCGTACTACTGTCTCCATGTTGACGAGATTACCATATAATCTAAGAACACGTACGTGCAAGCAGAATTCTTCCTGTAGGGGCAACAGTGTCACAGAGATGAGACTCTGCTAACCAGAGTGTGTACGTGCAAGTTTTGTGGCCATCACAGTCACTTCAATTGTAAGGTTGCAAAAAAATATACCTCTCACAGTGTCAGTACTAAAATTGATACAATGTAGACTGTTCTGGAGGTAGCCCGAGGGCACTGGTGCAAGTGATGATTACTGTGTCTGGAGGTAGGCCCATGCCAGTGATGGTTACTCTGCCAGCGATGATTACTCTGTAGGGTATTCTGGAGGGGCACTGGTGCCTCTGGACATAGGCCTGAGGGTAGGCTGTTCTGGAGGGCACTTGGATCCCAAGGGTAATAATTGTGATAAACTAGCTTACCTCTTCTCGCAGGCCATCCATCTGAGCCTTATCAATTTTTATGCAGGTTGAATCATGCCATACCACTTGACTCCCCCCCATGCAACCACTCTACTTGGTATGTCAGTTAAAATTACATACCAAAAAAAAAAAGAAGTACTAAGTAGGATGGCACATTTGCTCCATTGGACTAATACTTAGTATTTTCTTTCATAATTCTTCCCTCCTACAGTCAGCAACTCCTAACTTGAAGACAGGATACCTCCAATGTGCTAGGACAGAGCAGATAACAATTTGATGGATAAGGGTTACTTGACTCTTGTTGCTGAACTTTTTTTGACAGCCATTTTTTTTAATATCTTTTTCATGAACAACACTTAATTAGCTGCAACATGATTATATCCAAACAGGAAATAAATATCAAAACTTTAAAGCTGTCCAATCACCATCAAGATTATTCCCAGCACCAATTACAGCTGTATTATATCCAGCACCTTCAAGGTACCTATAAAAGTATCAAAAAAGGTTCACTTCAATTAAAATGTGATATTATTGTTCACATACTTTTCACTTGATCGAATTAAATCCTTTCTTGAAACATGGAATAATGCATCTCGATAGTCTTGTCTTTGTCTATCAGATACTCTCTTGAGAAAAGCAAATGAGCCCTTCTCACTCGGTGATAATGGTGAATCAATCTAGGAAATATTTTAATGCAGCAACCTCAATCCCCTTAGTACATTCTCAGACTCCAGCTTAAGGGCCTTAGGCTAAATCCATAGGCTTCATATCCAACTTTATCAAGCTAATGAAAAACAAGATACCTCAGAAAATGATGAAAGTATTGCCTCATCTATATCATCTTCAGTGTAATCTCCTGTTTTCATCCAGTCAGAAATAGCATTAAAAGTGTCAATAGTTAACTGACTGTTGGGATCTCTGAAAAAAAAAAAAAGATGACTGGTAAATAATCACAACATAATTCAGGAATCAAAAATGAATGACTTAGTATGGCATAGTGCCAGACTAGTCATGAAATTGTACATTATGATCTAAGCCAAAAATCTCTTGCATGCTCCAACTTATTATTAACCCCAGCTGTGTCTGCGTGCAAGTTTCCTTCATTATCAGCTAGCAGTGACTAGAATGCTTCAACTGCAATCTTAATGACGTCTAGACGATACTCTTCAGTGTTTATACATATAATGCAAGCATGTTTGCTGGTTATTACCCACTCATCTGATAGCGTTTTCTTATTATCTACCACTGGCACCTATTACTAGGGCTGGCTCCGAAAGATCACTCCAATATTACTTGCTGATAATAGTGAGGTACATGCATAGATTTCATATGCTTATGAATCAGAGACCAATGAAGACTGTCTAAGAAAGGATGTATCTATCATCAACGTGCTTGGCACAATTACTGCAGCTGCATTTTGTGGTATGTTCATTTAACCACACACTACTTGCAACTGATTAACTGGAGGAATAGATCTGTTCTGCACCAGTACAAAAATTCACAGTTTCCCACAGTCCCTCCCTTTACTTCTGCAGACATGGTTTCTTGCCAGGTGCTCCAAACTAGCTATAACTATTGCCTCTGCAAAGTAATTTAAGGCTATAAATCACTGGAAGCAAATAACCAGTTTACCAGTGGCTAAATAAAGAATGTAACTTGTAACTACTTGGAGTTAGGAGAGAAGTATAGTTGTCTCTTGAGATATTCTCAGTCTTGTAATGAGCCACCTCTAATGTGCTGGATGAAAAAGGGAGATTGCTGCACTCATTGTAAGTCTCGGTGAGGTCTGTACTCACATAGCTGCGAGACTGTAGCAAGAATTTCCGCCAAGCCACAGCAGTGGCTATTCCTGCTTTTTAATATTTGCAGGTAAAGTGCAATCCCACTTAATAAGCCTGAAATTCATTTTTCAGTTGTCTTTCTCAGCCAGATAATTTCTCAGAAAAGAAACAGTCGAGCAATTACTGAATCTCATATGAAGCAAGCCTGCTATACTATGTCATCATAATCTTTGATCAAGGCCACCTGGAGTTTTTCAGTAAAAAAGTGTAGCCTGCTTCTCAAGACAATCCCAAATGGCCACACCTTGGTGCCTCATTGTTGCATGTGATTGTTGTGGAAAGGGTATGCCTACTATTATAAACAGATCTTTGTTTGCAAAGTTGCATACTGTGATTTTTGATCCTAGCATACATATTGAGCCTGATCCTGAATTCGGCATGCCTGTGTCGACAAAGCAGAACATTTTTTCTTTAAGATCTGCATTTTACCTGAACTTGTTGGAAAGTGGTACACAAGCAGGGTTCTATCTACTGGGGTAGGTAGTACTTAATACACCGCATGCATATCCAGCTACCAATGACCACATGCAAAATTGAAATTTCAAGTGTCGAAAGACAAATTAAGCAGCTGGTCCACATGGCCGTTTGTGAGTTCTGTAGTTTCTGATATATGCCTAAAGCAGCTGTACTAATTCTTGGAGTGGCTCGGTCTCTAGAAATTTTATGAGGATTTAGTTACAAAACTGAGTCACAAAAAATTGCTAAGCTGCTTATCCTGTCAACAATTGGACATTCCTCTCATCGTGACCATATCAATGGGAAGTGTTCCGAGAACTTTTGGGGTACAGCTCGTTCTGTCCTTTCCTCTTATAATATAATCATTATTATGCACTGAATGTGATATCACCAGGTTGCAGAACTCCACAATTCGCAGTCAAATACTTGTCAGGCAACAGAGACATAAGAAACAGTACCTTGATGCTGATGATTTAACTGGTTCTGTTGGTGGTGCATGAATGCAATAGAAGTAACTGATGTGTGATTTTCTTCAGAAATAACATGCCACTGATGTAATGCTTTCAAGATCTCACATTTTCTGTGGTAGTCAGGATTGCTGGCTTCCCAGAGATAAGATGCTTGGGATAATTCTAAATCATGATCACTTAAGTCTCTACCAATTGCAGCCAAATAGTGGCTCAAATGGTGGGATAAAAACCACAATACAGTTGCAGCTACAACTTCACATGGTGCACAACAATTGAGGGGCATGACATCATAGTGGATGGGACTCTCAATGGGTGGTTGAAATATAGTCAGTACTTTTGCAGAAATGTCATGTTATCATACTGGTTAAATAGGTATTTACCTGTATGACATGAGGGAAAAAATACTGCTACTTTGGTTAGCACCAGATCCATATGCTCCACCAATCTCTCTTCATCAAAAAATCATATTATTCTTCATATTAAAGAGATTGAATTTCAAACCTACCTTATTTGCTTATGTAAATACTTTGAGCTTAATAGTTTTGCCAATACTTGGAGTCTATAAGAATAATAATATTCTAGTACATATGGTTACAAGTTAAAAAAACAACAACAAAAAAAACAACAACAACAAATAAAAATAAGATTTTCTAGAGTGATGTAGGGATGACTACTGAAAAATTGAGACTACTGAGCACACCAGTGCCTCCGAGATTCTACTTCATTCTTCTGTGATCTAACTTCTTCATCAGTTTTCCTTTATTCATCTCTATCTACATCACTCAATACTTTGTTTGAATTTTACTAGTTTATAATTATTTGATAAGCAATGACCACCCTTCAGCATAGAGTGATTGATTCCCCTCTTGAAGGAAGTTGTCTATAGTTATTGTTTTGGTCTTTGGAGCTAATCAGCATGATGCAATAATTAGTCATACTCTGGCATACATTAGCTAATTATTGTGATGGCCATCACATAACGGTTATTAACTTCAAAAGAGGTCTTTGGAGCTCAGCAATTAGTCATACTCTGGCAAACAGCCAATTGTGATGAAAGGTATCCATTATCATTACGAGATAATAAATACAGCCAATTTCAGATATGCAACAATTCTACTTATGTTAAGATGGTGCAAGATAGATGTTTATGAAGTTAATATACACATCCAGATTTATATGGAGCATGCTGTGTCACCCCTGCAGAGTGATAGAACACTCTCTAGCTATTATATCTTGAAGTATTTTGGTAGGTGGTATTACTAATAATTGACGGATTTAAAAAATGATTCATATCTGGAAATTACGTAGTGCCTCGAAAACAGAGTATACTGATAATTTCGCTATAATGATAAGTATTCTGGCTCCGCAGATACTAGCATTGAATCAGAGATCTGCTATACATAATGGTAAATCCCTTGCCCTTGATAGTTAACTATGGAAAGGTGATCATATTGCACTTGAAAAAAATAAATAAAAAGGCCTGGGTATGAGGCTATCAGTTACCTTGGTGAATCTTCATGAGAGTATGGAACTGTCTTGTAGGATCTTGCCACATAATTAACAGGATAAGCCATATCCAGATGATAATTATTGCCGTAACTTGTAGTATAAGAATTGTCCTGAATAAAATATTATACTAAAAACAGCAAAGTCAAACAACTATGTTTATGGTTTTATTGTTACCAGTCCCGTACTTTCATGCGCTGATATTTATTTCTGATCTGGATTAAGTATTTTAAATTATGGAGGATTCTTATCTACTATGCAGTGAAAAATACGATTACTGTGCACCCCAAATAGGATGTAATATATATCGACTAAAAGAATTTCAATAAAGTACACTATACCTCAGTTAATAACTGGAAAGAATCACTTGATGATGTCAAAAATTGAATAAATTTGAGCACAAATTTTTCAGAATCATCCATAAAATCTGAACTCGAAGTAACTGAAAATCTGAGGAAAAATTCCACTCATAGACTTGTCATCATTATTATTCTACAAACCTCATATTATTAACATTGAACAATTCACCAGCAATCACTTCAAACTTATGTATTACTTCAGATAGATCTGATATCAACAAACTCTTCAAAAATTTTATCTAAATGATTATATGATATATTCATTCTATAATCTAGATGAGCATAAAAATTTTAAGTGGGAACCTAAATAAAATGATGTTTAATCACCTGAGTTATTCCATAAAGCAATTCTCGATAATACGATGAAGGGAGTAATGCTTTGGAAGATAGGTACATCGCATGTTTATGACCTACTTCTGAGATTCCCATGGCCATATTATTGGCTAACTGTTTCAGTAGTGTACGAATATGTTTTTCATCTTTCAGATTGGGTCTAAAGAACAGAGAACAAGAACAATACTTGGCAGCAATGTAATACAACTTTCAATTTATTTTAGTGGATTAAACCATGAGAATGCGTAAAAAGAAAAGTAGGGATGTCTGTGTGCGGTTCAAAAAAGTTCAGCAACAAGAGAATGAACTTAACCCCTTACCCATCACTCAATACGAGCTAACTATTCCTACTTCACTCCCATGATAGGCCAAGATGAAATATAAAGATAGTGAAGTAGGAATAGTTAGCTCATAGTTAGTGATGGGTAAGGAGTTACTTGATTGAAGTTCACTCTCTTGTTGCTGAACTTTTTTGAACTGCACACCGCCATCCCTAATTTTTTTACTGTTCTTTTTCGATGTAATGCTCTATTATTTTATTTATCACGTATTGTAGCTATGTAGTTCATTGGAGGTTTCATCATGATATTGTATGAGCCGAAATGAATCTGATCTGGAAGGACTATGCTATCTATTCAATTGATCTAATTTTGTATATAATTTTTTAAGGCCTTTACTGATATGTACCTGATATACTGTTGCATCAAGGCTTGATTCATAACCAGACTAGTGCCTAGGGCTCATGTTCTGAGCATTGAGAGAAGAGAGAAAGCTAAGCTAATGACAGTCAGTTGTGAGGTCAATGTCCAAGAACCACGTGTATGGGGTGGGACATAAAAATGTCTAGTTTGAAAGCCAACAAATTGGAAAATAACATGCTATTTTTGAACATGTCAAGTTGAAGGTAAAGGATTATAGTGCAGTCAATTTTGAGTAGTGTGGTATAAAAATTATAGCATCTGAATGAACCATTTCTGTAATAAGTTGTTTGATGATGATGAACGACCAGATACAAATGGCGAGTTTAGAAGTCGCTGTAAAATGATACTGCTTTGTCTTCTGCTCTTCATACTTGAGTCCTAGCATGTTGAAGGTGTTCTGTCTTCAAATTAGCTATAGGAGTTGCTAGGGAAGTAATGAAAGAAAATAGTCGAATGGGGTAATCTGTGCCATCCCTACTTAGTAAGTAATATCGTACTCTCTGATAGTAAAACCATATGTTTGAAGATGCTACAGCAGCTATTAAAAGGGGCTTAGATGCCCATCAGATGACAGACTTGGACAAAGATTATGAGTTGAATTAGAAGCTATAATTAAAGTATTTTCATACATCGTATGTACTGGGTGCAAAATATTTTTCATACAGGGCTATTGGAAATGAGACTGAATCATGGAGCTGAAACACTTTTTCTTCTTTTTATGCAAGCAGCAATTATATGTACATGTATTAAATGTCACTTAGAGGTGGAGTGAGTGTGGCCGAGACTGCTGTTAGTTGTTGTGTGGTGCAGATGTATGATTCAAATGCTGATGATTTCCAGTGTCCAGTTTTTATGAGAGAGTCACACATTTTTGCAGCCATCGTTGCTGCACCGATGCTGAAACTATGTCCACTAAAGCCTGAACCATCCACTCCAGCTGCCTGCAGAGCATGGCATAGTAATTGCACTGGTCAGTTTAAGTCCCAAGAGAGTGCAGCCATCCTCACACAGAAACTGTGGGCCTGGGATAGGAGACCGAATAGCCAGGTACCTCACAGGACACAAGATATTTCCTGTGATACCCAGGTGCAGCATTTTCCCCACCGTAAAGAAAGGATGGCCACATGTGAAGGGGCAACATGTAAGTCACCGACACATCACCTGGAGAGAGCATATCTGTGGTGTAGGTCTTCCAGGGCGGTCCCCTGAATGCAAAAGGAAAAGAACCCCAAACAAAAAGCAGCCCATAGCATCGTCTGGTTGTATCTCTTGGGTCACTGAGACCACGCCTGGTATATTTTTCTTGTAAAACTAATTCGATAATGAACTAGCCATGTTGCACTCAGCAGAAAGGACTAACTCAGAGAGACAGATACCAGCATACCAATTTAGATTTGCAACATTTCTTGACAGCATGCCTTCTTGAATGAGTAGCTTTTGAGCATACTTCAGTTAATTTTTAAAGGAAAGCAGTTAAAAATACTCGAATTTAAATCTATGCTACAATATAAGTGCCAATCAGCAAGGAAACTTTGTTATTGACATGCCATGTCTCTTCCTGAATTATTAAATGATTGTGGGAATTTCAATTGTCACCAGAAGTGCCCTCTTCTGTTCCTTGAGCCACATTTATTAACTGAGCCTCTTCACATGATATTTAGGAGTATTGGTGCCGATAACCATGGAGAGTACGAATCAGCTGCATTATGCTTCAGAGGCCAGAATCTTTATGCACAACCTAAGTAATGTTCCATTCCCATCAGAAGTGAAATCACTTAGTAGGAAAGCGAATGTCAAGACTGGTTCTAATATTTTGTTAATGGGGATCCAATTACAGCAGGGGGAAGAATTGGTATAGTAATAGGTATGAAAATTTTGGTGATAATGTAATAAAGGAAAAAATATTTATTTTAAATTAAAAAAGAGAAGTAGGGATGGCTGTGTGCGGTTCAAAAAAGTTCAGCAACAAGAGAGTGAACTTCAGTCAAGTAACCCCTTATCCATCACCAACTACGAGCCAACTATTCCTACTTCACTCCCATGATGAGATATAATTTAAGGGACTGAAGTAGGAATAGTTACCTCGTAGTTGGGGATGGGTATGGGGTTACTTGACTGAAGTTCACTCTCTTGTTGCTGAACTTCTTTGAACCGCACACAGCCATCCCTACTTCTCTTTTTTATTTAGAATAAATATTTTCCCCTTTACTTATTCATCATCTTTTTTGATGTAATGCTCTATGCAGGCAACTGGATGCTATCAAAAGTTAAAGTTCACGTATTGTAGCTATGTAGTTCATTGGTCATAATATTGTATGAGCCGAAATGAATCTGATCTGGAAGATCTATACAGTTTATAATAATAATTTTGTACATGATTTTTAAGGCCTTTACTGATATGTACCTGATATACTGTTCCATGGGTTGATTCATAACCAGACTTACTAGTGCCTAGGGTTTATGCTCTGAGCATCGAGAGACCGAGAAAGCTAATAACAGATTCACTAGTCAGTTAGTTACGAGGTCAAGGTCCAAGAATCACGTGTACGGGGCAGGGCATAAAAATGTCTGCCTCGTTGTAGGTTGAAAGCTAACAAGTTGGAAAATGACGTGCTATTTTTGAACATGTCGATTTAAAGGTAAAGGATTATAGCGCAGTAATTTCTGAGTAGATTGCTATAACAATTATAGTATAAGTTGTTTGATGATGATGATGAACGACCAGATGAAAACGGCGATTTTTGAAGTCGCTGTAGAATAATACTGCTTTGTTCTCTGCTCTTCATATTTGAGTCCTAGCACATTGAAGGTGTTCTGTCTTCAAGTTAGGAGTTGCTGACTGCAGGAGGTAAGTATTCTGGAGTTATGAAAGAGTACTACTCCAATGGAGCTTCCGTGCCATCCCTACTTAGAGAGTACTATCGTACTCTCTGATTATACTTGAAATCATTCCTGAGTATAACTAGTAGGGAAGATGATATGGGGATAATTCAGTGAATGAGGGGAGCAAGTGAGCTGACTTTCAGGTCATAACTCATTGAAATTATAAAAATAATAATAAAAAATTTTTTTTAAAAATAAATAAATAAAATAAAAAAATAATAATAATAAAAAAAAAAAATATATATATATAGGTATACACTACAAAATGCCCCAGGCATATGTACCATGGCGTACGCGTTGTGCAATAATAGCTCCCTGCGCATGCATTATGTTCATGCAGGTCTGGAAAGACTTAACGGAAGCTGTTTAAAGTGCTTGGTAGGCAGTGACAACTCCACTCAATCTAAAACACTGGAAATTTCGTACAGACTCAAGATGCAAGTTATGTGGATCAACAACCCTACTACTGGAGATTAACATTGTCGGTTCCTTACCATCAGACTGTTCATTATATATGCAGATCTCCCTGGCCTTCATGTCAGTGAAAACCCTCCAGCTATAATCCCATCCTCCTTCCTAGTCATTACAGCTCCTCATGCAAAGGTAAGAATTTCATCTGCTTGAATATACAATCCCATATAACTCCTAAGTGAAGCCAAGAAGAGGAAAAGTGAGCCTTGGGATGCTGCTCTGAGCATGAATGAGAGCTGCCCGGAGGGTAAGCCCAACATTATTCTGGACCATATTTGGTTCCTCTCTTCCAACAAGCATACATCTTTGAGCTTAGACTGTACCGAAAGACTCTCTAGCTTTTATTCCAGCGATCAGTGTGAGCTTCTTTCTGCATAGAATAGATTTCTCTTTTTAATGTTTTGCTTGTTATAGTTTCAATAGTTTGTCTAGCCAGGGATACAATATTAGTTGCATCCCAGTCAGGGCAAGGCTGGCAATTTCCATAATCAATGGATTACTAGATAGAGAGATTTCTGTGTATATATATCTTTGTTATAATGAGATAGATAGTAGGTGCTTGGCTTATCTAAGTGGATTGTAAGCACAAGACTTATCTAAGTGCTTTGTGGCATGCAGCTTCCCAAGCACAAATATATAGGAGTCTAGCTAAAAACCATAGGAATACTTGCTCACAAATGTTGCACATTGCCCTAGTATAGTAATGATCAGTATATAGTTGTATTGGTGATGGGAGTGTGGTGATACTAACAGGGTGATTGTTATAAAAGTATAGTGTATTATAATGGGGGGGTTCAGTATATCTGGGGAGTGTGGCTGCGCCACTGGAGGATGTCTGGTCTAAACCTCTGGGCCTGTGAGAAGGTGTTAGGGCAGACAGCTCCATGAATAAATGGATGTCCTTGGTCAAGGGGACCAATCAAGTATTCATGGCCTATCAGTTGGCCTGGGATGGGTCAGGCATCCCGCCAACATGAAACTTTCCAACATTTCAACACAAGTTGCGGACACTAGTTAGTGCACAAACACATTGTTCTTCCTCATCTTGGGGTGCTTTATTTAGAGTCTATGTCTTTGGAGGATGGCAATTAACTACAACTACAACGAAGGACCTTACAAGGCAGCTCAGGAGAAGTTCTTCTAAAGTATTAGCCAAATTCAAAACATAGAGCTCTGCAATTGAGTGCCCTATTTGTGAAGAAGTCATTAATGATTCTACTGATGATGTACTCCATTCTATGTGAAAAACCATGTGTGATGTGGCAATCAGACAAGGTGTTGGCCTGAGGATGGCAGCAGTCCCCTGATACTTTTTGTTGCCCAAGATGGTTAGTTATGAAATGGAAATTTCTTGCCTTAAGGAATTACTAGGAAAAATTTTGACATGTCTCAAAGCCCTAGAGATTGCTCATGTCTTCAGGTCTTTCCAAGCCAGAAAATAATGTGGAGGAGATCGTGGTAGAGAATGCTCTGAGAGCTAGGTCCTATGCTCAGACTGCTGCCTCATCGAATCAGTCTAGTTTTCCACACAATAGGAAATTTATTTTGATCATTCATTGTCTTGTGTAAAACAAACTTTCATAGAGCAGAAGATGAAGCTGCTCAGGTTAAAGACTACTACAAAAAGAACAGAATGGGAAGTATCAACGATACCCTCAAATACAGCAAAGCTGGCTGCCATCCACCAGGTTATATCACCTGAGGAAAGGCAGTTTAATGTGAAGGAGCACTGGAGGCTAAGCTATTGATCGCAAGACCATTAAAAAAATCAGTGGTAAAGTGATCCATGTGAATAAAACAAAGTCTGGTCAAATTGGCAATGGGCAATTCATCCTATGTTAGTACATTGACACTCCTAGCGTTGGTAACAACTTTAGAGGATCTGCCAGAGCCTCAACTGATGTTACCCATCAGATTGACTAGATCCTTCCCAGGGTATCTCGGTGTAAGTATTTAAAGTGTAACTAACCGTTTGAAAATAATATAGCAGGATGCCTTCTTCCTGAAATGGATGTTTTGAGAGCAGAAGAGTTCTTCTGTTTTTGTGTGTAGTCGAGTCATGGTTCTCTGACTCAGATATGGAAATTGCAATCAAATCTTATGTTATACATAGTGACAAGAATTTGTTGTGGGAACTGCTGTTAACAGGTTCAGATGATCTCAATTTTATAGCTTAAGAATTTCATGATACTCCAAAGGAGTATTCTAGCTAATTGCATCCAGGATACAAAATTTATTCTACTCTAGAAGTTTGTAAACAGGAAGAGCTCGAGGATAACCTGATATCGTATGTACCTTTTATAATAATGATGATGATGTTTTGCATACACATTTGGTTAACATACTGTAAATCCGTAGGAGGTGAAATACCGAAACAATATTTCATTTGTTTATCTTCTCTCTCAGAGAGTTGAGCTGCCTTCATAAGCCAGCTTATGCAATTTATATTAGTCATGCCAGTGACCAATGAAGGGTCATTCAGTGCTCTGAGACAAGTGAAGATCACCTATCCAACATAGATTCCAAACCAATCAAGTTTAAGTCGAGACAGAGAATAAAAAGTTTTTCATTGAATACTTTAACACTTAAAACAGTAGTGTTGCTTAAGATAATCTAGATCTAGCTGCTGATCGATCTCTATTATTTTAAGCAACTTTGAAATATTTTAATGATGGAATTTTCTGACTCACTACAATGCTGATGATGATAACGAAAGATTAGCTAGTAAACTGATTAGCCACCCTAATTATTTATCTGCTTACTTATTGAGGATGTTTTCCCATAGCAATAGCATACGTTCCATATTCTTATTTAAACAATGAGATGTAAACAGCAATTCTTGATAAAATCCATGCTGTAGAGTATGGTCACAAGTAACTAAAGGAACAGCCGAAAGTCCTCCAGAGTAAAGATCACATTGCTCAGTAAATTCACTGTAACTGAAGTCACCAGCTCCTATTCTGAATAGTTAATAGCATACTCATAATTACAAAAACTACCAAGGTAATAAGGAAGCCTCAAGTTTGCTATCTCAGAGGAAAATACGTAGGGGGAGCATATACTGTCTAGCCTCTAAACTGATATGCCATCATTAGCTACATATATAAATATTTGAATAACAATGGCAAACAACATTATTAATGTTATCAACATGGTATAATTATTGTATGCTAGATTAGAAATAGTTCCTCACCTTGTCAAAACATAACAAAACAGTGGAAGATAAATCTTTATATCTTCAGATATATGATTAAAGTTCATAGCAATATTTAGATAAGTCAATCCATTTGTTGGTTGTACACAGAGTTGAATAGGACAAATATCTAAGAACCATAGTGATAATACAAAGAATCAATAAATAGCTCATTCAAAAACATGAAATATCTCTCTCTCTCTCTCTCTCTCTTGCAGAGTAGCACCCACATAAATAGAAGAAAGAAATGTAACCTATTATATGTAGGTAATAGAGAAGAAGAACCCTGGTTGGATATTATGAGCACAATATTACAACTGCCATAGTTAGTACAATAAATTCTGACTACAGCAGCACATCTTACAATCCTCACCATTAACGTCATTCACTTCTATCCTTTCAGACTTTTTATCCACATCTAATGAAATTATAAAGGAACAATAGTAACTACGAGATTAGCATCAGTACCTCCTCTCTCTATGTATGGATAGCAAGTCAAAAATAAGACTGTATAAACTAAATTTTTTCTCTCATCTTCCCTTGCTATACACATTCAAAAAACTATTTCTACACAAGAAGAAATTCAAGATTTATTTGTAATTAAGAAGAAAAATTGACTTGTTTTCAAGATCACTGTATTATAATTCAAGGGTTTTCAAAACACTACAATGGTCTACACTGAAGTAGGACGGTTAAAATTTCAAATATTCATTTGAAAATAGATCTCGACATTTATCAGAGTGAGCATCACCTGTCTCTAAGTAGGAATGGTAGGCCAAAGGTCATAAGACTGTAAAAAATCTTATCTCTCATCTTTTCTTACTCTACTGGTTCTCGAAACTCTACACTGAGCTACTACTTCAATACAGAATAGGGAAGAACATTTTGAATATTCAAAACTCATTTGCAACACTAAAAAAGTGATAAGGTACTGGTAACCTGTGCCAAATCCAAACACAAGCAAGAATAGAAGTGTTTGCTTCTTGGTCATGCCACACAATGAAAACCACAAAAAATGACTGGTCTCACTCAAGTAAGAAGGAATTAAAAAATCTTTGAATTTACTGTTTGTTTCTATTGGAATATTAAGCAAAATTGGAAAACCTACAGTCAAAGCCTGTTCATGCTGAAAAAGTAGAGCAGAGAACATTAAGGTTGACAGATCTTGGTGCAGAAGTAAAAGCCTATTTATGAAGATCAGAACACTGTTGAGACTCAGAGATTTAAGCACATCCAACATTAAAAGCCATATCTGAAACCACATACCGACAAAGAAGATCAAGGATACCTAAGAGTGTCAACTAAAGAACTGATACTTGTATGAAGACATTAAAAAATGCTCCTGAGTCCATGACAGATAAAATAACTCTGAAACGCCTTTAAAAAGACTGTTGTTTGAGCAAATGTATAATATGCATTATTAAATGTTTATATCAATAATAAGTACTCTTGTACGTGGGTGGGGTTGCTGCTAAATAAGTTTTGCTTTTAATGTCTCAAACCAAAAACTAAGACTTCTCTGCATTTCTAGACAGTGCATACACTGCTCAGTGTTCTCTAACTGTCATCTTGAATGATCACTCTCTCACAATACTTGAAGTCTGTGCTCATGCTGCTCCTATCCTTGAACAAAAGTTTTAGAGTTGAGAATAAAGTAGAATGCTTCAAATATAGCATTAGTTAGCCATGAAAGTTTCTTGCACAGAGAATCCAACAGAAATATAAGCTATCTACACTACCTTTGGTATCCTCATACATCTTAGACCTTAAAGGTTACCATCATACCTACTTTGGTCTAATAAGAACAGAAAATTAAATCACAATCTACAGTTCTTCACCAGTGGAGCTACATAGAGACAGTGCTGCAAGTAGACACTTCTTTTTCGATGTTGAACATAACAACGAAAATAATTCAACATTTTTCTCAAAAACAAAATTACCTGTTGATCTTATTGTAGGCAAACAATCGGCATTTGAAATCAATTTTTGATCATTTTGCAAAGTAATACCCAAATGAAATACTTCTTCCAATTCAAATTTAGACATTGATGACAATTTACTAATTAATTTCCTGGACTCTTCTTTTTGGAGAGAATCTTCATAATCCACCTATATATGAAACAATAATCCATTGGTGTAGTTTTTATCACTACATGAATTTATCTATTGAACACATACACAATTTTTAATAAATTTAAAATTTAGGCTGCTAGTAGGAAGTGTATAATGAATTTAAGCTGTAAGTAGAACTCTACAATCAACAAATTGTATAATTGAAAACAACATGTCAAGGTCCGCATAAAAATGGGCAGCTCTTTATAGAGATAAAGCTAATCATTGCTTAGGAATAATTTTGTCATGTACATGATGAAGTGGGCACTAAATATTTTTTTAGTGCACACGTGTGCTTTTATTGAGAGATTTGACCAGCACTAAATGAATACCCACTGTCTCATTAGTGTAGATATACTGAGACCAATAACTGGAATGAAGTTGAAAATCACCCGTATAGAAAGTCACTTACAGAAGGTGTCATAGTCAAATTCAGCACATGGTTGTTTACAAGAAAGTACTCTTCAATTTTTTGCTGAAGAAAACATCTATTTGATAGCAGATCCATCTAAAAAAAAAAAAAAAAAAATAATAATAATAATAATAATAATTCAAACTCTGCTTATTTTTCTCAGCTAACATGAGAATTAGTTCTCATAAAAATTAGTTTATGAAACAAACCAACAACGTTTCGACCAGAATACTCCAGGGTGATATTCTGGTCGAAACAGTGGTGATTTGTTTCATAAGCTAATTTTTATGAGAACTAATTCGAATAATAATAATAATAATAATAATAATAATAATAATAATAATAATAATAATAATAAGACAACGAGACCTAGGGATCTAAGTCATTTAGAGACCTGAGGGCCCTGGGCTGTAGCGACCTGAGCGCAGCGACTCTAAATAACTTAGATCCCGTTGGTCAAGTTGCCTAACTTATTTAGAACATAGCAGTAGCTATTGATCTTTGAACCGTATTTCTCTTTTTCTTTCTTTCTTCCCTCAACTCTTGGACACTTAAGAGCGTCAAGATTCATTATTGAGTCAAGTCAATAGCTAGAAACTCGAGTGCTTGGCTTGATCTACCCTTCCTTGCTTTGAATTTGCATGTTGCCATGAGTGACATGCATGCACGTTACCTATTAACCTTTGAACCGTGACGGATGTACATATGGATGTACATACGTACAAGCATATTAATATATAGATAATAATCACAACCCACATGGAATTTTATTATGCCTCATGTGAATTGGCAATGTCTCAACGTGGTCTGATTCATTGGGCTTAACAGAAACCATGACGTTTCCCAGTGTGCTTTAGCTGGCACAGAGGGGTGTGTCCTTCCAGCATTTGTGCTCCAATTGCATAGATTTATCCCATAAAGCAGCAGTGTCCACAGGCTATTGCTAGCCCACTCCAGTTGTAATCATTTTGGGTTAGCCATATCTGGTGCCCACCCAGATTGAGCATACACCACTTATATTGCTGAGGGTCTATGGGACGGCTTTTAAATAGGTTTTGACTATAGGATCAGGCAGCTTAAGTCACGCAGGAAGAATCACCCAGCTTGCCTTTGCAAAGCCTAGAATGGTCTCAGAGAGGATTGTGTCGGAATTATCAGCTGGTCACCAGTTCGGTCATCCGAGCTCCAAGCACTAGTGCACCTCAGCCCCATGGGCTTAATACCTAAACCTCCTCAGCCAAACCACACTTACGTTGACCGTTTTGGCTTGCATTCAGCCTCAAAAATATTTAGTGCTGTCGTTGACTTTATTGCCTAGGTGCTTGGAATTTCCCACCAGCTGCACTACCTTGATGATTACTATTCTGGTGCACCCAACTCAGATGAAGCAGAACATTAGAGACAGTTTCAAAAGTTGTGCATCTCCATCACCATGCACAAAACAGGGCCCCAAAACCATACTAGTCTTCCTTCAACTTCAAACTCATGAGGAGAAGCTGGGTCTCCAGGCTTAACTAGAGTCCAGGTGTACAAAGAGATACCACCGCAGAAATGAGATGGAGTCACTGTCTTGTGTGGCTACAGTTGTCAAACACAGCAGGACCTTTCTTCAGCAACTGTTTTCCATGCTAAAATGTACTCATTCTAACACCACTTCATCTGTCTCAGCATAGATGCATGAGCTGAACTCCTTTGGTTCTTCGACATTGGAATGGTCGTTCTTTCTTCCCATGCTCAATTCCCTCCTAACTGTCACATAGTGATTGGATGAAGGAGTCACTGTAGCCAGCCTGTGATGCTGCTGTTGCTTCTCCAATTCGGAAGTTATGCCCAGATTATAAGCTAGAATCAATTCCAGCTTTTGCCAGGCTGTTCGCAAGTGTCACCAGGGCCACTTTCATCAGCAGTGGAGGAATAGTGGTCCCAAAAATTATGACATATTCTAAGGAGCATAACACCCATGGGGCAGGTGTATTGTGTTTCATATGGCCTAAGTAGACATGGCATCCTATCCCAAATGGGTGAACAATGACCAGGAGTGGGTTATGTTGCGAGTCAACAACAATATCACCAGGAGACAGTTGGTCTCTCTTTGTTGTGCATTGAACTTCCCAGCTTGCAAGAAACCAAAGAAGCCAAAGCAGCATGCTGCCCACAACACGACATGGTTGTACTTACTCCATGGAGTAGCATGAGTAAGTGCTTAGTAATAGGCAGACATTGTTTCCATGATTTGTGTTCTGTTGGTGTTCCATGTATTCCTTTTAACGCATAAGTAAGGTGAGAGAAAGAGGAGAGGGGTCAGAAGGCCAGCATGAGCCTGGTAAGAACGCAGAACACTATGGTCAATGTGAATGGTTCTCCAAGTGAGTGACTGGGACATTACTGCTGCATAGAGCTACGGAAAGTGGGGGTTAACCATGCTCTGAATATCTGCGGAGGAACTTGTTACAGTAGATCCTGGACTTCATTAGATTATTTCACGCTCGCATAATCTGATCATCACTTTGATCTCATTTTGTTCACCACACTTTCTATAATTATCTGTTCATACAGTAAAAGGGGATAGCATGGGGAAGTATATTTGATTTGGAAAGTGCAGTTGCCCTGCACTTGGGACTGTCTAGTCAGGCACTCCCCAAAGCTGTTGTCATTATTGCTGCATAATTATATCATTTTAGGCTGTGGTATTGCTGTGCAATTGGTTCAGCAAGCAAGTGGCTGACTCTGAGTTCATGATTCATTGAAATGGTTGTCTAATAATAATAGAGAAGACAACAATTTAACCGCTTGCCATATTTCTGAAACAGTAAGCTCCCTGGTCCTTAAACTTGTTCTACACCTTGTAGTAGACACTAGTAAGCTGGATAATCAATCACAGTACCTTTTGTTAAGTCCAAATGGGGAACTGGAATTTCACTTTTGATTAGTCTATATGTAGCATCCCCATCACTCAGCTGTCAACTGTTGTACATTGCCCTAACAACAGGATACCATTCTCATAAAGTAATCTTTAATTGCTACAAACATCCTGAAAGTAACTAATTGATCACATAAAGTACATATAACTACTACTGTTATCACAAACCTCAAACCTCTTAACAAGTTCATTAATTTGCAAAACTTTCAGTGGGTTAGAACCATGTATCCATGGAGACATTACACCCTACAAATCAATAAAGTCAATGTCATAATTCTTCTAGCAAATCATAACAATGCATATAGTCAATGTTAATTTATTTTCATGGTCATATTCAACAACAAGATACACATGAAAATTAATTACCTTGTACGGTAAATAAATTAAAATGAAAATTGTAAACATGAATTATTATCTAATGAAAATTTCCCAATTTACAGTATGTATCTTTTTCATAACATGAATTATTATCTAATGAAAATTTCCCAATTTACAGTATGTATCTTTTTACATACTAGCTAAGTAGAAATATAATTGTCTCTGTTCTTATAGGGACTCAAGAGCTTCATTCTTTCCATTCAGTACTTACTACAATCACGGAAGAGCAAAGAAATACATGCCATCCTCTATTTCTCAACGACTGCTCAGAAAACACAGATAGTTTAGTTGAGGCTAGCAGGATCTTTTCCAGTTTAGTGAGAAAATTTGTGTTGTATTATAACAACTCCTTACAATTTCAATGTTACTTGATAACCATCAAAAATAAATCTTGAATATTGCTAGGTTAGCTTCTTTAATTTTATAATAATTTTTCTACTTGGTATGTGGTTACCCCATGCAAAAAAAAACAAAAAAACATATATATATATATATATCCCATGTGTGGGCGAGATCAAACGGCCGCAGTGAGCCATAATGTCCATCGTCATGAGCAACGGACATTATGAGTCATATTTTCCGTAGTCCTTGGAATCTCCATGGAGACAAGAAAGCGTGGCCACTAAAGCATCAAAGTAAAGTTACTTGACTGTAGCTAACCTAGTCTATACTCGCCTTAGCTAGCTATAGCAAAATAGTTATAACATGGGTGCCATGGGTTTTATAAACAACCCTTGCCCTCGGACTGCACCCTCGGGACTCGGGTTGTTCATAACCCATAAAACCCTGGCACCCATGTTATAAGTATTACATATATATATAATATATATACACGTCATATAATTTCTGTCCTTTTTAGCACTCTGGAATTTCATGCTTATAATCTTAGTACTTACGCCATCTATTTCTCAGCCGATTGCCCAGACAATTCTAATAGCATCGATGATCCTTACCAAATACACATATTGCAGTCCCTAATACAGCAGTGTCTCTACTGAAGTAAGCCTACCGTTGGGGTGTACATATTATAATTCAATAGTCACATCTTTCATGGATGAAAGATATCAATTTGACTCTTTTATCCAGACACACATACATCCTAGATGAAGTGATTACATCAGGCTTTTTTATGACAATGTATGAATATGCGATTCCCATACTCGGGACAAGGAGCCGGCTGAGTATGGCAATGAGGAACATATCATGGGGATTGGGATAGGGATTATAGAGAGAGAAACAAAAAAAACAACAACAATAACAACAATAACAACAAATGAAGCAAAATTAGCTGCTATTGCTGCTATTACCTAGAAATGAATGGCATAGACTTAGTGCTATCCTAAATCCTTATTGGGGAAATGTTTTCAGTAGAAGAGGGTGGCCAAATGACTAATGATTAAAATTAGCCTGTTAGCTACTATACACACTACTACAATATAGTATGATAGTACTCTCTAAGTAGGGAAGGGACAGATTGCCCCATTGGACCAATACTCAGCACTTACTTTCATAACTCCATGCTGTCAGCAACTCCTAACTTGAAGACAGAACACCTTCAGTGTGCTAAGACTCCAAGTATGAAGACCAGAAGTCAAAGCATATCATTTTATAAAATTGCCATTTTTAACTGGTCCTTCATCATCTTATATTTCAGAAATGGTTTATTCAAATGCTATAATTTTACCACACCACACAAAATTGACTGCGCAATAATCCTTTACCTTTAACTGGACATAATTAAAAAATAGCAAATCATTTCTACCCTGCTACTACAACATGGCAGACATTTTTGTAGTGCACCCTATTGAAATATGCTGTACATGTGATTCCTTGAGCTCACATCTGAGTAGTTATTAGCTTTCTCTCTTCATATTGGTCTCTCAATCCTCAGAGCAGGCACTAGTCTAGCTATTAGATGCAACACTAATCAAGTATATCAGGTACATGCATAACACCTTTAAAATTATATAAAATTATGGTCTTATTATTATAAACTGTATATATACGAGCTCCATCAGCATTTTGTCTTCCCAAATTAGATTCATTTTGGCTCATACAATATGTATAGGTAATCACATGCTTTTGAGTGCAATTTGGATATAATTGCATGAGAAACTGGCTAGGTAATTGCACAAGGCGAAGCCAAGTGCAATTTAGACAGTTTCAAATGCAATTATACCCAAATTGCACAAAAAAGCATATAGGCCTAGTGGGTGGCCAACAATCCACTTAGATAAGCCTAGCACCTACAATTCACTTTGAAAAAACGTTGTAGAATAGCGACCATCTTCAGAAACATGGTTCAGCCAGGCAGCTGCATGTAGGAAGCTATTAGCTAATTGAACCTCTAATGCTTGCAACAAAACGCTTAAATAAGCCTAGCAGGTAGCAAAAAATCCACTTAGACAAGCCTAGTACCTACAATTCACTTTGAAAAAACGTTGTAGGAATAAATCAAGCTAGCCTACCATCTTCAGAAACATCATTACTATGGCTATTAATTGTCTGCACATGCACAGATGTAGGAGTGCAATTATAAAACTATGAGTGCAATTAGGGATTAATTGCACTTAAACTAATGAGGGAAAATATATTAGTAAAAATTAACCATTATGATTATATGATGAAACCCCTGATGAACTGCATAACTACAATATATGAACTTTAATTTGGAAAGCAGGATCGCATCATCCAGTTGCCTATAAAGATGATAAACTAAGGTATGCGTTCAGTCAAGTAACCCCTTACCCATCACCAACTCAACAATATTACCAAACTACAAACTAACTACTTCACTCCCATGACAGGGCAAGATAGATTTGTAGTTTGGTAATATTGGTCGAGTTAGGTGATGGGTAAGGGGTTACTCGACTGAAGTTCATTCTCTTGTTGCTGAACTTTTATGAACCACCCCTACTTTTCTTTAGAATACTTCACATGTTAACATTAATACCATCCATATCGACCTAGTCTGTATGTTGCATATTATCTTTTCTACTTGAAACTACACATCAAATTAAGGAAAAGATTCTACAGTAAGCAATCATGGTTTACATATGAGCTAAACTTCTTACGATCAATATTAAAACACATTTATGTTCTCCAGACTACATACCAATAATTCAGATACAAAAAAGAGTAGTGGAATCTTTATATAAGGAATATACTTACAGTTGCTAGCATGAGACCAAAGTTTCTCTTTTGATGTTTTAGATCAAGTTCCACTTGATGCAGAACTGAATGAATCCTGTCCTCTGAAAAGCCATCACTATGATTTAAAATAACAAAACTATACACTATTCCATGGTTGAAAAATATCATAGAGGCTCTGTCTGAAAGGAAATATAATTGCGTAACACTGTGTGAGGAGTTGGGTTGGGCTACTTTCTCCAGAAGGGGGAGTTGTTAGAAGCTGTGTCTGTGCTGAAGAATTTTGACTGGCTATTCTCTTATACCACCCACAGTATTTTCCCCTGCAAGCAATTCAAACCTCCGACAGGTCAACTCCTGCCAACTATTTATTCCATTGGTTCAAACAAACTATCACAAAGCATCATTCTTTGTGAGTGTGGTACGTTTATGGAACTCTGTACCAGATAGTATCATCTCCCTATCTGCAAATAGTGCGTTTAAAATAGCTATCAAAAAGTTTATTGTAGTGTAAATATGTTGTTGTTTTTCCTCATTGTTTCTTTATTAGTCTGTATCTCTTGTCTCTTGTTTTTGTGTCTTTTGTGTAGGGCCTTCTTAACATTAGCTTATGCTAGTTGATGGTCCTGGTGTTGTACATCAAATTGTATACAAAATATATATATATAAAAGGATTCCCCCATACCTCTATACACAGGCATTGTACAAATGCAGAGATCTAACAGGAAAGGTAAGACTCTTTCAACAAACTATCATGATCATGCCCACCTATTCTCAACAAAATCAACAACTCTTGCTGCAAGCACAATGCTTGGTTCAAAGAGCAGGAGTATTTTCATGCTAGAGGTGAACCTTCTGTGCTAGAAGTAAAAGTTGTGACTATGATTAGCTAAAAAGCCAGAACGTGGATTGTGATGTATAATTTGCACCTGCAAACTGTACTTTAAAAAGGAGATTTTGGGATCCAAAAGTCAAGTCACAAGTATAGGAATAAAGCCTCCTATCTTCCAATTGTAAAACTAGCTACTACTACTACATGGAAGCGTGGTATAATACAGGTTTAATTTTGTTGATTTAGACTATCCACAAACACCATGATATTTTTATCCATCAAAAATAACCTGCTATACGGTAAGTACTCTATATGCCAAAAATGCCTGCTACCCTACATAAAATCTCTCCACCCAATAAAGATTAGAGATGTCCATAGTATAATAAAAGGCTTACTTAGCAAGTTGACTGAATGTAGACTGGATTATACGTTCAACAATCATCACATCACTTTGCTTAATTCCTTGTAAACCTATTGAAAAATATGCTTGCAAAGTATCACCGTTGTACCTAAAAGAGATATTTCACATACCTTACATACATAATGATTGGTTGTTAGTGTAATTAGAAGATTTCAATTGAGATCAAGCTAATTAGTACTTATAATTCTGCTTTGGCACCAAATTTGACCATTTGACCATGAAAAGTATAACGAGTATTTTGTGTGATCATATAATTCTTACCCTGAACAAGGCGACAATTCTGATCCAATATTCCTATCAATCAATGCTTTATGAAAAGGTGATGCAGGACCATCCATCAACAAAAGGCTCAAAATCTTCAAAACAAATGATTCATATGTATCTGTGATTCTAATACATAAATTTTAACATGATGGACTCTTGAACTTATTAATACTTTATTACTTACGGAGCAAGCAAATATGAAACACTGAAAATTATTTGCTTTGAAGGATCAGGAATAGTGGGATCCAAACCACAATATATGTGCTCAGTCCTCTGCATAGTAATAACAAAAATTTAATAGGGGGACTGATGTTTAGTTACTAAAAAACACAGCTATCAATAAGTGATTTGTACATGGCTAATACAGTTTGGTATGTTTTCAGGAATAGCTTGGAGAAGTGTATGTTGAAAGCTGAGGGGTGTCTGGAGATGTCTGTCTCCCTTAAATATATTCTGCAAAAGAGCCATGTCAGGCTAGGATTCAGTGGGTCTCTGGATTATGTGCCATTTCTTGCTATAATTTTCATGGCAAGTCAATTGTGGGGAAATCTCATCTAGATAAATTACTTTATCAGTTAGCACTTTTCATAAGAACATAGTAGGAATTAACTCTAACAATAGAGCTAAGGTTACAGTGATGTATTCCATTTATAGTGACAGCCTTCAATCTGCAACAGTGGTAAATGAGCAGCATAAAGTCTTTTACTTAGGTATGACAACCATATTTCCAGGAGGTCACTGTCATTTTTGATCATGGCTTAGATCCACTCATTCAATTCCTCCCAAATTGTTTTACATTAAAGCACTGCCTTAAGTAGCTGAAGTGCAGATAAGATCAGCAATACAAAAATTGATGTACAATCTAATTCCATCAACATACTATTGACTTGATTATTAGGAAACAAGCTAGAGACTAGACTGGATGTACCGTTTTCATGTAAAGTGCAGTTAAAATTTTTATAAGCATTCAGCAAGCTAGTGAATCGAATACATTATTCATATTCCCTTATAGATATCCACAATCTTTATTATTCTCATTTTCCACTACTTTTCTTGATTAGCTCTTCTACAAGGTGTACATTTACAATTTTTAGACTTTGTATGTGGTTGGCCCTTGGACAGTATATATGTATACAATACAAGTAAGGGAAAAAGCATTTCGTGAAATGAAAAAGATGTAGGGATGACAACTGCTCAAAAAAGTAAGGAAACAAGAAGGATGGAAATGGGATCAATCTTTGCTCTGTATATCCAGCCAACAATCCCTACATATACGTCGGGTAGCTTCAGATTATAGTACAGTAATGTAGTAATGTATGTATATGTAGGGATTGTTGGCTGGATATACAGAACAAAGATTGATCCCATTTCCATCCTACTTGTTTCCTTACTTTTTTGAGCAGTGGTAATCCCTACATCTTTTTTCATTTCACGAAATGCTTTTTCCCTTACTTATTCCTGGTCTTTTTTTCCTCTCTTTTATGGTTTTAGCTATGTATAGAGTTCATTCTTCTATGTGTATGCAGGGACAGATGAAAGAAGAATAGTTCTCCAATAGCATACAGTAGCAGCCCAATCATTATTTATCAACGAGTCAAGGTGTGGTGTTATCGTTGAGCTGTACTTGGAGGTCGAAGATACTAAAATAGAGTCTACCAGTAGATGGATTGGTGAATCTAAAATCCCCGAGTTGATACAGTAGTCTATGATCATTATCTAGAGCTAGCTAGCTGAGTAATATTATAATTTCGAATAATTGGATATCAAACAGCTAAAACCATAAAAGAGAGGAAAAAAGATCGGGAATAAGTAAGGGAAAAAGCATTTCTTGAAATGAAAAAGGATGTAGGGATGACCACTGCTCAAAAAGGTAAGGAAACAAGAAGGATGGAAATGGGATCAATCTTTGTTCTGTATATCCAGCCAACAATCCCTACATATACGTACATTACCTGAAGCTACCCGACGTATATGTAGGGATTGTTGGCTGGATATACAGAACAAAGATTGATCCCATTTCCATCCTTCTTGTTTCCTTACTTTTTTGAGCAGTGGTCATCCCTACATCTTTTTTCATTTCAAGAAATGCTTTTCCCCTTACTTGTTCCTGATCTTTTTTCCTCTCTTTTATGGTTTTAGCTATGTATAGAGTTCATTCTTCTATGTGTATGTAGGGACAGATGAAAGAAGTTCTCCAATAGTTCTCCAATAACATACCAGCCCAATAATTATCGAGTCAAGGTGTTGTTTTATTGAGCCATACTTGGAGGTCGAAGATGCTGAAATAGAATCTACCGTGGTGAATCTAAATCCCCGAATCGATACAGTAGTCTATCATCATTATCCAGAGCTAGAGCTAGCTAGCTAGCTAGAGACAGCTGAGTAATAATAATAATTGGATATTCAAATACATGCACATGCGTATTATAGAAAAGATGGCTTCCTAATTGAATTAGTCGAGTGCTGTGCTCCGTAGTGTCTCCTTTTTCATCGACTCTTTCGAGGATGAACGAGTAGAAAAGATCGTAGTTCGTAGAATTTGGAGTGGATTTGTCCAGAAATTATGGCTGTAGCTTGAGTGGTTCGAGAGATATGGTTGTCTAAGAAGAAGAATAATAATAGAGAAGAAGAAGAATATAGCGATTTACCTGCTTGCCGTATTTCTGAAACGGTAAGCTCCCTGGTCCTGAAACTTGGTCTGCACATTGTAGTAGGCTCTAGTAGGCTGGATAATCATTCACAGTAGCTTTTGTTAGGTCTAAGTGGGGGAACTAGAATTTCACTTTAGTATTAGTCTATAGGCGGCGCGCGCGGCCGTCCGAGTCATCCCTACATATAGAGAGTGCTACAGAGGTTTTCAGGTTGGTTGACACAAAATTTGCCAACAATGCAGAATTAAATTCGTACTCGCTAAATTTAAGACCATTGCATTTTTATGACAGTATATTTTACTCGCATGAATTTATTTCGCACATGCGCAAATTCTACTGGTCAACCAACCTGAAAACCTCTGAACCGCACGCGCACTCTCTGATACATGTGCATGCGTATTATAGAAAAGATGGCTTCAATAATTAAATTAGTCGAGTGCTGTGCTCCGTAGTGTCTCCTTTTTCATCGACTCTTTCGAGGATAAACAAGTAGAAAAGATCGTAGTTGGTAGAATTTGGAGTGGATTTATCCAGAAATCATAGCTGTAGCTGAGTGGTTCGAGAAATAAGGTTGTCTAAGAATAATAATAAGAATAATAAGAAGAATCCAGCGATTTACCTGCTTGCCGTATTTCTGAAACGGTAAGCTACCTGGTTCTGAAACTTGGTCTGCACAATGTAGTAGGCTCTAGTAGGCTGGATAATCATCCACAGTAGCTTTTGTTAGGTCTAAGTGGGGAACTAGAATTTCACTTTTGTATTAGTCTATAGGCGGCGCGCGCGGCCTATAGACTGCAATAGCTTTTGTTAGGTCTAAATGGGGGAACTAGAATTTCACTTTTGTATTAGTCTATGCGGCCTAGCATGCTCACAGTCATAATCATCGAGGCAACTGATGGGATATTACAGCATTTTATCAGTAGAGAATGCTAGGCTTATATAAGTGCTTTGTAGTAGTACAGCTTTCTCTTTGTATATAGACTTACAAATCAACATCTAAGGAGTAACCCATCAGCAATGAATACAGATGCTTATTATATCAAGTATAGCATTTATCACAATCGTCATGTAATATGGCATCATCTCGATCACTCGTAAACTGTATTTACACTTGCCAGGGATACTGCAGAAAATGAGCCAGAGTGGACTGTGGTGAATTTCATTTCATGAAACAAACATTTCTCATGGAGTTATCTCAACTGAGCATACACAGTTATAATATCCAAGGCAACTGATTGATTTCTACCAGTAGGCACTAGGTGTTTTGTGCTAAGAATTACAGCTTTAATTTCTTTGTATGCAGCTGCCTAGCCACTTAGCACACATCTATTGAGTAGCATAACTTATTATTCATGATACATTATGCTTTTTAATTTTGTAAATACATCAATCACACTTGTGAATATTGCGAATCATTTCACTTGGAGGCTGTATTTTCACTCGCTTTTGGCATAGATTGTATAGACTACGTAACCGGGATTGGAAACGCAATATAAACTGCCCAGCCACTCCTTATTGCGCATGCCTGCATTAATTAATACAACAAGAAAAAAGACAAATTTGGGTGTTAAGTGTGCAGCCATTGATCCTGGTGATTTATTTCAGGTTCTTCTTCACCTCTGCACCTTCTTGTCCTCTGCCCGAACTATGAGTGAAGATATTGAAGCCTCCCTCTCAGTCGATCATCCCTGAGGAATATAATATTAAAAATTAATATACTCTAATCATTGAGCTTTTTCTCGGCAAGGGAATGCATACATTTGGAAAGCATAGATAGAGGGCATGAAGGAATAACTACTTGTTATAAATATAAATTGGGGTCACTAGAAACTACTTCACTTTTTCAAAAAAGGTACGCAAAGACACACCCAGCAAATGTGAACTATTGGGTGAAACTCTTGAATACATGCAAAGTTCACTACATTTTAGGTATGAGGACATGAAGTAGAGTGTACACAAAACTCTGAAACTGTAAGTTGAATATTTACTCTTTCATGTAAGAGGATACAGGTACACAAAGCAAAAACAGGCTAAAACAGGCTGGTATGGGTTTCCTAGCAGCAAAAAATTTGCTTTATGCACGGGTAAGGTGGTGAAATTACTAGCTATGCTATGGACTTACTTCTGAACTTTGAGAGGTCGATTCCTCCACGTTAGGCTTTTTCAGCTCTTCCACGCACCGCAATACGGATTGTACAACGCATGTTGTATTGTTGCTATGGGGCGTTTCCAATCCCGGTTACGTAGTCTATACAATCTATGCTTTTGGCTTGTGAAATATGGCCACCTTACTTGTGAAACAACTTGCAACAATCCACTGTGACTTGTGTAATGATAATGCTATCTACAAAAGTAAAGCACTATACGTACATCAATTCAGATAATTATAGCAAGTAGATCTTACAGGCACTCTATAGCTTATATAGTGCAATCTAATTTCTTGAGACCTTACAGCGTCGATGACCCTCACCAAAATTATTCAAAATTAACTTCTTGATATAAATATCTAATTGGTAGTGTGAAGTTAGAATGTGCTGGGCACTAGAGTACTTGTTACTATTCTCAGCTAGCTGAATATATTCATTTAACCAACATTTCTACCTAATATGCTCAGGCCTTAATCAGTGTGATACAAAAAACTGCACGTGGTGAGGTGACTTATAAGGGTAGATTGATGATGACACGTAATGTGGCTCTGACTGGTTCAGGGGAAACCTTTACCAAATCAATTTGATAGTGGTGGGCGTGGTTTCACGTGCAAAGCCTTGAGAGTAGAGACCCAACAGCCAGGCCAACATCATAATTAAAGCATAGATCCTTTGGTGGGTGGATATGCAGTGCTTCTTTCACCTTCAGTGTTCCACATCTGCTGGAAATGTCTATCACTCTGGTCTCCTGCTACTGTATCAGATGTTCTTTACACGAATGTTCTGTAACTGCAGAGTTCCTCTCATCTCCCTTCCTGCATGCATCCTGGTGCTCTGCTCCAACCTTCTTGTCATTTCTTCTATGTACACACTGATCGGCTTCTACTCTCAAGCCATGCCCACCACCATCAAACAGAGTTCCCACTGAACCAGTCAGAATCACATGTCAACTATTATATCATCAATCTAGCCTTTATAAGTCATAGGTCCAGGAAAATATTTGTCTGGATCAGACACCTTTTTGTCTTGCACTGCCATCAAAGCCCATTTGTATGCAAAATACGAGTACATTGAGAGAGCTCCATGTTTAAGAGTTAGGTTCTGTCTAAAGAAAATGGAGTTTGACTTGTTTGAACAAACTGGTGCTTTTTTGACAAATAAGTATGGAAAAAGGCAAAAAAGCAGTTGGATTTTTCAGAAATTCTATTTCTGTGGCAGAACATTATACAGTCAAACCGCATGTGTACGTTTTGAGGCGAATTTATTTGCAACCGAAAATAGATTAAAGTGGGCGTGGTGACAAAAATGGTTCGACTAGGTACCAGCTGGAAAAGCGTTCTTTCTGCAGTCTCAAGACATTTGTTTCCCTTTAACAGCTAATACTGTTTCTAAAGAGGGTATTCAGTATATTTATGGCTACTGCTTCGAGGAACTGGTAAAAGGAGTGCTGTGACAGTGAAGAAAAGTGAGCAAATCTTGGTCTTGTTCCTACTCCTCGTGCTACAATTTGGACCCAAAGTAAGACAGTAAGTGCAGACAATCAGGATCTGTGGGTCATATTTGCTGCAATCACTGAACTAGTTTTCCGAGTTCTGGGGTTGTAGCCTTTGTGTTATGGTTATGTCTGGCGAAAATATAGCTATACTTCATGTAGTGGATGCCATATTTGCAAGAGATTGAAGACCACTTGGCCTCATGCCTTTTAACAGCCATATTTATGTACTTTAAGGTGAAATGCACCCTCTCTCCTTGTTAATAATGTATATAGTGAAAAGTAAATATGCAAGCTCAACATGGCCTCCCATACTAATAATTTATCATCTTCAAAGTACCTGTATGATTATTTCTTCCTTTAACTCGCAGGAACACAATTTCGGTCAAATAAGTAATTATTTTGCATTGTATGTTATAGTTGCAATCTCTCTCCTCTATAATATATAATGGGTTACATCAGCTAATGTAGCACCTGACATGCACACACCTCCCACGCCACTAATTACAAGATGTATGTGCCATGGAAATAAAACGATCATGGGCAAATAAAGACTATTCTTTTGTCAAAGAAGAATTGTTGAGTGCAGGCACTAGTGCCATGAAAGCCATATTAGTGGCATGAAAATTTACATTTATTCAACAGCTCATACATCAGACATGGGACAATAAAGATCAATGGATAAAATGAAAGATCAAATACTTACGAATGCAACAGGTTTGCATTAAGGATATGTCCGACGAGGCTAGTCAAATTCACTAAAGTGCCCCCAAAAACTATGTTCAAGCCAAAATGATGTTCTCCTAATATCACTATTGTGAATCCCCTGGATACCTCTTACTACAAATGCATTTTCAATATCCAAGAGTCTCTGCTTCCGGTGTTATGCTAGTATAAGGAAATCCTGTCAGGATGCCATCAGTGCATCACCCCAGGTTGTTATGCAAATATATCTCGGAAATAAACAGGTTTCAAGCATGTGTGCAGTTCAACTGTATAGGCTTTTTCAAGAGCAAACCAAAAAAAGAGTAACGTACTTTGTATTTTATGCTGTCTACACAATAATTGATTCCTATAACAGGATAGATGTGAAAGGTCAGGCCGGAAAGTACAGCTCCACTGAAGCTGGAAGACCATAACTTGATAAAAGACGGGGAGCATTTTCACAATGTATGCCAAATGAATTACAGGAAGCTGATTATGACTGAAGACTTTTAAGTAGAACAATCCACAAGGGACAGGATTTAGAGAGAAAGCCTACCTTAGTTTTACACACAACTCTTTGCTGTTAGATTTATTGTGCATGCAGCTTTAGCTTGCTGGCCTAGTGCCTCACATGGATGACCGATTATACAGCAAAGGATCGTCAATATGCAGAAGGTAGTATGATTTCTGCTCTGATGCACAGTCCAAAATGAAGTAGAGTTAGGCACTCTAAGTTAATAGATAAAGTAGCTTTAGAGATGCGAAGCACTGAGGTGCTAAGGGAAGAAACACGCTTGATTTATTTACATTACATCGATCAAATTATTTACATTATATTACGTATTTCTTTTTCTTTTTTTCTGCTTGGTATATAATTTGACTGCTAGTTAAAAACATGATGGGTCTAAATTCAAGTCAAATGTGGATTCAGTCAGTTAGCCAGCCTTTCTTAATCCTAGGTCTGCTCCTGTGGGTCAACGACAAACTTATTGGCTGTACTACAGGCTTATGTTTTATATTCCTGGTTCTATTTGATATTAACAATTATTTCTTTTTTAGAACTAGAAAAATTATTGTATCTATAGCAGGGGTTCGTTACTTTATCCTCTATCTTAATATGAGTGCATCCATTTTTTATGCCTCCTCAATTTGCAGAAATACTACATTTAGCGCAGCATATCAGGAAGCTCCAAAATGAAAAAGCACTGTGTTCACACCATATGTTTGCATAAGTACACAGTCAACATTTTTTATTGCTGAGTAGTGTAGAAGCTAGATAGAATCTTGCTTTCTTTTTGGAGTAAAGCGAGTGTTGTCAACACATCACTAAAGCTGAATCTGAAGCATTCTAATCGCTAATGACTGTGGAGTCAATGAGGTAAGGTAAAAAATTTAACCTCTCTGGAAGAATGCATTTATCCAAAAATCAACACCAGAGAGTATTGTCTAGACATCTGAAGTTGAAGAGCTCTAATTGCTACTAATTGCACAGTGGATGCAACACATGGACACATACAACTGAGACTTGCACATATGCTGAAGGTTTATAAAATAAGCATTGCAATTTACTAGGCACTTCATGACCTCTGGTTTTCTAATTGCTCTGTTAAGCTCTATTCATTTTTCTAAACTCAATGCACTCAATAAATAATGACGGAATTGTTTTGTGTTTAAACCTCAGTGCCAAGTACATCTCACATGTATGGTGTAATTTTTTTCCTGTGGAGATACATACAAGCACACATACCTACATAGCCCTAGCCCTAGGTACATGTACAGTCAAATCTGTCCAGATAAGTGAAGTGAATTAAAATAAGTGTCATGGTTATGCTGTGTTGTATAGTTTAGTACTAACACTGTGTAGCTACTACAAATTATTGTTATGCAGTTGGCCTGTGCAAAAAAAAAAAAAAAAAAAAAAAAAAAAATTACATTACTAAGGCCATACCAATTTATGTTTCTCAGATTTTCCTGGTCAAAATTTTCACTTATAAAAAAATTTTTTTTCTCGAAATTACTGTTAATTAGAACTGATCAGGTGAAAATAATTTTAATTACAGTTAATTAGAACAGATCAGGTAGCAAGATCGCAGCTGCTCATTTTTTAGCTAGAAATGATGGCTACTTCTTCCGCTTGGGTTAGTGTTACTATAAAGTGTGATCATGAAGTTATCAAAGCCAGACAAGTGGTCCAGTGTACCTGGGAAAGTTCTTTTGGATCATTGTTGCTGAAATATGACAAGCTTGAAGGAGAAACTATCTCTCATGTTTATATCAGCAAGCAAGAAAACTTTCTTGATCCTAATAGTGTTCCTGTGACAGCTCCAGTCTCCCTCTGTGAGCAGTTCAGTTGTAACTATGTGTGCATCTACTTGAAGAGAGATGAGGAAGTTGAGCTTCCGACTACTCAAAGAGTAGCTTCAGTACTAATGGAAGCAAGCCGTGAGAGAGTTCTTCCAGATCTCATACCTGTCCCAGAAGGAAGATCACTGCATGCTGATCAAGTCCTGTACAATGATATAATAGGTGAAGTTTAAGCTAGCTACAAATAGTTGTACTGAAGTCTTCACTGAAGAATTTTTTTGCTATAGGAAAATTCAAAGATATGAAAGCTGGATGGAGGCGTGACAGTGTTGGATCAATTGGAGTGAGATTCACACATAAATTAACAAGAGCTTTGTGGTATCTTGATACCCACCATGAGAAATTCTCATCTCGCGGAATTAGTTTACCGCCTCTTCTTGGTTCTTTACAAGGCTATAATGACTTTCAACGAAAGAAGGAAAAAGAACCACGACTATCTGTTGAATCTTTGCAGCACCATATTCAAATGCTTAGTGATTGCTTGATGCAACCATGGATTTTACAGGGAGCATTTGATAATCTTCGGCACGAGATTCAAACCTTAGTTGATGCTATGCATAAATATTGTACCTATTTGAAGAGTAAATCATTGGAAATGACTAAACACCACAAGTCTTTTTCATCTTCTCAGTCTAACTCTAATGCTTCTTTGATTGTTCTTAATGCTTCTCCTGGGCCACCTTTACAAGAATATGTTGCTATTGAAGAGCATCTTAGGTCACTACCTTTGTATAAACCTGCATGTACTATGAAGTATGCACCAGAAGAGAAGTATGCACGTCGAAAGTGGCTTGGTGAGCTGGTATTTCCCTTTCCTGTGTGTATTGTATCGGTTTGCATATGGGAATTCCTTAGGTACAATCACATACTTGTGGAAAATTCCAGCTGATGGTGCAATAGACCAGTCTGCAATTAGCAAGGTGTTTTCAGAAATTACTGCACAACAGAGTAAATACTCTACTCGTGCTATGCGTAGTGATTTTCTCCATAGGTATGACAGGATTGCAAAGATTCCCAAGTATATTTTAAGACATGCATATCGGACTTTAATCAGTGATGCTAGTGCTGCTTCATGTACTGCTGAAGCCAAACTTGATGAGCGTGTAGCTGCAGCTATCTTAGAAGTAAATGATCCTGAAATAATTCTTGATTTACGTCACTCTAATGGCCAGGTTGATGGGTCCCATTTTGATCCATTTTGGAATGAACTTCAGTCATACCTACATGAAATTTCTTTGGCAGCTGATGAGAGAAGACATGGAGATGTGCTTCATATGCCTTTTGTAACATCACTTCGCCACCTTCGTGAACTCATTCATGATAGGTTGAAAGTAAAGCATCCTGAAAATTGCACCCCTGTTCCATGTTTGGAATGGATACGGCTACAATTTTGGCCTTCTAACCAGTATACCATGAGAGCATTGGAAAGTTTTAAGTTAAATTTGCCATACAAGTTCGCCAGCTTCACAAAAGCCACCAGGATTCCCATTATGTGAGTGCTCTCTTACAATATCTGAGATCATTTGCTGTTTAAATTTGCAATTATGTTTCTATCGATGATAAAGCTACAATTCCAGTTGGGGACCCAAATTGTCCTTTATCAACTGGAGTCAGGGGTCATAATAGATCTTTGGTGACACTTGATGGTCCACAACTCTTAGCTTTAGACCATGACTTTCATGTACATGGTATTGTGCCATCTGTGGCCTTCTTTGTTGATATCCCTGAGTGTAGTAGTGATTCTTTCTTTTCTGGAGAAGCAGTAGTCACCAACAAAGATAAGGTTACTCAGCCATCTAGTGCAATGCATCATAGTATTGAACTAACAAGCATCATTCGTACCCATTACGGAGACTCTGGTAGTCATGCTCGTAAGCCTATTTTAGTTGTTATGAGTGATGGTGGTCCTTACCACCGTGTCATATTTGGTTCTGTAAAGGTTGCTGATATTTGTGCATTTCGAGCCTTGGACTTGGACATACTTGTACATGTACGTACTTGTCCTTATCAGTCCTGGCAAAACTTAGCTGAGAGAGCCATGTCGACTCTAAATTTTGCCCTCCAAAATGTTGCTTTGTCTCGTTCTTCTATGTCTTCAGAGTTTGAGTCACTTGTTTCAAGTAAGAATACACTAAGTGATGTTAGAGGTGAAATTGCCAAAAAGCCAGAGTTAGCTGATGCTTTACAGGATGCTATGGCTTCTCCCATGATTGCAGTTGGAAAACGATTCCAGACAAGAAACACAAGGGTCTACTGGTTAAAGCTAAAGTCAGAAGAACTGTGATCTGTAATGAGTGCAATAAGCCAAGGTGTGTGTACTCACATGCCAAATTGAGTCCAGGAGCTCTCTGGTGAATTGAAACATGTTGAAGACTCTCGTCTATACATTTGCGGTGCCTCCCTATTTCCTGAGGGTGCTATGCTAGCTGAATTGGTAATAGTAAGGCAGGCAATAGTTTGCAGATCACCTATTGAATCACAGTACTACAATTCTGTGCTTGTAAGCTTTCCTCTTGTCTGCTACTACTGTGGGGCTGTTTAAGAATGTCTCGTGGATGATGAAGAAACACACCACCTAAAGCAGTCATATGGTATTGTCTATCCTATCTGTTTTCTGTGTAAAACTGATGGTAAAAAACCCTTTTGTAAAATGCCTTCCAATGTGACAAAAAAGCGACGACTATCTTAATACAACTTTTGTGCTCTTTATCTTTATAATTAAGTGACTATTATGCTCTTTTTAATACATTATTATAAACTTATGGTAATTCTTTAAATGTTTTGTTTCTTTTTTCCTCCTGCCTGCCGGGTGTCATTTTTCTGAGAAACAAAATAGTATGGCCTAAGCTTATAAGTAGAAAGAAAAAAAAGAAAAAAAAAAGAAAATACGTAATGTAATCTAATTCCCGGAGTACCTCGGCCTCAGCGCTTCGCTGCCATCACGGATCTCTAAAGCAACTTCGTCCTTCTCCATACTATTAACTTAGAGCGCCCTAACTCTACTTCGTTTTGGACTGCACTGCTCAGGTCGGAAGAACAATCTAAGAACACGTGCAACCAGATGGCTTTATATATCCTGTAGTAGCGGCAAGCCTTGATTGCAGACAGAGATGAGCACTCTGCTAAGCAGCAGCGTGTACAGGCTCAGCTTTACTATCATCGGTAATTACTGTCTCCATGTTGACGACCTTTTACCATGCAATCTAAGAAGCAAGTTTCTTAGGCCTTGATTGCAGACAGAGATGAGACTCGTGTACAGGCATTATGTGGTTCAGGTGAGTATCTAGTCAGCTTTAACTATCATCTGTATTAATAGCTGACAAAAAGCAGTTAGGTCATAATAATATTATGGAAATGTTTCCTATCTTTATCAGGTTATGGCCTTTCAGCTTCAATAACCTGTGACTTGGGACAGTGGTGAGAGAGTAGAGTTGTGCTTTCTGACCTTTCACCTGTTAACTTGCTACAAAATAATATTTTTAATGATCAAAATAATTATTGCCTTGACAGCTTCTCTCAGTGACACATCTGTAATGTAAAAAAAAAAATCATACATTGTAAATATGAATAAGATGTTCTTTAGTATGCGGTCGAGTCTTGAAAAAAAAAAAAAATAATAATACACACCCAAGTAGGAAAAAAAAAAGAAATACATAATGTAATCTAAATAATCAAAGCGCATTTCTTCCATGCACACCACAGAGCTTCGCTGCCATCATGGATCTCTAAAGTATCTTCGTCCTTCTCCATGCTATTAACTTAGAGCACCTAACTCTACTTCGTTTTGGATTGCGCATCAGGACAGAAATTGTACTACTGTCTCCATGTTGACGATCTTTACTAAGAACACGTGCAAGCAGAGTTCTTTAACTTCCTCACCTGTAGCAGCAAGCCTTGATTGCAGGCAGAGATAAGACAGAGTGTGTACATGCAAGTCTTGTGGCCATCACAGTCACTTCAATTGTAAGGTTGGAAAAAATGTACCTCTCACAGTTGTACCTCTCACAGTAAGAAATCTGTAAGTACTAAAATTGATACAATGTCGGCTCTTCTGGAGGTAGGCCCAAGGGCACTGGTGCCAGTGATGATTATTGTGAGTCTGGAGGTAGGCCTGTGCCAGTGATGGTTACTCTGTAGGCCATTCTGGGTGCCAGTAGGCAGATAAGCCCAAGGGCACTGGTGCCAGTGATGGTTACTCTGTAGGCTGTTCTGGAGGGGCACTGGTGCCAGTCGGCAGTTCTTGGCCCGAGGGGGTTACTCCATAAACCGTTCTGGAGGGCACTGGGATCTCTGAGGGTAATAACTGTGATAAACTAGCTTACCTCTTCTTGCAGGCCATCCATCTGAGCCTTATTAAGTTGAATCATGCCATACCACTTCCCTTCCCACTGCACCTCCACCACTGCCCCCCCCTCCCACCACAAGACCAAAGATGACTTTCATATCCTACCCACCCTACCCTATAACTTACTATTGTAACAAATAATGTTATAAGCATAAATATCATGCACTGCATGCTGCTCTACTTGGTATGTCGGTTATGCTTTTTTTTTTTTTAATCTTAAAATCCGCTTGTATATGTATTTCAAAATCTGGATAAACAAGTTCTGAGGTGCTTACAATGTAAAATCATAATAGGCAAATTAGTGTGAATCATACATAAAAAAAAATGCAGGGCCTATTACCTAGCAATATAATGCTTACCAGTACTTCCCATATCTTTTCATATGGAACTTTAGCAACAGATGAACTCTGGTTAAAATTCTTCAAGGCTAGGTCATTAATAGCTTTCAGATGGGTTTCAATAGGCATATTTCCATAGGTAAGGAAGAAACTATTACTTGGATGATAGTAAGTAGAATGGAAGTTCTGTAGTTTCTCCAACTAGAAGTTAATTTTATAACAAATAATACATAATACAACATGAAATAGAACTAATCTATTTATTATGTACAGTCAAAAATTGCCAATGAAACTGGATATCTAAACGTGAAATACCATCTGCATGTGACACCGCTGGGTTTCCACATCCGTTATTGCACAATGCATCTAAAATTGCAATATTCATTGCAAGGCACATGTTTGGTACACGTGGCATTAACAAGTGAAGTTATCATTGTGTATGTGGTTGTGAGATTCTATTAGCCATGGGTGGAAGAATTTGCTTGAGTGCTCAAAAATCTCGAGAAGCAGCAGCAGAGAGCAATCAATGGGCTTATAATATCAACACCAAAAAAAGCCACCTCTCCTATCTCCTTTCCCATTACATCATACCTTGGAAGAGAAGTTGATTCCACTGCTCTACGTGCAAGACCCAAATTTTTGGGTTTACCACCAACATGGATCATCCTCAATGCACCCAAAACACCTGTTACTCTATGTAAATTGAGTAGCTCAATAATCCTGAATCCTATGAATCGTGACTTACTGTGGGATTATCTAGGCTACTCTGGTGTCAAGTGTTCCACCTATTGAAACCATATATCAAAAATTGATTCAAGCAAAAAATAAACAGGCAATGCAAATACCAACCTCATCAAAATGTGGCAGCAAAGGTCCATCACACTTCATGGCTACCATGGTAATAATTATCTATTTTTTCTCACCATGCATACTGAATGCATATACTCACTAGAAAGGGTGCAGGTTTTATGGATAACATATCTGTCTCTACCATAAGTCATGACAACTGCCATTTCCTAATAAAAGGCACCAGAAAAGCTGAAACATGTTCTGCATGTGCAACCCATAGATGTACATTTCTAGTATAAATGCAGCGAAGTCAAGATCCCATACTGAAAGAAGCCACTTGTACAGCAGCAGCCAGCCATGTGAACTACAGGTATTGGCTGTATACATACATTTAGTAGTATTATTGATATATAAAAACACAGGTATCAATCTCTTCCTCATCTCATTTGTCGGCTCAAAAATTTTCATTATCAGGAAAGAATACTTAGGATGATTCAAAAAAATGAAGAGAAAACTGATAAAATCAGCATTACTCTTGATGAAAACATGCATGAAGTTCATTATGGTGTGTCTGTATCCTCTGGGTAAAATTAATTTATCAACTGCCATATCTTCACTTCGACCTCTAGCACTCCATCTCAATAAAAGAAAATGAAATCATATGAAGTGTCTTCATTTATGGAAAGCCTTCTTGAGGACTAATTTAGACAGCTATTCTGGGCTAAACAGATAGAAGAAGCTACCAAAAAAAATCCACGCAGTATGAAATGGCACCAACTTATGATACAGTGGTGCCTAGACACAGGTGCATCTTAGCTAGGTACATAATTATATACATATCATTCAAAAATATTGTGAATGATTTACAGATCTAGTGAGACTCTGTGAGACTCTGGTTGCATTAGGTTACCTTTTCAGCATACATTGTGTGATTATACATAGTATCCAAAAGTCTCACTGGATTTTCTAAGAAGTGCTATTGATGCTTCTGGAGTGAAGTCGTAATAAACAAGTCATTCTTCTCCTCAACAAATTACATATACCTGAAGATCTTTGGAAGACTTATTGGGTTTACTGATTTAGGTGAAATCAACAATCACCTCATTGATGTGGTATCTTCTAGAGTTTTAGTCTCCCAAGCAAACTAACTTAGAAAACAGTTCTTGACTCAACAGAATGATGCAACACAAAAATAGCAAATCCAAGGTATATCTGGTGATAAATAATTATACCAATCGGTTATGGAAGATGTAATCAGAGTAATGATTAATGGTAAAATACTACAATTGATTTCGAGCAATCAATCAGTAACGTAGATTACACCCCTAAGTTTGCAAAAGCAATGATGGTGTTCAGGGTCCATGGACTATTATGCAAGCTACAATTTCCTTACGATCGTTATTTATACTTGTATGTATTAAGTACTGTAGCTTACCTCGTCCTTCCAGCTCATCTAGTAGAAGAAGAAGCCATTCTAAGCCAGATAAATAGCTACACAACAATAGTTAATTAACTAATACGTCATTATCATAACAAAATTTTCAAACGCAACTTCTCCAACAACACAGTGTCTGCAGGAGATCTCCCATTTCCAATCCCGGGGCAGAGTATAGTATCTATGATCAAAAGCACTAGGCTAGGCTAAGGCTAGGTGATTGGCACTAGGCACTAGGCTTTATCTAAGTGTAAGTTGCAAATTGCCCTAGATAATACATATTGAACACTCCTGCGTTGATTTATTACTACCCAAGGTGGAAGGCTATAGGTGAGTGAAATATACCCAACTGAGGGTAGTAATAAATCTGATATTCAACAAAAGAAGCATTTTAATATATAAATGGATTCTACAGTTGGTTCCAGCCAAGGCAGCTGCATATGCACATAGGAAGCTGTAATACCAACTGTAATACCCACAAAGCACTTAGATAACTAGCATAGAGTGGAAGTAGTTAACTAGATAAGGTAGTCTATTTAATCATGCTGAAGGGAGCCTTCTTTGAATTTTAAAAATCCTGCTGCAATTTCGAATGGAAGAGTGACAGAGTCTAAGCATGCAGCTGTTGAAAACACTGACAAAGTTGTATAATTTACAGGAATAACTTATATAGATGGAGGGAGAGTGGAACACATTCATATAGAACGCAGTTATACTAGCATTGTCCAGTTCTAGAAATATCAGAGATTTAGTCTTCTTTCGTAGGTCTTGAATATTATGTATGTAGCTATACAGGTCAAACCATACTGCTTTTAGCTAAGCATTTTACTTTGAAGCTTAAACAGATGTATGAAACCTGAAACTACATTGCAAAGCAGAAGCAAGTGCAATATTCAATACTGATACAACTGTCAAGTAAACAAGTTTCAGAGTAAGGACAATAACCAGTTAATTAAAGGAGAAATACACAGAGCCTGATGTCCATTATTATCAAGCAAAATCAGCTAGCTAATATATGTTTACTTGAGGCTTGATAAGTGGCTCCAACATAGTATTATTGAATCTCAGAGCTATAGAATCCTAGCAAGCCTGTTATATAACCAAGTGGAGGATAGCTACAGGATATTGTTTTACACTACTAATATCATCTCATAATTTATAGAGAAATTCATAGTCTCTAACATGTAATCCTTTAAATAAAAGTGACGTTGTTTGGATTACTCATAAAGAACTGGAATAAGGGCTAAATGATTGAATAAGATTATGCGAGGATGAAGTCGAATCCAGATTGTACCAGAAATCCATTAGGCACAGTATAACTGAATTATAAAACATAAACTGGACAAACAGCTGTAGCTGCAACATTGTGCTACATAAAATAATTAGGAGAGTAGACCCAGTAAGTCCAGAGGCCTCTTGTAGTAGCAGTTAAACCACAATTTCTTTAGATACACAAGAAAATTGGTGTCATTTTTATCAAAAAAGACAGGTAATCATGAGTAAGAATGTATAATGAATTTATGATTTTTCAGTTACGGAAATGTGCAACATTTGACAGTGAGTGAGCAACTTATTTTTACAGTTCTTAGAGCTGATAGGCTTGTGCATCAACTATTTTGCTGTTGAGTTAAGTAGCAGGAAGCTGCCTGAATAAAATGTTGTAATCATTTATTAGCTCAAGTTGTTCAAATGCTGTTAATGCAATGCAGGGCAGCTACTGATGCATGACACCGGGGCAATTGGAGTGAATACCTGTAATACTATAATTTTTAAGGCCTTATAAATTTACTTGTGTTGTATATATGGGTGGCACATTAGTGTTGCAGCAATAACCAATAAGGCTATGAACATCGAATAACAAATGCCTACGTAGGTTTTCATATGATACTTGTGAGATAAACCTCAAGAGAGAGTTCACTTATAGCCTCTTCAACCAATTGATTGTTACAACACCCTTGGGTGATAGCAAATACAGTAAAAATGCGCTAGTCTATGAAGCGGTGATAGCATCAGAATTCAGCAGTGCAAAAACCAGGACATCGAACGGGGCAATAACCTAGCCGGGACAAAATCCGAGATAATTAATGGGCCGGCTCACTTACCGGGACAATTTCTGGGACAAAACTGAATGTCCCACTAAACCGCCCTGAGCCGCTAAACTGCCGGGGCCACTACTGGACAATCTTTACTGAGCCGTATTCTAAGCCACCTAGCCGAAGTGGGCCTCTTTCTGGAGCCTCTTGCTGTGCCTCTATGCATGCAGGGATAGTCCCTAACCGACCACGAGGACTCGACTTTTTGTGTTTACCGTTTGAGCTGATTTTCAGTTGCAGCATTAAAGTAGCTATTTATATGCAGCTAGACAAGGAGCAATGTATGTTTCTTTAGTAGGCATTATCAATATGCCCTTGGCATTATAGATGGTCATTTTACCTATGTTTCCAATGAATATAGCTACCACAATGGTTAAGCTACTAAATATTTCATGACCAATTATAGCTACATGCAATTGATTATAGTTGTATGTTATACTTTTAATCTCAAAGATGAATATTGATGATGATGTTGACTTTGAGCCTGTACGGCAATACCGTAGTTCATCTGCTGCCAGTCAACCTGCAACTGGCTCAACTCTCAACACAGCTTCAACTCCAATTCCCAACACTGCCTCAATTCCAATTCCCTCGACTCCAATTCCTAACACTGCCCCAACTGCCACAACTGCTGCTGGTAGGCTCAATCAAGCCATACGTAGAGCCAGACTTTCTCTACAACGTCAAAGATCTAGCAGTTCTGACCTGGCCAGTGAGTTAGGGAGACGGTTTCCTTTTGCATCCCCAAGTCAAGGTGAACCATCACGCACCACAAAGAAGAAGAGGATCTCTGCTTGGAAGGTGGTTCCATGTACACTCTCTGGGCCAAACATACACAGTCCCCAAGAGAGGAAATCTTGATAGGCTCTGCAAACGTGGACTTGGGACCCTGTGGTTCACAAAGGAGGACCCTCTGTCCATTCCAACGTATTTAACACCTGAAGAACTCCATTTTCTCATCCTTTGCTTATATCCTACATTGTCAAGGATTCCCTATGAGTTTTGCAAGGTAGCTGGGCCAGGAAATAGTGTAATTGTATCTCTGGATATAGATGACTCCCGTATGAAACCACATAAAGATCGAGAGTTTCTTCCTTTCTTTGCTCCAGATCGCCTCAAAGACGCAATTGGAAGGAAAGGCAGAGTATACATTCACCCCTTGAAGAGAATTGATCTAGCTGATCTGGCACCAATTCCTGAGTATTTGGTGAGTTTTTATGGCTATAAAAAAAAGCTGTATCTAGTTGTTCACTCAACAATGCTTACATGCAGGCATATACACCTCGTAATCATATCAACTGTTACAAGTGTGGAGCATCTCTTTCAATGCTGGGCGCTTACAACCACAAGTATGATTGTCCTGGTAAGTTAAAATGGAGTTGTCAATGAATTGTCGAACACAAACCACCCTGGCCCAGTATTTCTGGACCCATCAATACGACCACCAATCTTATATGTATGTGCATGTATGTAGGAGCTCCAGTATCACCTCAACCTCAGTCCAGTCCTGTGGGAGCATCTCGACTTCAACCTCAGTCCAGTCCTGTGGGAGCATCTCAACTTCAGACTCAGTCCAATCCTGTGGGAACATCACCAGTAGCATCTCAATCTGAGAGTCCTGTGCTATCACCTCGACCTCAGTCCGATTCTGGTATATTTAGGCAAGGGGTGGACCATTGAATAAAAAGTCATGTAGGGATGCCTGCAAGCTATTTCAATGCCTGATATAATTATGCTACATCCCTATAGCTATACATCAGTGCCTCCGAACCAACCTTCGTTAATTGCACACTACCAAAAAGAAACACTGCATTGCACTTGTCTAATATAGAAATTGTTAATTGGACTAGGAGGTGGAACACTTCTGGAATTTGATGAAATTATAACTATCCCATCCAGTCCCTTTGCACTAGGTATAATTATAGTTTCTATGATTATTCCTCATGGTTTCATGTTTACAACTCCCAGGTTCCCTTACTCCGAGTCCTCCACTTTTACCAAGCCCACCCCCACAGGCTGATCAAGACGCTGGTCCACTGGCAGAGCAAGGGACTTACCCACAGGCTGCTCAAGAGTCATTGGAGGCGGTAAGCATAAGTCATAAAATCTAATCAAGTTTACATAATTATATATAGAGGCGTGAAATCATCCGTGATCAGAATGCCGCATATGAAGAATCTCTTCATGTTGACCAAGAACGGGTAATAAAAAATATGGTTGTAAACTCTGACCTATAAGTTATTCTTCTAGGAGAGAGCACGCATACTCCAGAGGCAAAGGGATGGAAATCAGGAGATTGAGCAGCAGCTGGAATTGGTTGAGCAGCGGAACAATGAAATGAGGATAGTTGAGGTAAATATAATCCTGTGGCAGTATTGTATAGTTTTTTCACAACATTATCTAATTCTTGTAGTGGCATAATCGAATAAGGAGAGATCTGGCCGATAGCTTGCCTCAAGAACCAGCTGAAGGGGACTCACATATAATGACGATTAGTGTGAGACTGCCAAGTGGTGATCGTGTGTCGAGACGTTTTAATTCTTATGATACTATGGAGGTAACTTTCTTCTAAAAAACCATTAGCTATAATAAATATAATAATTCAGAGTCTCCATGCCTTTGCTGGTTCACAAAATGAGATCAATCCCAGGAACTTCCAGCTAAAAGTCAGTGACTTCATACTGCCTAGGATATTGGTTCGCAGCTCAGAATCACTGGTGGATTATGGTTTCACAGCACTGCACTCTTTGGTTATCGCGGAGACAAATATGAGCCAGGTATGTTTATTAATGACAAGTAATAGCTTTAAAAACTTGATTTTTATCCTGCATTCAGGAATGTCCTTCAGAAGTACCTCCTGATACTGAACCAGTGAGATACGCCAGTCCCCCTATTAATGTGAGTACACTACAAGGAATGTTGAGATACCCCATGGGGGTATCATTTTTGTCAGTTTGTAAGTCACTTGTACTATTTTCCAAGGAAACTTTTGATCTCAGCTGAAAATGGCCTGACAAGTGTAGATATGACCAAATTGCCATAAAAGTATGTCTTTTGAGACCAAAGATCAAAGGCTTCCATGGGAACCAGCTATTGTAAGCTGGAGCACCCTAGTGTATCAAACATATTTGAGCACCCTTCTTAACAGTGTAGAACTGCACGCTCCTCCCCATTCCTATGGACGCATTCATTAGGTTTTATAATTATTGGTCATGACAGGCTCCTTCTCCCTCACATGGAACTACTCAGGCTGATGAAAGGTAATTAGTATCAATTGAAATACCCATGGTTGTGAGCATGCACATCGTGTGATTATAATAGGGAGAAGTACATCCGCACATTGCAAGAATTGGAAGATAAGAGAATGGAAATTCGTCGAGGATTTGTTGATAGTGGTCTGTTTAACATTAAAATCAAGAGGCTTGCCGTATATACACACATACTCACAGTTTATAAAGAGAATATGAACATAACTGGGCTTGAGTTAAGAGTAAAGTTTGATGGTGAAGCTGGTGTAGATGGTGGAGGTTTAATTCGAGAACTTTTCCCTATTTTTTGGAAGTCAGTAGAGAATAAGCTTTGTGAAGGATTGTCTATTAAAGTGCCAATGATCACTCCCGAGTATGCTTCTCATTTCTTTCACTTGGGTAGAATATTGTCGCATGGATTTGTGCTAACTGGTTTTCTTCCAATTTGCGTGGCTTCTTCTTTTTTGTGCCACCTTTGATCACCAGATTTTGAAATTGATGATGATCTTCTGATGAATGACTTCTGTCTGTACATTGACCCTTTTGAAAGAGATTCCATAATGAAGTGTTTGAGTGGAAAGGAGGATGAAGATACTGATAGAATGATGAATGATGTAATAATACCAATGGTTTCTCGATTCAACTGTCACCAGAGTCCAACGCTTCGTACACTTAAGGAATTAATGATTACCGTGGCACATTACACCTTCTTATGTCAACCACATTATGCTCTAGCTGAGATGAAGCGGGGAATGATTACAGCTCACCCAGAGCTTTGGAAGTATACTGGTTCTCACATACCTAAAGAGCTTCTGGCTACGTTGACCCCTACTAGGAAACACGTTATCAGCATGATCATTGAACCAGAGTTCAGGAATTCTGCTCAACAGCAAACATTTGATTATTTGAGACGGTTTATCAATCAACTGTCATCGGAAGATCTTGGTAAATTTCTACAGTTTGTTTCAGGAACACCAGTGTGCTTTGCAGAATATTTCTATTGTATTCAACTCTACTGCAGACTCATTTCGTAGACGACCAGTGGCCAGCACATGTTCCATGGTATTGAATCTTCCGACATCATATCATTCTTTTATTGCTTTCTCGACTGAATTTCAGTGCATTCTTGATAATATGCACATGTGGGCCTTTGATGCCATTTAACTGAACATTGAAATACATGTATGTTGTCATTTATCACTATTCCATGCATTATCATCATGATTTTCAACTCCAACCTTTGTACTGCTGATGACATTCATCAGTTCATCATTCATTTCTTCATACATTACCTATCATGATTTCAACTCAATTTCTAAAAAAAATTATGGTACACGTAAACCCAGATAGAGTACAGGGGTGTATCCACCACTCCAATTGGTTTTCACCGGACCACTTTTTATTATCCAATAATTATAGAGTTAGCAAAATATATGAAGCACCATGACCTTCAAGAATCGTGATCGTGTTAGCATAGCTTTATCAAAACTCCTGTTAAGTGAGTGAAGGATAAAATGGGTATGGTAATCCCACACACAAGCACACTGGGCCACTTAAAATTCTGTAGAAAGCTACACCCCTGCATTTATAGCTATTGGTCTTCAGACATAGGGTTCCATTGCACTAACCTGTAGTATGGAAAGTGCACTTAAATCATTTAAGTTTCAATAGTACAATTCACTTACTGTATGCATTAAAATTAATTTGATCTAAATTCACTTATAACTACGTACAATAATTTTAGTTAAATTATTTTGATGATTATAATTAGTCTATTGACAAGTGATAACAAAATTCAATACCGATGCATATGTGTCTACACCCCAAATAGAACTAGGGGACAGTGGGTTTATGCTGGACTGCAACCGAAACATGTTTTGGTGGCTTAGTATTGATTCAGTGTGATTATCATCATCCATATCATCATTATCCATATCATCATTGTCCGTATTGCCCATGGTATCATCATAGTCAGTTTCGGCATCAGCTCCATTATTGCCATCCAAGACTTCATTAACTGCCGTATAGGCAGACGAAGCATTGTTTAACATGCCCAACATCCATAACTGAATAGGAGATCGATTATTAGCTGAAGAAAGGGAGTGGTGATTCCACATTTCCTGAAAATCTTTTAGGCTAGCATTGATCCATGGCTGATACACATAATGTAGGGAGAATATGTGTTCTGGATTACTAGGATCAAGAATATCATTGTCTTCCAGATAATAGAATAAGAAATAATACATACATATGCATTTCTCGAATACATCATGCCAAAGACGCTCAATACGCTGGTTGTGTGTCGACCGTCCTGTAATGATGCTGCCTCTATTCATGCCTCGAAACAGAAGCATAAATTGCACTATTACAAAGTTCTCACCACCGTGATCACTACGGACCCTTGATGGAAATCCAAATCGAGAACCAGCCTTAAGAAACTGCTCTGCAGCTGTTTCAGATCGATTGTTCAAGGCACAATGTAGGTAAGTGATCAAACGGCTATATCCATCTATGCCTCCATGAGTAGTGAATCCCTATCTATTAAGGGACATATGACCATCGATATGCCATAAGGCATTCGGGTGTGGAACATTATAAACACGCCGATGGATGATTCTATTTCCACTCCACCTTCTTGAAACTCCAACAGGGTCAACCCGTCTCATTGATTCTCGGACTCTAGTTTCCTGAACATTAATATCAAGTGAGCGTAGACGTGCATGAACCATTCTGTACCCAATTTCACCGGAATTAGTAATGATGAGGGCAGTTAAATCATCCAGTATAGCATTAGATATATTTGAATACCTTGCCCTTACTGACAGACTTGCTCGCCTCATTATCCTTCGGATAGTACTAACTGACACTTGCATTATACGGGCAATATCAGTAACTGATATGTTTAGATCCATAAGAAAAACAACTTGTTCTGCTTCAATTGCAAAGGCAGGCTGGCCTCGACATCCTGTACATAAGTAAAGTGTTACTAGCTATTAATATAGTAATTTTAATACATGCCTGTATAGATCCGCCCTGGAATGAATCCCTGCTGTTGTGACCAAATTACATAACAAACTTCATTTTTTAGACAATTCAAACCATCTATTATTTCCTGTGAGTTAGATATTCCTGATGAAATCCTATGGATATTATTGATGGCTCCATCTATTCTCATCAAACACCGCGTACTGATATGCTGATTGTAAAGCAGGGATTGTTCTACTTCATTGACAAGCGAAGACACGCACTCCAGCACAGATTCCACACCATTCCTGGCAAAGAACTGCCTACGATGAAATGCCATAGTGTCTACTAGACCTAGGGCTTTTACATTCTCAGAAGGTGGGCTCACGTGGATAGGGACTATCCCTGTGCAAGAGAAACAGAAAGATTCCCAGAAAGAGGAACAGAAAGAGGCCCAGAAAGAGGCCCAGTTCGGCTAGGTAGCTCAGAATACGGCCCAGTAAAGATTGTCCGGTAGTAGGCCCGGCAGTTTAGCGGCTCAGGGCGGTTTAGCGGGACATTCAGTTTTGTCCCAGAAATTGTCCCGGTAAGTGAGCCGGCCCATTAATTGTCTCGGATTTTGTCCCGGCTAGTTTATTGCCCCGTTCGATGTCCTGGTTTTCGCACCGCTTTGCACTACTGAATTCTGATGCTATCACCGCTTCATACTAGTCAGACATGAGGTCAAGGTCAATCAAGGGGGTGGAGTTAGTTTCTATATAGTGCATTGCAAAAATGTCTGCCTTAAAGTTAGCAGGTTGGAAATAATATGCTATTTCAAATAATATGTCAAGTTAAAGGTAAAGGATTATAGTGCAGCCATTTTAACTTTTGGAAACAAGATGACGATTATGAAAAGTTACTGTAAAAATACTGCTTGTCATCTTCTCTTCATACTTGAATCCTAACACACTGAAGGTGTTCTGTCTTTAAGTCAAGTTGCTGATAGTAGAAGTATTTTGGTGTTACGAAACTACAATGGGCCATCCGTACCATCCCTACATAGAGAGTACTATCGTACTCTTTGATATGTAATTTTTTGACACAAGATCTACTAACCCAGCAATATTTTCAAAATCCATCATTATGTAGAAATTCAAGAAACTTGAAATCAAAATAATGCTATCATATCACTAACATACCATATAGCACTTAATTTTTGAGGGATTCACATTTCATGAATCGGCTTAAATTTTCAATCTAATTTCATAAAAGCCAGCAATAAAGCCACATCTATCAGTCAGTCTTTACACTCCAGGCCTGGCCTGGCTTGCCCTGCCATCCATCATCTATTGGATACACATTACTTCTAGGTCGTAGCTACTAAGCCTAGCTAGCTAGGGGATCAAGCTCTAACATAGGTCCACTGAGATTGAGGTGTGCTAAACGTGCTATGGAGCGCCATCACAAATCACTAGCTAAATTTGTTTGCAGAGTAGCTAGATAAAACAGGCAACGCCTGTCTTCAGTCATGTACGTCATGAGACTAGCTAGCTGGTCACACTTTACCTCATTCTGCAGATTTTTGGCAATTTTCACGAAAACATAATTACTCAACCTCAACTTACAGTTAGATCCACAATATCAATGGGTTTTCCACCACTGATATGAGAGTACGTATGACTAGGGAGGAGAAAATTTTGAAGAGCTTGAGTGTAAATATTTTCAGAGCTTGCCTAAAGTTTAGATTAGTTAATCTCTTCAAAACTATCATATTCTCTAATACACTTACGAAATGGCCCTTCATCTCGTTGAATACCACTCCTTTGAAAATGATAGGAGAATTTTGGTCATTAATATTCGAATGCTCCAATCTCCAGCCTTCTTGACTGAAAACACAAATAAATAAAATAAAGTGTGACTATGACTCACTCAGGGAGACAATCACAAGCAAAGCTGCTACAAGTGTGGCTATAGGCCTTTGCTATTTTGTGGCACTTCATGAGTGAGTCTCAGTTGTCCACAAAGTTTTGTTTGCTGCCTTTTTTTGTAAGTAGTTCTTTTATAACTTTGGTACATATTGGAGTATATGCTTCCTTATTTGCTCAACAATAATTGTGTATTTTAGCTGGTAGCTTTTAATTCACATTATATTCTTGAAATCATACTGGTAGAATATCAATTCTAGTCAGTTAATGGAAGCATCAAATTACAGCTATATCAATTCTAATTATGTGGTATAGAATCTCTCATTATGAGGTCAAAGTCATTAGACTGCATAAACTCTTTTTTCACTTTGCAGGTTCTCAAAGCACTACAGTTAGCTATACACCATTAGTAGATGATGAGAGAACAAATTTCATTTTCGTCATTTTTTTCCCAACATACTGGTTGAGTTATATTCAGGTAGAGGTAATCATTTAGCATTTCTTTCACTACAGTTCTGCAAGTTAGTGCATGTGGAGGACTACCTAAATTTTTCATTGTTAAAATATTTTTATGGTCATGTTCAACACATGAAATTTAATTTATAGTATTATGATGAACTCCCAACATGCCAAGCACTATATGCACTAGCTAGTGGTGGTATTCTGATCTTAATCATTCTTACTGCACTGCTGATACTCATCCTCCAAGACACTCAGAGCTACTCTTCTCCCTCAAGATAATAATCATTGGTAGCTATGTATAACCTTATCAACTAGAGAGTTCAAGGAACACATAACCCTGCGCATTGAACATTTATAGCTAGATACATAGCATAGAACTGTGACAGTATATTGCTTGCACTATATGTGTTAATTCTAGCTAGCTAATGATTGATCAGCTGAATGTCATGACCATAATTCTGATGAATGGGTGTGGCCTTTCAGTGTGTAGTGCACTTTTCAGCTTCTGCCTTCTGAAGCTACTGAATTAGTCTCTACAAACAATTCATAAAATGAGTTGACTGCTAAAAGATTTTTCTTTGTCCACATAGATATATATATAGAGATAGATAGCATGATCTCATAATCCCTTGCTGCACAAGCTATTTTTATGTATGAAATACATAAAAATACTGTCGTCTTCCAAATAAATACAAAATAATTTCTTTTAAATGATAGTATAGGAATGCCCTAATCTCAAACTGGGCAACATATATTACAATCCCACATCTTACATCTCATGTCTAGGGATAACTGTAGTTCATGATATGCTAAAATATTTTTAGAAGCTGTACATGATCTAAAATTGAAAATTAGAGTAGCCTTGTGGAGTAAGATCTGATTTGAAATAATTGTGTATAGGTACTTATAAAGATTAAATATGGTCTTCCAGACCATAATGGAGCTGTCGTAGTCTATCCAAGGCAATAGCACGCTTGCCAGCCAATACAAAAAATAAAAAAGAAAGACAAGATTTAGCTCACTAGATTTTGTATAACAATGCAACAAAGGTGTGGTATGGGTATCAATATGGAGTTACTACAGCAGCTCCACATATTTCTCAAAGGTTCTAAGTAGAAGTGAACACCAAATTCTTATCATATACCCCAAGCAGCAGCCACAACAATCCTTGAAGATATAACACTTCTACCTTCTTTAATTTCAGTATGCCTTCATTTAATGGTCAGGGACCTGCCATACTTTTTGTCCCCAACATCATTTGCTTTTCATTTCTCTTTTACACTCTATTAATGAAGTGGTAGACTTTGGGAAAATTCTCTCTGTCAGTGTATGATATTAATTATTTAACTGATACAATAAGAACCACAACAATAAAGAAAAATTTTAGCCTTGCAAATTTTCTCTCTTGGTACACTGGGAATTTATCAAACAGGTATAAGAATAAGCAAGGTTCAATTAACTAGACCACTATTCACTGAGGAGTATACTCACAAGTCAGTAATGATTATCAACACTAATGGCAAATGCTCGAGTCTAATACTTACCAAAAATCAAGATGCCTTAATAGAGGAAAGAATACACAGTTTAGATACACGGATAGTAAATTCTGAAAATCTTGATGGCTTTGAGTAGAAAATAAATACATGGTCCAGTCATTTGCTGTGGGATAAAAAAAATAAATAAATAAAAAAAAAAATATATATATATATATATAAGGATCTGCTGATAACAATTTCTACCTGTGAATGCATTCATGAAATTAGATAATGAACGAGTCAACATCTTGAAAAAGGGATCACGAACTGGATACTTTTGTGAACCACATAGTGTTGTATGTTCTAGTATATGAGATACACCAGAGCTGTCAGTAGGAGTGGTACAAAATCCAACACTGAAAAATATATATTACAAGGAATAGAAAATTTATGCACAGCGAGGGAAAATGAATCCACTAAAAAATACCTGAAAGTATTATTTCGATCATCACGAGCTATATGGAGATGCTGAGCTCCAGTTTGATTATGAATAAGTTGAATGACATGTGCATCAATATCAGGTATATTTTCCACCTCTGTCACTGTGTAACCATGAAGCTGGTTACCACATGTATAATCAAAATCTAGAATAAAAAAAGAAGACTGATTTGATAGCAGTGAGACTATTTTGAATTGCAATAAGGTTACTCAAGTTGAGACCCCTCGTCATTAATCCTCAGTATTTGCATCCACAGTGAGGATTACAGTCTCTGTCTGTTTGTGTGTGTGTGTGTGTGTCTGTCTGTCTGTTACTTCGAAATAAGCAAAGTAATTTGTCTAGAGCCAAAACTAAATGTGTGAAATTTTATGAAAGTTCTCTGTTCAAAACCTAGGTGAGTTATTACTTAGGCACAGCCTGCCCCGCCAGACTAACCTAGTTATGAATACTCTTACCTGGTAGTCTCGCGCAGGCCAGACTCTCACAGGCACAGCAGAGAGGGCTAGGGCTACATATATAGCAAGATTGAACACAGGGTTCTGCCCACACTAATGCTGAGCCAGCAGGTTGGAGTGGGACATTTATTAGAGCCACGTGGCTATTTGGAACACAAGGCATCATCTTTCTTTCTTTCTTTCTTTCTTTCCATTTTTTTGTTGGGCCTTTCTTCTATTCAATTAAGTTTGCTTTCATGAGAATACTTTAGTTCTGCAATGCACAAATCCTGAACTTAAAAATTAATGCATCCTGTCCACCATAAACACTAGCTCATGTTGTAAAGCTTGTGGATTCTCAATGAGTAATGAAGCAGAAGGATTTGGCACTTCTGTGCTTTCATTAAGGCCACCAAGAACATGTCCAAATAATGCACCAGAAATAAATTCCAACGTTTATGGGCCAATAATTCCAAAACGGGAGATCTGATTCTGATTTTTTTTTTTTGGGGGGGGGGCAGGGTTAACATGTAATACCTGAGCTGAATGTTCAGAAGTACATGAAAATCAGTGTGAACAGTCACTAAGTGAAGAAAATAATAACCATCTTACTAACTTGAAATTGAGCTTTTAAACTTCGTAGAGAACAAATTCTTAATTCTGAAATCAAATAATAAAGATTAGTAATTAGTATATTATACCATCTTAGGTACTCAAGTTTCCTAATGATAGAATTGACAATTTACCATTTTGAAAAAATAGGGTGCCCTACATATGTACGTACTTGAACCTATGCACACGACGAATCTGTGACAAGATCATGACTGGAAGTGCAATAACTAAAAAGAAAATATAGTTTGATGTCATACTCAACACAAATAATGTACATTCATATTGATATAGCAGCTCAAAGATTATATGACTAAAACCTTTCACTTATAAGTTCTCAGTGAGTTGATAAAACCTGATGCAATGAAGTTTGCCTTTTAGTAATTCTTCTATTTCTTCATAATAAAAAACAATTTTTTAAAATACTCAAACTGCACTTTGTGCATGTGTGCAGCACCATGCTATAAAGAAAGTAAGGCATTTAAATAGTGATTTCTTGTGTAAGCTTCAAAAGTAGCAATTCTCCTTTTGAATTATTCTGAAAATTTACATGAAAATCACCAACACAGTCAGCAGTTAAACGTAGTATTTGAATTTGTTGGAAGTCTAACAAAGGCATTCTCTCATTCTCATATGTAGCACCCACTCTCTTCTTTTTCTGGGTAAGCATTTTGTTTGGCACAGTAGAAAAATATACTAGAAGGTAGGACTAAGCTGTTATATAGAAGCGACCTAGTTCAACGAGTGAGCTGATCAATTCTTGATCACGACTCATAGATTGCACTCCAAAAAGCCCCATGCATGTGCATAATAATTCATTGGAGCATCCAAATTCTAATTGATTTTAAACTACTAATCACTAAAGTTAAGTGCCCTGTGGTAAGCCTATGTATGTAGCTGTAGAACAGCCACTTGAATAACTAGCTTTGACTTCTTACAGCATAATTATCATGTACTCTGTTCAATATGATCTTTAACGATAACTTTCTCAATATACAGTATTGGCTAAGTAATTGAGTTCAGGAGCCTATTAGCATGCACTCAATATCAAATGTTGCACTGATTACAATTGGTGGTTATAATTATGGCTGCCATATAGATAGAGGCTTAGTTGATGGGATGTGGACATGATTTAAACCTAGAATGTAGCCATGGAGCATCCTCGGCCCTTCCCATAGTCCTAAAGATGAAATTTTGTACTTCTACAAGGTCTGGTCCCCAAACTTCTCCAGCATGTTAAGATGGTGTGTTACAGAAACTAATCTTCACTCACTGCTGAGATCACAAGGGGAGGTCACTCCAATACATTCTGTACATAAATCTGTGACCAGGGTCAAGGTTTTTGACCACCACGTACAAAATTTTCCATGACCTGTTGACTGTACCAAAACTTTTCTTGACCAATTTACCCAATTACATGTGCAATAATGAATTCAGAAAACGTAGAATAAAATTGTTTAATTGCAACCTGTAAGGCTACTGCACTGCAGATTCTCTCCTCTATCAAGACAACGAACTATGTAGAGAGGATGTGGGAAGAGAAATGGCTGCTGAATACTAACACACTCGCTGATGAATTCATATTGTGTTAATTCATCTTCGTTGTTAGCTTACTCAATAGTTATTTTTCTCTTTTGTAGCAAAAAGTGACAATTGGACAAGAAACACACAGCATGATAAACATGTAGGTGTATTTGAGTGATGTGTTACCCAATCCAATGGGAGGTCTCTTAATTAGCCATGCCATGACAGTGCAAAAGGCTGATTGTGCCTGAATGTATGCAGTGGTGGTCATCTTTGGGAACCACCATACTTATTTTTTCATTGGTGAGCATGATAAAATAATTCAGTATGGGTAGTGCTTACAAAAATTAATAAGTAGAGTTTTCTAAGCCAACATATGAGAGGTTTAAAGTAATTGATGAAAAGGTGCCAGTGATTCCATGAGGTGACACTAAGATGTGGTAGTGATAACTTACAAAGGACTTCGAAGTCCTGTGTAGAGACATGTTCTTATTATTATTCTAAAAACCATCTTCATTATATCCAAATCCTTCTTCAATTGATTCATATCTACATAAACAGCATCAAGCTGTCCTTTGTTTCTTCATGTTGTCTTTCCATAACTTTTAAAGGCCCACATCTATTATATTTAACACTTCTGTATATTGGTTTTGTTCCTCCACTTTGATCTCTTTTTTTATTTTTTTTATTCTAAGCCTTCTCTTCTTTCCATTACTTAATGAAGATAATGATTGAGTCCTTCACTTGTTAAGTGAATGAATACAATCAGGATTGGTATCAATGCAGCAGGTTTACTTAATTAAGTGATAAGAACACACCCTCATAGAGGCATAGCTCCTTTGTTGATAGTAAACTTCTCTATCTTGTTTGGTTCCTCAGTCTAAGACTTTATCTCATATCCCTACTGCCACAGCAAAAAGTTAACCATAGCTTCAACTAGCTGCTAAATAAAGCTTTATTCAAGTGCAGGTGTACTGAAAGATGACAGATCCAGTCTTAAGCCACACCCATATTGCAACACCTCAATATCCAAATATATTGGCTATAAATAATTATTTTGCCCTCTTTCCTTGTATCCAATTGACACAACTTAAATACAGGAGTATCTGATACGATCGAGTCAATGTAACAGATACATACAGTGCCCTTGCACATGCACCGAGGGTTGATGGACCTGTGACTGGAGCACAACTACGACTGACTACTCATACATAATCATATAATCACGTTCGAATGAAATTTTTGGTGGTGGTGATGGTGCTCATGGTCATTGACCAAGACATACTCTAAGCCATATCTTGGCTATACAGCGATGAAATTTTTCTTACTACATTATTGGCTTCTGCTTCAAGCTACGATTATAGAACACTAAGCTAAGTCCTAGGCACAGAGTGAAAATCTACAACTTGTAACCAGCCTGTAACAGGTATGTAACAGAACAAAAATCGGTAAACCCGAGGCACTGAAAGTACTAATTTTGATCTGTAGGCACAGCAGGTCTGATACAGACAAAAAATACGGACCTGTTAGATATTACTGACCCGTTACAGACCTTTGTACAAGTCATTAACTGGTATGTGGGGCCTGTTACAAGTTGTAGCTTTGTACTTGTACCAATAGCATTTCTAAATGACGACCCCTTACCTACGTACTTTTCATGATCCAACTAGTACAGTCTCGTAGTCTCGCGGGCCAGACTCGATTCTAACATGGATCATAATTCTAAAGAAACTGAAAGAGTCTGGCCGCCCCCAAGAAAAAGGCCCGTGAGACTATGTATGCATGCACCCCTAGAAACTAATAAAGAACCAACCGCACATTAATACAGTCAGATTGACAATTTCCATGAAATAATCAGTTAGTGTAAAGGTACTCACCCGCTTTCCGTAGATTGTAGAACCAAACCAACGATCCGGCCGGATGCAATATGCAATGCGCGCGGTCTGATCTGGTCTTCTAGCGCGCGCCTAGTGGCCAAAGCGCGCGCTACACTTCGTAATTACGTACGTACGTACTCAGAGCACGGTTCAAAGTTCAAGATTCCTGAAAAAAATAAACAAGTTTGGAAGACGAATCTTTCAACCTTAGCCGAGGATGGAATAACTGTGACCATTGGATAACAGTCGAGTAAGAATGGGTAGCTAACCTTTCATCCATTTAAGAACAGGGATTAAACTGCAGCTTTTTATTATCTTGCTAAAACTTTTATTGCGTCCATTTGTTTAGGTTCAAGCTTTTGTAGCATCTCAAACACTGAAATGGTACACACTATGATAGTTATTCTGGTAGAAGGGCTGATTGATTATGCTCAGAAGTTGGCCACAACCTAGTCTGGCGGTGCAGCCCCAAGCGCGAAGGGCGAGGGTCTGGTATCACATAATACTTAGAATTGTTCCCAATGCGCACACATCAGAATATGTATCATGACAGTATAATGATGCAATGAAACGTCATAGCACAAAGCCTTTCCCGTATCCTGTGGGAAAGACGACAAAAACCAGACAGGAATGCTGTAAGAACCGAACTGCTTCCTTCAATCTTGATAATCTAGCTTGCTTCGGTTAGCTGCTTCTTTCACTTAGTTGTAGCATAGAAAGGTCAATAGGTCATTCAATGCCATGACATCATGTGACTCATAATACATAATTTAATGATATTCATTTGTTTACCAGATTTTCTGGTAAAGGAACAACTCGAAGTATTATGTAATTCCAGACTACAGTCAACCAAAGGTTAGGCCAAAGTAATTTCCTGTTTCTCATTCCCTCCCTTGTCTTTTTGACAAAAACACATATTTGATAAAAAATATAAGCAATGAAAAAGGGGATGTTTGGATGGTTTAGTCTTTTGGAACACTCCTCTTCTGGCTAACTACCGTACAGCGGGTTTTTTTTCGGAGATAAAGTATTTCTGTAATCATCAAAGGATAATACAGATGAAGAATTACGGTAGTCTTTTATTCGGTATGGTACGATTATTTTAGCGCATGTGCAACAATATCTATGGACTTCGCTTCACAGCTGCTGAATTTCCTTTTTACTTGGCTTGCATACTATCTTCATTTCTATAGCCCTCTTCGGGATCATGGCGACTTCTTAATATTGATGGAATCTAGCTAGCTAAGAAGAAAGTGGACCAGAAGGTTAGGTAAGTTACGTATAGTACCTTGGTTGAATGTACAAATGTCTAAACAGTGGCTTTATTTGGAAAAAAATTCAATAGAAAATTTTTCAATAGACTGATTACCAAAATTGCCAAATTTTTATCCCCACTGCTGTACGGTAATCTACCTCCTCGGTCACAGCACTTTGCTGAGTTGTTATAGGCACAGATATAAAATCATAGCGATAGCGAACAAAACTTCCATCATCCTACAACACTGGTCAACATTGAAACCTAGAGATACCTAGACCCTTTCATTGGGAGGAGAATTCGTGTTGTGGCTTATTTCACAGATAGGAGAGTCGTTGAGAATTTGTGTTGTGGCTTATTTCACAGATAAGAGATCCAAAACAGTTGAGGGGGTGGGCATGGAAACAATCATAACCTCCAATAACTTGGCAAAAGTCCAGTCAACTTGTATTTCAAACATATTCCAAGAAAAAATGCAATGACGATCTCTTTACAGATGTTCAAAGTAACGTACATCACCAAACTAGCTAGGTCATTTGCTTGATCAAGTATGTACCACGTGGTTAGCTGATATACTGCAATTTTAGGATATTAATCGTCAGGCGTCATCCATAAACCGACTACTACGCATGCACACTGCTTAAAAATTTGAAATTACACAGATTTGGAACGAATTTTAGAGAAGTAAGCTTTGAAGAGCTAGCTAGTGACTGTTCTAGTATAGTTCCAACCTATTAGCATGCCATTCACCTTCTCTCGAGGCTCAAAGTTGAGCATGCGCGAGAATGCACACTCAGCATTTTGCAAGATTCCCTAAAACCGCAGTACCACGTAGTTATCTCATGATGTGTGTGTGTGTTTTTAAAGTGCATGTGTGCATCCTGAATTTTATTGTAGGAATGAGAAACATGAAATTTATTTGGTCTCGAAAATACATTATAAATTATATGACAAGAATGTAGAATTTATACTGCAGTAGATTAGTTGAAATCCACCAGTAGTTTATCATTGTACGAGGTTGTACAAGATTCTCATATATGTCTTGCTCTGATAAATATCAGATCAGAACCTGGGTTTTAAAAAATTGCTTTGATCACCATCTCAAGCTCATCATGAAATGATTCTTGTCTTAATAGATAGAAATGATTCACTCATTAACTCAAACTCTTATATATATATATATATATATATATATATATATATATATTTTTTTTTTTTTTTTTTTTTTTTTTTTTTTTACATTACATACTTCTTTTTTTTTCCTTCTTTTTTCAAGCGTAACCGACATACTAAGTAGAGCAGCATGCAGTGCATGTTATTTGACCTATTATACATTATTCATTACAATAATAAGTGGTAGGGTGTGAAAGTATCTTTGGTCTTGTGGTGCTAGGGAGAGGGCAGTGGTGGGGTGCAGTAGGAATGATAATATGTTGGGGAAGACGAGTGGTTATGGCATGATTCAACCTGCTCAAAATTTATTTAATATCACATGGATGGCCTGCAAGAAGAGGTAAACTAGTTTATCAATTACCCTGAGATCCAGTGCTCTCCAGAACAGCCTAATAGTAGAGTTGCACCAGTGTCCCCCTCAGAATGGCCTACAGAGTAACTATCACTGGCACCAGTGCCCTTGGGCCTATATCTCTAGAACTATCTACTGGCACAACAGTGCCCTCCAGAATGGTCTACAGAGTAACCATCACTGGCACCAGTGCCCTTGGGCCTATCTCCAGAACTGCCTACTGGCACCAGTACCCTCCAGAACAGCCTGCATTATATTCTTATACAGATAATGTACAACATTTGAGTCACAGTGAGCGAGTGAGCAAGTATTCCTATAGGCTTTTGTGCTGATAGCTATTCATTTGTGCTTTCAACTCCTTAGAGGATTTTGATGTGAGGTAAGTGGCAGGCAGCTGCATACATAGAAAACTGTAATGCTTACCTCAAAGCACCTAGTGCCTCAAGCTGCCTTGTGCCTGCTCATTTGTGCTCTGCTGTTGAGTTATGTAAGTAGCAGGCAGCTGCATGCATAGAAAGCTAAGTACTTACCACAAAACACTTAGATAGTCTAGTGCCTACAATCCACTTAGATAAGCCTAGCCCTACTATAAACAAAGCAATGTAGAAATCAATCAAGCAATTACAATTGGAGCTTGTGCATAAATGCATGCATGCACAGGGGCACTACCATGCATGACACTAAACTACTTACATAAGTACATACAACTGGGGCATTTTGGAGTGTAGACCTAGCTAGATATATCAGAGAGTGCAGTAGCACTCTCTATGTAGGGTTGGCATGGAATGGGCGTGGCTCCTCTCATTAGAACAATACAAACTAGACTCTCTGTATCTCTTCTATTCTTGGTACAGGCTCAACTAAACTTCTTACATCTGGAAAACAATGCATAAGATGATATGACCGCTCAAACTCCTACAGAACAGCGTCAACGATCGGCACCAGCCGCCGCCTAAATCTAAAATTTTTATGATTCGTTCATCATCATCAGATTCATCTTCTTTGACGGCTGTAACTCCATGATCCTTTCATATACGACAATGAAATTCATATCAACTTGTGCAGTTATAACCACACAATGTGCTTTTACCATCATTATATCCACAGTTTCCCTTCAAAATGATCACTCATATCGAACGACTTTTCATCATAACTATGTCAGCCATTTTGAAATGACATCATTTGTCATGCGCGCGCGTCTGTCACTATCACGTGCACGTACGCGCATGCCAACCAGCTATTAATTAATTTTTGAAAACAATATTCAAAGGTCATACAAAAAGTAAACAAACAAGTGAAAAGAAAAAAATTTATGCTAAATAAAAAGGCCATGTAGGGTTAGCCTGTGCTTTAACAGTTTCTGTCAACAAAAATCAAAATAATGCTGCCTTCAATAATAATCCCTACATCACTGCCGAAACCAAGCAGAACACTTTTATACTGACATGAACAATTAAAGCACCTTGGTGGGAGGCAGTGATGTAGGGATTATTATTGAAGGCAGCATTATTTTTATTTTTGTTGACAGAAACTGTTAAAGTACAGGCTAACCCTACATGGTCTTTTTATTTAGCATAAATTTTTTTCCTTTCATATATATATATTTACAATTTCAATGAGCCATGACCTGAGAGTCAGCTCGCTCGCTGCAATTAAATTTTTTGCAAACTTTACAGTTGAAGTAACTGTGATGGCCACAAGACTTGCATGTATACACTGGTTAGCAGGAGTCTCATCTCTGTCTGCAATCAAGGCTTTCCACTACAGGTGAGAAAGCTAAAGAACTCTGCTTGCATGTGTTCTTAAATTGTATGGTAAAGATCGTCAATATGGAGACTGTAGTACAATTTCTGACCTGATCCACAGTCCAAAACGAAGTAGAGTTAGGCGGTCTAAGTTAATAGCATGGAGAAAGATGAAGTTGCTTTAGAGATCCGTGAAGGCAGCAAAGCGCTGAGGTACTCAGGCCAGAATTTCCAAGCTGTCTTACAGCACGGGCTTGCATTCTGCATGCCAGCTTGCTCCTAGAGTGCCCTGTAAGGTTGCACTGTGCCCCTGTCCTGCGTAGGCGAGTTAAAAAACAGTGTGTGGGTTGGTTGTAGCACTTTATGCAATTTAAAGTTCAAGCAGCTTCTTTGATTTTTGGGCTGGGCATGACACAATTGTGCTTATCATACCATATTCATTACAATAATAAGTTATGGGGTAGGGTGTGAAAGTATCTTTGGTCTTGTGGTAGGGGGCAGTGGAGGAGGTGCAGTAGGAATGATGATGTGTTGTGGCAGGGGGAAGACAAGTGGTATTCGACCTGCACAAAATTTATTTAATATGAGGCTTAGATGGATAGCCTGCAAAAAGAGGTAAACTAGTTTATCACAGTAACGATTTATTACACTCAGAGATCCCAGTGCCATCCAGAACAGCCTAATAGTGGAGTAACCTTCATTCCCATCACTGGCACTACTAGTGCCCTTGGGCCTATCTCTAGAATGCCTACTGGCACCACAGTGCCCCTCCAGAACGGCCTACAGAGTAACCATCACTGGCATCAGTGCCCTTGGGCTACCAAGTAGAGCAGCATGCTTGTGCTTATTCATTACAATATAGGGTGTGAAAGTGTCTTTGGTCTTGTGGTGCTATTGGAGGGGGCAGTGATGGAGGTGCAGTAGGGATGGTGGTGGAGGAAGTGGTGGCAGTGGTATGGCATGATTTGACCTGCACAAAATTTATTTGCAGCGAGGGAGCGGAACGACTCTCAGGTCATGACTCATTGAAATTGTTATTATATAGTTACAATAGTATCTTCCCATAGGCCAAGCATGACACATCTCACGGAGTTATCTCACACTGTACTGAGCATGCACACAGTCATAATTTCCAAGGCAACTCTAAGCTTTTGTCAGTAGAGAATAGGCTTATTTCAGAGCTTGTGGTAAGTATTACAGCTGCAGCCACCTAGCCACTTACAAGTCAACATCTATATGGAATAGCCTGTCTGCTATAAATAACCATAACAACTTACAAATGCTTATTTGTAAGTATACTAGGGCAATGTGCAATGCAAGCTAGCAAGTATTCTTTAGTGCTTCAACTCTTTAGAAGATTTTATTGGAGAGCAAGACACACACTTGTCATGTCAATTGAGATTCACCATATATATATATATTTATTCTTACATTCCCCATATATATATATTTATTCTTACATACCACGCCCACTAGTACATTTTCCCCATAGACCAGCCATTGAATAAATCCTCATATTCAACATTATATTCAACAGTATACTGCACATGTGCAGACTGGCCTAGTAACCTTTTTGGCCGACATTTCTGAAGATGATAGGCAAGCTTAATTGAATCTTACAGTGGTTTATTGAAGTGCATTAGTTGTTTGTAGGGCCTGGTAGGCTGCTAGGCTTATCTAAAGTGCTTCATGGTGAGAATTACAGGTTCTCATAACAGCTTCCTACAGACATATGTTTATATGATGGCTATAAACACTCCTTAGACTTGTTAGTTGTAAGAATAAATCACTTATTACACTTGTCAGCTGTGAGATATGGCAAGATATTTCACACTGACTCATGTAATAAGTCTTATATATTTGGTAAGTCAATAAGCATTATACAGCCTCCTGTGCCACAACCACTGCAATATCTTAGCCCAATAAGTCAAAGTTGTACTTTCACCAACTGCTTCACTCACTCCCGGATTGAATGTTACACAAACATACCCTAGTTTATATATAACAAAAACACTTAGATAAGCCTAGAGCCTCTACAACAACTACTACAAGCACTTAGATAAGCCAAGCACACTATCGATATCTCTATGCTGTATCTAGCTCAATCACAATTGGAGCATGTGCATTATGCACACGCAGTGCTACTAATTCAGGACACGTACCACTGTACGTACATACGCCTGGGGCATTTTGGAATGTAGACCTAGATATATACATATAATTACAATTTCAATGAGTCATTACCTGAAAGATTCTCAGCTCACTCACTCGCTGAATCAAGTATAGAATAAATCATTTATCATACTCGTGGAATATACCACTCATAGGCTGTATTTTCACTCACCGAACTTGTGAAAGAACTCACCATATTCAATTCCGATTTGTATAATATATCTACTCTCAGGCATACATACATATGTGTATGTGATTTCTACAGCCTCTCTGGATAGTAGGTGCTAAGAAGAGGTAAACTGGTTTATCAAAGTAATAATTTACTGCATAACCACAGTGCCCTCTAGAACAGCCTACGGAGTAACTCTCATTGGCACCATTGGCCTACCTCCAGACACACACCCTTGGGCCTACCTCCAGAAGCTGAATGGCCTACATTGTATTCATTACTATTTCTTTCTGAAGGGGAGAGCTAAATTTTTTGCAAACCTTGCAATTGAAGTGACTGAGGTGACCACAAGACTTGCACAACTTGGTATAAGAACCAGACATTATCAAAATCGCTTGAAGAAAGAAAGGATTGCAGAAGGTAGTACAATTTCTGATCTGATGCGAAGGACAGAATTGCTTTAGAGATCCATGATGGCGACAAAGCACTGAGGTACTCAGGGAAGAAATGTGCTTTGGTTACATTATAATTATTATATTTATGTTTTTGTTGTTTTTTTTGTTGTTTTTTGTTTTGTTTTGTTTTGTTTTTTCAAGCGTAACCGACATACCAAGTACGTTATAGGGTAGGGTGTGAAAGTATCTTTGGTCTTGTGGTGCTAGTGGAGGGGGCATTGGTGGTGCAGTAGGAGTGATAATGTGTTGTGATGGGTGAAGTGGTGACAGGAGGAAGTCTAGTGATATGGCATGATTTGACCTGCACAAAGACTCAGATGGATGGCCTGCAAGAAGAGGTAAACCGCAGTCTCTGGCACCAGTGCCCTTGGGCCTACCTCCAGAACAGCCTACATTGCATTCTTAGAGGTACGTACACACTGGTTAGCAGAGTCTCATCTCTGTCTGCAATCAAGGCTTGCCGCTTCAGGTGAGAAAGATAAAGAACTCTGCTTGCACGTGTTCTTAGATTGGTAAAGATTGTCAACATGGAGACAGTAGTACAATTTCTGACCTGATGCGATCCACAGTCCAAAACGAAGTAGAGGTAGGCATTCTAAGTTAGTAGCATGAAGAAAGATAAAAGTACTTAGAGATCCGTGATGGCAGTGAAGCTCGTGTGGTACACAGGGAAAAAACGCGCTTTGATTATTTATTTAGATTACGTTACATTACATTATGTTTTTCCTCTTTTTTTTCTTTTTTCTTTTTTTCAAGCGTAACCGACATATAAAATAGAGCAGTATACAGCACATGATATTTGTGGTTATTATACCTATTTATATATTATTCATTACAATAATAAGTTATAGGGTAGTGTGTGAATGTATCTTTGGTCTTATGGTCCTAGTGGAGGGGGCAGTGGTGGAGGTGCAGTAGGAATGATAATGTGTTGTGGTGGCAGAAGTGGTTGAAGGAGGAAGACAAGTTGTATGGCATGATTCAACCTGCACAAAATTTATTTAATATGATGATGGATGGCCTGCAAGAAGAGGTAAACTAGTTTATCACAGTAACGATTTATTACCCTCAGAAATCCTAGTGCCCTCCAGAACAGCCTGATAGTGGAGTAACCTTCACTGGCACCAGTGCCCTTGGGCCTACGTCCACAACTGCCTACTGGCACTAGTACCCCTTCAGAACGGCCTACAGAGTAACTATCTCTAGAACTGCCTACTGGCACCACAGTGCCCCTCTACAGAGTAACTATCTCTAGAACTGCCTACTGGCACCACAGTGCCCCTCTACAGAGTAACTATCTCTAGAACTGCCTACTGGCACCACAGTGCCCCTCTACAGAGTAACTATCTCTTATAACTGCCTACTGGCACCACAGTGCCCCTCTACAGAGTAACTATCTCTTATAACTGCCTACTGGCACCACAGTGCCCCTCTACAGAGTAACTATCTCTTATAACTGCCTACTGGCACCACAGTGCCCCTCTACAGAGTAACTATCTCTTATAACTGCCTACTGGCACCACAGTGCCCCTCCAGAACGGCCTACAGAGTAACCATCGCTGGCACCGGTGCCCTTGGGCCTACTGGCACCAGTGCCTCTCCGGAATAGCCTACAGAGTAACCATCACTGGCACCAATACCCTTGGGCCTACCTCCAGAACGGCCTACATTGTATTCTTTACTTACACAGATTTCTTACTGAAGGGGAGGTGTGCAAATCTTATAATTGAAGTAACTGTGATGGCCACAAGACTTGCACGTATATACTGGTTAGTAGAGTCTCATCTCTGTCTGCAAAAAGAATTCTGCTTGCACGTGTTCTTAGATTGTATGGTAAAGATCATCAACATTGAGATGGTAGTACAAATTCTGACCTGATGTGCAGTCCGAAACAAAGTAGAGTTAGGCACTCTCTAAGTTAATAGCATGAAGAAGGACAAAGGTACTTTAGAGATCCTTGATGGCAGTGAAGCTCTGTGGTATGCAGGAAAGAAACGTACTTTGATGATTATTTAGAATTACGTTTTTGTTGTTTTTTTTGTTGTTGTTTTTTCTACTTGGTATATAATTTCTACTTTGTATGTATTTTTATTTCCTACTTGATAATTACTTGGTATGTATTTTTTTCAGTGGTGGTTACATCATGTCTGGTACAACCCTTACTGGCAATGATCAATTTGATACTAGCAGAATATCGTTAAACAATGGTTTGCAACAAGGAGATTTCTTTATTGGACCATCAGTTAATTTTGCAAATCATCCAGTAAAAAATATAACGGAATATATAGCAAAACGAGAAGATTCTGATGAGTATGTAATATTCAAGGTTTTACAAGGTCCTAACGATGAAATGACAAGTGAATACAGTCAAGGGAAAGCTCTGCTTCATAATGAACATCTCATTCTACTATTGTTACAAGATCAACCTCAAGTTATTCATCATCATGGGCTTTTCAAGTATCGTAATAAATTCATACTTGTATTGGATTGCCTAATAGCTCATGAATATGATAAGAAGGGTCTTTATAAAGATTATATTAATCTTCAACATTATATTATTCAAAAAAAAATATTATCAGAAAGAGAAGCTCTGGAAATATTTTGCAATATAGCAGCAACTTTAACAGCTCTTCATCAGGTCAGTATATTTTATATGTATAAGAAAAATATTATATCTCTCAACCTCAGAAAAATATTGTACACCGAGATCTGAAACTTGGAAACATGATATACAACAAGAGGTAATAATTCTCTAGAGTACTGTCTTTATTTTCTTTCTACTACTTGGTATATAATTTTCCTTTTCATAATTACAGTCATAAACAAAAACTTTATTCATTAGGAGTAAGGATGTAGTGTTCATCAATTTTGCTTTGAGTAAGCACTTGGTACGTGATAATGATGTACTTACCGATCAGTGTGGAAGTTTGGCATATGTTAGTCCAGATATTTTGGGTGGTAAGTATAATTGGATACTCAAAGTAGTGACATTATATAATACAATACACTATAGGCAATCCTTATGATGGAAAAGCTAGTGATATGTGGGCTATGGGTGTTATTTTGTATACTATGGTGTGTGGACAATTTCCATTTTTTGATAATGATCCTCAAGAATTGTTCAGAAAGATTTGTTCTGCAGATTTCATTGTTCCAAGGTTAGTTCACAGACATCCTAATTGATATTGATTACAAGATTAATATATTAATATTTCAGGAGTCGAGGGGGGGGGGGGGCTTGGCCATATCTCACCCTGACAAGTGTAATATACCTCCCGTTACTAACATTTGACAAGTATAACACTATTGACAATGGCATGCTCAGTTAAAAGTGAAATTTCAATAGCTAGTATCATAAATTGAGGAAAAGACTAAGAGGCAAAATTCTATAACAATACCTTTGGAGATACCTTGTCCCATATTAGTAAATATCCCCATTTATGTAGAGTGCTTGGAAGTTCATGCATGAATTGATTGAGTATACGTATATTTATTAAATTACATGACACATTTACTTTATGTTTTTAGCACTACTCAAAGGAAATTATTTGATTTTATCAAAATGTTGATAGTAAAAGATCCTAAAAGAAGGTTAACTGCTATGGAATCTTTGGAAATAGCACAGCAACAACTTGCTTCACTGTATGTATATAACTAAATGAAATTGGCTAAATGTGTTAGTTTATTTAATTAATGTAGGTCTGATGCAAAGATTTTTGAAGCAAGTAATTCAGAAGAGCAAGTTGTTCCTAATCCAGAAGAAAGCAAGGAAGTTGCAGATCGTAGTGTACCAAACTTTGAATCTAAATTGGATACTAATTTTGCATTGAGCCAACTTACGACAGCTGGAGTGGATATTGACATAGTTTTCTCGGCATCTACTGACTTCAGTGATCAATATTTATTTCGTTCACATACACATAATCATGGAAGTAGATGCAGTTTCCCGAACTCATTGGACTCTACTTCACCAATAAGGAGGAGTTCCACACAAATTCCACCATGCTATCTGCACCAGACAAATTATTCAAGTGATTCTATGCCAAATGGTTCTTGGTCTGTAGGTGGGCCAAGCAGTACTTTTAATACCCTAAGAACTAACTCTCCAGACAGTAATTTAGTTTGTCATCATAATTCTCCTAATTGTACCAAATCTAATGAACAGCTAAACGTTTCTCATCACATTCACTTTCCAATTTTACTATCAAGCCAGACTCAAAGAATACGAAGAAATTCAAGTGGATCTGAATCTAGAATGAGAAGGCACTCTGCTGCACCTATTCACACAGTTGCATCCGCTATCAATACTCATCGTCAACGTCGAAGATCACATGATGCCAGAGATGAACAAGGTGATTTACTAGAGAGATTACATTTTGTTGCAACAAGGAGGAGGAGTTTATCTGCACCTTTTCAAAGTTCTTTGAGAACTCAAAATAATTAATGTTATGATCATGAATAGTTTTGTAGTAGTGTCATTCTCTTTGTTGATTACGATGATGACCAGTTCTGTAGAAACTTCTATAATGATGTAGTACATAAGTTGGGGGTGGGGATATTATGCAACCAGTTCAGTACTGATAATATTATTAAAATTAATGTCAGATGGCATCTAATAATTTATGAATTATGGGTATATCACCAGTGCTTCTTGATATCACCATAAAACAATTCACTTTTGCAATAAATGACTGACAAAATGAGAATCCCTGCACAATGAAAGTTAACAAAAAGAATAATTCACACAGCTTAGAATTTGAAAAACCTTAACAGTAATTAAATAGATGAATCTCGGAATGTGTTAGCACATTAGCACTCTAAGTAGGAATGGCGAGTCAAACGTCATAAGACTGTATAAACTCAAACTCTTTTCTCATTTATCTTTACTTCTTGAAAAAGTACACATCTTTATGAAAGAGAAAGAAAATTCGCCTGTTTCATAAAAGTTATTCAATATATTGCACAGAAGACTAGCTAGTCGTCTTGTAGTCAATGCACATGTACACGATTACATCATGATTCAATAACTAAGGCTATTTGACAGTGAGCGAGCGATCAAATATTCCATTCCTATGGCTTTTAGAGCTGATAGCCTCTAATGATGTAACTGGCATAGGAAAAATGGGTGCATGCTATAATTATTTTTCAAAAGAAAAAGATGGAAACAAGTGAGCACAAATAAAAGTAGGTATGGCCTAAAATCTAGCTTGGGCTGTATTATGTACTGCAGCCTCATGAAAACAAGCTCTATTGGCAGTTAGGGCTTGATTCATATGAGGCTGCAAGTACGCCATCCTTGAAATGGTAGTCTGGACACCAGTCATAACCGAGATCAAGGGATCTATATATTCTATTCAGAACCTGAAAGCCCTGGGCTGTAGTGTCCCAAGCACAGCGAGGGTAGGGGCAGGGCCCAAGGTTTCTAAATAGACTGTAGATCCCATTGATTGAGGTGTCTAACTATCACTGGAGTTGTTTATCTTACCTCAACACACACTTTGGAAACAATAACCATGGTTTTTAAATACAACAAACAGGAATAACCGTGGCCACTGCAATGCATTGCTAGAAAAGGACCAATCAGAATGATCATCTTTACTTGGTTTTCTAAGTGCCTGCAGCACTTAGAAAACCCGCTCAGCAGGGCTTTACAGGATTTAGAGACCCCTCAACCGACCAATTAGGTAACTGGAATGTGATTAGCTATAGTCTAAGTAAAATAATATCCAACCTTGCCAGCTTCTAATCTTGATTTAGTATCATTTTCGTATGGAGCTATATCCTGCATAAATAAAATAATTTTCTAGGATATCAACAGTCCCTATGATTGCTTTGCAAAAGTAGTTATAATCAGTTGTAATCAGTCTATTAGAGAGCACAATAACTATTGCACTCTCTGTGTAGGGATGACGCTATGTTGGACTAATGAACAAAATTGATGTAGCTGCTATGACTGCTTACTCTGTATTTCGTAACACGCAAGGGCTAAAGGACTTAACACAGAATTATTCTTCAGGTTTATGTTTATGGCACAAACTGGAGAGTTGAGTCACACTATGACTATAATGTATACCATTTTATATCAACCAGTGCAACATGGCATCAGTTTAGACTCTGCGTAGTTTACTAAGAAAAAAAAAACAAACAACAACAACAACATTGTTGTTTTTTGATCAGTCAGCTCACGAAATCTTATCCATAGTATAAAAAACTTCACAAATGTAGGAGAAGTAGCAAATAGTTTACAGGATAACATGTTTTCTGGCTTGAAGGATAAAGTTGCACTTTTGCACAATGATATATATCTAAGAATTTACGTATTTGCTGGCTAGAAATATAAAGTTACAATTTCTATATTAAGATGTCATCCCTAATTTTACAGCAATGATCCCAGCTAGTCCTACTCAAATCGAAATAAAGCTGCCCAATCTAAAGCTCTAGTAGCTAAATTAAGAAAACTTCATACATTTACTGCTTGGAGAGATCCACTACAAATTAGACCTGGTGCCCAAAGTTAGACTCTGTTCTTCATCACTGATTGAACTACGTATCTATTACCATGGAGGATTTCACCAATCAGACACTGTCATTAGCTTTCTCTCAATGCTCAGAGCATAAACCCTAGGCACTAGACTAGTTATGAATCAAGCTTCAATGCAACAGTATATTAGGTACATATCAGTAAAGGCCTTAAAAAATTATATACAAAATTACAATCTTGTCATAGATAGCACTAGTCCTTCCAGATCAGACTCATTTCAGCTCATACAATATTATGATGAAACCTCCAATTAGCTACATAGCTACAATATGTAAACTTTAACTTTCGATAGCAGGATCACAGCATCCAGTTGCCTATAATAAAGAGCATTACATCAAAAAGATGATGAACAAGTAAAGGGAAAAATATTTATCCTAAATGAAAGAAAAGTAGGGATGGCTGTGTGCGGTTCAAAAAAGTTCAGTAACAAGAGTGAACTTCGGTCAAGTAACCCCTTACCCATCACCACTATGAGCTACTTCACTACCTTTATATCTCATCTTGGCCTGAAGTAGGAATAGTTAGCTTGTAGTTGATGATGGGTAAGGGGTTACTTGACTGAAGTTCACTCTCTTGTCGCTGAACTTTTTTGAACCACACACAGCCATTCTTTTTTATTTACAATAAATATTTTCTTGAATATATTATATCTACAGCCATGACCTTAGAGTCAGCTAACTCTCTGAAATGAGCATACCCTATATATAATTATTATTATGTGGTATCTGAAATCGAACTACTTTTGTTGCTTTATCAACAGAATACAAATTTGTTCCGACTTAAAAATATTAACACAATGCAGTTATGTACTCATGCACTTGATGTTGCACCAGCAAAATATCCACAACCAAGTCTATCATCTATATGGATAATTTTCAGTCCAAGCCCTCATAACTGCTTCTCTTGCTATCTGCACCAGTCAGTTACGAGGTCAAGGTCCAAGAACAGGGGCAGGGCATAAAATGTCTGCCACATTGTAGGGTGAAAGCTACTAAGTTCGAAAATTACATGCTATTTTTTTGAACATGTCAAGTTAAAGGTAAAGGGGTAAACGATTATAATAGCGTAATCAATTTTGAGTAGTGTGGTACAAAAATTATAGCATTTAATTAAATGAAAATAAGTTGTTCAATAATGATGATGATGATGATGATGATGATGAATGACCAGACACTGTAAAATGATACTGCTTTGTCTACTATTTGAGTCCTAGCACATGGAAGGTGTTCTGTCTTCAAATTAGGAGTTGCTGACTGTAGGAGGGGTTATGATCGAACGGGACAATTTGTGCCATCCCTACTTAGAGAGTACCATCATACTCTCTGATATACAAATGAGTACAAAAGATTTCTTCCAAATAAAAAGGTTATGTAGGGATGGCTCCAAAATTTGGCTGGACTCACTGCAGCCTCACATCAAACCAAGCCCTACATTTACATCCACTGCCTACCTACCACGTCGAAATCAATCATGAGCAAGCATAAATTAATATAGTTCCATAACTACTGCGGTTTTAAGGAATCTTAAAACACTGGTCACCAACCATCAAGTGACAACCATGAACTATGCATGCGTAGTGGCCTATTGCACATGTGCAATAACGTTTACACATGCCCAGTACACAGTTGTCACTTAACAACCGGTGTTTCAAGATTCCCCCAAACCCCAGTACACAATTTTCAACGTAAACAGCAAAAAAACCACGCGCATGCACACTACCTACCTTGGTTACCAAAATGAATAGAATAACTTTTGCAAGTTCTTCCACATTCAACTCAAGTGCATCCTCCTTCTACTGATGTACAGGTAAGTAATAGCTAGGCCTGTGTTAGTATACTTATTATCTAGCTACTACCATCGTTTATAGTGATTACTAATCCTCAAAGAAAGAGTGATGGAGTTGTAAAACAACTCCATCAAGTTGATTCTGCTGTAGATTTGTGAGCAAACTTAGTAAAAGAATTACAACAGAAAATTCCTAATTCCTTCACTTTCAACATTGGTTATTATGAAGGCCAGCAATGGCCATTGAATTAATGAAGATTTGAAAGCAATGTATAAAAAATATCCTAGTGGAGATATTGTGATGGTGCTCATGAGCAGGAAGCATCTACAGTTGTCACTCAAGCAAGAATAATACTACATCTGGTCCTCCTCCAAGTAGATTTGAGGATTAACTGTATAATGATAAAATATTAACCGATGCAGAATTCTCAGAACAAAAGGAGTTCAAAGCCATAAGAAATAACTAATCATAGAAACTTATATAGCTGTATGCTACTTGTATGTCAATAAGTATGAAGTCAGTGCGAAATCCAGTTCTGGCAGTCTTCTTCTGAAATACATGAAAAGGCAGTCAGCATAATCCCTTCTATGTCACCATTAAAATTAATGTAACATTGTCAAATTCCTTAATGATTGCTTTCACCTTAGAAAATGCTAGGTTTAAGTCTGACGAGTACGGAGGAATGAAATGAGCAATTGCTCCCACTTCTATTATTTCTGTAATTCCAGCAACAAGATAAATGGAACAATTATCCATCACTACAATACTACGATGGTTGACTCCATTGTAGGGTTATAAATGAAGAAGGAGGCAATGTCTCACTGTTGGTTGTACCTGATCTCACACTAACATCCAAAATTCCACATACACATATAATTGCAAGCCACACATGCTATATGGATCTCTCATGAACAAACCGATTTTATGGATTTTTTCCTCTGGTATCAATTATCAACTGTCATAAAGTGCCCCCCCCCCCCCCCCCCCAGTATCTCTGCCACTGCTACTTAGAGAGGCTAACACACTCTCTGATAGTTCTTAGCTACATCTTTGCCTTCTCACGGCATCCCTTTTATCACAGCCAGTTTCATCAAGAAAGATTATAATCTCAGAGATTATCGTATATCAAGTATGTAGTGCAACTTGACACATTTAAAACAATAGCTGTGCAGAAACTTACACAAAAAAGAGTTTTTTAAAGCTAGTATCTAGAGAAGTTTTACATAGCATATGCAGCTAGATGAGAGTAACACAAAGTTGAAAGTTGTATTTCCAATCTCAATACATTAAGAAGCTCTTTGTATTTCACTTAAATAAATGGCTTGGTTATAACTAAATGCAAAATAATCAATCTTGGAGGGTCCGTCAGGGGGGGGGGGGAGCTGTTCCTCCACCCCCTGTGATTTCAGAGACAGCATTTTCCCCATGAAAAACCTACAGATACACCCCCTCATAACTCAACGACACTAAAAAAGGGAGGGTTCACCTTGTGCCCGCTAGTGGTCCCCTTTAAGTTAATGAGTTTGGCCCTCTGCTACCATAACTTCAAGATAGCACTTGGCTGCTTTATACTGTATAATTACAATTGTGGGTGAAAGCCTTGTCTTCAGGATATTTCTTTTTACTTACAGAACATGATGCATAAAATCTCTGTACAATCCTAGATACTGTTGGACAATCCATGCACAACCTGGCCATGGGTATTACCGCATTGTCTTCTGCGTCCGGGAACACTAGACGTTGACATGATTATCAGAACTGAAAATTAGTTGCTATGCATATCCTATTGAGCATTTTCACCTGTGAGGTGCAAAAACAATGAAAATCGCAATATCGAGTGAGGTGGAGAATAATCTGGCAGATGGAAGGACATGGTTGCACTCAGAGTCAAGTTGCCAAAAACCTTGGTGTAAACAAATTCAGAGATCTAAGCAAATTTCTTAAAACAGCAAAAAAGTGATATTTTAAAGAAGAACTGCCATTCAGAAAAATAATGGGTCCATTCAGACTTCAATCTTGAAATCGGTCTTTGAGAAATACAAAAGGAATTATTAGATGAATTGCAGCTTGAAGTTGAAACCAACAATTTGTAGATTTTACATGAAAGTAATTTTCAGTACTTGCTCTCCAGAGAGATAATTTTCTTCGACAGAAATACATTCATGATGTTTCCCTCTATAGCACAAACATGCTTGTATTTCTTGATGAAACTGGTGCTGAAATTCTGTAAGGAAATGTGGCTATAGTTTATGTGGAATACCTCTAGAGAATCAAATAATGCTGGTAAGAGGAGAATGTACCTTTGCAGTAGCTATGATGTTGACTAAAGGTATTCATGATGTCAATATAACTAAAGGTATTACAAATGGTGATACATTTTGTCACTCTATAGAAAAGTACGCTTCTCTTTATCTGCACCCTTTTAATGGTATCAATCCCCACAGTGTGCTAATTATGGATAATTGTTCAATTCATAGTGTACGAGGTTTTAGAACTGATTGAAGGAATTGGACTTATGCAACACTAGCCATTTTCCAAAGTAAAGAATGGTATAAGGATTTGGAGTTATCTATGAACAGCAGTGATGTAGAGATCATTATTTTATCTGCTTTGCATCTATTTCACAATAAGACTGCCAAGAATACTCTAGGATACATAAATTGTCATTCATGCATGCAATGTTTGAATTTTAATTGTATCTGTAGTTTTACAATATTTTCCTTCTGCTCATCATACTCCTAAATAACTCCTGAATATACCGTAGCTGTTCTAAATACTTCATTCTGAGTGTTACAAACTTCCCTGGAGAAAAGGTTGCACATCTTCGTGTTCTATAGCTGATGTAGTAGTTGGAATAGCAGCTGTTGGCTGATCTGATGCCTTTGTAAAGCAGCCCCACTTATGGCATCTGAAAATGACTCCTTTCTTGGTTTCTTAACTGCATGAAATGCTGTTTGGAGGATTATTCAAACTTTCACGTAATTTAGAAATAACCACATGTCAGTGGGTGTTTTGTACTTATCTTGGTGTTTTTCCTTTAGTCACTTGAAGACATTATCCACTTCTTCTCTCTCATGGTATCTAGATGTTAATTTGTTAATGATGGAACGAATGCAAGTGAATCACTTTACATTTCTCTACTGGCTTCACATGTAGCATCGATACCCACTGCCCTTCTGGCAAGTGTTTGTCACTCTTCTTGAATTCATCTGTTTATAGAGCCCATACTTCTTTCTTTCAAGGACACACCGCATACTAAGTAGTTGTGCTGCACAGAATTTCGTGAGTTTTTGAATTATTTTTTTGAGCATGCTGTTGCCAAGGCCAATTGAGACTCAGTTGTCATGCACCAGTTAGGCCAGTGAGTATTCAAGTGTTAGGCACTTCATCTAAATAAGCTTAGGTAAGGAGGACTAGCCTGCTCGATTATTGTCATGGTTAGAAAATTGCATCATTTTCATCAAAGTTGACAGCTCTTCATGCAAAGCTCAGAGAAATTTAAAGATGATGTAACAAATACTATGACTTTTAAAGTTGGATATTACGAAGGTCAAACAATAAAAATCGTGACCAATGAAGACCTTAAGGCAATGTTTGAGACTATGTGGCTGGAGAAAGGTGAGAGCTGAAGAAAAAGTGGGACGTGGAAAACACAAACGGGAAAGCTATGTGTTGAGAGATGAAGAGAGAACAAAAGGAACCAAAAGTAAAAACATGCCTATTCCCATTCCTTTCAGCATTCCAGGGATGCAATACGAGAAGAAAGGATGAATGAAGCATAAATCAGTATTCTAGCCATAAAGTGGAAGAGTGGTGCTCTCCCACTCCTTCTCCCACTGAATTAGTATACTGGAATATTGTAACGTTATGACCTTAGTAGATAGCCTCAATGTTATATGTTTGCTTAATTAGTGTAGTCAAAAACTGTCTATCTCATTATCACCCCATGATCACCTTTGTGTCAGTCACTAGCTATAAAGGAATTGTCAGAGTAGTCTCATATGCTCTCTCTCTCTCTCCCTCAAAAGAAATATTTTATTCTGCTGCTAAGAAATACGTAAAACTCGGCCTACAACGGTACAATATATGCACATACCGTATTTCCTTGAATAATAGCCCTCCTTGAATAAATGCTTGCCTCATATAATCGCCGGGAGACTTCAAGCAACATAAGAAATACACGCCGGCCTCGAATTAACGCCTGGTCAAAGTTCAAAGTTTAATGGCTGCAAACCGCGCGTGCATGCCAGTTTGCCACGTGCATGAAGCAGCTGCTAAGTTTGTGTCGAAAAGATCTTGCTACAGTAGCATAACCAAAATCAAAGCTGTAGAAACGACAGATAAAAGTCTAAGAAGCAGGTAAGATCAGTTAATGAACCTACTTTCAGCTACGTATGATGCAGCAATACTAACTATATATCCTCGGATAACGCTCGACTCGCCATTAATAATGCACACGCCACCTTGTGCATATGCCCCGCGCCGGCCCGCAGTACATTAATTTAATAGACGCCGGCCTTATATAGAAGCCTGCCTCGTTTTGTAGCCGGGTATGAGAATTCTCTGTAAGAAATAAACGCCCGGGCTATTATTCAAGGAAATACGGTACTCCCTGAAATTTCACCCTTATTGCCTAAATCCCCCACTCTTTGCATTCATCCTGGCTAGAACCTTGGATCAACTACAGTAAGTAGGCACAAAATGACTACAGGAGTTATTATTCATGGTCAATTTCAGTGTCAAGTGAAGGAGTAAGTTTGCCATGGCGACGAAAAACAAAAATACTCAGCTGACTTCTCTCAGCTAATAATAGAATTAGTTTTCAAAATTTAGCTTTATGCTAATTTTTATGAAAACATTATATTATTGAAGAATCATGATCAGTAGACACATATCATGTGACATTGCAGCACTTTTTATTGATTACCATGATTTTGATAGAAAGGATAGATATAAGTATACAACTACGATGGGCTGTCATTAAAGTACAAAGTTATAAAGATCAAAGGGATGTCAATGTCAATTGGGCAGTTCTCTGAATACAAATACATGAAGAAGCATGGGACTTGAGTCTATACATTCACATCACATTGAAATAAGAATCGTTTAAACATGGTCAAGTCTTTTTCTACTTGGCATGATGTTGCTCTTGAAAAAAAAAATCACATAACAAGTATACAGATACTAGAGCTTTATTCTTAACATCTCAGTATTTACTAAATACTACTATCAAAAATTACTTGCCATCTTGCTGGAAAAAAAAACAAACAAACAGATAGTTCAGTGAGGCCAGCAAGACATTTTACATAGCATAGGTACGTAGATTGACATTACACAATTTGAAAAACTCTAACAGAAAAATATAGTGCTAATCACCCATGTGCATGAAGGATCCAACAGCAGAGTCGTGGAAAATCACCAAAACCAAGATAAAGACTAAGCCATGCATGTCTAAGTATGAACGCTTCTATACTGTGAAACTGCAAATGGCTCATTAAATCAGTTACAGTTTATTTGATGGTTCCTTGCTATGTCAATATTATTTTTCTACTTAATTGGTATGCAGTTGCCCTTGAAAAAACAAAAAACCAAAAACAACGGAGGAAAAAAAAAAAACACAGCAGGCAGAGAGAGTAATACAGTGTTATTAATTTCTGCTCCCACATTAGAAGTAATAATTATTGCCTAATAAAGTAAAGGAAATGGCTTAAATAAATATTTTTCCACCTCTGTTGCACAAAATGATAAGTAGCAAGAAAGTTTTTAGGCAAGGTCACTCTACTTAATACTACGTACACTTTCAAAATATTTGGCAGAAAATCCTATCAGCTGTTCAAGAACCTGCAAAATAAAAATAAAATTAAGCCTTATGCAGTTTCTACAGAATACAACAGAATGTTCATGATTCCTTAAATATGTTTGCTAGGTCATTTAGCTACCTCTGTGCCACATATTAAAAGATTTTTAAAGGGTGTGGGAGGGGAAGGGAAAAATTAGTAATGTGACCATGCTGCACAGTAAAGGTTTGGGGGGGGGGGGGGGGGGGGGGAGATTGAAGTAAGGGAGATAAAATAAGAGCAATTGCCATCTCCAACTATTAAATGCAACACTCTAAATTTTCTGTCAACTTGGATCTAATCAGTCATTGATCAGTGAAAAATATATTATGCTCAGAATAACTGCACTAAGTAAACACATGAACTTTGAGAAATAGACAGCATAGAGATCTATTCTGGTACCCAAAATCTATTCAGCCTACCTCATCACTCATACGAACTTTTAACTTCGCTCCGTCATCATCTTCAATTAAAAGTGTTACTCCCCACACACCAGAATCATATGATATAGTATCCATTGCACCTAAAAAATGAGCCTATAATTTATAAGAGTATAAGTCCAACAGAGTATATAACATCAGTTTACTGTACCTTAATTAAGACAAATGGGTACTGCAGCCATGAATGTGAACAACTAATAGAGCTGATGATGGTGTCATTTCTTAATGGGGTAACCAGTGCAGATTTTTCAGATCCAGTACTTTGTGAAATTAGCTTTCTATTTTCATGACCTGAATTTGCATTAATTTGTGATCACTCTGTATTTCATGACTAGTGGATGAAATTTTACATTTATGTTCAAATCGAATATCACCATACCTAACATAAAATAAATATAAACTTCAGAGTACTCATCCAACTACATATATCACTCACAATTTCTGATGCAAAATATTTTCCGATAGATTTGATTCACCTAAACTATTTACTACTCCTCCAACACAATGTACATTCTCAGGAATTAGCAGAATTGTATTTAAGTTATATTTCATGTTTCCCTTTATCATCAACTAAAAGTCACATCACATCACCAAAAAAAAAAAAAAAAAAGAACTATGTTTACCTTACTTCCAGGTTGTATAGAAGAATCAAGCATATGCAATTGTTTATATTCAATTGCCTTGAACTCTGTTATACCATCTGTCAAATTCAGCATTAATAATCTATTTTTAGGATCTTGTGAGCATCTCATTTTTTGCAAAATACTGTAAGCAGAACAACTGACATCAATGACATAATTAATCTGCAAATTATAAAATAAGTTTAAACATTACTAGGTTATGTATCTTATAGTACCAGCAGTGGTAGCTAGATAAGTGGATGGGACCAGCATATTCAAATGTTGCTTGCCAACATTATATTCAGAATTCATAAAGCTAGGGTTATCAGAGAGTATGATAGTACACTCTAAGTAGGGATGGCATGGATTACCCCATCAGACTACTCATTTCCTTTCATAACTCCAGAAAACTTCTCTCTTACTGTCAGCAACTCCTAACTTGAAGACAAAACACCTTCAATGTGCTAGGAGCAGAAAACAAAGTAGTATTATTTACAGGGACTTTTAAAATCGAGGTTTCATCTAGTCCGTCATTATCTTCATTTTTCACGGACTTATTTCAGAAATGGTTCAACCACTATAATCCTTTACCTTTAAACTCAACATGTTCAAAAATAGTTCGTCATTTTCCAACCCGATAGCTTTCTACTTACAAGGCACACATTTTTGCAGTGCACTATATAGAAATATGTCCCACCCCCAACTTCATGTCTGACTAGCTCATAGTCTAACATAAATATTTGCTCTCAAACAGAATGAGCTATTTATCTCTCTTGAGATTGGTCTTTCAATGCTCACAATATAAGGCAATGATCTGGTTCATTAATCAAACCTCGATGATTGCTATAACACCTAAAATATATCAATCTTCAGGCTCATATAGTATCTATGATCTTGTAATTTAAAGTTTGTTCCAAACATACATTGCAGAGGTTTCATCGCATTAAAAATGAATCTAATGCTGATTTGTATCTATAAGATAGTATTAGTATAATTTTTTATGTTATGCATTTATACCTGATCACTGGATCACACTAGCAAGTATCCAGTTGCTTATAAGAAAATAATAGTATCTTTGGCTCTATAATTATGGACCATATTTTTCATCTCTAATCTGCATTAGGTAAAGAACAAAAAGGGGGGAAAATAAAACAGGCAAGTAGAGATGGCTGTGTTTGAAACGAAAGTTCATGGACAATAGAGCTAATTTCAATAACCACACCCATATTACCAAACTACTCTATTCCTACTTCACTTCCCAATGAGAGCACTTGGCTACTTCACTCTCATGGGGAGTGAAGTAGGATGAAGTATATGGGTGTGGTTATTGCAATTAATAGTAGTCTCTCTTGTTCATGAACTTTTTCTAACTTCACACACAGCCATCCCTACTTACCTGTTTTATTTAGAATATTTTCCCCCTTCATTTTATATAGAAACTGTTCAGAGAAATTTTTTAAGTCATTACCTGAACAAGGAGTGTTGCATTTACAACACCATTCCCATGAAGGTTGATCCCATCTAGAGGACTTTTCTTGACTATATCCCTCAAATCTGCATGTAAGACTTGTTCAAATACCTGAAGACAAACTTCAGACCAATCACAATCAGGAGCCTATACATTTAAAAAAATGGACTCATATTAAAAAAACAACAAAAAAACAACAACACTAATCCCACCCTCACTAGATTGTTAGATACATTTACATCTACAGCTTCTAGATCAGCTAATTAACCTCAGTGCATGTTTGAGGGTTACAGATAGTACTCAGTCATCTATATCAGAGAGTGTGGTAGCACTCTCTATGTAGGCTTGACACGCAAAACACCCACACTCACTAATAATAATAATAATCTTCTTGACACCCATAACTCCCAACTGCTTCATCTTATATCTATATGATCTTGAAGCTAACTGTCACAGAATTGACAAACCCTACATCACTGCATGGACTGCATTTGTCATCTGCTACAGTAACTGTTATAAAATTGACATAAACCGTATATTGCTGCAAGGTGCAGCAGCAATGTAGGGTTTATGTCAATTTTATGACACTTTGACATATTGCAAACCCTTTCTTGAGGGAAGAGTGTCAGAATCTCCTTCATTTTCTTCTCTAGCGTACAGATCCTTTTTGAATCGTCAGATCTCGTTGGTCATTTTCAACATGTTGGTAGACATTGCTATTGTAGCTCTCTGTATTGCACGGTGGTCGGACTAGCTACTTTGCATCCACGTGGACAAACTCTACGACCTTGACCAATTGACCTTATTTGACTGTCTTAACAGGCTCTATGGAACTGAACACCCTTATGTCATGCATTCACACAAGCTGTGTGTGTAAAAGTCGAAGCGTCCATTGTGCGCTGAGGGTTAGTACCTTCAGTGCTTTCACTTTTCTACTTATAGTCGGTTGGGAAAAAGAAAAAGAAAAAAGAAAAAAACTAACTTCATCCAGTATCCATTTCATACATGCCTCTAGCCATTCTTCGTGAACCTCAATGCTATTTTCCTTCCGCAACCAGGTCAAAACACTTTCAGCCATGGAGCTAATAAACGCAGAACGAGCTCACGAAAGCTAGCTATTCATTAGGCGACCACTTCCAGACTGTGTACGCTTCAGATATTGGATATGGCCACTGCAAGTAGCCATACTGCAAGGATCAAGACTTATAAAACTAAAGGATTAGATATAGAAGAAAGCAGGAAAAAAAGACACGAGGAGAACATTCAACTGAGAAAATTAAAGAGAGAAGAACAGGTTAGGTAGTAGATTAATGTAATTGTGCATAGCAACTGTGACTGTCTTTAAATGAGTGATTGCTTATATGCAAGCTATGCCTAATAGACAGTATTATTCTAAATAAAAAAGAAAAGTGGAGAGTGAGACAGTATTATTTAAAAAAGAAAAGTGGATGGCTGTGTGCGGTGCAACAAGAGACTGTACTTCAGTCAAGTAACCCCTTACCCACCAATATTACCAAACTATGAGCTACTTCACTCCCATGACAGGCTAAGATGAGAGTGAAGTAGGAAAAGTTAGCTTGTAGTTTGGTAATATTGGTGCATGAGTGAGGGGTTAGCTACTTGACTGAAGTTTACTCTCTTGTTGCTGAACTTTTTTGAACCGCACACAGCCATCCCTACTTTTCTTTTTTATTTAGAATAAGTTTTTACTTGTTCATCACCTTTTTGATGTAATGTAGGCAACTGGATGCTGTGATCCTGCTATCCAAGTTAAGATTCATGTATTGCAGCTATGTAGTCATTGTAGGTTTCATCATAATATTGTATGAGCCGAAATGAATCTGATCTGGAAGGACTATCTATACAGTTGGTAATAAGATTGCCATTGACCTAATTTTGTATATATATATATTTTTAAGGCTTTACTGATATGTACCTGATATACTGTTGCATCAAGGCTTGATTCATGACCAGTCTAGTGCCTAGGGTTCACGCTCTGAGCATCGAGAGACCAACAAAAGCTAGCTAATGACAGATTCGCTAGTCAGTTGTACTTGTGAGGTTAAGGTCCAAGAATCAAGTGTACAGGGCGGGGCATAAAATGTTGAAAGCTAGCAAATAGGAAAATGATGTGCTCTCTTTGAACATGTTGAGTTAAAAGGTAAAGCATTATATAGAGCAGTCGATTCTGATTAGTGTGGCATAACATTTGAATGAAACATTTCTGAAATAAGTTGTTGATGAACAACCAGATGAAAACGGCGATTTTAGAAGTCGCTATAAAATGATACTGCTTTGTCTTCTGCTCTTCATACTTGAGTCCTAGGTGTTCTGTCTTCAAGGTAGGAGTTGCTGACTGTAAATTAGGAGGGAAGTATTCTGGAGTTATGAAAGATATACCACAGTGATCTGTGCCATCCCTACTTAGAGAGTACTATTGTACTCTCTGATATCTAAAGCACTGGATGTTTTCTCAATTCTTGCTACTACATTTCCATATTACTACCGAACAACCAGCAGAAAAGAGAGCTAGTTAATTTTGGCTGAACTCTACCATGTTGCTGAAAAATTAAGAAAAGCATACCAAGTCTACATTATATTATTGAAGTGATGACATAGACTTAGAAAGTGTGGTATCTCCATTGCAGCTAAGGATTTCGAGATTGGATGATCATAGCGTATTCCAATGGATAACATTAATAGAGAGAAGGATGCTGACAATCCTTCAGTGATAAAGAGGCTGATCATTCCCAGTCTACAATTGAGATGGTTTTTATATATTTCACACTTTTAAAGTGAGGATGGGGTGAACTCATAGTCTGGTGTAGCCGACCCTTTACCTTCCTTTTCTTGGGGGTGGGGGAAGGAGAAAGGGTCTGGTGACCCTAGCATCAACGACTTGTGTCGCGCATGAAAAACGACGCGCCAATCAGATCACTTGGATCCATCATGTGATATAGCCATAAACTTGCGTTTCTAAAATCATCTGCTTTTTGGAGCCTGCCCCTTGCTTTTCTATGGGATCAAGATCGAGTTGCGAGCCCTTGATGGGATCGATTGTGGCTGTAGCTGTTTCTAGAGAAGTTATCAGCAGGCAGATCAATCGACTTATACGGCACTACGAGGCTAGGGCTTCTGCAAGGGAGCGAGTGCAGCGAGTGTAGTGACTCCAAGGCTGTTGTCACTTGATCCCCACTTCTTAGACTCTCCAAGAATTCTCCTTTCTCTAACTACTACTGTTCGCGTAAATTACTTGCGCACAGTTTATGATTGCCATGATGTAATATTCAAAAATGATGTAATGACACAAGTCGTACATGCTAAAGTCACCAGACCCTTTCTCCTTTCCCCGCCCCCAAGAAAAGGAAGGTATAGGGTTGGCTATGCCGGACTAATGAACTCATCCTCAGCATGCATAATTTTATAAAGGAAAAAATATTCATTCTAAATAAAAAAGAAAAGTAAGGATGGCTGTGTGCGGTTCAAAAAAAGTTCAGCAACAAGAGAGTGAACTTCGGTTAAGTAACCCAGACCAGATTTATTATGATGAAACCTCCAATGAACTAGCTACATAGCTACGATACATGAACTTTAACTTGGATAGTAGGATCACAGCATCCAGTTGCCTATAATAGAGCATTACATCAAAAAAGGTGATGAACAAGTAAAGGAAAAAATATTCATTCTAAATAAAAGAGAAAGATAGGGATGGCTGTGTGCGGTTCAAAAAAGGTTCAGCAACAAGAGAGTGAACTTCAGTCAAGTAGCCCCTTACCCATCACCAATATTACCAAACTACGAGCTAACTATTCCTCTTTCACTCCTTTTATATCTCATCTTGGCCTGTCATGGGAGTGAAGTAAGAATAGTTAGCTCGTAGTTTGGTAATATTGGTGATGGGTAAGGGAAGGACTAATGCTATCTATACAGTTTATAATAAGATTACCATTGACCTAATTTGTATATGTACCTGATATATTGTTGCATCAAGAGAGAAGGCTATTAATGACTAGTCAGCTGAGGTCAAGTTCCAAGAATCACGTGTATTGGGCGGGGTATAAAAATGTCTGCCTCATTGTAGGTTGAAGGCTAACGAGTTGAAAAATGATGTGCTATTTTTGAACATGTTGAGTTAGAGGTAAAGGATTATAGCGCAGTCATTTCTGAGTAGATTGGTATAAGAATTATAGCATTTGAATGAACCATTTCTGAAATAAGTTGTTTGATGATGATGATGATGATGATGATGATGAACGACCAGATGAAAACAGTGATTTTAGAAGTCGCTGTACAATGATACTCCTTTGTTCTCTGCTCTTCATACTTGAGTCCTAGCACATTGAAAGTGTTCCGTCTGGTTCTGGAGTTGTGAAAGAAAATATTAAGTACCACTCCAATGGAGCATCCGTGCCATCCCTACTTAGAGAGTACTATCATACTCTCAGATATTAGGAATTTGTGTAACTGATTCAGTCAACCAATTTAGATAAGTTCTTATAGTTTTGATTTTGTAAACTTAAGCTAGGGCACATCCTAAGTGGTGAGCCATTGATTTCGGTACATAGCACACATAAAAAATTTGTGGTTGGATGCACATTACTTGATAGCAATGGGCAGCAACCTTGTTTTGGACACTAGGAAAAGGAGGCAATAATCTATTTATTTTTTATTTATTTATAGGCTAAAACCATTATGAGTTCCAAAAGTATGCATATGAGATCATACTAAAGATTTTATCCTTACTTGGAAAATTATCTCCACTATTATGTTTGTTATTTATTTATTAGTTAGGCAGTTCCAAACAAATCACTTGTTTAACAGATTTTTTCTCCTTTCTTATAGGCAGGCAGGACAAAATAAACTTAAACATAAACTACCTATGCATCATGTTTATATGGTCATGTGTTTTAGTATACAGAGTATACTGGCATCTAGTATGTAATAGTTAGAACACGGTAGTCTGGTGATTATGGCCGGGCGCCCGAGGATAAGGTTGTTTATTTGGCCATAATCACCAGGACTACCGTGTTCTAACTGTTATATATCACCAGGGTGCACAATTTCATTGGTCGGTCTGTAGCTAGAGCGTAGCTACCCCTTAGTTACGAAACAAAACGAAAACTCCTGCCATGGCTTGTCCCTGTCCTGTGATGTGCCGTTGTTCAGACGCCAACTCTAGCTTCGTACTCTCAAGCAAGACTACAAACTACGAGGCTCCTCCCATTCCCACCACACCCAGCTATTAACGAGTTCCTCCACCCACGTTTTGTTTGCTAGCAACAGCGAAGGTATGACGCCAAATACCAATGGGCCTTAGAAATAATTTCTTCTTGTGGAAAATTGCTTTTAAAAAAAGAAGTTTCCTTGTGACCCAGCACCAGATGACTTCTTCATTTTCCAACAATCAGCTATAAACTACCCAGAGACAGAAATAGATTCTTTAGTAATAGTTAATGACAATGTTATAGACTGATCGTTAACTTCATAATCATCTTCTTCCAACAGTCAGCTATAAACTACCCAGAGACAGAAATAAACTCTTTAGTAATAGCTAGGTAATGATCATTATCTCATAGATTATCTTCATTATCATCTTCTTCCAACAGTCAGCTTCAGAAAACCTAAAACTGTTGTTATTCATAGCCTGGGGAACAGTGCGTTTATGAGTCATAACGCACTTTACCCTAAGGGAGGGAATTGATGACAGTAAGAGCACTTTTCTCTATGGGAGTAAATGTATTAGGTGGGATATATAGAAAGATAACAGCAGTATACTGAGAATATATTTAGTTCAATTCTGTCAAAATAGGGCAGGGAAATCTGTTAAACAAATAATTTACTGCCTTAATATTAAAACTGCCAAAACAATGATATTATGCTTACTTGAAGAATGATCTCAACAACAACACAATGTACTATCATGGACCCATCACCCCTTCGAAATGATACAATACTTGTTTCTGCTGTATCTATCAACCTGCTATATGAATAGTACCTTAATCAACAGTGGTTGTTTATTTGACCTATACCAGCCCGACCCTATAGATTTTCCAGATCTTAAATGGTCAGCTAGAGGCCTAGTGCAACTGTACTGTGCATGATTATTATTATCAGTGTCTGAACCTCTAAATGACAAATCTGCCAATATTAATTTTTTGGCTCACAAATTTTTTTGTTGCTTATAAATTTGATTTCACACATATCATATAAGGATGGCTACTATGAAATGGTTCATCAATTATAGCCAAGCTACACATACTGTCATATGCTGAAGAAATGTGTTTACTAGAATATTATCTGCATTGGTGGCATAGAATTAACACCTGTGACTGTGCATAAGCTTCAAAGTAGCAAAATCCCCGAATACCCAGCAGTTAATTGTATGGCTACAAACTTACAGGTCCTGTGCATGTACACAAGATTCGTAGTGGTGTAGAGTAGTATCCTATTTTGAGAAAGGTACATTGTTGAGAGGTTAGTCCTAGGTCAGTCCATTAATTCCTCTTTGATCCTGCTCCCTCAAGCCTTTTGTTGTAGAATCCACAGAGATTCTCATGGAGGCTGGCAATGTTGGAGTGCCTAACATTGTTCACAATTTATTAAAATTAAAATAAATAGCTAATCAGAAATGAGTGGCTTTATCAAAATGGTAGTCTACTTAGATATTAAGTGACAGTTCATCCAATGACCATGGCACTCTCTAATCATATAGGACAGTGCTTGAGAGAATGACTATTATATTATGACCATGGTAATGGTGATTATTGTTACAAATCTTCTGATACGAGACCATATTGTTGTGCTTGAATTGTAGGAGTGCTTGCTTCAACAATTTGTGTGTGCCTAGCAGTTCGGTATGTACGTGAAGAGAGGAGTTGATCAAACCTAGTAGACAAAGAAAAAAATGAGCACATGATATTTCTTCTAATTAAAAGGATCCCCAATGTTTTGGCATCTCCAACGTTTCAACTTCGGTATATGTAGAACATATCGTTCATATATTTACATCATGTAGCTAAAAGGTAATGCTGAACACAAGCCCAGCCAGAGGTTGGAGCATCCTGGGTCTCTACCCAGGATGCTCCAACAGGGTTAATAATTAATTACTCCATTTTGTGGTACTCTGAGACAGTGCATGAAATCTAGATTTCATTTTCTGCAAAAGTCATGGCACATTTGGTAGGGTTGATTTGACATCTTGAAAATGCTGTCATAATTATTTGCTATGTGAAAGAAATAGCGGGAAATGTTTGAGGGTATCAATTTCGTGGATCAGCATGAAACTGCGAATTTGAAAACAAGTTGTGCGCACATACACCATGTACCCACTGTATAGCCAGACAGTATATCGAAACACAAATTATAGCCTTGCAATAAGTAACAATTGCCAAGATAATAGCTGTGTTGATGATACCACTTCTCTCCCTCAGGGCACGCTTGACCAACATCTCCTAGCAAATAATGTGGTAGCTCCTCTATTATGGTAGTATCCAAGTTAGATCCGGATCTTACAAGTTCTGACAGTACTCTCCTTTATGTAGTAGGTTAGGAGAATAATGCAGCAGCTACCCTGCATTTAACCTTATTTGAGGTGAGATTTTAGAGTGACCACATTTCTCAAGCTTAGAAGTTTCATTAGATCTTTCTCTATTTCCTTATTCACTGCTTCAGTGTTGGAATGTTCTCCACTGTAACTCCCATAGCAACAGTAGTCAAGGGGAAGAACCATGATCAGAGACGATAATTATTATGGCTCCTAGCAGAAAGATGATAATGGGTGGTATCAAGCTAGTAGCAGAAACAATTTACAAAACTACTATCTAGTCAATAACAGTTTACCTGTTGATATTAGTTGTTGTTTATACAAATACAACTGCAAAGACAGGATAACACTGCAGAGGTCAATCCAGTCCAAATGAGAAAAAATAAAGCAGTAGAGAAGAGTCGACAAATTCAAGATGAAAAGGAGACAGAAGATTCAGGAGCTGGTGCCACGGATTTCTTCTTACCCACCTTTGACCCTGTGTTACACATGGAGGCCCAGGAGACTGGTACGACTGACAAGAGTGCAGAAGCAAGAGCAGGCCAGAGAAATGTGAAGGAAGGCCCAGCTTGTGAAGAATTCACACAGGCATTGGCAACAGAAGTGGCATCAGTTTTTTATAAGCGTTGAAAAATCCATTACTGTCAGAATCCACCTGTGGCCTCTACTAGTCTGTTTGAGGGGTCACACTATGTCAACAGCCAATTGTTAGAATAGCTCCTCGATCACTGGTAGTGTAATCAGTGATGTCAATTTGCCTTCCCCGCCTTCTGACATTTACTGCATTCCTCACAGGGTTTCTTCATTCTGGGTGAGATCCAGTGGGTCCCACCACTTCCTCCTGCATCTGGCCCTAGTGATCTGCATGGGAATGCACTGCCATAGACACAAGTTTGATCCTCATTGTAACTGTTTATTCTGTGTGCTACCAAGATGTTGCTAGCTTTGGATAGAACAGTGAGAAGCAAGTATATAAAAGGATGGCTAGTCTCATAAGAGCTTTAAATAGTCCTGTATAACTAGGTGTCGACATTTTTGTTTCTCTTTTCCCTGTAATACACTAGCAAAAAGTCCATAATTTGCATGCCAATGCATGATTATGTTGGATAAGGTCTCTTGTCCTATACAGAAAGAATCATTGGCTAGTCAATACATGTGAAACTTGCTCTTAGTGCACATGCTGATAATGGACACCCCATACCACAATTTTGTTGTTCTCCATCTGGGTTGTTGATTAAATCTTGCATTAATTGGAACAAAAAATTCCATCAAAGTTTTACATAGAATTAAGTTGGATACCAAAAATTGAATTTTGTGTTTCAATAAGATTGCTTCATGTATCGATTTCTGAATTATCTTCTGTTTATATTAATGTTTCAGTTGAGGTCATTATAATGTTTTCAGTGGGTAAGTGTCAGCTATACTTGTATTGTAAACTTTCTTTCATTACTACATTGTTGTTTGTTTGTTTTTGTTTGTTTGTTGTTTTATTGTTGTTTAAAGAACTGCTAGAAAAATGATATTGAAAAATAGCGTGAGCATTATTTCCAGTCATGCCCATGCATAAAATAAAAAAATCAGTGAGTGGAAAGTCAGGCAGAATTCAGTTTCTTGCTTCCTGGATCTATGAAGTGCTAACTAAACCCCAGAGAAAGAATAAGACACCGAAGGTAGTGAGATAACTTAGTTTATATTTTGAGTGTAAAGCTGGAAACCCTACCTTACATGACTCTCTGCTGTTGGATTATCCATGCATGAAGGTTTCATGGCTGACTTTAGTGCTACATTTGAAGCTTTCTACTTTATAGTTTAAGCTCTAAAACTTTGTTCATGGTTCAAATTGCCCAACGTCAATTTATGTAATGGTATCCTGCTGTCCTCATTGAACAATCTGTGTAGCAATGGTTGAGAACTAGAAGATGGCATACAATTATTGGCTCTATTGTAGTAAATACTGAAATGGGAAGAATAAAGCTCTAGAGTGCATGTAAGAGCAGAAGCATTACAGTTTATTATTTAGTATGTGAAATTACATTTGTGCATGGTGCATATCTGCTGTATGTAAATCTAAGAACCTGAAATTTTCCTACCATATAGTATTCATACAGTTGAACCTCTGTTATCCAGGCACCTTTTCCAAACTTTTTTCCAGGCTGCTGGATAAGTGAATTAGTCCAGATAACATTAAAATAATAGTGTTGTTGTTATGCTGTGTTGTATAGTTTAATATTATGGGCTAGTACTAGCATATTATTGTTATGCAGTTGCTAATTATGTGCCTGTGCAAAGCACTCTCAAAAAAAAAAAATTCTCATTAAGAATACAGTAGAACCTTGATCCGAACCTCGATTATCCAAAACCTCAATTATCCGGATTGAAATATTAAAGGTCAAAGTTTGGAATACATATTGTGCGTGCGCAGTACTTCAGTTAAATTATTCTTGCAGCTGTACTATTATAGATATATCTATGGTTCTATCAATCGATTTCAAGGTTAAAGAGTGGAAGAGTTCATTCTGGGTCTACTGTAATCAGTTTAGAGGGAGAAAGGGCTTCAGCTTAACTGCCCACACTATATCAATCAACTATCACCAATAATCTCATTTCGGATAACCGAATGTTCAGATAATGAAATTTACATAACCACACCCACTTCAACACAACCACACCCCTGTTACAAGGTGGCATTAGAGTGAACTGCTTCATTTAGCTGGCTACCAACTATTACAAGCACTCTAGCTGGTTAAAACCTATAATAAACACTATAGCTAAGTACAAAGCTTTTACTACTCTTCTGTCCGGAGCTGTTCGGATAATCGAGGATCTAATGTAGATCTACAGGTTACACTGTACAAGATCACATAATTTGAAATATTATTTGAAAGATTATACTTGTTGTTTGCACCTGTTTGTATGAATAGCTATCAAAAAGACGAAATGTTTTGGATATAGTAGACATCTACAGTGAAGAATATTTCCCACAGGTAATTTCATTCTAAAAAAAATTAGTGTGTAGTACTTAATGTTCTTGAATTATAGGTCATATCTATAAGTGATTTACATAAAGCTCTTGATTCTGAAGATAAAAAAGTTGTATTGGCAGCTGTTTCAAGATTTAGGAAATTATTATCATCAGGTATGTCATTGCAGATATTATTGTTTTGGTCTGTGTTAGAGAAGTGTATGAATAAGCTACCTAGCTTTTAGGCAAGTGAGAGAGCCCCTCGTCAATGCAAAATTAATTTGAGATTATCATGTGATGGTCAAAGTTTGATAAGCATGCACATTTTTTCATATATAGGTAGTTAGTTTTGGGAATGGTTGGTACTTGAAATTCACTTACAGTACTTTCAGCTTAGAGAGTAAACTTTTTTTGATAGCTGAACCAAAAAGGGTCATATTGTCTCTCTAAGCAAGGTAAAACTTTGTGAGGCTAGTAGTCAATCTGTATGAATCATTACTTCATCTATCAATGCCATGGTTGATATAAGGTAAGAGAATTAACAAGAGGGGAAAATGTTGAACTGAAAAGTGTTTAAGCCAGTATTTAGTCTTGCAAGCCAGACATATTGGGGAGGGGGAAGGAGAAAATACGTAAATGACACAAGGTTTTCATATCCAAATGGAATGTTGACCATCATTTTTCACATGGCTTTGACTGCAATTCCAATCAAATACATTGGCGCAATAGACCATGTGGCAATTGAAGTTTGCGTGCATTCGTGATTGCCTTCTTCATTTTTTTTTCTTTCTTGGATGATGCTGGATAGGTAGTTCTTGGTCTGGCCTCAGATCATAGCCCAGTAGCGCACTTGCTGTAGACAGTGCTTCATCAATTCAAAGTCACTGCTTTATATAATTATAATAGTATGCAGAACTAGTTCTGGTACGATAATATCATGCACATGTGATCTAGCGCATGACAATCTGTAAAGACGATCTGATTGGCTCTGCCCAGAGGTTCATGAAAACCTTGCGTCTTTCACCAGACATTCCCCTCCCCCTTCTTCCACAATACGTCTAGACTAAGAGCATAAAAATTTCATGGATTCACTAAAATAACTAAGTCAGCATTTCCCATAGACTTCTATGGAATTTTCACCTTAGCTTTTTTTATAGCAACATTTTACTCTCTAAGTTGGAAGCACTTTACCTGATTTTTTTTTTCAAGCGTAATGGAGCACATATTACTTGTGCTTATTCATTACAATAATAATAGTTATAGGGTAAGGTGTGAAAGTATCTTTGGTATTGTGGTGCTGGGGGAGGTGATGGAGATGCAGTTAGGATGATAATGTGTTGTGATGGAGGAAGTGGTGGCAGGGAGAAGTCAAGTGGTATGGCATGATTCAACCTGCACAAAATGTATTATGATGAGGCTACTCAAGTTGATGGCCTGCAAGAAGAGGTAAACTGGTTTATCACAGTAATAATTTACTCCATGACCCTCAGAGATCCCAGTGCCCTCGGGCCTCTACTGGCACCAGTGCCCCTCAAGAATGGCCTACAGAGTGACCCTCACTGACACCAGTGCCCTCTGGCCTCCAGAACTGCCTACTGGCACCTTAGCACTCAATTCAGTCATTTTCTTCCTTGTAAACTTGTCTTTATCTTGTCCACAAGGGCACTGGTGCCAGTGATTGTTACTGTGTGTCTGGAAGTAGGCCAAAGGACACTGGTGCCAGTGATGGTTACTCTATAAGAGAGGCATTGGGTCAATAAACACCAGTTGACTGCCCTGACATGCATGTTAAAAGAACAGATTGCACATTGAGCTTCCACCATCATGTTGGATCTTTAAGTTGGCTCCTGGTTCTATAGATTTGTCACCAACGTACTCTTTCTGTGTTAATTCTGCCTGATTAAAGACAACAGAAGCTCCAACAGGAATAGACAATGGTGTATTGTCCTAATTTCTCTTGATCTTGCACCTTCTTTTAGTTACAGGAGTCCATCCTTCCTCACCATCCTTACTGAATTGTACTCCTGGGATACCACCTCTCTTATCATACACATACCACCTCATCACAATTTACTAGTTTTATTTCATCATCACCAAATTCACTTAACTTGGTCTCTTCACTTCCATCCGTCATGACTGTTTACGAGCTGACAGCTACCAACTTCATCATTCACAGGTGGCAAATTAACTGGCTGGGTGTTGGCTTCAACCTTCTCCTTGGAAACAAGACTGCTCTGCTTCTTATCCAGGAAGGCCAGTAGGCATTTAGTGTTCCTTTTAGCTCTAGAAGGGGAGATCCTCTTCTTAGACAGCTTGTTAGACTTGCCTTCTCTATTCCATTTCCATTTGGAGCCCACCCCAATGGAGTTTGTAGACTGCTCTGGTATGTTCCTCCACACCAGTTGGATAAGTATTCCCCTTGGAGTTCTCCTGGAGCTTCCAGGTGTTCACAGGCATGGAGAAGGGCTCTCTTCACCAACTTGGTGGAGCTGGTTGGTCATACTCACACAATGGGCAAATATAATATAGATTTCTTACTGAAGGGGAGAGCTACATTTTTTTTTTTTTTTTTTTTTTTTTTTTTACAAACCTTGCAACAAGACTTGCACAACTTGGTATAAGAACCTAAAAAAAAAAAGCTAGCTAGATTGAGCTACATGTGTCAGCAGAAGGTAGTAGTACAAGTCTGATCTGATACGCAGACCAAGAGTTAGGCTCTTTAAGTAGCATGAAGAGGGACAAGGTTACTTTAGAGATCTCCCAGCCACAGAGCGCTGAGGTACTTAAGAATTATTTATTTACATTACGTATTTTTTCTACGTGGTATGTAATAATTAACTGAACAACTTAGGTATAGAGATCATTACAAAATTTTGGCTTGCAAATTCCATGTTCTAAGTTAGTACAGTGGAACCTCTGAATAATGGACAAATTTAGAATCCATCTTTTGGAGGTTATATCGTAAATGGTGGCTTACATACCTGAGGAGAGTGACCTACACTGAAAACTGTTCAATGAGGATTTACACTTTTATACTTTCTTCTAAGGTCGTAGTTATTATGTGCGATGTGCATGTATTGTGTGTCCTTTTCTTATGACTTTATATATTTCTTTTTATGATTTTATCTGTAATTCTACCTCAGGCTCACCACACATGCAATTTGCATGCCCTATTCAACACTCAGCCCAGGGTTAAAGTATTTCAGTTGTGCCTGTGTGTATGTCTTCACTTAGCGATTAGAACAGTTTAACTTCAGCTTAGTGATGTAGCTTCAAGATCTACACTCTGCACTATCTTTGTCAATTATTACCTACTCAACCAGTAGAGTGAACCATTGTACTTAATTCAAAGAGCAAGCTGATCAGGTCATGACTCGTTGAAATTGTAAATATATGTATAATATACATATACAGTATTTAGGTCTACACTCAGTCATACGTAGTGCTGTGCATGCATAATGTGCATGCTCCAATTGTAATTGAACTAAAGCCTTTTGTTGTAGAGGTGCTAGGCTTATCTAAGTGGATTGTAGGTCCTTAGCTTATCTAAACATTTACAGCTTTTACAGCTTTCTATTATGGAGGTTCCTTGTTGGAACCACTACTTTTTCCTCACTGTCAAATGCTGTACATTGCTATAGTAGTAGTTGTAGAGTGCTTTGTTTCATATAAGCTCAACAGCAAAATCTTCTAAAGAGTGTAGCACTAAAGAATACTTGCTTGCTCGCTCACTGTCAAATGTTGCACAATGCCCTAGTATAATTATAACTGTCTGTAATAGCAGATTTTATGTGCCTTATGTGTACACTGAGGGTTATGATATAGGCACTCATCCTTTGGAACTTCAAACTGCATGCTTTAGTAAAATATTCTCCTATATCATCAAATTGTTGCTTTGTTTGGTACAGATGAATCACCACCTATAGAGGAAACTATTGCTTCAGGGTGTTTACCAAAATTTGTTGAATTTTTATCTACACCTATCAGTCAACTGCAGGTAATCATGAGAATATGTACAAGAAGACTTGCCAGTTATATATATTTTGCAGTTTGAATCATCTTGGGTCATCACTAATATAGCTTCAGGTTCCTCTCTTCACACGAGAGCAGTCATTGATGCAGGAGCAGTAGGTCCTCTGATACAATTACTTCAAATCACAGATAATTCTGTTTGTGATCAAGTAAGTTTATAGTTGGACTCCTTGATATAGATTCCCTGGAATGCCATCTATTAGTTCTATGGCAGCCTGAAATGTATGCTTGCCACTTGGGACAGAAGGCTGCTATAGGGCTAAGAGAGTGAGGTTGAGTCAGCTAATTAACCTAAGCTGCTAGAAAGAAAAGATTATATCCAAGCTGTCATTGTTTGTACCAAGTACCAGAGCACTATCTTCATTCTTGATGCAGCAGGTCTATATATAAAACTGAATCGCTACTAGCTACTGTTATACTATATAGCTTATGCTTGTTGGAATTTTAAGACACTACTCTGATTGGACAAACCCAATGATGGAATTAATATTCATTACTACAATCCACATTCGTGTACTGCTGAAAAGGCATAAAATGACAGAACTGGTTCACACTTCTGCACTCGCATTATTATGAACTTGGCAGGGGTCTAGTTTATCATTGGTCCACAATTTCCTGGTCCCTCTATTACCACAACTAATACAAATGACAGTGCAGTAGACGAGTAGAGAAATGATTTATTGGCTGAACCTTACTGTTACAGTATAGTATTTTCTCATGAATAATTTAAGAGTTAATGGCTATGAGATGCTACACTTGAAAACTACAGTTGCATACTGACTAAAACATCCTGCTCTACAAACCAGACACTTGAGAACACTACCATTGCAGAGAAACTTAACCACTAAGCAGCCATGTGAAGTAGGGAAAGCCATAACTACATTCCTATCACTCCTAGCCCTCCTAATTTCAATAACCACACCTATATATATCACCCAACTTAAAACCCTACTCTTCATCCCCCCTTCAGCAATAAGTGAGTCAAGTAACCCCTTACCTGTACCCATTACCAAACTCAAGAATCACAGCAATAATATTTATTACATACTACTATTCCTACTTCACTCCTAATCCCTACTCTTCACTCCCCCCCCTTCAGCAATAAGTGAGTCAAGTAACCCCTTACCCATCTAGGAGTGAAATAGTTTTGTAATAATATTATTGCTGTGATTTTGGTGATGGGTACGGGTAAGGGGTTACTTGATTCACTTATTGCTGAAGGGGGAGTGAAGAGGAGGGATTTAAGTTGGGTGATATATATAGGCGTGGGGTTATTAAAATAGGAGGGCTAGGAATGATAGGAATGCAGCTAAATATTATGGCTATCCCTACTTCACTTATTATTTAGAAGAAATTTTTTGCACTCATTAACCAAGGTGTAAGGCAGCTCAATGAGATTTTCGCCAGAAAAACCAACACTCCTGAATTTTAGCCATCGATTGAGCAATTGAACAGCTAAGAAGTGCCATAGCTCTCACCTACAGTGGCATCATCATAACATTTATCTGTCTCAGTAACGCTTCACAGTCAGCACTTGGCAGTAGTTTGAGAAAATTGGTGTCAAATAGACATAGCTTTGCCTTCAGTTATTGAGTAATAGTCTGGTACAGGAGAAATGTCCCAGTCATTTTTTTCCTGTTGATCTGACAAGAATGAAGTATATCGGGTAAGTGTGCAAATTTAATGCTCTGTCATCAAATTTCATGTCTGGTCAGTTATAGTTGGCCCTGTATATGTAATAAGTGATATTGAGCAGGTACACCATTATTGCCAGCCACTGCATGTTATCATAGGGAGGGTTAATTTCATCAGGAAAAAATTCCTGGAATTGTTATCGAAAGAATTGAGTAGACAAATATTAGCACAGGTGCATTGAAGGCGGAGACTTTTTTTTTTTCCTTACGAAAAGAAATTAGGTCTTCTTTTATTAATAAACTCTTCTTTCATCAAGTCTTATATAGTTTACTATTGAAGCCATCAATATTGGGGAGGTAAGTACAATCATAGAAGAGCCATCAAGTAGTAGTTCTGCAGAGAAGCTCAGTTGCTGGCATGCAGAAGTCTCTTAATTTGATCAAGCATGTACCACATGTACCAAAAAATTATGCACTAATTGATTGCAATGGTGAAATAGACAAATTTATTTTCCTGATGAATTTAACCCTCCCTATGGTATCTAAATGTACTGTGTAATCATAGCTAGTTGTTCAATGCAGTCCTTTCCCACCATATGGCCCTCCAATCATGCAATTGATTCAAATATTTATTGGCTTGGCTTTTTCATGTACTACAGGCATGTTAAGATAATGTTATAATTGAATGTGGCAGCTTTTTTTTTATTATTATTATTCAGGCAATGTGGGCCTTGGGAAATATTGCTGGTGATGGACCAGAATGTAGAGACATAGTACTAAACTGTGGTATAATGGATCCACTTTTGGAAATATTGGATTCAGACCAAAGACAAAAAAAGAATGCTACTTGGACTTTGTCAAATTTGTGTCGGGGAAAGAATCCATTACCTGACCCAGGACTTGTAAGTATGCAACATCTCTTTAACATAATTGACAGGCATGATGAGGTATTTGCAATAATTTGCCTTTTCTTCGACCATATACTTTTATAGGCACACTCCAGATTGGTATTATATATTGGGTTGGAATATACATATCAAAATTTTTCATGATAATAAAGGGGAAAATATTTATTCTAAGGCTTGTAGCCCAGACCCAACTCGCTAGTGTGGGGCTTGCTCAGGGTCGCCCCAATAACACAGCCACCTATTAGAACTGAGTGAAAGAAACAAAGAACTGGATTATGATTAAACCGGCCTCAGCTTTTAGCGCTATTAGCTGAGTGCCTACAGTCTACAGGCTGGTGCTTTTGATCCACATTATATATATATATATATATATCTCATACGTCCTAATAATAGTGGTTTTCTCTGCGACGATCATCTGGTAACATTACATCACAGTGCAGTAGACTAGTAGATTGCGCATGCATATATCAACATGTGCTATAAGCTATAAGAGAGGCTGAACAGAAAGAACGTCTTAGGGAGCGTAGATCGAGAGACAATGCTGGCCCAGAGAAAAGAATACCTCAGGCATCGAATAGCAGATGCTAGCTAGCTACTAAAGAATGGATCAAATTAGAAAGCTGGCCAGTCTCAGAGAATACAGACCAGAGATTGTCTTCAGAAAGAGAGGCCATTCTCACATCCATCACATTCAGCATATCACAGACAGCACTTGAGGGAGAGTGCAAGAGAGGCCATTCTCATTGTTTCACCCTTGCTAAAGGGAACATGCATCACATTCAGCTCAGGCTCGCCCCACAATGCATTGCATTTGTCTAGTATAACTTCCTGGGAATATGTAATAGTTAAACCATGCCTATGAGGGCTGTACAAGGTATATAGGGCTCCTCCCTCGGTGGTCAGGCAATAATATATCCTGTACAGCCCTCGTAGGCATGGTTTAACTGTTTTAAAGCCTACAATGGAAATGTATTGGCTTCCTGTAACCGCATCCTAGGTAATATGAATAATACCTCGCTCCTCATCACAAATAGGCTTTAAATACCGGTTATATTCCTTCAGCCACTTCCTGGTGAATACATAAGTAATCCTTTTTATGCTATCCATATTTCTTCACTGTTGTTGGGTTTCAACCGGAAACCTCAGGAATTTAATTAACACATTTAAGTTTAATAATACAACATCACTAATATACTGTCGAATTCTTCTTGCTGCACAATGAAGTTTTGTGGTGATATATTAGACTCATCTGACCAAATCTGAAAAAACAGATGCACTTTGACCCATAATAGTTGGAGGTGGCAGTTGAATATTAGCAACTGCCCGAGAAGTAGAATAGAAATTTCCTCTCCAAAAGAGTTGCTATTGAACACAAGAGGTTTTCTCATAAACTCAAAGCTTCTAAACTTCGATGACCTATACGTTCTTGGATAAGTTAGCCTGGTACTTGCTTAAAATAGAGCTCTGTAGTCCCTGATGCTCTCAGACTATTGTCTTATTTCAGCCTCCTTTACACATAGTGGAAACCATTTTTTCCCCTAAAGATGGCATGATAACGATGAATCTGGACATCTCGCATAAAACCACCATCCAGAAGCTGGTACAAACTTTTGCAAGGATACTGAGATCCATCCTGTCGTTTAAGAGGGATAGCTTTAACTCTAAGAAATCTTCAGGACAATTATCTGAAGGGCATTTTAGATTGTGGTCCTTCATCCATGCTTTAAAAAAACATTACAAGCCCATGCAGTATTTTTGGCAATATTGGAAGGTATAAATCCCATACTAATACATTTCTTCATCACTGAACCTTGATATCATTGAAGATACAGTCTTACTTAAAGATAGCTTCGTTTTCTTCTTAGGGGAAGAATTTTTCCTAGACCAATTTAAGGAGGGCCTTGCTCACAGCAAGCTTCATCCATCCACCCTAGGCTAAGCTACAGTTTCCAATGCAGCATTTCTGATAGGTGGTTTCTTTGATGATGTCATTACTGGCTTCTTAACAACAGGTGGGAAAGAGACAGGGAGGGCATTTGGCTACAAGATAATTAGAACACACACCCCTCGTGTTGTACAGAATGTATTTGCCTGCGCCCTCAGGCTTGGACGAATATATCCAATACACCACTCATGGGTATATCCTAACTATTACAAGTAGGGATTACTGTGTGAACAGAGAGCCTACCCCTCCTAATTTCAATATCCACACCCATTTTACCAAACTACTCTATCCCTACTTCACTCCCCCTGGGGGTAGTCTCTCTTGTTCACACACAGCCATCCCTACTTGCCTGTATAATTAAGAATTTTTTCTTTCTTGTTTATAACCTTTTTGATGTAATGCAGATTACAAATAAAAATATGGTGCATGTATAGAGTCAGAAATACCAATTATTTTGTAACTATTATAGGCAACTGGATGCATGATCCTCCTATCCAAGTTAAAGTTCACCCCAAACATGTATGCAGTTCATTGGAGGTTTCATCATATTGTATGAACCAAAATGAATCTGATCTGAAAAGGACAAATTCTTATGGAGCTTGTATTTAGCTATTATAGTTCACATAATGCATGTACCTGATATACTTGATTAGTGTTTCATCAAGGCTTGATTCATAACCAGACCGATGTCTAGGGTCTGAGCATCACCAAAAGGTTACAACACCAGAGATTCGCTAGTCAGGTGCGAGGTTAATGTCCAAGAATCATATTCACAGAAGCGGAACATATAATAGTGCACGTGCACTGCAAAAATGTTTGCCATGTTGTAGGTTGAAAGCTGGCAGATTGGAAAATGACATGCTATATGTCGAGTTAAAGATAAGGATTATAGCCATTTCTGAAATAAGGTGTGAGAAGATTATGATAATGATGATGATGTAGGACCAGATGAAAACAGCGATGTTAAATGATACCACTTTGTCTTCTGCTCTTCATACTTGAGTCCTAGCACACCGAAGGTGTTCTGTCTTGAAGTTGGGAGTTCCTTACAGTAGAAGAGAAGTATTCTGGAGTTATGAGAAAGTACCAAGTATTAGTCCAATGTGGCAATCTGTGCCATCCCTACTTACATAAAGAAAAAAAATATTTATTCTAAATAAGAAAGGATGGCTGTGTGCAGTTCAAAAAACGAGAGTGAACTTCAGTCAAGTGACCTATTACCCATCACCAACTATGAGCTAACTATTCCCATGATAGGCAAAGATGGGAGTGAAGTAGGAATAGTTAGCTCGTAGTTAAGGGGTTACTTGACTGAAGTTCTCTCTCTTTTTGCTGAACTTGAACTGCATACAGCCATCCCTACTTTTACTTGTTCATCATCTTTTTTGATGTAATCCTCTATTATTTTATTTTAGGCAACTGGATGCTGTGATCCTGCTATCTTAAGTTAAAGTTCACGTATTGTAGCTATGTAGTTCATTGGAGGTTTCATCATAATATTGTATGAGCTCTGATATGGAAGGACTAATGCTATTTATACAGTTTATAATAAGACTGCCATTGACCTAATTTTGTATATAATTTTTAAGGCCTTTTTGTACCTGATATACTGTTGCATCAAGGCTTGATTCATAGCCAGACTAGTGCCTAGAGTTTACGCTCTGAGCATCGGCTAGGGCTTGGGTTTATATTCTGAGCATCGAGAGAGCAACATCAACAGAGAAATTTCACCAATCAATCATTAGTTGCGAGGTCAAGGTCCAAGAATCACATGCACAGGGGCGGGAAGGTATTCCGTCTTCAAGTTAGGAGTTGCTGACTGCAGGAGAGAAGCATCCTGGAGTTACTAAAGAAAATATATTAGTGCAATGGGGCATCCATGCCTTCCCTTCTTAGAGAGTAGTATCGTACTCTCTGATTATGGTCAAGATCGGTACAACAGATCTGAGTATAAAAAATTCCACCTATGCCTACATGATCTATGAAAACTCGTACCCAGGGATGGGGTACCAGCCCAGATATTTCAATGCCTTTCTAATATTACCTGCACATTCAGTATTTTCTAGTGCTATGAAGCGCCAATTAAAGCCACATCTGCCCCTGAATAGGAATAGAATAGCAACTATGTAGCAATGGAAATGGACATGCTGTTGCAACCATGCTAAGAGCTTTTTTTATTGTCTAGTTGCAGCAAAAAGGTTAGTTGGAGTAGTTACAGGCTAATATCAATTCGGTTTGTACTTCAACCATGACGAAGAATATTACTGTTGAATTGGTGGAGGGAATAACAGCAAACTAGAACACTTAAGTATCAACTTGTACTTATAATTTAGGACTGACGTTTCACATGGAGAAGTCTAGGAATTGGTATTCAAGCAGAGGGAGCCACACCATTTTTACAACATAAACGGTCTGAAGTTTTGCATGGAGTCTGACATTAGCCTATATTTGCATATAAAATGATGCTATAAATTTCATGTACAAGTGCAATAAACTTTATGCTTTCATTAATATTGACATTGGAGAAAAAAATTTGATTGGCTCTTCAAATCCATGATAATCCCAGTGTGAATGAATTTTATACAGAACATTAGGGCATTGCGAACTGCCATGGCTGCAATAATAGTACTGTTATTATCCATGTTCTTTTTGCTGCTTTCTTTAATTTTTGGATTTCTGTGTTGTACTTATTAAAGCACTGCAAAGGAATATCCTCTGATCTTCATGTATTGAGTGATAATCGTTTGTAGGAAGACAGTCAACACTTTGATGGACTAACGAAACAACACTTCTTCATTCCTGGCCATGTCATGGCCAATTCCCTCCCCAATTTCATTATGAAAACATTTAATGTGACCAAAGAGAAGCCACCCCAATTTGCTATAATGACATTATCTCTGAGTAGGATAATGGTAGTCTCATGCAAAACATTCTTGGAATGTAGCCAGCAACATAACTCAGAGCACTAATCTCTTCATGGGTAAGTGGAGGTGAAATGTACCTAGATCCACAAGTTATTTGATGGTGAATAGAAATTCTAGCTCTCTTTGAAATTTGATGGCCCAAGATTGGACTCATAGTATAGATGTTGCCGGCCTAATCAAGCCATCTTGTTGTCATTTCTTGCAACTTCTTCTGCATCTTCAGATTTAGCCAGTGCATTGTTTAGACTACATGAAGAATCTCCTCGGGAGGCAGTTAATAGCACACCTGTTAGCAATAAATATTAACTGTGGTTAGAAATGGCTACATGTTATAGCAGCAGTTATACTTCTGCCCAACACGTATTTAGCGCCGTTTCCTATCCCGAGGTGGAGTATACATGTAGTATCTATGCTAAACCCCAGTTACGAGCACCAAGATACCGAAGATAGCATTACTTAGTCAGCTGTCAATAATAACTGAATAACTGCCAATGAGCTTGTATGAATCCTTAGACATGAAGCAGAAAGCTTACCTTAGCTTCTGCTGTTGGATTCTCCATGTAAGAGGTATGAAGGTTTCATGGCTGACTAGCTAGCTCTAGCCCTAGTCTCACATGCCTGCATCATGTCTCAAGTTGTGCTAAGTCAATCTACATAGCTATGTACTACTTGTGTTGGAGAAAAGAAAATGGGTCCTGCTACCCTCACTGAACTATCTGCAATGTCTTAGAACTAGTTCTAGTAACAATTGTTGGAAGTATTGAGATGGGAAGAGCTTGTAAGAGCAGAAGCATTACATTATTTTTCTACTTGTATTTTTTTTCCAAGGGTAACCACATTTATGGCTATCTAGTACTATATTTGAAGCTTTTCTTCTTCAACTGTCCCTTTTTTTCCGGAATTGTCCTGGTTTTTCAACTGATTTCCCTGGTCCCTCCCAGTGTTCTTCTCTGTCCCTGATTTCGACTAGCTGATACATACATTACCAGCTGATCTGGCAGCACACACTATGATTACATAACACACTTTCATAACTTCCCTCCAGCTGCTTTAACCTAGTGAAAAATGGAAACTTCAAAAGATTGGTGAGGTCCCCATCCAAAAATGATTAAATATCAGTACCAATTTCCAGGCAGTGGTAAGAATAGAGGTCTGTTTACTGTTGGCTTCAATATCCAATTCAGTCATTCAATAATACTACTATCAGAGCTGAAACAATATGGGCAGTAAAGGTCTTGAGCAGTTTGCTGACTTATGGCAGTCCTTGTTTCCTTCTGAGCCTTTTAAAACATTGTCCTACTCACTGGCTGAGTCTTTTTTTGTGTGTGTGTGTTTTTTTTGTTTTTTTTATACTTTTTATACTATACTTTTTACGGGTACTCATTTTAGCAAATTTGTAATTTTCGCTAATAATAATACCAGCTAAAAATACGTAATGATTTTGACCACGCCCACACATTATCTTGCTAGCTAAGCTAAGAGATTTCTTCTTCATCACTGGAGGAGCCAAGTTCTTAAAAAATATTTTGACTTGCTCCTCGTATAAGTGATGGATTTACTGTACTCCCCCTGCTAACCCCTTTGAAGAAATGGCTACCTGTAACTAACTTTTACTTCTGACCTCTGAACTCATAACACATCATTATAATCATGCCAATATTATAGTAATTATATGCTTGTGCCCTTGGTCACCTCCATTTCTGTGATCATCTCTATTTCTGTATCCACCATGACCAGAATCATGGCCAAATCAGATTGTACATTGTGATCCTAAACAACGCCAGACTTGATTTGCATTTTTCTTGAGCTGCTCCTCAAAATCACCAAAATTAGTACCCTAAATTTTAACCAAAAGCAAGAATCACTAAAAATTAGTCTATGCTAATAATAGTTACCTTAAGGTACAATGTACAGAACAGTAATTTGCATAAAAGCATACACTTCACTTTTTGGAAAATGTGTTGCACTTTTCCAGAAATACTACATATGAGCTTTGTAGCAAAATGAGTTGCCTTGTTCAATTATTATTATATGCCCTAAATCTCTTAACCAATGAAGCCATCTTGACAACCTTAAGTTCCTCAACTTTGACAAGGAAAGCCAGTTATCCAATGATATTCGTGACAGTACTTGGGCTAGAAGTTGAAGATGAGCATGATATTAAGCCATTCTTTCTGCCATAAGGAATTTTTATTTTGCAACCGTCGAAAAAAATGTTGAAGATGTTTCATTTTGGAGATTCACTCTTGCAAGATCTGTGCATCTTGTAACCAGAGAAATCACTAGCTGACATTCAAACCCTTATTAGCACTTACCAAGCTTTGGAGCCTATATTGAGCTGCTGAGAAGGTAGAGAAGCCTCGTCCTGGACCCTTTTGGTGGTTGGCCATAAGATGGTGCCGTGGTTTCCTCTACCGTTCAAGCTCATGGCTTGGCTGTTATCTATTCCTTCTGGTTTTGATTGATATTCTCTTACCAAATCATAGAAAGTTACACACCAATCATTAAAATTGTCCGTACAATAATAATATTCGTGACAATTTTATTAAGGGCTGTGGTTAGGCCATGGCATGTCTCGAGTTTTCGTTTACAAATTTGGCAACTATGCTCAGTTGTCAGAGTTTAGAAGTATAATTTTCTAGAGACTTAATAAGCAACGTGAATATTGTTTCTGATCATGCCCATACAAGGGGCAGAGTTTGAACTAGAGTCAGAAGCTGTTTTTTTTCTTGCTCCCTGGTGCTACAAGGTGCCAACAGGTAGTGTAGTTGACTTTAAATTTCCATGTGTATAATCTAGAAAACCTACCTTAGTTTTGATTTTCCATATCACTCTCTGCTGCTAGATTCTCCGTGCATAAAGTTAACTAGCTAGCATTGTCTAAGCTTTAAACTTAGTTCAAATTGTGCAATATTAATCTACGTACCTATGCATATGCTATGTAGAGACAGTGTCCTACTTGTATCACTAACAATCTGTTTTTTAAGCAATGGCTACGAATTAGAAGATGCTCTAGTATGATAGTAGTAAGTGCTGAGATGGGAAGAATAAAGCTCTAGAGACCACATTACACTATTTACGTTCGTGCATGCGTGAGAGGGTTACAGTAGTTGTTGTCATTTTTTTCTTTTATTTTTTAGTTTAATGTCACTGTGTCATGTACCTGATATGCAAATTTCAATCCTAGAGACAGACACTAGCACAAGTAGGAGACGATCTAATGTTTCAAATATTTGTAGCTGTACCATATTTTCGATTTCTTTTTTTTAATGTAATTATTATTATTATTATTTATTCAGGTATTGAAGTGTGTTCCATTACTTGCAAAGCTATTGTACAATGAAGATAAGGAAGTGCTAAGCCACTGTCTCTGGTCTGTTGCCTTTTTAGGTATGTCCCACTAGTCATTGATGTCTTCTGATATCGATGGTGTAATTTTCATTGAAACAGCATATTCACCTTCTGACTTTGTGTATAATTGCTAACAAATTGTAGATAACCATAATACCAAATTAAAGAGATGACAGCATAGCCACAGATACTATGCCACACAAAGGGCACTAGAGTCAGAGAGAAGCTAATTTCTTTCTACAAAATGCCAACTAAAGTCTAGAGAAGAGCATCAAGGTACCAAAAGTAGTGTGGATAACTTTGTTAGTTAATATTTTCAAGTGTATAAGCTGGAGAGCTTACAGTAATTTCCAGACGACTCTCTTCAGTGGTGTTAGATTCTCTGTCCACGAAGCTTTCAGGTCGACTAGTTTTAAATAGTGCTACATTTGAAGCCTTTCTACTTTAGTTATCTAAACTCTCCTGGCCTCACTGAACTATCTTTACAATGGCTGAGAACTAGAAGATAGCTTTCATGCATGTATTGGATAAGGGTCGCCAATTAATTGCGTAGCTAGGGGGAAATAGCATTCTCTTCCATAAATATAATTGTAGTAACGGCATATGATTTTTCTATTAGATGGATTATATTTGTGTCTTGCCCAGCCCTCAAGATCAAAGAAGCCGCTCGAACTTTAGATCACAAAGTTTGAGTGTGTTCAACCCATCCTGCACTGTGCTTTAACTCACCCACACACAGTCCCATGATTGAGCACTGACCTAACTGGACATTAAAGTGAAAGTTAACCTCCTCTAATAGCTTTAATTTTTGATTTCCTATGGAAAAGTGATATCATCCCTACACTGAAATTAGCTATGGATGGCAGCTACCTTGATAGGATCATTCATTTCGGATGTATCTATGGTGGCAGGAGAGTACCATAAATTGGGAATTTTTATGTTTACAATTTACATGTTACTATAATTATTTGGTTGTTACAACTTACTTGTAATATTAGCTCTTACACTATTTTGTACAAGGTACAGTATTGGTCTACTGATGATTATTATGTAGGGTATTACTTTTATATGGGGTGTTCTTGCTGACAGTATGAGAAAAAAAGTCTTTACAGGCAATACATGCTATTCCTACTTAGAGAGTATGAGAGTACTCTCTGATAATTAAGATAGCACACAACTTGCTTGCAGAATTATCAACCAAAAAATAGTTCGACATCAGCTCAGAATGTGAGTGATGGTCAAAACCCTAGGTACTTGTTACTCAATGCTCAAAGCCTTGTAGGCTTGTGGGTGATTCTGAATATGTATATCAGGAACATGCACGACACCAGTAATGGCCTTAAAATTATACTATTACCTATATTATTACAAATATTTATGTGAGCTTCATCAGGATTCATCTTTTCATCAAAGTCATTTCAGCTCATACAATATCTCTCCAAGTACTGCATAGCTATAATGAAAGCACTAAAGTACTAACCCTCAACGCACATATAAGGCATAATGTCTACTGCTATACAGAGCTAAATGTTAAAATTTATACTATCAGTATAATTTTATGTGTTTGCAGATATAGATCATGAGCAAGCAGTGCTTAGTCAACACACTCCACATTCTCCCCAGTGCTTGCATGTGTATGTAAAACGCTGCTTGGAGATGGTCTAATGATTGTACAGATGCACTCTATAAAAATATGCAGGTAAGACTAGTAGTGTAGAAGCAAATAATACGTATAGCTAGTCAAAACACTCCAACTAGGTATGAGTTTCATTATGCTGTTGCTCTACACCACAGCAGACACAGAGCTAGAGCTCACTTGTAGATGAGCACATAGTGGTCGATAAACATACAATAGCGAGTGCGCATACACATTATAATTGATATAGTATGTGCTGGAATAAAGCCTTCATCCAAAATTGGCTCAGGAGCGCTCTAACCACATAGTCAATGTAACACACCTACCGAGTACTATAACCATTGCACATGTGCTGAGGGTTAATTATGTTTGGGACAAACTCTCATCTTTCAAAGCTACAAAAATATTATTCACTCTTACTTACTATTATCATCCTTCATTCAAGACTTATGACTATGACTACCCTGCTATTCTATTGTTTGCGGTATACCTGATATACTAGTGTGCATTTCTGCCAGACCAATTCAACACTAGACTTGATCTATATGAATGACTATTAGTCTAAGTACGAAGATAGAATAATTTTCAGGGGTGAGCAGCCTGAACCTCACTAGTGACCATCCAGTTAACTAATAAATATTAAGGTAGTTAATGACGCAAGTAGTTGCGCCGGCTACGAGATGCTACAGTTGAAAACTACAGTTTCATGCAACTAGCACTTCCTACTCTAGAGCTGAGGGGAAATCAGACACTGAGGGATAATCAGACACTCGATAACACTACCATTGCAGAGAAACTCAAATCCTCAGCAGCCATACCTTGATAGATTTCTTGACATCAATTTTCTCAAACCAGCAGACTTATGTTGACTGTCTTTTGTTGTATAAACCAAGACGCAGGGCGGCACGAAGAGATTTTAGCCAGAAAAGCCAACACATACTGACTAGCACTTCCTACTCTACAACTGAGGGCAAACCAGACACTATTGTTGCAGAGAAACTCAACCGCTAGGCAGCCATACCATACCTTGATCAATTTTTTGATGTCAATTTTCTCAAACTGCAGCCATGTGCTGACCGTATTCAGTACTTATCAGAGAGTACTCAAGTACGGATGGCATGGATCGCCCCATTGGAGTATTTTCATTCATAACTCCAGAATACTTCCATCCTACTGTCATCAACTTCTAACTTGAAGACAGAACACCTTCAATGTGCTAGGACTCAAGTATGAAGAGCAGAAGACAGAGCAGTATCATTTTACAGAGACTTCTAAAATTGCCATTTATCATCATCAAACAACTTGTTTCAGAAATGGTTCATTAAAATGCTATAATTTTTATGCCGAACTGACTGAGCTATAATCCTTTACCTTAACTCAACATGTTCAAAAATAGCACGTCATTTTCCAACTTGCTAGCTTTCAACCTACAACATGGCAGACATTTTTATGCCCCACCCCCATAAACGTGATTCTAGGACCTTGACCTCACAACTGACTGCTTTCTCTCTGTCTTGATATTGGTCTTTCAATGTTCAGAGTGTAAACCCCGGGCACTACTGGTTATGAATCAAGCCTTGATGCAACAGTATATTCGCCTTAAAAAATATATATACAAAAATTAAGTCAATGGCAAACTTATTATAAACTGTATAGATAGCATTAGTCCTTCCAGATCAGATTTATTTTTGGCTCATACGATAATTATGATGAAACCTCCTATGAATCACATAGCTATATAATACATGGATAGCAGGATCACAGCATCCAGTTGCCTATAATAAAATAATAGAGCATTACATTAGGAAAAAAATATTTATTCTAAATAAAAAGAAAGTAGGGATGGCTGTGTGCAGTTCATAAAAGTTCAGCAACAAGAGAGTGAACTTTAGTCAAGTAACCCCTTACCCATCACCAATATTACCAAACTACGAGCTAACTAAATGTTTTTGAGTGTCTGATTTGCCCTCAGTTGTAGAGTAGGAAGTGCTAGTCAGTATGAAATATTTTTCAACTGCATCTCATAGCCAGTACAACTACCCGCCACCTTTCTCTGACTCCATATCCTCATGCTGGCTGGATACATGCACCAACTTTCATCTCTATCTGCAAAAAGTGTGATAAACAAAAATTGTTCGACAGACAATTAGGGATGGCTGTGTGTAAGGTTCAAAAAGTTCATGAACAAGAGAGTTAATTGACCCTTTATTTCAATAACCACACCCAGATCCCTAGTTCCCTATGAGAGCACTACTATTGTGAGTGAAGTGGGGATAGATTAGTTGGGTAATAATTATATGGGTATGGTCATTGAAATTAGGAGGGGTAGGCTTTTTTAGAACTTTACACCCAGCCATCGCCTACTTGTCTGTATAAATATTACTTGTTCATCACATTTTTTGGATGTATTATGGTGCATGTATCAAATATAATTATAGAGCCAGAGTACCAATTACTTTGTAACTATATGCAACTGGATGCTTGCTAGTGTGATTGGCCCTGCCTCATACTTACACAATTATAAAGTTAAAGTTTGTCACAAACATGTGTAACTACATGCAGTTCATATGAGATTTCAAGCTGAAATGATGAAGGACGAATGCTGATGGAGTTCGCATCTATACAGTTTACAATAAAATTGTCATAGACAAGTATAAAAGCCTTTACTGGTGTCATGTATGTACCTACCTGACTTTGGTAGTCTGGCGTCAGACCAGACCAATACATATTAGTGATGCAGCAATCATCAAGGCTTAATTTATAATCAGATCAGACCCTAGCCTTTCATAATGCTCTGACCATTGAGAGATCAATCTCAAGAGAGAAAGTTCACTTGTATGTAGCTCCAATCAATTGTTACAACATGAGTGCAAACACGAGGTCATGGTCCAAGAATCAAGGGGGTGGGCATATTTCTATATAATGCACTGCAAAGATGCAGTGAGGATTATAACTCTTTTGGAATGATCTGACAAATGTGAATGATCTGACAAATGTCAGACCATGGGAAGAGTTGATCAGCCATATTATGATGTGGCCTTTAAATAGATACATTCCTAAGTATAATGGGATGAATTATGCCAAGACCAAAGCTCAGACATTTGACCTTTTGACCTGGTAAATGGACTGTTGTAATCCTCACTGAAAGATGTCTGACACATAGGTTGAAAGCTAGCAGGTAGGAAAGTGACAATAATTATGTCTAGTAAGTATACCTATTTCAGTCATGTAGTATAAAAAGTATAGCATTTGAACTTTAAAAAATGATGAACAACCAGATGAAAATGGCAATTTGCTGTGAAATGATACTGCTTTGTCTTCAGCTCTTCATACTTTAATCCTAGCACATTGAAGGTGTTCTGTCTTGAAGTCAGGAATTGCTGATAGTAGAGTCAAATCATAGTAAAAATTTGGTCACTTTAACTCTGTTGTCCTGGCGAGAGAAATGTGATTTTTTTTTTTTAACTATGGAAGCTCATATTATATTCTTGTATTAAACTGACAATCAGTGTGTGGGCTCACTTTACTAACCACGATGGAATATTCAAAGTATAATGTAGGTTATTATTTTCAATTTCAATGTACTTACATTCATATCCATAATATTATTGATTTAAATGAATTGTACCACGATGGAATATTCAAGTATAATGTAGGTTATTATTTTCAGTTTCAATATACTTACGTTCATATCCATAATTTAAATGAATTGTTTGCTGAAATGCAAATTTACTGCACACTAGTTTTTTCTTTTACGTTGTGTAGCTGATGGACCAAATGACAGAATCCAAAAAATTGTTGAATGTGGTCTGTGTCAACGTCTACCACAATTTCTAATGCTGAGTACTGAAAAAGAATTAGTTGCTCCTGCTCTTAGAGCTGTTGGTAACATTGTAACTGGTGATGACATGCAAACACAGGTATGATTAATTATTCTCTTGATCAAACTTATTATAGCTGTATGCTATAGGTTATGATTAATTCATCAGTCCTTCCAGCTCTGCAGCATTTACTATCCAGTACACATGAAAATCTTCGAAAAGAAGCTTGTTGGGCCATTTCTAATATTACTGCTGGAAATAGAGTTCAAATACAGGTTGGTATCATTCTTTTTGGTCTGGACAGAATACACTGCCAAAGGAAACTATATAATAGACAACAAGACCAAGGGATCTACGGTCTATTTAGAAACCTGAGAGCCCTGGGCTGTAGCGTCCCGAGTGCAGCGAGGGCGCTACTAAGGGCCCGAAGGTTTCTAAACAGACTGTAGATCCCGTTGGTCTAGGTGTCTAACTTATTTAGACTATAGTCAATCACTGGAGTTGTTTAACTTACCTCAACACGCACTTGGAAACAATAACCATGGTTTTTAAATGCAACAAACATGAATCAGAGTGCACCTAGAAACAATAACCATGGTTTTTAAATGCAACAAACATGAATCAGAGCACACCTAGAAACAATAACCGTGGCCACCGCGATATGCGTTGCTAGAATTGGACCAATTGGAATGACCATCTTTACCGGGTTTACCTAGGGCAAGTGAATTCTAAGTGCCATAAGGCGTGATTCTAAGTGAATAGAATTCACCAAATGGACCAATGAGATTCCTTGATTGTGACTAGCTATAGTCTAAATACATAGATACAATTTCATAAGTTCAAAGTTTTGCATGGACACATGTGGACAAAAAGAAATTTTGTAAGATAATTCAATATCTTGATACCTACTTCCACACCTGCATATTCAAATGATAGTCAAAAGATATGTAGGACTATAGCAAAGCTAGGTGATAGAATTGTTTGTAGAAGAACTGCCATTCCAAAAGAGAAAAGTGGGATTACAGCTAAAATCTTCGCTGTTATGAGACCTGTTTTCAGTATAAGTTTTCCTCAAATATCTTGGACTAATTGTCAGTGGAAGCTTGTTGCTTAGCTGCTTGAAGTAGGAAATCGAATGGATATTACAGACTAAAGAACTACCGTGACTACTGCCTGAGGAAGAATACTCAGCCAAGAGAAAAAATATTGTATACCAAACACTGCATAAAGGAATTCAACTATACATCTGAGAGTAAAGTCATGATAATAATAATAGTGTTGACATGAAACTAACTCCATACGTTCTCAAACCGTACCCATCATAATGTATAAGTGTGGTTTTTGTTGTTTTTGTTTTGTTTTTATTGTTTTATTCAAATGATCAACACTACAAACAGCCTGAAAGACAGTACTTCTGTTCCACTATCTTTATTCAGATTGAAAACATAACATGAAACATTCCCAATGGTTTGAGTAAGGAATATCGCCATGATTTTCTACAATCAGATACTTATACTTGTCACTTCACGTGTTTTACTTGCACAAAAATCTTCAGCACTGGTTATACCACTGTGAATATCCAAATGGGCATTGTTCTGTAAAAAAAATAATAATTGAACCATAATTTATCCTAGCAAATCAAACTGCCTGAAAATTGAATAAAGTTGTGGAGTAGTACATTTGTGTAGGGTGTGAGCGTTGTAGTTTATTTTGCTCGGTCCTCAATTGAGTTATGATGTACCAAACAGAAGCATGACATGATTAAGCTTGTTTACTTATATCTATGTAGGCAACCATAGACTGTAATATTTTTCCTGTTTTGATCGATATTCTAAACTCTGGTGCTGAGTATAAGACAAGGAAAGAGGCAGCATGGGCTATCTTAAATGCTACATCAGGAGGTACTAATCAGCAAATCAGGTACAAATCCCCTACACGATCATACTAAAATAACACAATTTAATTCCAGATATTTGGTATCAGTTGGATGCATTAAACCACTTTGCGACTTGCTAACAGTTCAGGATATCCGAATGGTAACAGTTACTTTGGAAGGACTGGAAAACATTCTCAAGGTTGACAAATTTGACCCTGAAACTAGATGTAAACCATTTTCATCTGAAATTGAAGAATCTTATGGTATGTAAGTAGGAGATACAAAAAAAAAAAAATGCACACACTGATTAGAAACTATAGCTAGGCTATTTCTGGGGGATTCATATTTAGGGTCTTTGTACAAAGCCATCGAATTGTGATGACTTAATGTACCATGTTGTAAGGGAGGTCACATGGCTAGACTATTCTTTATGGGACAGAGAAGGATTGGTGCCACTCCCCATACCACCACTGACAGGGTTTCATAGGTGGGAAACCCACCCCAAGAAAAAAATTTCCCCCCTCAAAGAAATTGTAGTCATACACACAAGCAAAAAGCCAGAGGAAAAAAATAATAATTAAAGTACAATTCTATGGTTCTGTTGCTTAAATACACCTAATATTTCATCAAAAGTTAGTTCTGGACCTTCAATAATGATTCACATCAATCGTGGCATATTATCATCTGATAGTCGAGGACATAATCTAGTTGTTCTTTTTTTATCTCAATACACAATATTGCTGATACTTCTTAAAGAATTAGCCAACAATGAGTCCTCCTAAAACAATAAAACTTTCCTTCGCACTCCGCACAGGATGGGGCACACACCCCTCCCTCCCTCTCACCGTGGCCTAGCAGTCACATGATCATCACAAATCCACTTTCCCCTCCCAAAGAAAAAATCCTGTATGAAACCCTGACTGTGTATAAGAATGGGGAGTGTGTCTCGTGTACGTCTGCACAGTAAGTCATGAATGAATGCTCCTGTAATGTTACACCTACAAAAGCCAGCTATCCAGCAGAAACCTCAGCTAAAGGTTGAAGACCGGCCAGGTATAGCTAACAGTTAATTCAGTCAGCCAGCCAACTGTCCTGTTTTCACTTCTTTCAACCCATTTATATTTGGTCTCCTATATCTCCACCTCCCCCTTTTTGGAAATCATCCATCTCTATATAAACACCTTGTAATGCACTTGGTATTTAATTTCGAGGGTTACTTCTGCCCTTAGATTACTGTGAAGTATAATCGTACTTGCTTTTTATACTAAATAAAACAGGCAAGTAGGATGGCGGTGTGTAAAGTTCATGAAACAGGAGAGCCCTTCTAATTCCAATGACCACACCCATATTACCCAACTACTCTATCCCTACTTCATTCCCCATCAGTGTTCTCGTTGAGAGTGAAGTAGGAAGAGTATTTGGGTAATATGGGTGTGGTTATTAAAATTAGGAGATTCTCTTGTTTACTCACAACCCTCTCCGCTTACCTGTTTTATTTAGAATAAATGTTTTACTTGTTCACCACCTTTTACAGATGAAAATATGGTGCATAGAACTTATCAGAGTACAATAGTACTCTCTAGATAGGGATGGCACAGATTGCCCTATTGGACTATTATTCTTTCATACTTCTCTCCTACTGTCAGCAGCTCCTAACTTGAAGGCAGAACACCTTCAGTGTGCTAAGACTCAGCAGAAGACAAAGCAGTGTCATTTTACAGCAACTTCTAAAATCGCTGTTTTTATCTGGTCCTTCATCATCGTCTTCTAACGCCATATTTCAGAAATGTCTAGGCACTGGTCTTGTTATGAACTAGATACAACGCTAATCAATTATATAAAGTACATGCATAACACCAGTATTGGCCTTAGAAATTGTACAAGACCTTTTTTTACATGGTCAGTGGCAATCTTACTATATATACGATCTCCGTTAGCATTTGCCCTTCCAATTCAGATTCATTTTGGCTCATACAATATTATGATGAAACTTCCGGTAAACTGCGTAATCAACCAAATACTATTCCTACTTCACTCCCTCATCTTGGCCAGTCGTGGGAGTGAACTAGATTGACCATTTTCTCTTGATCTTCAGAGCCAAGATGGTGGTGCATTCTGGAGGCAAGACTAGTGGGTTCAAAAACAGAAATGATACAGATGCAGCCATCTGTACTTTTTATTCAGAATAAATTTTAGAATCATGTGTGTTTGACAGGGCATATTTCAGTGCACTGTAAAAATATCTGCCACTTGAAAGGAAAATTTAATAACATGCTATTTTTTAACATGTTGAGCTAAAGGTAAAAGATTATAGCAGTCAATTTTGAATAGTGTGGTATTGCATTTGAATATGAAATAAGGCATAAGATGATGATGATGAAGGACTAGATGAAAACTGCTACTTTATCTTCTGCTCTTCATACTTGAGTCCTAGCTCACTGAAGGTGTTCTGTCTGGTAACAGCATTTATTGGTATCAGAGATCTTATATTATGTCATGAACAAAGAAGGTTTTCCATGAGATCAGCCTCCTCGAAGCAGAAATACTTTCCTGCTCTCTCGAGCATTCTGCTTCTGTTCTGCATTTACCTAGGTGAAAGCAAGATACTACACAAGCATAAATGATGTAGGCAATTTATCCACCACTTCGATAGACCAGAATCAACTCAGTCCATGCTCATGGTGCTGACTTAGTGCCAGGTCTATTTGACTTGCTAAGATTAATCAAAACCGTGCTATATGTGAGGTCTGTTCCTTCGAGCATCATGTGATTAGTACATGTTAGTGTACTAATTATACATACTGGGCCTACAAACCTAAGAAACAAGCCACCGTAATCAGTGTGTAATGGAGTACGAATGAGGTGATCACACACACACACACACACACACACAAAAGATTGAGTAGGGATAGATCCAAAATCTGTCTGGATATCTACTGTGACCTCATCAATTCACCTACTGAGCATGCTCAGGTGTAAGCAGGCTAATTCATCCTCTTTATCTCATCTGGCTATATCTATTAAAATTTAGCTGCCTAAGTCTTACCATGTCACACCAGTCTGTCTCAGAAGTGGGTGTGGTCGAAAATGGGCGTGGCCCAACAATTTATCGAATGCTAAGCTAATGTGTGCGACCCCCTTTCTCACATCCTGAATTCGATTAGTCTACTTATATGCTAGCATCAGTTGATAAATCCCTACCCTCTCCCCTCCTACAAAATTAATTCTTTTACTATTTATTGTAGGTTTGGATAAAATAGAATATCTACAAATGCATAGCAGTGACAGAATATATCATCTTGCTGGACGTATCATAGAAAGATATTTTTCTAGTGATGATATCAATACAGAACCAATCTCTATAAATGATTAGTTGTTTGTTGTTTTTTTGTTTTGTTTTTTCTTCATTTCTTAAACTATTCTCGATTTTAGTATGCTGCATACAATCTTGTTTGCTCATTGAATTACTCTAAAATTAAAATAATTCATAGACAGGTTAGTTTCCAATGTCTCGTGAGAAAGTACATGATAAAAATTATGTTCAACCCGAGATTGCAAGGAGTGGATTAGGGAAGTCTGGTAATAATAATGAAAAGCTATAGTAAAGAAGGGCACTATAATGTAGCAACTAATACTGTCACTTTACACATATTATTTTCTTTCATGCTATAATGATAACAAGTACTGGTAGGGCACTGCTGAACATCCAATTCGAGAGATTTGTCGTGATACTTGTTTTTGGGGATCAAGACGAAGAGTAAAGCTGCCCAAGTGTATCCTTTCCTGCCCCTGATACAAGCAGATATCTCATCTCCTCACAGTTTAATTTTCAGACCAAAAACAGTGAAAATGGCTTCTTACACCATCAATGGCAAATGGCATGCCATCTCCAGCCCTGCACAAATTTAAAACTACTTGAGTACATATGGTCAACCAGTACCAAAAGTAAGCAGCTAGACTTCTATTTTAGTACTGAGAGTGCCACAAATATTTTCAGTCGCCGGTTTCCACGTTTTTCTTCCATAGCAACAGTAAATAGACTAAACTAATGTGATAAACTACTACAGCTATAAGTCATTGAGCCTTTTCACTTATAATCATAATTACTGCTGCTTACCTTTCACCCTCTTTCTTAGATTGTATAGGCCAAATTGTCCCAAATTGTAAATTGTCTTGGTTACTTTGGCGCCTGACATCAACAGCTGTCTTTAGCTAGCTATCTGGAGTAGGAGTTACTCTGGCACTAGTAGGGTAGGTGTGTGTATTATGAGTCAGTCCCTATTATGGGTTCACCACTTTATAAGAATCTACAAGAGTTGATACTTTAGATATGAAAACAATAATTTTTTGGTCTTTTGATCAAATAAAATCATCCAGAAAATGCCTTATTCAGAGATAAAAATCAAGCCAGTGATTCATAATTCATACCTTTTACTCATAATACCTTCCCGAGTGTGTCATGTAAGATCATAACTCCTATCTACAAGATGCAATATTTTTATTACTTTCTCCTCACATTAGTTCTACATAACCTATTTTATATCTGGAGCAATTTTCAGCATTCTAAAATAGTCCATTTCCAAGAAAAGAGAAACAATACCTAGCTGACTCAAGATACCCACACCTACCCTACTCATCATAATAAGAATAGCCTGGGGCCGCCATGGTCAGCGAAAGATCTACAACTTGTACAGTCTAATCGCCAGCGTTGGCGAGGCCCATAGGGCCTAGGGCCGGCTAGGGGTAATACAACTTTAATTGCACAGACACGCACTTTTATCACTCACCAGTTTACGGAAGTATCCGGAGAGAGTATTTGTGGTCAAATTCACTTCCTTTAGTTGTAGTGCCGAGATTTTCCCTTTACTAGTATACTGAAGGCATAAAGCTCCCTAGTAGCTGCACCTTGCACGGTACTAACTCCACTATAATTTTAATAACAAATGCAGCTGCACGCGCGAAGCAGCTGCTACATTTTTGTTGTCTTTGATGTTGTGATAATCAATCGTGTTGTGGGCTGTGACATTTGTATTTCACACTTCCTGCCACTACTTCGAAGGTATGTAGAGCTCCTCCTATCATAAGTGGCATGTTATGCGTAATAAAAATAACTGTCATTAGTGCATGTCTGTAATACAGCCTTTGCTTTATAAAGCCTTTGAATGCTACTCATAGCTTGAAGCTATACTGTTCATTGAATATACAACAATTAGTAATGGCCTACTGAATAAGAATGGTGTGTTAGTATTAGCTATTAGCTAGCAGCAGTCCATCCAAATCTTTTACTATAGCTACACACACACTATAGCAATGATAACCCTTGCCCATGGACCATGTTACTCTGTAAGCATGCAGTGATCATTCAGATACACACTTTAAAAATATTGACTATTAATCATCATGGGACACTTTAAGACACGGATACCTCTGCCAGGCTTCCATGAAGCAAATCAAAAGGAAAACCCTTAGCTAACATTTAAAATTTCCATCCTTGATGGCTGCCCAACCAAGCAGGTAGCTACAAACAGAAACAATTTGTTGTATTCAGAACTATAAAAAAAAAAAAAAAGACATACAGCACCACCAATCTTCCCCAGATAAAGTTGATATTCTCTCTTGATAGGTACAGATGTGTATCACATATGTTTGATACGATTATGTTTCCTGGGAGTAAGATTTCATCCAATTGAGCAAGAGTTACACTAAAGATGCTATAGGTTCCTGAATCAGAATGGCCTTATCTCTCTTTGAACTCTATCACAGAAGAGCTACTACCACACTTTATGTCTGTACTCCTTTTTCATGGGATCGGAAATACCAGTTTTCTCTCTACATTCTATCCTTCATCAACAATGAAACACTGTGTGGTTCACTAGGACAAGTGACAGCAGATCTTCCCTCCGACTTGTTGGCTGTGGATATTTTAGAGTACATTCATCATGATTTCAGCAATCTTCACCAGTCACCCTATTCAATGAAATCAAAGTCTCTCCATGACTTGCACTATCATCAGGAGAACAGTGTGGGAGTGAGCAGACATGACCATGCCCTCTACCGAAGCTCTGAAGCTCCACTGGAATTGCTCCCTGTGGTATTAGAGATGTGGCATCATGCAACTTCCAACGACATTGATCTTCCAGGTAAGTTAGCTGTTTGAGAAATGTAATTAAGATTCGATTTCTAGCTCACTGACACACATACATTTACCTATATAGCTGGAAATGGTTGGATGGAAAAGTCCAAAGTGTCTTAGACGTTCCTGAAAACATGGCAAGAGTTCAGGAGAGGTTGGATTTTGTTTTCAATGGGTGTGGCTAAAATTTGACAAGCATACAAATGTGGACCAGGATGCAAGCGTGTCAACTGTTCAAATAACTACCATGATAACAGTCTCAATCATCCTGAAGCAGTAATGGAGCTGTAAACATTGATGGACTTCAGAAACAGAATGAAGAATTAATAGGAGATATTATAGAGAGTGATGAAGAACATGAACTAAATGAAAGACAGGATGAATGGGTGTGACATTTGCATTTTACAATACTTACATCCACAAAATTGCTACTGTATATTATACAAGCATTACAGCACAGGATCCAGCTAGAATCTGAAGTGTCCACTGCTAGAAACGAAAATTCTAGCAAGAAACACTATGACGTGATGAAACTAGCCAAGCAACAGAGGCAACATATAGCTGAATTTTCTGCCTGTTTATAGCTTGCAACAATGTTTACTGTGCAGTAATACTTACCTAGGTTTCATCTTTAGCCGAAAGTGCTCTCCATGTTGCTTCTTCGGCTTCTAAGAGGCAGTTACAGTCCATACAAAACACCCGCACAGTTTCTGTTTTTCGACTACAATTTATGACGTCATCGCTACTACGTGGTAATTAATTACGTGCACTGGCGATTAGACTGTGTAAGCATTCTGTAATAGGTATGTAACAGAACAAAAATCCGTAATCCCTAGGCACCGGAAGTACTAATTTTTGATCTATGCAGCTAGCTGGTATGTGGGGCAGTCCAGACCTGTTACAAGTTGTAGATTTTCGCTGTGTACGTAACCGGGATTGGAAACGCCCCATAGCAATAATACAATCTGCGTGGAAGAGCTGAAAAAGCCTAACGTAGAGGAGGAATCGACCTCTCGAAGTTCAGAAGTAAGTCCATGGCATAGCTAGTAACTTCACCACCTTACTCGTGCAAAAAGCAAATTTTTTGTTGCTAGGACACCCATACCAGCCTGTTTTGGCTTTGTATACCTGTATCCCAAAGAATAGATTTGCAACCTTACAGTTTCAGAGTTTAGTGTACACTCTACTTCATGCCCTCATACCTAAAATGTAGTGAACTTTGTATGTATTCAAGAGTTTCAGCCAATAGTTCACATTTGCTCGGTGTGTCTTTGCGTACGTTTTTTGAAAAAGTGAAGTAGTTTTCTAGTGACCCCAATTCATATTCATAACAAGTAGTTATACATTCATGCCCTCCACCTATTTTTTTCAAATGTATGCATTCCCTTGCCGAGAGTACATTTTTAATATTATATTCCTCAGGGATGATCAACTGAGAGTGAGGCTTCAATATTTTCACTCATAATTCAGGAAGAGTACAAGAAGGTGCAGAGGTGAAGAAGAACCTGAAAGAAATCACCAGGATCAACAGCTGCACACTTAATACCCATTTGATAATTATTGTCTTTTTTCTTATTGTATTAATTGATGCGGGCATGCGCAATAAGGAGTGGCCGGGCAGTTTGTTTCCAATCCCGGTTTACGTACTCGCAAAAGCCAGTAGTCAGGCGTCATCCCTAGATGCTACGTCTCTTAGTTATACTATAGAAAGTAAAAAATTATAGTTCTTTATATATACTGCTATAACATAGCTCAAGTGAGCAACATTACTAGCTATATATATATAACTACCTAATACTGCATAGAGCTAGATAAGTAATATCCTGGGAGATTTTATTATACCGCAGGAGATTTTATTATTAGCTCTCATTATTATTATTATTATTATTATTATTATTTTTATTATTATTATTATTAGCTATATGATTTACAGCACAAGATGACGTTTTAAGAAATGAGATAAGTTGTAGCGTGCTGAAATGGCTCAGTGACAGAATGGCTGATTAACCCAAGGACAGCGGAAATCCGTACTTCTAAAAAACGCACACCTAAATATAAACATGCGCACGCATTTAGCTATTGTAGACTATTAGCTTGTGAGCTATTCTGGCAAGCTACAGTTAGCTAGTGAGCCATTCCGGCATGAATTTACTGCTTAGTTATTATTGCAGTAGCTTGTCAGCCATTCTGGCATTATGCAGTTATTATAGACTTTATCTATACAAATGAGCTATATTGCACAGTTATAGCTACAGCTAGTATGCCATGCACAGTTATTAATTATTGTAGACTTTAGTGAGACATTCTGGCACATATTAATTATAGTGAGACATTCTGGCACGCACTTATTTATATAGAGATTATATAGTGAGCCATTCTGGCAAGCAGTTATTATTATAAACTCTATATAGCGAGCCTTTCTGGCACGCAGTTATAGACTCTATAGTGATATATAGTGAGCCATTCTGGCATGCAGTTATTAATATAGACTATAGAGCAAACCATTCTGGCATGCAGTAATTAATAAAGATTCTATATTACAGTGAGCCATTCTGGTACGCAGTTATATGTAGACTCTATACAGCTACAGAGGTATGCCATGATGTCTCTGTAGAACCTGATCTACAAATACTCACTGGGGAACAGCTGACCAATGCAACTGCAAACACAAGACGGAGCCCGCCTAGATATAGCAGCCAATGGCTTTTGGCAAGGTGCTTTCTAGATCTACGTGTTTTTAACCCACATGCCCCCTCCAATAGACAAAGCCAGCTATCTGCTACCTACAAGAAACATGAACGCATCAAACAGAAGGCCTATGAGCAAAGGGTCAGGAAGCCTCTTTCACCCCTTTAGTCTTTGCAGCTAGGGTAGAATGGCCAATGAAGCAACTCAAAAGATTGGCATCACATTTCGCAACCAAATGGGATCAATCATACAGCTCTACTATGTCCTGGCTCCGCTGTCGTCTAACCTTTTCACTATTACGTTCAGCCATCCAGTGCATAAGGGGAGCTCGCTCCAGCTGTAGACAAGCTTGCAGACAAGTACCATCACCATCATCAATTGATTTGATCAAATCTGAGTTAGGACTTGTCTTTGAGTAGTAACCATTTCATCTACCACAACAGACCTTCTTCTCATCACACTGACATTCAGTTATTAGGTCCTTTGGGGCCACTTCAAAAAAAAAATTAATAAAAAATTAAAATTAAAAAATATATAGTGAACCATTCTGGCACGCAGGCAGTTATTATAGACTCTATACAGCGAGCCATTTTTTGCATGCAGTTATATTAATATAGACTCTTCAGCGAACCATTCTGGCACGCAGTTATTAATATAGACTCTATAATAATAAATATTATAGACTCTATACAGCGAGCCATTCTGGCACGCAGTTATAATTATGTAGACTCTATAATTGTGAGCCATTCTGGTACGCAGTTATAGACTCTATACAGCGAGCCATTCTGGCACGTAGTTATGTGACCGGGTACAGGAAAATCGGGCATAACGCGGCACTAAAAAAATTTTTTGATTGGTTAGTATCCGTTATCTATGGCCCTTTGGGTCTCCATCGCGCAAATTTCAATGCTTCAGGTCCTTTGATACCGAAGGAACAGCTCTTAGAAAACTCCAGTAGCGTCCATTAGCGTTTTATATTTTTTAGAGAAAAAGAATAAGCAACGTGAACATCATTTCGGGCCACGCCCGTGCACTATTAAATTGAAGTGGGCGGAGCTTCGAACTAGAGTTAGAGAGAAGCTAGTTTCTCGCCTCCTGACGCTATTAAGTACCAACTAAAAACTAGAAAAGTACCGTAGGTAGCGTAGAATGCTTAGTTCATATTTCCAAGCGTATAAGCTGGAAAGCCTACCTTACTTTTGGTGATTTTCAGCTGTTGGATTTTCCGTGCACGAAGGTTTCATGGCTGACTAGCTAACTTTAGCGCTTCATTTGAAGCCTTTCTACTTTAGTTTAAGTTCCAAACTTGGTCAGAAGTTTGTTCTAGGATCATAGTTTTGATCTATACAGAAAAAAAAATTTTTGTTGAATAAATAGCATGACTCACTAAAACTGCTCCTACGTAGAAAATTGTTCTGCCGCGTTATGCCCGATTTTCCTGTACTGGGGTAGACTCTATAATATAGTGAGCCATTCTGGCACGCAATTATTAATAATTATAGACTATACAGCGAGCCATTCTGGCAAACAATTATTAATAGACTCTATACAGCGAGCCATTCAGACACGCAGTTATTATAACTAGGGCAATGTTCAACATTCAGTTGACAGCGAGCGAGCAAGCATTCTTCAAATCTTTAGAAGATTTTCATTTGCTATTGAGGCTCCAAATGTCCTTAAATTTGAAGGACAGTTTGTCCTTTGTCCTCTAACGGCTTGCTACTGCCCTATTGTTTGTCCTTAAAGTTGTATAGCCAGGAAGCTACACATCAAACTATGAGAGCTTGCTTGTAGTTACAGCACATTATAATTATTATGGGCCTGGCAAATGCTCTGCTGGGCATGTGCAAGGTCAGCTGCGCTATTAGGTCAATGCTGACCATGCACTTAAGTACTTGGCAGCTAACCAAAGAATGCAAGCTAAGCTAAATGTACTTGTACATTATTCTATTAATGTGGGTGTGATTGGGGCATGGTTATGTTAATTAGAGGCTTGGTGATTAAAATATAGATGGGTGTGGTTTGTATCCTTCAAGCATTTTTAGAAAAGTTGGAGCCTATGCGGTGAGAGAGTAGCTGATAGGCTCCAGTGCTTGATTTTGCTGTCAGAGACAAGAGTCATGTAAGTGGTAATTCCAACCATGAAGCTCCATACATAAAAAGCTGTAAATACCTCAGGCACTTAGATAAGCCAAGCGCCTACAATTGACTTTAGCGCCACTTATGATAAATGACTGTAGAAAACAATCTAGCTAAATTACAATAGTAGCATGCGCATTATGTACGCTCAGCGCTACTAATTCGGGACACGTATGTACCGTACGTACGCCTGAGGCATTTTGGAGTGTAGACCTACATATACTAGGGTATGTTCGTGTAACATATTCAATTGGTGAGCGAAGCAGTTGGTGAAAGTCATTTGTACTTTGACTTACTAAGATATTGTAGCTGCATACATAGGAGGCTGTATAATGCTTACCACAAGCACTTAGAAAGCCAAGTGCCTACAATCCACTTAGCGCCTCTATGACAAAATGCTGTAGAAAGCAATAAGCTCTAGCTGTTTATTCTAAGTGCTATGGGCATATTTCATTTGTGGGGTCAAAGGTCAAACGAACGTGCGCGCATGCGTATTATTAACTATGCCCGCTAGCTATTGACGTACGTATATAAATATATATCTCGAGCTCCCGTTGACATGACCAGAGCATAGATATACTAGGGTATGTTCGTGTAACATATTCAATCGGCGAGCGAAGCAGTTGGTGAAAGTCATTTGTACTTTGACTTATTGGACTAAGCCTAAGATATTGCAGTGGTTGTGGCAGTGTGGCAGCTGCATACACACTGACAGGAGGCTGTATAATGCTTACCACAAACACTTAGAAAGCCATGCGCCTACAATCCACTTAGCGCCTCTATGACAAAATGCTGTAGAAAGCAATAAGCTCTAGCTATTTGTTCTAAGTGCTATGGGCACGTTTCATTTGTGGGGTCAAAGGTCAAACGAACGTGCGCATGCGTATTATAAGCTATGCCCGCTAGCTATGACGTACGTATATATATATCTCGAGCTCCCGTTGACATGACCAGAGAGTGGCTCGCTTCGCTCGCCAACTAGACTACGTACACAGGATTGGAAACAGGGCATGCGCGCGTAGAATTTATAGACCATCCGTGTAGGTACCTGGCGAACAGAGAAATCTTACACAAAATAAGAAAGAGGATGAAAGGCAAGGTATTTAGCGCAGCTATAATTATGATTATAAGTGAAAAGGCTCAATGACCTATAGCTGTAGTAGTTTATCATGTCAGTTTAGTCTATTTACTCTTGCTATGGAAGAAAAACGTGGAAACAGGTGACTAAAAAGTTTTGTGGCACTCCTACTACTAAAATAGAAGTCTAGCTGCCTTACTTTTGGTATAAAATGAAAGATACTAGTTGACCATATGTACTCAGGTAGTTTTAATTTTGTGCAGGGCTGGAGATGACATGCCATTTGCCATTGATGATTTAAGAAGCCATTTCACTATGTTGTTGTTCTTATATGAGGAGATGAGATACCTTCTTGTATCAGGGGCAGGAAAGGATACACTGGGGCAGCTTTACTCTTCATCTTGATCCCTCAAAACAAGTATATCACAACAAATCTCTCGATGAATTGGATGTTCAGCAGTGCACTATCAGTACTTGTTATTATCATTTTTTTATTATAATATGAAAGGAAATATGTGTAAAGTGACAGTATTAGTTGTTACATTATAGTATCCTTCTTTACTATAGCTTTTCTTGACAGCCAGCCATGGGTAATCTGAAGAAACAGTAACATCGACATGATTTTTTTACAGGCACCTTTAAAAAGTACATATGTACATATAAATGATCACTACCTAACAGATTAGTGGGGAAAAAGAGACTATACTTTTAACATCCAAGCTCCAGAGGTCCACAAAGTCGAACTACCATTGTTACTCGCAATTATACCCTCTAACACTTGAGAAACCAGCCTTTTTAAGAACTATGCTTGTTTAGCACTATACTAGCCCACTCTTTGCATTCTTTGAACTTACCAATTGGCTATAGTTTAGCAGAAATTTGGCACACTACTTCTCCTCCCCTGTTTGTTTGGGGCAATTTAGCACGAACAGCTGCCTACACGGATTGTCAGTATTGTCGTTATGGGCGCACGTGACCTGTTTCCAATCCTGTGTACGTAGTCTAGTATATCTATGACCAGAGAGAGGCTCGCTTCGCTCGCCAACTAGAGATGCTCGTATAGCATTAGTTGGGCGAGCAAGCAGCCAGTGGTCATTTCAATGTGCTCCTCCCTCACTTATGATTATATAGCCCCAACAGTGACTTTTGATATCTAGCTATTCAGGTTGTTAACTGACTTGGTGCATTCCCAGTTAACATTAGAGTGTCTTCTCTTAACCCAGGCTACCACTCCTGTTCAGACTCAGTAGCTAGTCTCTCAAATAATGAGCCCTCATATGCTCTAATCTGGCAGCTCTGTGTTCTGCTGACTCTGCTCTCCTTCTGGCTCTCATTTGCTCTGCTCTTGCAGCATTATCTTCTGCTGACTCTGTACATTCCCTCCTCCTGGCTCTATCTGTCGCATTTCTTTGCTAGTCTTTTTTTTTTCTCTGTTCCTTTCACTCTGTTCTCCATCTAGCTCTGTCTCTTTCATTTCTTTCATGAGGTCTCGCTATTCTTTGCTGGTCAATTTCTAGAGGGTGTTCTAGGACCCTCCTTCGCTTGTTTTCTGGTTCTCTGGGTACGCTATAATAGTTTTTCAACTTCAAGCTTAAAGAAAATGATAGTTTATTATGACTTTGCTTAGTAGCTATTTCATGCACATACGTAAGCGAATGCGCATTTTGAGTGACCTACGTTACATATAAATGTCGCGAATTTCCATTTTGACCAATTAGTGTAGGGCTTCGCTCGCTCGCCAACAAGTGAGCGCAAAAAATTCCATCTGAATAAAAAGGTTAAGTAGGGTTGGCCTAAAATCTAGCTGGGCTGTATAATGTACTGCAGCCTCATATGAAAACCATCCCTACATTTACATCCACTACCCATAGCTAGCTATGGGCCGTTGTAAAAGTAGAGATTGTTTTCATATGAGGCTGCAGTACATTATACAGCCCAGCTTGATTTTAGGCCATCCCTACTTAATTTTTTTATTCAGAAGGAATTTTTTGCGCTCACTTGTTTCTATTCTTTTTCTTAGTGCTTGAAGTTGACATACAGTCTATGGAAGAATTTATTTAGTTTTATCTAACAACAGCAATGTAAATGACATGTACATGGCATAGTGAAGTGAGCTGACTACACTACAGCCAAGTATTATAATAGTACTATATGATAAGCATCTATACTGCAATGTAGCAAGGAGTGTCAGGAACATCATCAGACAAGAATAAATAGCGTTAGCTACTGAACTCATTAGGCTGTACTGTACACGTGCACTTATACGTGGCCCCTCCCATAAGCCCCGCCCCTACCGACGTGCGCTTCAAAATGGCGTCGAAAGATTAGCTAGTGTTCCCATTGTGAACTTATTGAATCCTCAATCATGCATGCAATGGTCAGAACTTCAAGAACAGTTTTTGTAGGGCAGCAGACAATCCTCTGCGTAACATGTTCATGTGGTTTGGTTATGAATTGCGCACCCCATGTTGCGTCACAACGACGACTACGGCACAATGACGATAACGCGAGGCTCGATGACCATGACGCGAAGTTTTTCACTGACGCGATGGGCGTGTATAAACTTCTGACCGGACCGGACCCACGGACCGTGTACGATTTGCAGCGTGCGCGAAGCGAGACGGACCACGATGCTGCACAATTGCAAACTACCTGTATCGATCAACAGCTACAGAATTACATAGGAACTGGCAGAGTAATACTATAGGAGTGTATTTAGTTACTTGAGCAAATGATAATTATAATAGAATAATTCATACCTCAGACCTATATTAACCCAGTTAGCTATAGCTATAATCATAGCCAGCTAGCTAAACTGTTATAGTTTGGAGCTAAATATTGTGTTATTTATATTGGTAGTCGTAGCTAAATATTGGTAGCTAGCTAGTCTGATAGTGTCAATTGCAATCTGGTTCACTATTAACTTTTCTAGAACATTGACTATATTAGCTTGTTAGCTATAGCTAGTTTAGTTAGTCAATAGTGATTGTTCTCAACTCTAAAATCAAGTTGTGTTCCTGTAGGGAAGGAATAACAAAAAATAATAAAAAACATGACATAATGCTATATCATTCACTGACCTGACTGAAAAAAAACTTCAGTGATATCTTGCATATACAAAAAAATAGGCTAGTTTTAGCTATATTGATATTAAATGAAGTATTCTTACCATGTATGTGAATACACCACAGTCATAACCATTTGTTTGCTTAGGTATATCCTAATAATAAATAACTTGAATAAATTAATAAATCACTTTTGGACATAGCATTTTCCAACTGGAGAAGTCTACATTGGGATTACCCTTGCTTAGATAATATTATTCCTGAATCAGAAAAGCAGACAATGAAACTCAATGTTGTAATAATAACGTATAATGTTTTGATTGTTTCAATCATCTAGTAGTGTCTACAATTGCTAGATGCCAGTGTGCACCTCTGTTGATTGGTACTATGTATGAGAACATTGACCTACATATGTATGGGCATTGTATGAGTGAATGACGAGAGCAAAGGAACCTCAATAAAGGAGACTCCAAAAGGGGACAAATCTTTGACAAAGGACCTCATACACATTAGTTGGTAGATAAAGAAAAGCAAGTTTAGTCTGAATAGAGGGACATGTGTGAGGTTTCCATACTTGGAATGTCCATGAGGAAAGTTTATAGCAGTGAATTACAACTTGGTTAGCTATTTCTCATAGAATCCAAAAGGAAATAGGCATGATGCTTGAATCTCAGATCTCTTCCTGAGGGCAAAACGATTGAAAAATATATTTTTTGAAATTTTGGATCACTGCTACGAATCAATTTGGTCTCATTCTGGTACCAGCGATAACCATCCACTTTCCTGTCATATAGAGAATAAGTATGGTATGAAAAGAAGTTAACAAGCTCACTTCCAAAAAAATATAAAATAGCTATCAGTTTTAGCACACAAGAATTTACCTTTGCTGATATCATTCTAGATAACTATACTTCTCAACATTTTGCATTCCTAGGAGGATAGGCGGGGTTAAAGATTTGTATTTTGCTTCAAAACAGTTCTTCATTGCAGTTAAGCCAGGCTAGTTACGGGGAGTAATCTTTATTTTAGCGCAAAAACAGAACAGCTGCCTAGACGGATTGTCAGTATTGTCGTTATGGGCGCACGTGACCAGTTTCCAATCCTGTGTACGTAGTCTAGTACAGTCGAATCGCCAGTGCACCCGAAGTCCATTGCCGTAATACAATGTTAATTTTCTGAGAATACAAACAATATCCGGAAAATTACTGAAAACTCAGCATAAATTACCATAAAGAATGGCAGCTGTTTTTGTGTGAGTTTAGGCTCTATTCTACAAAAGATGGTAAACGTGCATTGAAAGATATTCAAGCATATGGAAGGCTTATTCAAGAAGGTAATGAGTCATGCTTATGAAGTAGCTAGTCGTAGTATCACTAGATTTCCTGAGGCTGAGAGTGCACCTAGTCCAAGTGTACAGGCTGAAAGTACCAGTAGAGAGAGCGGTCAAATTTCATTTCTCCATGAATTAGGATTTTGATTTTTTGTGAATTGATAGTGCTAAGATGTATCATTCCTGTCTGCGAATTTTGTTTTGTTCTGAGAATTTTCTTGTGTATTTGATGTGATGCAAATTCCTACTTTTTTCCACAAAATTACTTCCAATAGTGTCATTTCATTGCAAGACCCCAAGAAGATATATTTCCCCCATGGAAAGAGTACTACAACATTTGATCTTTCCTGAGCCTAGATTCATGTGATATATTTCTACAGACTCAACTATTTTGGTGAACATTTGATGTATATTAACACAGTATGGCAGCAGAGAAGTCAGAAATTGTGTTTGGTCACGCTTTATTGGAACAAATTTGATTTTTGATATAAGATAATATATACCATGAACATCTATTGAGTCAATGCATGTCTTATACTGAAAAGGAGAAATGGTTTTTGACTGCAATTAGTATTTTTATTAGCCCTGATTTCATGCACTGAGTATTTATTTTAAAAAGTCTAGTAAAGTATTATTTATCAAGAGGAGGGTGAAGTTGTTGAAATTTCATATAAGAAGTTTTCAGAAGTCATGATAGCCATAAGTGGAGAGTAACCAGCACACCAACACACATGCTTCTTTTTTTCCATTAAAATTATGCCCATTACGTCACTTCCGGTTTTATTATTAAAAATTGACGGTGGCGATTCGACTGAGTATATCTATGGATCAGTACAGTGTATTGCCATTAGCCAGTAGCTATAGCTATAGCTATCATGGAACTACTTTTATTTTTCAAACAGAATATCCCTGCACAACATAATGGCCATGATTGTCGAGTATTTTTTTGCTTAGTAGCTAAGTGTTACTAATAGTACAAGCTCTAGACAAATTAAATAGTATGCACGCTATAGCAGGCTCTAAACTGGCCATTCACCTTCTCTCAGGTGGGTTAATTTAATAACCTTATACTCAGAAAACTATTGTCATTATTTTTTTTATCTCATACATACAGAAGATCAGCAAATCAAGCGTGCATGAGTATTTTTTATCTCGTGCGTGGTCCGGTGGTCCGGTCCGGTCCGTGTTTTAGTCAGACCCTATGTTCGTGTAACATATTCAATCGGCGAGCGAGCGAAGCAGTTGGTGAAAGTCATTTGTACTTTGACCTATTGGGCTAAGATATTAGAGTGGTTGTGGCAGCTGCATACACAGGACACTGGAGGCTGTATAATGCTTACCACAAGCACTTAGAAAGCCAAGCGCCTACAATCCACTTAGTGCCTCTATGACAAAATGCTGTCGAAAGCAATAAGCTCTAGCTGTTTGTTCTAAGTGCTATGGGCATATTTCATTTGTGGGGTCAAAGGTCAAACAAACGTGCGCATTCGTATTATCAACTATGCCCGCTAGCTATTGACGTACCAACTAGAGATGCTCGTATAGCATTAGTTGGGCCATAGATTAGCCTCGTACCCAGGCCTTATTATTGAAATAAGGGCCTGGTATCCACTGTTTGCGCGTGCGCGATCCCAGCATCTATGAATATCATTATAATGTGCCGATGACGATGTAGAGTGGGCGGTACTAATTAGATGACTCGATCTTTGCCGCAGGAACAAGACTCTGTAGCAAAGTTCTCCTTGAAAGCAGACTTTAAAGAGATGATTTCTCAGTCCTCTGACCTGATCCTCCATCCGGACCAAGAACTGTGCTTCTCTTCCCAGCTAGCTACTACTTCTTTTTTCTTATTACGAATCTCGCGCGGCCAGACGTTACTGAGACTAATAGAAGTTCTGGTGGTCCACTACAAACGGCAGAACTTGGCTCTTTCCAGTCGGCAGTCAGACGTACAAATACTTCGTTTTTTAAACAGACCTGATGGGCCAGGCTCTGTTCCTCTACACTATGCTCTACATAAGGCAAGCCCGACTCTCCAAGGGAAAGCGACGGCGTCAGAAAAACAAGTAACTATCGTTTGTAGCTGACCTTATCGGTAGCTGAAGCTGGAGAAGCACCTTCCATTGTTCTAACTACTATCAGCCGTCATAGAAACAAGGCCCCGCCCAATTATTGTGACGTTTACGTATCCTGAAATTTCCGAAAGTGTACAAATTCACGGAAAAGCGTGAAAAACCAGCACATGCGCAAACAGTGGATACCAGGCCCTTATTTTAATAAGGCCTGGGGACGAGGCTAGGCCATAGATATGAGATTTTACGGGATTGGAAACGCCCAATGAACTGCACAACCGTGCGCACGCGCATGCAGCATTAATTATACTAATCGTTGTGAAAAGAGATCAATATTCACTCCTTTCAAGGCAGTTAAAGTGATATTCTGCCCCTACAGCTCACAGAATAGTACAAGTAAGCTAAGGGGAAGGTATTGAAGAAGTGAAGAGTCAGAGAGTTGAAGTTGGAGAGTCTGAGGAAGGAAGTTATTAATTATTCATAACTTTTTTCCTTGTAATTATAACTATGAGTACCTATCATTGCTCATTATACATTAATTTTATGTGATTGATTTGAAAGAAAGGCCAGAATGACTTTTGGTATTAAAATTAGACATAAATTCATCATTATTATAGCTAGATAATTTTGCCCCAAAGTTATCCGCCAGTTTCTGCTCAGTTCTCCCTCATCAGCATTATTGCAATACTTCCAACTTTTGGCTGTTGGATTTTGACACCATCCACCTCAAGAATTCGGCTCAGTCAGCTGTCCTGTGGACCCTATGGATATTAGGGGGGAAATATAGTAAGCTTGCCATCTCCATAGGATGACTATTGTATAGAAAACGAATGCACCAATTCCATTTACTGTTCTATCCTTTCCCTGAAATAACTAATACAGTCGCACTATTGTTAATGTATTTCTTGGGTGAGGGATTACAGTTTTAACACCACTTGCAAATGCTAGAGACAATATATGTCAGCTACCGTAAATCTGGAAATTTTCGCTGTTAAAAATAATTCGCGGTTGGCTCAAACATCGAAAATTAAACACGTGAAATATTTTCTACAACGGATTATTAAAACATTGAAAATATACGGTAGGAAGCATATTGAGTATTATTAGCTAGCTAGCTAGCTAGCTAGCTTGCAGTCTCTCTTCAGCAGAAGGATGGTCTTCCAGCTAGGCCTATTGCTCGAGCGAATTATGAAGTGGAGGCAGAGTTAGTTAGTTCGAGATTTTCTTTCGACCACATGTCCTACAATCGTACCTGATTTCTTCACTGCCACCGCGTACCTGTCCTTTCCATTCGTTGGCTCCCTCACACTCTAGCGTTTCACCTAGACTGGCATTCCACATGTCACAGTACACATGGTAGCCACGAACACAGTAAGTGATCTGGAACTACGCTAGCACCTGCCGCCAGCGCCCCGGATATAGTAGCGAAATTTTCATTGTTGAAAATTATTCACGGGTGATTCAAAAAACGAATAATAAACACATCGAAAAAATAAAACGCGAAGATATTTTACGCGAAAATTTCCAGATTTACGGTAATACAAAAACTAACATTACTATTCCATGTAGCTAAAGTTTACATGCCTTTTGATCAGAAAATGGGCAACAGCAATTGATTCTATCAAGCGTGAGAGGGATTATAGTCCCATTAACCACTACAGTAGTATTTGTATGATTAAACTTGAAAATCTGAGCTAAAATTTATTTCATACAGTAAATCTATGCCCTAGTGTATTATAGTATCATTGGCATAAGTCTTACCTCATGGATCTTGTCAGAACAGCAACTTTGACAAAAGTGCTGTCATTCAGCTGTCAACGCGCCTCGGTTGTTAGTTGCTAACGAGAGCACGTGATCCGTTTCCAATCCCGTAAACCTCTTATATCTATGACTACGTACACAGGATTGGAAACAGGGCATGCGCGCGTAGAATTTATAGACCATCCGACCTGGCGAACAGAGACATCTTACACAAAATAAGAAAGAGGGTGAAAGGCAAGGTATTTAGCGCAGCAATAATTATGATTATAAGTGAAAAAGCTCAATGACCTATAGCTGTAGTAGTTTATCATGTCAGTTTAGTCTATTTACTGTTGCTATGGAAGAAAAACGTGGAAACAGGTAACTGAAAAGTTTTGTGGCACTCCTACTACTAAAATAGAAGTCTAGCTGCCTTACTTTTGGTATAAAATGAAAGATACTAGTTGACCATATGTACTCAAGTAGTTTTAATTTTGTGCAGGGCTGGAGATGGCATGCCATTTGCCATTGATGGTTTAAGAAGCCATTTCACTATGTTGTTGTTCTTATATGAGGAGATGAGATACCTTCTTGTATCAGGGGCAGGAAAGGATACACTGGGGCAGCTTTACTCTTCATCTTGATCCCTCAAAACAAGTATATCACAACAAATCTCTCGATAATTGGATGTTCAGCAGTGCACTATCAGTACTTGTTATTATCATTTTTTAAATTATAACATGAAAGGAAATATGTGTAAAGTGACAGTATTAGTTGTTACATTATAGTATCCTTCTTTACTATAGCTTTTCTTGACAGCCAGCCATGGGTAATCTGAAGAAACAGTAACATCGACATGATTTTTTTACAGGCACCTTTAAAAAGTACATATGTACATATAAATGATCACTACCTAACAGATTAGTGGGGGAAAAGAGACTATACTTTTAACATCCAAGCTCCAGAGGTCCACAAAGTCGAACTACCATTGTTACTCGCAATTATACCCTCTAACACTTGAGAAACCAGCCTTTTTAAGAACTATGCTTATTTAGCACTATACTAGCCCACTCTTTGGACTTACCAATTGGCTATAGTTTAGCAGAAATTTGGCACACTACTTCTCCTCCCCTGTTTGTTTGGGGCAATTTAGCACGAACAGCTGCCTACACGGATTGTCAGTATTGTCGTTATGGGCGCACGTGACCTGTTTCCAATCCTGTGTACGTAGTCTAGTATATCTATGTTATAATTCACTACAAACCGCACGCGCGCGGTTAATAACTATTTTATAGCCCGCGCGAGTGTATTACGTATTCTCAGTGCTTCTGTCTCTATAGCGCGCGATGTAGCTGCTTACAAGAATATGGTCATCCCACTTCAACGTCGTGATTCGTACGGTACCGAACTATCTTTCACTCTATAACCCACCCACTCTCTGTACTTTAACTTGTTCACGTAAGGTAGAGGTACAGCGTCATAATTATGGTTGGACGCTGAATGGCAAGTAGGGCAGCTAGTGCAGAACACCAGCCACGCTGTTACACAGCTCGCAAGTTCTGCCTTTTATGCTGGCTACTCTCTGAAAAGCTTATTGGGTTTGAAATGTGGAATGTGGTCAATGAATATTATTATAGCGTGCACACCGTGTTCAATGAATAATATTAAAATTCTTTTCTGAGAGTAGTTAGTAAGCTTATAAGGACAGAACTCTATACTGTCACATACTTACCTTTCAGTCTAGTCACAACTTCTTAAAAGTACAATATCAACTTTGCAGAATCTATATCTAACTTTTCCCTGTAAACACCACCCCAGGCTATGATTACATGCACTGTATCACATTAAGTTATTAAGGAGTTGTGACTAGACTGAAAGGTGAGTATGTGACAGTATAGAGTTCTGTCCTTATAAGCTTACTAACTACTCTCAGAAAAGAATTTTAATATTATTCATTGAACACGGTGTGCACGCTATAATAATATTCTTTGACCACATTCCACATTTCAAACCCAATAAGCTTTTCAGAGAGTAGCCAGCATAAAAGGCAGAACTTGCGAGCTGTGTAACAGCGTGGCTGGTGTTCTGCACTAGCTGCCCTACTTGCCATTCAGCGTCCAACCATAATTATGACGCTGTGCCCCTACCTTACGTGAGCAAGTTAAAGTACAGTGAGTGGGTGGGTTATAGAGTGAAAGATAGTTCGGTACCGTATGAATCACGACGTTGAAGTGGGATGACCATATTCTTGTAAGCAGCTACATCGCGCGCTATAGAGACAGAAGCACTGAGCATGCGTAGTACACTCGCGCGGGCTATAAAATAGTTATTAACCGCGCGCGTGCGGTTTGTAGTGAATTATAAGCACTCGCCCCTCGGGCTTCGCCCTCGGACTACAAACCTAGCTTGGTTAATAACTATTACATATACTGCTATAACATAGCTCAAGTGAGCGACATAGCTAGCTACATATATAACTAGCTAATATTGTATAGAGCTAGATAAGTAAAAGAGAAAATATCCTGGGAGATTTTATTACTAGCTATAGTAGCTATAGTGAGCAACAATCCTAGGAGATCGAGATTTTGTCACTCTATATTAATTAATACTTATTACTATCCAAGATGGGAATATTTCACGAGGCCGTAGATGCAGCCGGGGCTTGTGCTTATAATTCGACTATTAATCTAGCGCTTGGTAAATAACTATTACTTATTTTATATGCAACGGCTAGGCTACATGAAGTGTACACAATATGAGCAGTGTAAAGAAGTGTGTGGTAGAGAACATCTGTTGTTGATTCTACCTGGATCAAGAATAATGAACGGCACCACTAGCTGATTAATTAATGCGCACTTTTATTTTCGCGACCATTGACATTGAGGATCGATTGACTTATACAGCACCACGAGGCTAGGCTCCTGCAAGGGAGCGAACGCAGCGACTGTTGTGACTCCAAGGCTAGGGCTCCTGCAAGGGAGCGAGCGCAGCGAGCGTTAAGTGTATGGGACGTACTACTCATGCACTGTTGTGACTCCAAGGCTAGGCAACACTCGCCCAGCTTGCAGTGCGGGCCCAAAGGGCTCCCTAAGGCAACCAAAGAGTTTGAGGTCAAAGGTCTGTGCCGTATAAGTCACTTGGTCAAAGGTCGCGAAAATAAAGTGCGCATTAATTAATCAGCTAGTGGTGCCGTTCTTTATTCTTGATCCTTCTACCTGAATCTGGCTTTTCTTCGTCTTCGTATGAAAATCGTAGTCTCGCAAGCCAGACCCTTCTGAAGAGGAAGGGTCTGGGCAAACTCAATATTCGAAGTTGTTCTGCACAGTCAGCAATTTTTCTTAGAGCGCGCGCGTGTACGTCATACGACCCAGCTCTAGCTCTATAGCATGCACACATTTTTTAACGCGCGGAATAATGTAGGTTTATAGATTTATAGGCATGCAAATTAGAAAACTCGCGCGCATCGAATGATGTCATGGCAACGCACGATGACGTATGTACTGCGCATGTCTGCCACTTTTTTCTCGGCATAATGTGAACAAAACCTTCAATGCAGTTTGATCAGACCCCTTCTTTCCCTTCGCGCGTGCGGATGGGTTGGTAAGGGGTCTGGCTTGCGAGACTATGAAAATCGTGGCAAGTGTGTGTGTTGAGCAAGTCTATTGAGTGTTAAGGAATGCATGAAAATGGAGAGGCTTACATGCAGCTTTTAGTTGGATAGATATCTGCAACTTAATTAGTATTGCTAGAAGTGATCATGATGAACTTCTTGAGAAACCATTGTGCACAAACCACTACAATTTGGTGTATCAGCAAGTGAATGCACACTAAATATGCAAAGTATTTTGCCAAGTGTGCTGCGGTATCAAGCATAAGCATGAACACATTTATAGCTGTGCATTTTTTTGAATCATTCCTCCGAGATAAAGTTGATTTTGAGAAAAATATTTCTCACAGTGATCTGCTTTGTTTTAAGTGTTACAAATATTGTAGCTAGTTGTTGAAGTCGGGTGTATTCACAATGTCTAATAAGGAAATATTGCTTGAATTGGAAACTAAGGAGAGGTGCTTGAAAGAAACTGTTGATGAACTGGACTTTGCGGGAAGTAGTGATCCTGAAACACATGTAACCTTGGCTCTCAACAAGACTGCATTGCATGTATTGTACTATTAGATCAGACATTTATTTTTCCTGACATGTACAAAGAATTCTTTGGATTTTTGCCTTCTGAAAATTGACAAAACCTCAGTTAGTACATCATTGGGGAATGAATTTGGTGTCCCACAGCAAGAAAATGATCTAAAGCTGCCCTCTTGTCAAATGCCTTGGGAAAGCGATCCACAGAGACCGTACCACATGATGTTTCAGATGCAAGTGAAAAACTCAATATAAGTGTGCACAAAGCATGAAGTTAAGCATAATTATGCTCCTCAAAAGTTTAGATCTTAGTCATACTGGATGTTGAATCTTTTATTCTTCTGGAGACACTTTGAGACGTGTCATCTTATCTATTTCAAAGGAACACAGAGAGCAGGGTGTGCTGAGTTTATTAGACCCAGAAAAGTTTACAGTGGCATCAGTAGATAATGTAGACAAATTACAGAGTCATGCTGCAGTCTATTCGGGTAGCAATTAGCATGCTACTAACATTCAATTGGTTCAACCAGTGCCATGTTCTCCTGTTGTTAGATGTGATACCCACAGCTCAGAACCAAGACAAACACTCTCTGATATTACCAACCAGTTATTCTAACCTCCATTGTCTCTTTTACACACGATCCTCTGACCAGATTGAATGCACTACTGTCATCTTCACTTCAGAGTAGATCATGTCAGAGTAAATCTAAAAAAGACAGAGGTCGCATCTTATCAGAAAATGCTGCTGTAATAAATGCAAATGAGTTAGCTAATAAAGTGCTAATTAGACGAACCACATGCAACAACAGTTCAAGAAATAGTAAAGACAGCACTATTTCATTATCATTTTCTGAGAGGCATGTTCCTTAAGTGCAAACCAATTGGTTGATCTCAAGATTTTTGAATGTCATTGGGTAACAGAATACCAGAGGCCCAATCCTTGAATGATTTGTATATGTCCATGGTTGACATGCAAGCTGACATGAAGGAAGCCATGCAAGCTTTTTTATCAAAATTGCATAGCCAGTATGGTGTGGAAATAACATCCAGTAGTAGTTGGTGACCAAAAGACATATAACCCATCTTCATGAGCTTAAACATGGTTATGGTGTAGTAGGATGAAATAACTCCCTCCATGGCTATGGGAGTCATTCGTACCTAGGATGCCCTTCCTTGGCTATAAATTTAGGGAGTCATTTGTGCCTAGGATGAAACCCTTCCATGGCAATAGATTTTTCAGGGAGTCATTTGTGAAACGACTTCCATGGCTATAAATTTAGGGAGTCATTTGTGCCAAGGATGAAATGACTTCCTTCCATGGCTATAGATTTTTCAGGGAGTCATTCGTACCTTGGACCCTTACAAGGCCACAGACAAGGGAGGGAGGGTGAAAATTTCTACATGAACATCAGTTTTAGTTAGCTATAGGCTATGAGTAGAGGTGGGGCTAGTAAACATTATGATGACAGAGGCAGCAAGATGTGCATTTAATTTGATTCAGGCACAAACATTCACCCAATTCCACAAGCAACTATGGTAGCTATAGTGCTCCGGCATTGTCAACTCTTTACTTTCCTTTTATTTGTGGGTAAAGGGTTGGTAATGCCAGGCTAGATATCGATAGGCTGGCCGGCGCCGTGCCTTCCGGCAAGACCCTGGTGTATAGTGGATGTGTTGTTAAATAAAGATCTTGAAATGAACAGTAGAGTGATCAGTGATCATGAGACAACAGAGTTGGCGTGGGCAGGATAGGTGATGATCCTCACAAAAGCTCACAGTTCAGCCGGTCCACACTCTACAGTTTCTACACAATTGCACCATTCAATCTCCCTTTCAATGTGAAAGTTGTGTTACATCTCCCCCTTCACCTACACTCACCAACACCTCCCTTTCAAATAACTGCTTGAATCAGTGCCATAACTCTCCTACAGCATTCCCTCAGCAAAGGATTCCCGCTTAGGAGATCAGTTTATCTACACAGCTTGCTTCTATAGTCTTGCTAGGCCATTATGTGGACTGACCTAGCGAGACTAGCTTTCTTACTAAAGAGTCCTTCCATCCAACCTTGCACAAGTAAATTGTTGTTCAAAAGTTATCAGATGAGTAAATCAGAACCCATGACGGATGTTTCATCCATTTGAGAGGGGGAGATTTCGATGTGAACCGACTTTTGCATTAGTCTAACGAGCCAGACCCTTCACGGATCTGGCTCGTGAGACCTTTACACTAGTCTGGCACAGCACCGCCCACCGACGCGACTTGAGTAGGTGGTCTGCATCTGGCGACGTGACATACAAACACGGATGGCACGCGCATGGTACATGGTATCGGTCTTCCCGGTCACAGATTAAGTGCGCGGTATTTAGAAATCCTTCAGCCCCTATCTATCAAGATGCCACGTATTATGATAAAGGGTGGTGTGTGGAGAAACACTGAGGTAGGCCTATATACATAGAAAATGAGCGATTATTATGCTGATTTAAGACCCGAGTAATATGACGTAGGGGCTAATCAGTTCCCAGTTTGCTGGCCTGTAGCCTATAACTTCTTACCACACATTTGATAGGCTAGGTCTAGATAATACCTAGGATCGATTGCAGTCAGGAAATAATCTCCTTATTGTATTAATGCATTGTTTAATGAACAGTGACAATTTCACTAAATTTTTTTGCTCAAGTATTTTTTGAAGGTTAAGTGTCCATTGGAAATTTAGTCCAATAATTGGCACTTCAAATGGTCATCATACAGTTTCCAGAGAACACAGAATTATTAACAAACTTGATTTTAGTATGAGGTCTAATCTCTCTATAGAATCACTTTAAACCTAATCATTATTCGATTATATTAAGGCAGTTCAAAATAAATTACTTGTTTAATGGATTTCCCTGCCCTATTTTGACAGTGCTGTTTATCTTTGTATAGTAGATCCCAGTATACTGTTTTTTTTCTTTGTATACTAGAACACATGACCATATAAACATGATGCATGGTATACTGAGGTAGTTTGTTTTAAGTTTATTTCGTCTTGCCTGCCTATAAGAAAGGAGAAAAAAGTTGGAACTGTTTAAGTTATTTTCTTAAAAGTGTCCAGTATACGCTGCAGTGCTCGCCTGATGACAACACTAATCCCATAGCTACTAATAGAAATTTGATCAGACAAAGGCACAAATTGACCAGACATGTGGGGAAAGTTGCCGGAAAATGTCCTGTGTCAGGCTGTTATTTTGAGCACTAATACAGTAACCCTCCCCTAGGTTTATATATTTTTTTGTTAAAGGATGAGATCTTGAAAGCAGCAGTTATGAAATATGGCAAGAATCAATGGGCGCGTATCGCATCTCTGTTGCACAAGAAGAGTTCTAAGCAATGTAAAGCCAGGTGGTGAGTATCTTATAGCACTGATAGAACAATAATTGTTATCTACAATGTTACTAGGTATGAGTGGCTGGATCCAAGTATTAAGAAAGTAAGTATGGGTATGTAGATATTTTTTAGCACATCAATTTTCTTAGACATGGTAGCTAAAAAATTTTCCTGCCTACTGTGTATGGGTTTGATTAACCCATTTTATTAGAAAACTGATAATGTTGATCAGCCATTCTATCTTTTTTGACTGTAAATAATAGTACTTCTACAACTTCAGTAGACAAGTTCATAGCTCCTAGAGAGTTTCTCATCATATCAGGCCAACAGCTAAGCTTGCATGAAGAAAGAATGTTTCATATTAACTAGATGCATTAACTCCATTAAGTTCATAGACTGAGCCATAAATTATAACGTTGGAGTACATCTCACTTAGTCACACTTATTGTTTCTGTTGTTTGTTTTTAGACTGAATGGAGCCGTGAAGAAGAAGAGAAGCTTCTCCACTTAGCCAAATTGATGCCATGCCAATGGAGAACTATATCTCCTTTAGTCGGTAGAACTCCTGCTCAGTGTTTGGAGCATTATGAAATGCTTCTGTGAGTTCCTTAATTTTTATTTTTACTTGGAAATGGACTATTCAATCATAACCCTATAGTATAAACCCAGTTTGAAGAAATATTCCTTAGTGGATAACCTCACCTATCCTTGTAGTTACTATGTTTAAAATGATATATGAGTGCAGAAAAAAAATGTCTAAATAGGAGTAGCTGGGCACTGCAACCATTTTTTAAAAAATTTTTTTATTTCTATCCTTACTGCAATATTAAATTTAGAAAGTAAGCAATTATCCAGCCAGGTAGTTAATGTAGTGTTTATGTACCACAAAGCACCTGCAGTAAAAACACTTATGTGCTATGTATCAAGTGTGGACATTCCTGGTGCATGTGTTTATAATTTAATTGATGAACCCATGAGAAGGAAAACTAGTCAGTCTATTCACCAGCGTCAATTTCCTATTTTTGGTGCAATGGTGTGTTGGTGTGCTTACTCTCCACTTATGGTTATCTGGACTTCTAAAAATGGAAATTTCAACAACTTCTTCGATCTCTTCTTGATAAATAATACTTCACTAGACCATTTTAACATCAGTGCATAAAAACATGGCTGATTAAAATACTAATTGCATTCAGTTCCCAGGTTCAGTGCAAGACATGCATTGTCATAGCCTATATTATCATAAAGGAAATAATATTTATTCTAAATAAAAAAGAAAAGTAGGGATGGCTGTGTGTGGTTCAAAAAAGTTCAGCAACGAACTTCAGTCAAGTAACCCCTTACCCATTACCAATATTACCAAACTACGAGCTACTTCACTCCCATGACAGGCAAAGATGAGAGTGAGGTAGGAGTAGTTAGCTCGTAGTTTGGTAATATTGGTGATGGGTAAGGGGTTACTTACTGAAGTTCACTAACTTGTTGCTGAACTTTTTAAAACCCATCTCTACTTTTCTTTTAGAATTTTTTTCTTTACTTATTCATCACCTTTTTTGATATAATCCATTAAAACTGGATGCTGTGATCCTGCTATCCAAGTTAATCGTAGGTTTCATCATAATATTGTATGAGCCAAAATGAATCTGATCTGGAAAGACTAATGCTGATGGAGTTCATATCTATACAGTTTATAATGGCATTGACCTAATTTGTATTTAATTTTTTAAGGGCCTTTACACATGTCTTTGCTGCCATAATGTGTGTTAGTATACATCAGCTGTCGCCAATTAGTTGAGTCTCATGAATCAGGTTCAGGAGAAATCAAATGTAGTACTCTTTCCATGTGTTCTTGGGATCTTGCACATTTTTGTGGAAAAAAAGAAAGAATTTTGCATCATATAAAGTACACAAGAAAATGCTCAGAATAAAACAAAATATGCAGGCAGTCTTAGCACTATCAAACCATGAAAATTCTTGGGGAACTGAAATTTGAACACTGTCTACACTGGTACTTTCAGCCTGCATATTTGGACTAGGTACACTCTCAGCCTCAGAAAGTCCAATGATAACTTAGCTACTTCATAACCATGCATCATTACCTTCTTGAATGAACCTTTGAATATCTTCCAATGCACATTTACTGTCCTTTGTAGAATAAAGCTACAAACTCACACTAAAACAGCTGGCATCCTTTGTTGCATTTTATGCTGAATTTGCCATATACTCTTCGTATTCTCATGAAATAGACATTGTGTTACAGTCTATGCACTTCCGGTTCACTGGCGATTCGACTGTAGTTGTATTTAAACCGAAAAAAAGAAAGAAAAAAGATCAGTCTCTATTTAATATATTATAGATAGCCATAATCAAAATTAATTGTGATAGCTTAGCTGATCAGTGATCTTTTATGAATTAGAACTTTTAAAAATTTTAGGGAACCACATACCAAAAAAAAAAGATATATTGGCATTTTAGATAAATATACTATTCCATGCATAGGGTGGGGTTTCAAACAAGAGTCAAAGAGAAGCTATTTTCTGTTATGAAGCACCAACTAAATTGTAGAGAAGAGCAAGACGGTAACGTAGTTAGTTTATATTTCTAAGTGTATAGCCAGACTTTTTGCTATTTGATTCTCCGTGCATGAAGCTTTCATGGTTTGACTAGCTACCTGTGTTTGCTGAGCAATGGAGAGGATGTATGACAGTAGTAAGTACTAAGATGGGAAGAATGAAGCTCTAGAGTGCATGTAAGATCAGAAACATTAGTATATCAAAGGGTACCAAGTAGTAGCGGTGGCTATGTACATCATTAGACCAGATAGAAATTTTTATTGCAGATTTATACTGAAGATCTTTATGTCGTTACTGCTAGCATAGCTTGTTTGTAGAGTTCTTTATTGAATTGTTTGGTAAGGGTCGTCACCATTGCTGGCACTTGATGTCAAATTACGTTTACAGATTGTAGAGAAAAGAAAATGGTGTAACAGCAGTGGGACTGAACTGTTGGCACTTTCGAAAATTTCAAGATGGCATATAATTTTTTGCTCTTTCATGACAGTTATAGTACTAAGATGGCAAGAATGAAACTCCAGAGTGCTTGTAAGAGCGTTATATTCGTGAATATATTCGTGATGTTTTGACAAATTTTATTTATTTTCTACTTGGTATGTTTATTTAAAAAAAACACAACATTTTTCTGTATAGGTATAGTAGCTCAGTGTGGCGTTTTGAGAACCCATAGTTTATACAGTCTTTTGACCATCGCTTGATAGAGAGAACTACCTCTCATTGATTTTAATTTCACTAAACTCTGACTAGATATTTTCTTTTTAGTACCAAAGCTCAGCAGCGTGAAGGAGATGAAGGGGATGACCCACGTAAACTCAGGCCAGGAGAAATTGACCCCAATCCTGAAGTCAAACCAGCTCGTCCTGATCCTGTTGATATGGATGAAGATGGTATGTACCATATTTTCCTGATGCAGACCCTACCATCTTAATGCAGTAGGCTGCTATCAAATAGCTTGTGCACAATCTAGAAGTACACGCAGTGCCAGTTCTCGCATTAACTCTATAAATGTGTCCTAGAGCTCTGTCCTGATGATATTGATTTTGATCTGCCATCCTTGTTTAGGCATATAGAAAAGGAAGAGGGATTGATCTTATGGCTACTATTTAATCAGACAAGTGGTCATGTCAAAATCAATTTATATTTTCAAACACATAAGGAAAACAATGGTAGGGATTAATAAGGAAAATGGGATCAATCTTTGTTCTGCATATCCTATATCTGTAGCTATCCATAGCTTATAGTTTATATGTAGGGACTCACTCACTCACTCACTCACTTTCACTCACTCAATAGGTAATGATATATGCATGTATGCATACAGGAGTTGTTAGAAACAGATGAAAGAAGTTTCTTGAGTATCTATAGTTCTCCTGGCTAGTTCCATGGCATAACAATAACTTTAGCAGCCCAAGGATCAGCAAGTTCTAGTGTAGTATCTCCTTTTTACATTGACTCTTAGAGGGTTGACTAGCTATTAGAATTTGGAGTGGTTATCCAGATGGTTTGCGAGACAATGCTTGCTCTATTCTGAAACGGTAAGCTCCCATGTCTTGAAACTTATTCTGAACTTGCACTTTGTGATAGGCTCTAGTGGGCAGGATAATAGTTAAAAATCCAAGTGGGGGAACTAGATATTAGTCTATATGCGACATCTGCGTCATCCCTTCATAGAGAGAGTTCTTTGGTAAAAAATAATTTTGCATACGTGTGAACTTTATCCATTTTCATTTAGAAAAGGAAATGTTGGCTGAGGCTCGTGCCAGGCTTGCCAACACCCAAGGAAAGAAGGCAAAACGTAAAGCAAGAGAAAAGCAGATGGAAGAAGCAAGGAGATTGGCTTCTCTTCAAAAGAGGAGAGAACTCAGAGCTGCTGGAATAGGGTATTGAGCGATATAATTACCAAACACCTTGGTGCTAGATAAGTAATTAGCACTATTTGTTGGTTCTGCTTGCATGCAAAAATAATTTAACCAATCATTAACATACTGTACTATGATTATAAATAGTGAAAGTATAGTCATGCTCTCTGAAAATCTGTTCCGAATATGTTGTACTTACTCTACTAATTTTTTACATACTTCTAATGCTGGATTGACCAGAACTTAGGCTCATGCTTATATTAGAAAAGCTATCACTTGCTTTCAGCATCAATATCTGTCTTAGATGTTGCCGAGTCAATGACAGGCTGGCTGATGTTGCATGTGCATAATGCCCATACTCCAATTGTTATTGCTTGATTGATTTCGATATGGTTTTGTTACAGCAAGGTGGATAGTTGGTGCTAAGTTTATCTAAGTGGATTGTAGGCACTAGACTTATCTAAGTGCTTTGTGGTAAATATTACCGCTTTCTATGCATGCAGCTGCCTGCCACTTATACGCATCAGAGATTTGAAGCACAAAATAATGAATTAGAGGCATTAGAACCTATCAGCCATAGATGAATTTAAGAAAAACAATTTTTATTCAGTTTGATGGTGCTCTCCCTAAGGATATGGGGTCAATTTTTGTTCTGTATATCCAGCTAACAATTTCTACATAATATATGTTACACCATGCTACACTTATGTAGCTTCAAATATCACTACCTGTATATACAATGCCTCGATCATCATAATAAAATTAATGGTACATATAAATTAAAACACTCTACATTATGTTGTAAAGCAAATGTGGAACCCATGCAGGATGAATTTGAACTTTAACTCCAAATTTTAATGACATGTGCATGATGGAACTAATTAGATATAGCTACAGCTACAGGAGCTTTTCTTCTCAGAGTCTTCCTTGAATATAGCACCTCCAATCCTTTGCCAAACTGCCTCTCTCCATCTACTATGCAAGTAATGTGGTAAACATTTAGATCAACAACAGTGAACAAACTGATGCCTAACCTGCAAATAGAAAGTAATTACATGTGATACAATATTTCAGTGTATTCTGAACACCTTCCAGTCCCAAAGTAGTCGTTATACTGAGGTTCCACTGTAGGAGATTGAGGATGCAAATATAGCCGGTAGATGGATCAGTGCACATGTGCAGGTTGTGGAGAAAGACTAGGTTGTGTTCTCCATGCTATTGATAGCAGTGAACCTCAGTCAAAACTAATAGCACTTTCTATACTGCTCCAAGAGATAGCTGTATTGCGTTAACTTTAGCCTGTATGCCAATCTTGTATTTAGAAAGAAACATAACAATAGTCAATTTTCATTTCTTTAAATGAGTTGATATTTTTCCGTATAGATGTAGATATTCAGTGTAGTCTTTGAGAACCTGTATGATAATGGTAAAAGTTTATAGTCTAAATGACCTAGCTATGACTTTAGAACTAACTTCTTGGATACAATGCACCGATGATTATAAAATTGAGTATGTTTGTGATGGTTGACCATACGATATTTACATAGTTAGCCCTGAAGTTAGATTGCCACACCCTTGCATTCCCGAAATTTAATGGCATATTTTCTCACTATTAGTGGTGGTAGATTTCGAGGCAAAAGAAAGCGTGGTATTGATTATAATGATGAAATTCCATTTGAAAAACAACCACCTCCTGGTTTTCACGATACTTCAGAGGATACCAATGATCACGTGTCTCATAACTTCAAACGAATGAGGCATCAAGATGTTGTGGGTGAAAGGAGGGATGACATAGAACGAGTAAGTATAAATATTTTAAATACAATTGTTTTTATTCAATATTATCACAGCAAGAGCAGCGTAAAGATCGTGCTAAGCAGAAGAAAAAAGATAGAGACCTTCCCAAAGCTGTCATGCAAATGAATAAGTATGTGAATAGTGAATAATAATTTTTATATCCCAGGCGTGGGTGAGATCAAAGGGTCGTGGTGTGGTTTATAAGCCATAATACCAGTCGTCATGAACGACGGGCATTATGAGTCATATTGCCCGTCGTCCATGGTAATCTCCATGGACACAAGAAAGTGTGGCACTCAAGAGTTTTACTCTTCCCATCTCCTTTTCTCTACGTAGATTGACGTTAGACCCAGGCTTCAAAATAGCGCTAAAAACTAGCTAGTTAGCCATGAAAGCTTCGTGCATAGAGAAGAATCCAACAGCAGAGAGTCATGTACCAGAACTTCTGTAGGATATCCAGCTTATAAAGCTATGAAACTAAGTTATCTACACTACCTTCGGTATCTTCTCTTGGCTCTAGTTGGCACTTCGTAGCACTAGGAGGCAGCTTCTGTTGGACTCTAGTTCAAAAACTCTACCCACTGATTCTGATGTTGACGTTGTTTATTTGCAATAACTTTTCTACCTAGTATGCGGTTGCCCTTAAAAATAAATAATAAATCCATTACACATGCTTATAGTACATGTATTAATAAATTGGATAAATGAGGTTCGAGGTTCACTATTGTTTCTTGCTCCCTGGCACTATGAAGTGCCAACTAAAGCCTAGGGAAGAGGAACAAGAATATAGACATGAAGTTTGGCTGATATCTACCTTTTTAGGAAGGAGATGGAGAAGGGGGCTCAATTCTACATAGAGAGTTGTTACCACACTTACACACAGCAACCCTCAGGGACTATCTTCATTCTGTATTATGACCAAGCTTTTTTCTTTTTTAATACTAGGATGAACAGTGATACAACCAAGAAAAGGAGCAAGCTGGTGTTGCCTGCACCACAGATATCAGATATTGAATTGGAGGAAGTTATAAAGTTAGGAACATCTTCAGATGCTATAGGAAGAGAAGGTGGAACTAATGGAGCATCCCATCATTTATTGGCAGACTATTCTGTAACTCCAGCTGCCACTCCAATTTTGCGCACCCCACGAACTCCAGCAAATGAAGATGCCATTTTACAGGAGGCCCAGACTATTCTAGCTTTACAAAATGTTCAGACACCACTAAAAGGTTTGCTTGAAATATAATATATTTTATCCAAGTGTAGTTATTAATTTTGCTTAAGGTGGTGATAATGTTCCAATTGCTGAAACCAGTTTTGAAGGAATTACTCCCCAAAAGAAAACTATTCAAACTCCAAATATAGTTCTAGGAACACCTTTTCAAACCCCGAATCGAAATTCAGGAGCTACTCCTGGAGGAATGATTGTTGGTGAAAAATCAATGGGTTCCACCCCCAGCCAAACTCCACTACGAGATCAACTTAATATCAATCCTGAGGATTCTGTTGATTATGCCAGTACAGTCAGCCAGCAGCAGTTTGAAATGCGTGCTCAGCTTAGAGCTGGACTAGGAAGCCTTCCTGCACCTAAGAATGATTTTGAAATTGTACTACCAGAAAATGAAGTTTTACCTGAAGAAGATATTGATTCCAAAAATATCACTGTGGAAGATGCTGCTGATATTGAAGGAAAAAATGCTGAAAGAAGATTGGCTGAAGGTATCCAATATTTTTAAAATAATTAAGATAAAGGGATACATTATATAATTATAGAGGAACAAATGAAGCGTCGTCAGTCCCAAGTTGTTCAGCAAAATCTCCCTCGCCCTACTGATATCAATACTTCCATTCTAAGAGGTGCACCTCACAAGGATCAGAAGTACAGAGAGTTGTACAAGGTATCACTTTGTTATACTACTGAGTATGGGCCTCATAATTCCATGAAACAGAATGGAATGGCCAGTTGTTTGTTCTAGGATAGAATAAGATCTGTAACTGCACATGACATGTATCTGAAGTACAATATACCATTATTATGGTTATCTTCGCTATTGTAATGTAACAGCATAGCAACCACACCTTTTGTCATGATGGCATTAGTTATGTCATCAATTAAATTATTGACCTATTGTTCCTACCTGATTGAATAACGTCTGCCTTTGGTAGAGCTGTTTGAGCCTGTGCCATCTTTGAGAGCTGCTGAAAAATACTTTCACATCATTATTAAACAAATAAGGTATACTCTGCATCCTGCTCTACTTGGTATGTCAGTTATGCTTGAAGGGGGAAAAAAAAAGTAAGACAACAATGCAGGAGTTGCTTCATCTTCATCTGTTTGATATGAATTTAAAAGATTTTCTCCCAATTAGATCAGACTGGCTTTGGTCCCGGTGGAGGTGCAGTAGGGTAGTGTGTTGTGGTGGCAGGGGGAAGTCAAGTGGTATGGCATGATTCGACCTGCACAGAATTTATTATGATGAGGCTACTCAGGTGGATGGCCTGCAAAAAGTTCTAAGTAAATCACAGTAACAATTTACTGCGTAACCCTCACTGGCACCAGTGCCCTCAGGCCTACCTCCAGAACTGCCTACTGGCACCAGTGCCCTTCCAGAACGGCCTACAGAGTAACCATCACTGGCACTAGTGCCCTTTGGGCCTATACTCTCTCATTAGTGTCAGATAATTGAAGCTGGAAGGCATAGGAAACATTTCCGTGCTGATTATGACCTAGCTACTTTTTGAGTTACCGATGATAGTTAAAGCTGACTAGATACTCACCTGAACCTGTACACACTGTGTTGCAGAGTCTACAGGAGAAAGCTAAGTAAAGAACTCTGCTTGCACGTGTTCTTAGATTGTATGGTAAAGAGTGTCAACATGGAGATGGTAGTACAATTTCTGACCTGATGCGCAGTCCAAAAAGAAGTAGAGTTAGGTGCTCTAAGTTAATAGTGTACATGTTACAGTACATGTATATAGAGTAAGTTATTCACATGGAGAACGATGAAGGTACTTTAGAGATCTGTGATGGGAGCAAAGTGCTGAGGGAAGAAATGCGCTTTGATTTTTTTTTCCTACTTGTTTTTTTTTTTCTTTCTTTCTTTTTTTTCTTCACCTTTTAGGTTAAATTTAATGACTGGACATCAAGTCAGATTTATGCACATGTGCACAGGATATATAAGGGTTGTCTTCCATGAATTAGTAGTCCAGAACCATTTGTTCCAGGCCATTTTGTTCTGGGAGATAGTGAGGACCCTTATTCCTTATTTCATAGGCTGAGGAATTGATTAAGGCAGAAATGTTGATGATGTTGCGTTATGATTTGATCAATCATCCTACCAGCCAAATCCCACGAGCTACTCTATCCAAAATCAAAGCCAATTTTGAGCCTAATTCACTTGAACCTGTGTCAGAAGAAGACATGAAGCAGGTATTATCATAATCATTTGTGAACTGATATTTTATAGCTAATGATTCAGTTGCTACATGTTCTTCTATATATAGGCCAATGATTTATTGGAGAAAGAAATGGTAGTGGTGAAAGATGGTATGGGACACAAAGAACTCACTTCTGCAGAATATTCTTCCATTTGGGAAGAGTGCTACAATGAAGTATTATACGTTCCTGTACAGAACCGCTATACCAGGTTCATAAATATGCCATAATACAATATAATTGGTGGTAGTTATAAGAAGGACAATCTTATTAGATTTCATACCCCACACATGTACAAGTTAACTATTATGGTGATGATCTAAATTTGTTAGTGATTTTACACATACTTCAAAAATTGAAGTAGATTCCAAAGACTATTTGAAAGCAAAAGAAAATAAGCTATTCATGTTTGATATGAGGCTTCAGTAAACCCAGCCAGATTTTGGGGCCATCCCTACATAAGCTTTTTATTTGGAAGAAATTTTTTGCGCTCACTATGAGGACCTATTAATATATACCCAACAATAGTGGTGGTGAAAGATAGTATAGCCATCGTAAAGTATCACTATTTTTCAGCAGAACTTTAGTCAAAAATAGGTCTCTATGTATTATATAACAACAGATAGCCACAATAGGTTTTTTGTAACTCCAGCCAGTGAGTAGGGACTGACATTTTTGTTTCCCTTTAATTTAGTGTAGTGGCTAACTACATTTTTTGTGCACTTCTGGACCAAAATATCATGCTCTGCACAGTGATACTTTAGACCATACTGAAGGATTTTAGAAGGGGTGCCACGTTCTAAAGGGTATTCGACATTATTTTATAGGGGGGGTCTAACCCACAACTTATTAATTCATGAGATATTTTAAAATGATTATAACTTTTGATTCGTACTTACCTAATGAATGATTTCGGTCTCAAATGAAAGCTTAGCTGATAAGCTTTACAATGGTATATTTAAAGTCGGCTTTTGAGTTAGTATGGAGAAAATACCCTGTCCATTAGGATTTCCATTCAAGTATTTCATGCCTAAGTACCTTCACCAGCTTTAGCATAGCAAGTGCTTCTGATTCAAAATCACATGTATCAACTGCTTCTTAGCATCTTTTTCATGCCTTTTAAACACTAGCACTATGCTCTTGCCATCGGATATAAACTGTTCCTGGCAATCCCCCCAAAAATATATTTGTAATTTCAGCCTAGTTTTATGAACAAATTTTTCAATCCCAAACTCTTCCAGCTGGCTCACATCATACGATCAAGCTCAGATAACTTGAATATAAAGTTTCCACCTTCTATGCTCTCTTCAATGTATAGTATTAAGTCAGCAAACACTTGAGAATTCATCTTCCTGACTAGAAGAAGGGGCTATTTTGGGCTCATTGTGCACTTTGATATCAATTTTTATAAGTTGAAAGGCAGTTAAAATGATACTTCGCTTCAACAGCAATCAAATCACCCCCAGAAATCCGAGAATCTTGCAGCTCAATAGCCATTCTCCTTATGTTGTGATCTGACTTCATTATTGCACAGTTTGAAGCATACCACTCACCTCAGAGCAAAAGATACTGCTATCCATGTCAGGGTTGCCAGATGTCTGTTGTCGCTTTGATTTCCTCTGCTGCTGTGTTGATTAGCAGGTTCACAGCTAAGCTTTCTTTTCTGCAATCGAAGCAGCTTAGAAGGAGCAAATTTTAAATGGCATATCTTGTGCCGTTTACCCTCATTCTTCAGGAATGCTTCAGCATCATGCTCTTCATTGAATTTCACACTTGGTAATGACTCAAGATCTTGAAACTCAGCTACTGTTTCCAAAAAACCTGCTATATATTTCCAAACCATTACCTTGGTTACTTTTTGCAGGACATTTTAGACCCCTCCACCACCACAGATCACACAAAACCTCCAATCCATCACAAAACAATTGTATAGTCTAACAGAAGCCCACCAAGCATGTACTAAAATGCAGGCATTTTCCAGCACAGAACCACATGCTGAGATGACAGTATGTACACCAAAGGTGCAGGCATTTTCCTCCACTAGACTCATAATAAAATTTTGTAAATTTTAATTTCGCAATATAATTTAAATGAAGAGCGAAAATATAATTTTTTGCACATATCACAAATTAATTGTCAAAGATATAATACCTTCATAATTTTCCTCACAAGCACTCTAGATGAGGGCACCCCTTCTAGAATGGTTCATTATGCTTTACTAAGTGTCTGTGCAAAATTTGATGCTTTGGTCCGGAAGTGCATAATTTCATGAAAAATTGGACACAAGCAACTCTACTAATTCCAGCTTTATTAAGTTATTATTGACCCATTATTCTTTAATTATGCTTCTAGCTAATGTCATGTATGAAAGACTACATAAATAGCTATTTGCAATCTCACTAGCAGACATGCTCTAATCAGCTTTGGTCAAGCTAGGCTACACATACTTACATTAAAGTTCAATCATGGAGTTCATTTCCCATAGCCTATTATTTGCTTCCTGCTTTGATAAACCTATTATTTCCAAAACTATGCTGGCAAAATGTGCCACTCCCTACAAGTGAGTCCGTACAGCTATCTTAAAAACAGAACAAAAGTCAACTTGTATAGTACTTAAAGACACTGGAGAAAGGATTTCTAGTTTATATCATCTTATGACCTTTGACCTGCCATCCATACATAGAGACTGATAGAACAATTTCAATGAGTTATGACCTGAGAGTCGCCAATCTCCCATTGCAGAGAAATCAGGCACTTGATTTTCTACTTCGTATGCGACATATCAAGTTGAATATAATGTAAGTAGATTTGTGAAAATTGCAATTTTCAATGTAAATAAATAATGTAATGTTTCTGGTCTTACATGCACTCTAGAGCTTCATTCTTCCCGTCTCAGTACTTGCTACTGTCATAAAAGACATGCCATCTTCTCTCAGCAAATGCTGGTAGTTCAGTAAGGCCAGCGGAACGGAACACCATTTTCCCCCTAGCTACGTAATTAGACGTCGCATACTAACACATTATATCGGCGACCCTTTCCCAATTCATGCAGTTCTAGAATACAGCACTAAAGCCAGCTAGTCAGCCATGAAAGCTTCATGCACAGAAAATCCAACAGCAGAGAGTTGTGTGGAAAAATCACCAACAGCTTATAAACATTATTATCTGTGCTACCTTGTTGCTTGTACCTTGTTGCTCTTCCCTAGGCTTTAGTTGGCATGCTTCATAGCATGAACTAGCAGCTAGCTAGCTGAGCTGGATAGATGGAAACCCCACCTTTTGAACAGCTTATTTGTGTGACGACCTTTATCAAATACTCTAGCTAACTGCTCAAAATTCTACTTGGTATGCGGTTGGAATGAGGTAAGGCATGGCTAGCTAGCTAGTGCATGATGTACGTGTATATATCGTCGACAGTGGCCTGCTATTCTGACATAATCACCTATTTAAATGATTTGTGATGGTGCTCCATTCTTCAAGCAAGTTAACCTCAGTGGACCTCTGTCAGAGCTCGATCCCCTAGCTAGCCAGCTACGAGCTAGAAGTTAGTAGTCTGTGTATTCAGAAACCAATAGATGATGGATGGCAGGGGAAGAGGACAGGGCAGGCCCGAGTGCAAAGACTGACTGATAGGTGTGGCTTTATTGCTGGCATGTACGTGCATTTGTGAAATTAGATTCCACAAAAAGAAAGTTTAAGTCAATTTGCGAAATATGAATCCCTCAAAAATTAAGTGCTATACGGTATTAAGCCATCTTTAGTTCTCAACCATTGCTAGGCCAGCAAAGTTTGCACTAAAGCTAGCTAGTTATGTGGAAGCTAAGGTAGGTTTTCCATGTTATACTCTTGGAAGTATAAACTGAGCTGTCTACTACCTTGTTGCTCTTTAGCTGGTTTTTTATAGTAAGAAACTAGATAAAATATAGATACACATTTATTTTTCTATACAAGACTAAGCTTTCTTCCAGATATAAATTAAAGAAAAACATGTGAACTTGATTGCTTGACTCCCTATTAAAAAATCCATGCATGCCCATCTGCACTAACTATATATCATGCTTTGTGGGTAATCCTTTTAAAATCATTCTCTCAGGGCATCCATGGCCTCAACTAAAGACCGTCTTGATTCACTTGAGAAGAAATTGCAGACTAATCGGCAGCATATGACAAAGCAAGCCAAAAAGGCAGCTAAACTGGAAAAAAAATTAAAATTATTGACTGGAGGATACCAATCTCGTGCCCTTGCTCTTTCGAAGCAATTAAATGATTCCCATGAGCAATGTGAACAGTCGTTCATAGAATTGAACACTTTTAAACGGTTGCAAGAATTAGAAGGGCAAGCTATACCTCAAAGGATGGAGGTTAGTTATACATAGTTATGGTTAATTGTTAAATTGGAGATGACTTGAGTAACCATAATTTTATTGTACAAACTTTAGAATATAAAAGAAGAAGTACTTCATCAAACCGAACGGGAAAATCACCTTCAAGTTGAATATTCTAACCTTATGACTAAGAGAAATGATATCTTGCACCTGATCAAGGAATATGATTCATCAGGAAGCAAAGAAACTGATAGTATTTCCTAATGCAAAAGATGAACGAATGATTGGATAACTTGTATAATTTTTAAATAGTTGATAGTAAATATAATATTATGTAGCTATTAATATCTTTGTGGATGATGATGAAATGTTGATGAATGTTTTCCTGTTGTACCACTACTAGTATAGGAAGAAGATCCATGTTGCTCCTGTGATTGACTAGATTTCCCAGGACAAGTGGACTGTTGGTGAGTTGTAAATGAAGGCAGATGGTGCTGGGTAGTTGACCATAAAGTGATACAAGCCACTGGATTAATAAAATTAACAATACCTGCCCATCTGAATGATGAGATGATGCTGCAGCGGTACTTATTCTCATTCTTTTGGCAGATGGTCCATTATCTCCCTTCCCTATGGTGGGTTTCTGAATGAAGACTAGATTTACAGTTACAGATAGTGCCACATTTTTTTTTTTTGTACCTTGTCTTTATCATCCTTATTTTCATCATCGAAGAGAAACTTTCTTTTTGGATAGGGTATTTGCATATTGTCAAATACACTGCAAATGAATAAACTCATAAATAGGCACATTTCAAAATAATAGTTTTTACTCTGCACATGGCTTTGGATCTTCACTGAAGTATGGATCTAACATGGCAGCTTCAGATATAATTCTTTTGTTAGGATCCATTACTAGAAAGTTTGACAGCTATTAAATGAATGGTGATTCAATTGAGTGTAGATTAAAAACGAATGTAACTTACCAATTGAAAAGCAAGCGAATCTGACTTGATGTTATGCTTTGCCATATATCGCTGTAAGTTATACCCAGAATAACTATATGATGTTTATACAGATAAACATCAGATTAATTTTACTAGACCAAAACAACTACTTTGGACACAGCTATAACTGTACTGTTCTTTAGACATTCTTACTTGGGCCGAAGTCTTCCAAAATCTCGCATTAATGTAGCATGCTCAGGCATTTTTTTAATGTCTTGCCAATCTTTATCTAAATAATATTTTTAGGATGATTATTCCAAGATCTATCTACTCAATAATTATGTACCAAGTGGAAATCCCATAATACTGAAAATCCTATCCAATTGATCATGATGATATGGACTGCTAGCTTCCACATCCTCTTGTCGGCAATGAAATATTGGTTCAAAAGTTAACAACTCCGCAAATATGCACCCAATTGCCCAAATATCTAGATAAACAGAACTTGAGCCATGATTATAATTGATCACCACTGCTCTAACCAATAGCTTTGGTGTAATGTCTTGCACCTAAAAGTAGCTCTGGTGCTCGATACCAGAATGTTACAACAACAGGATCCAGGTCTGCTAAGGGCTTTAATGGAGCATTAAATAAGCGTGCAAAACCCATGTCAGCTGTAAAAAAAAAAAAAAGATTGAACAAGTCAATAGAAACTAAAGTGATATGACAATTAATCAAAAAGGACTAGATAGAGATCCCTGCCCCTCCCCTATCATAGATTTCTAACCTATTTTTACTTTTCCTCGTTCAGGACCTTCTCCCATTACCAGTATGTTTGCTGGTTTCTGCAGATTAGAATAAACATAAACTGTTTGAAGTTGACCTCAATTATAGGGTACAAGCAGGTTTCAAGAGAATGCTAATGAACTTACCAAATCCCTGTGAAGAACCCAATTAGCATGGAGGTAATGTATCCCATCAAGAATTTGATAAAGAAGTGATTTCACCATGCTTTTAGGTACTTGCACAACAGGTTTTTTTCCAGCTTTCATTGCTCGATGGTATTTGATAATATGCTACAAATGAATTTTTTTATGCTCATTTCTATGTACTAAAATTCATACAACTTACCCACAAGTCATGCTCAGCATAATCAAATAAAAGCCACACCTTTCTGTCAGAGTGTGAAAGGAACACTTTTTGTAGAGTTATTACATTACTATGCTTCAATTCACGCAACAGCTTTAAAAAAATTTTTTTTTCATTACACAATGATAATATACTGTGGCACTTACTGCAATTTCACGACATGCAGACATTGATATACCAGTTCCTTCTATTTGTTTAAGCGCATAATCTCTTTTATCCTCACTATAAAAAAAAAACATATAATACAAGTTGGTCTAAAGAAATAAGATATATTCTGTGTTCATTAGGCAGCCATCTAAGAGGAATATCAGTTGAGATGAACATTAATTTCCCACTCTAGTAAGACCAAAGTGCATGCGAGGTAGCCTTATGTGGTCTCTAAAAATTTCAGCATACCTAGTAGAAGCTAACCTAGACATAAGTGTTGGTATGGGTCATCATCAATGGAGAGTTGGCTATATTACACTAAACTATCTGTGTTTTCTGAGCAATGGCTGGTTCTTCTATGATAAAGTTCTTGAGTGCAGAAACATTAATTTTCTACTGAGTTTGTAATTTTTATTACACAGATTCATTAAAATGACATCAGTATCTTAGGATGTAGAGCTGGCCAGCTGAGTTGTCAGACTGTTCTACCACAATGAAGTCCTCTTCTGCACCTTTTTAGTTTCAGTTAAGATCATTATTCTCCCTTGGTCTACACCCACTTTCCATAAATGTTCTCTGAAAGTAACCCACCTTGAGCTATAAGAGACTAACAAAGCTTCAGGCCATATACTACTTCAATTTAATTATAAAAAGAGCCACTTTGTACAAAATCCATTTCGAACTGTATTTCTATTCTATATGAGTTCACTATGATTAGATCCTCAACTTTGAGCCCATATTTAAACCCTCTGGCCTTCCTTAACGTGTGTTTATAACTAACTGATTTACCCATCTCTTCTCCTGGCTTTATAAACGTGACCATAGGTCCCTCTGCCGATCTTTTGACCATCGAAATCGAATAATTCTTCAACTTTCTCCCTCCGTTTCGCAACCCTTTCTGTGAATTCTACGTCCATCTCTCTAGCATAAAGATTAGGTCATCAGTATTACCATTGGTAAAGGGTCGCCAAATATAGCTAGAGACTGTTTCCATTGGCAACGTTTTTTGCAAAATGGCGTCAAAGAATCTTCTAACTTTTTTGCCTGGAATTAAGAAAAATATATATTCGCCGGTTTCACAACTATCAGAAAATGGTAAGCCTCGCTGTATATTACTTCGCTAGTACTAACACATTTATTGATGTAAACAGATATGATCTACATTTGGGAAGCTACTTCAAGATTTATAGAGAATCAAATGCTTCAGCATAAGGTATAATTATGATACTATTGGTAGCAATTAGTTGAGGGGGCAGGGCTAACATTTCTATAGTAGTAGTCACATAACCTATGCAGGTTGGCTTAAAGAGTAATGGGCTTGTCCTGTCATGCAAAATCCGGTCCCCCACCAAAAGCGGTCCCCCCGAACCAAAAGTAGCTGCCAAAATCAGTCCCCCCTTGCAAAAATTGGTCCCCTTGCGCAACCGTGCACAATAGCTTTGCGCATACAGCGTACTCGGCTAGTTCTCTGTCATTTTTGGTGTCTGGCTGTGTCATGGATTCATGCTCTGAGACTGAAGAAGATAGAGAAGCTGTATTGGTGAGGGATGCGGTGCAATACCTTCAGAATGCTATTTACCCTCCAGGTAATGTTCTAACTACTAACTAGAGTCTATTGCTAGCCATACAGCCAGTAGTAAATCAGCTTGAGATAGTAGATACCTATATCACCAGCCATGCTAACGTTCTTTGAGAAACAGAACATTTAGCCCCCTGGTAAGCATATAGAATCAGGGTTCAGTTGTTTGGTGGTTTGTTGTTATTTTTTTTAATTTATGGAGAACTCTTGTCAAGTCCAGAAATCCTTAGTGGAAATCAGGTGTGTATGGGTGTGGGTGTGTGTGCTTGCATGCATGCACATGATCTTGCACTGTTATGATCTTATTATAACAGTTGACTATTTCTTCTGAGGAAGATTCTTTACAATTTTCTCCACTCTCATCAAGTGCTGAAGCCCTATTCAATGGAGTAAAGCTCACGGTACGTATATCACTGGCGTAGGAACAAGGGGGCCTCCCTATGTTCAGCTATTGCTATAGCTACCACAGTAGAACGCTCCCTTCGTCAAATTATAAAGTACTAGGACTGAATGTCGAATAGTTTGGAGTTTGATTTTTTCTAAAAACTAGTCGGTAGTGCCACCCCCCCCCCCCCGCACCCTCCCCCCCTCCCAGTGAAATAGGCGTGGTCTTAACTAAAACTTAGGTGGGGCCCCCTCATTCAAAATCATCTTCCTATGTTACTGTATGTAGCCAAATTGCTTCTGCTAAATCCATGCCAGCACTGATTTTATTTTTATAGAACCCTCCTTCACCACCTCCCAAAGCACTTCTTCCGACTATGAACCTGCAGTAGATAAAGGGATTTTTACAAGCACTCCAAAACCAAAACGAGAGCTCTATACAGATTTCTTCCCTCTTGAGTTGGAAATGCTACCTTCTCCAGTTCACTCGCCTTCTCCAGTTAATTTACTTTCACCATCTTTAGGTACTGTGTCACCTCCCACTCATTTGCCTCCACCGTCTTCTAAATTGCTTCCTGTTCAGTTATCTCCAACATCACCTCTTCAATCAAATCAGCTTTTTCTAAAAGAAGGAAATCAAATCGAGCAAGGATATCTAATAGATATATGTGGATTCCAGAATTAGGCTTGAGAAAATTTGACAAGAAAGTATTACAAAGTGAAACAGGTTGGCTTAATGACAACATAGTTGATGCTGCCCAGATTTTGCTTAAAAAAGTCTGCCCATTTCAAGGTTTGCAGAAAGTTTCACTCGGCATGACTCTTATTTTTGAAGTTCAACGTGGTGAATTTATTCAAATTCTTAATACTGGAGCTGGTCATTGGGTCACTATTTCAACTATAGGCACTGATCATCCTGTTGTCAATATTTATGATAGTGCTGCATGTGATGAATTGCAACAACAAATTGCTTCTATTCTTATAACACCACATTCTTCAATTATTCTTCATTTTATCGATGTTCAGCTTCAATCTAGATCATCTGATTGTGGCCTCTTCGCTATAGCATATGCTACAGCTCTAGTTTTTGGGGAAATGTATGCCTCAGAATTTTTGTTTTGACCAAAAGAAAATGAGGAGTCATTTATTTAAATGCTTGGAAAATAAAAATATGACACTCTTCCCAACCCTGCATAAATGAAGAATAAGGCAAAGTATGATAAAGGCTGTACAAAAAGTTGCTGTCCATTGCTCATGCAGGATGCCTGAGATGGGTAGAATGCACCAACTGTAAACAATGGTTTCATGTTTCTTGTTATAAAAATATACCAAAGAAGGCATTTGATTCTAAGAAGTCATGGCTATGTTGTAATTGTAAATAACTTTTCTTGACATTAACATTTTCAACAGTATTGGGGGACTAATAATTGGCAGCAAAAATTGGTCCCCTTTAGAAAGCAGTCAGAATTGATCCTGGGGATTGATTTTGGCTGCCAAAATTTGTCCAGGGACCAATTTTGGCAGCCAAAACTTGTCCTGGGGGACCAGTTTATGGGGGACCATTTTTGCCATGACAGGATAATTTGCTTGGGGGGACTGTATTTGGCAGCCAATTTTGGTCCGGGAGGTCCAGGAGGGGGACCATAATTTGCTTTGGGGGGACTGTATTTGGCAGCCAATTTTGGTCCAGGTGGTCCAGGAGGGGGACCATAATTTGCTTTGGGGGGACTGTATTTGGCAGCCAATTTTGGTCCAGGTGGTCCAGGAGGGGGACCATAATTTGCTTGGGGGGACTGTATTTGGCAGCCAATTTTGGTCTGGGGGACTGATTTTGGCAGCTACTTTTGGTCTGGGGGGACCGCTTTTGGGGGGGACCGGATTTCGCGTGACAGTCCTACTCTCTGTGTATAGTAGAAAGAAGTTGGAATTTTTGTTACCCCCCCCCCTTGCTATGAGCAGTCTCATTATTACAGGTAAAGAAAAAACAATGAAAGTGATGTAGTGATGACTATAGTTAACAAAAAAGAGTTGGAATAGATGAGATTATGCAAGGATCTACTTGTCATGTCAGGCCCATTGTGTAGATTTCTTTTTGCAGGAGGTGGTTAGTCAGGGCCGTAGGAACTGGTACGGTAGGTACGGCTATAGCCGTACCACATTTGACTTGACTACAAACCTTTTCATCTAGTCTGATTTCAGTTCTAGTGGCCTTTTAGCTAAGAGCTGTAGCTAGCTATTAGCTTGCATCTATATACTCAAAATAATGCACACTGTACACACCCTCGTGTGTGTGATAAGTACGTGGGCCGTACCACCTTAAAATTGCTTGCTACAGCTTTTTTCTTCTTAAATTAACTGCACGTACCAGTTATACCATTAAGATCATAAAGAGTAGTCTCAGGCCTGGGATGATGCTATTATAAGTGGTAGTGGAAGAGAGGCAAGCATACTGTGTTGCAATGTTCGATCACAATCAAGCCTGGTAAACAATTTAGTGAGACTAAGTCTTTAGTTCTAAATAGATACAGCTGAGTTGTTCAACCGCTAGCTTTCGTTTCTAAATGATGCACACCTTGTGTGTTACTTATCACTCAATTTAAATGCTATCCCTTTAGTACAGCTATAGCTTATTGCCTTATCTTAGAGCTGATTTTTGTTCTGACCTCAGAAGAAATGGCTTTTAAGTATTGTTTGAGAACTTTGATCGAGAATCGTGGCAACTATGCGTCTGTGTTGCTTAATGGCTTCCTCGTACTAGGGCAATGTTCAACATTCAGCAAACAGTGAGCGAGTTGGCAAATATTCTCTAGTGCTACAACTCGATTTTGCTCCTGAGTTTATATGTAACAAAGCATTTAGATAAGCCTGTAGAGCTTCTACAACTATGCAATGTACAACATTTGAAAGTGACCACCAAGTGAGCAAGTAAAGTAGCTGATAGGCTCCAGTACTTGATATTGCTAAGAGTCATATTAGTGGTGGTTCCAACCAGGAAGCTCCACGCATAAAAAGCTGTAAATATATACCACAAGCACTTAAAAGCCAAGTGCCTACAATCCACTTAAATAAGCCAAAAGTGCCTCTATGACAAAAGAGTATTGCATGACACTTACCGTATGTACGCCTGGGGCATTTTGGAGAGTAGACCTATATATATATATATACACTTTCAATGAGTCATGACCTGAGAATCAGCTCGCTCGCTGAACTAAGACAGCGCTTTTTTCTGAGTGAACTAGATGCTAAACCAATGGTCGTAGACCTGGTTCAAGCACAGCCCAATCTTTCTCCAGATTGTGCCAAAAATAAGAAAGCATGAAAAAGCGTGCTTTTATTATTCTTCCGTTTTGAGTCTTTCAGTCTCCAAAATTCTCCTGCATGATAAGAATGTGCATCACACCAGCTGTTTCTGAGAAAATCTAACTTCATTTTGTATTCCTATGGAGGATCATAGGTCATCCCTACATAGAGAGTGCTACTGCGCTCTCTGATAACTTTATCTTCATGATCAGAGTGAACCTTGGCTGATTTCGATTTTTGCTCTACACACTCCTCTTATTTTATTAAATCTACAATGTAAATGTTGTACACATCATCTGATAAGAGCTTCTGTTGATAGCTCAATATCATTGAGCATGGGCTGTGGCTGGCCACTTTTATCTTACAAATTATAGGTGGCATATTCACCCACCTCTTCACTTTCTTCTTCAGCCTGAAGTCGTGTAGACTTTGCTTAGTCTTAGTAAACTCACATAGGGATACAGCAATATAAACAGTTGAAGACTGACCTGCAACAGCTATAGACATTCGTTTTCCTCTTTTCCAACCAGAAAAAAAAACTGCATGGAATGATGGTAGTAAGATCTGATACCATGGCTATTAGAATGAGCGCAAAAAATTTCTTCTAAATAAAAAGGTTAAGTAGGGATAGCTTAAAATCTAGCTGGGCTATAATAATGTACTGCAGCCTCATATGAAAACAATCCCTACATTTACATCCACTACTTATAGCTAGCTATGGCAGTTGTAAAAGTAGGGATTGTTTTCATATGAGGCTGCAGTACATTATTATAGCCCAGCTAGATTTTAAGCTATCCCTACTTAACCTTTTTATTTAGAAGAAATTTTTTGCGCTCACTTGTTTCCATCCTTTTTTCTTATTGCTTGAAGTTGAATGTAAGTTTGTGTATGTAAAGAATTGAATGGCAGTAGTGACCGTCACTTCAACTGAGGCACTACAGCCAAGTACTGGCTATAATACTACTATAAGATGAGCATCTGTACTGTAGGAGTGACTGGAACATCATCAGATAAGAATAAAATATTAGCTACCTAAACGATTAAACTGAGAAGCTTACGTGGCTCCGCCCATAAGCTCCGCCCCCTACCGACGTGCGCTTCAAAATGGCGTCGAAAGATTGGCTAGTGTTCCGAGTGCTCGAATAGTGAAGTAGAGCCTTAGTCAAAACTAATAGCAAAAGATCAGCCTCTAGGTGCCGCTCTAACAGATGGCCAAAGCAGAATTTTGATGACTATAGCCAGTAAGCCGGTACGTCGATCTTATATTTATTATCCTTATTATTATTATTATTATTATAAAGAAAAAGAACAAAAGTCAATTTTAGACATCGTTTTTTTCTTATGTTAGCGAATGAATTTTTGGTTTTGGAACATTCTCCTCTCTTCTTTGTAGATGTAATAATTCACTGTAGCCTTCTGAGAACCTGTAGAGCAAGGGTAGAAGAGAAAGAAGAGTTTTTAGTTCATACAGTCTTATGACCTTTGACCCGCCATCCCTACTTAGAGAGTGCTAGCGCACTCTCTGATGGCTCAATCATTTGAGGTTGATAATCACTTATTGCCCTCAATTTTGGAACCAGAGCTTGTTGCAAATCAGAAGTACAATAATTGGCTGAAAATGCATTATCATTCTTCATGTTCAGGATATCATGGGGATAACTGAAATACTTAGAGACACTCGTGTTATAGTATGTACTAGCTAGCCTCTAAAGAGTACACTTCACCATAGGTAGGAATCATCTTGATGTTAACATATTGAATGACCATATACCCTAGAGTGTTACTTTAGTCATCCAATATCTTCATGTAGGGGGTGACAGTTACTGGCCTAGGCACATTCACATTTTCTGAGATTAAAATGAATATTGGAAGGAGTAAATTTATTATAATCCAGAAACCAATTTTTATCTTCTCTGAGATGTTCTTGCGGACTCATGGCTTGGCTTACACCAAGCATTTAGCATCAGGTAAATTTGGTGTATTTCATTAAGTTTTTAATAATTCTTTCTTTCCCCCCCCCCCTCTCTTTCCAGGTCTCATTCCTGTTACACCACTAAATTTCTCTATCCTATCAAATGAAACTTCCTTTAGCCGTGATCTAATTGAATTATTTGTCAAAGAAATACTTCTAGCCATTTCTCATTGCTTATCAGCAAGACAGAATATTGAGCTCCCTTTTTATAAAGTGGGAAAGTTATTGATTCATGATACCAAAGCTAAAATGAAATTTTTTCGTGACTTCATCAAGCAGCTTGATTCTAGTGGCGAGTTAGAAAAGGCTTACAGACCACATACAGCCCAGTCAGAACTGTCCATAATGACAAATCCCATGTCATCACGGTTGAGTACCTCAACTGGACTTAATCTACCAAGGTATGTATGTCTTTCCTTGATAATTTTTTAGGACATCTGTATATTCCATGACTACCAATAGTAGTTCTTTTGAAGGAGACACTGAATTAGGCAGGATAAATAATCAGGATGAAAGAAAGATAACTGCTCCTCAATTGATTCCTAAAACTGCGTCCCTTATTTCTGGCCAGAATAAGGACAAAACCTACTTGGTTGGACATATTCCCTGTCAAACTTCATCAGATGCCTTTAAAACTAGTGAAACCAAGCATGGACCATCTTCAGGTAAGAGATATTTAGTAGCCCCCTTGAAAGAATTTTGGTAATTCAGAAACATACTAGTTGAGACGTAGAAGGTTGGTATGTATTTAGAACTTTTAAAACTAATTTCTTAGGTGGTAATTTATCTTGACAGTTTATTGCTGTCTGTAATGACAGCTAGCTGGCCTGCATGAATGCATGATCCCTGCAAAATGTCTCTATGTCTATACATGTATGTATATGTAGCAAATTTAATTCATGTAAAAAAGCTAAATCTAGGCTACCAATGTGGATATGATTATCTTATGCTGAGCATATGATACACCTCATGCATCCTTGTGCAACAAGAGTTTAAGCAATTGGTTGTGTCAGTTTACAAAATCGTTGCTCTGCTTGGACAATACTAAGGCAGTGTGCAACATTTGACAGCGAGCAAGTAAGATACAGTGTAATATCAGTCACATCATGGATAGATTGTAATTGTAAGAGTGCTTTGCACAGGCACATAATTAGCAACTGAATAACAATAATCAGTGGTAGCTACACTGTTAGTACTAGCCCGTAATACCAAAAACACAGCATAACCACAAGACTATTATTTTAATGCACTTCACTTATCTGGGCTACAGTGCCGCTTAAAGAGTAGAACTTTTGTGCTTTTTATGTTTCTGTGTTCCAGAGTTTGTATTTTCTATTTTCAGACCCCTCTACAGGTCAGAGGGGTCTGAAACTCAGCAAGGATATAAATCACTCTCACTATAGTACAAATATCAGGGTTCCTTGATATTCAAGGTGATCAGAGCGGTGCTTGAATACCACATTAAAGGATTTTAACATTCTTGTGGCTATTAAAATATATTGTTTTAACCACATGAAAGAAAAATGGGCTCCATCAGAGTGGTGTTGCATGTCTCTAACACCCTTTGCGTATTGTTTCCTAAATGGGTGTGGGATTCACTTTCTTTAGCTCATAATTTCATTTAGTTAAGACCTACAATCTTGAACATTTCTTCCACTAGCATTAGTATCACCTCTACAGTTCTCTTTGCCATCGTAGCACAAAGTAAGTTTCCACATTCAGTAGAAGCCGTTTTTTCTTAGGTCCTAATGTGTTTAGATCACAATTTGTCCTAATATTGTAGTTTGAAAAGCATGTCCAGCTAGTGTCTAGTTTGCATCGCTCCTAAAATTGAGTTCCATCCTCCAACAGTTTCTGCATTACAGCTGCATTTGTCACTAGACTGGAGTAAAAGCTCGGATCCAGCAACTGGATCTCCAGTCTAGTGACAAACGCAGAAACCATTGGAGAATGGAGCTTGATTTTAGGAGTAATATAAACTGGACAATTGTAATCTTAACTGATCTAAACACATTAAAATATGAAGAAAAAATGGCTTCTATTGAATGTGGTTGAACTTACCTTGTGCTAGGATGGCAAAGAGGACTGTAGAGGTGATACTAATGCTAGTGGAAGAAAACGTTCAAGATTGTAGGCCTTAACTAAATGAATTATGGAAATTGTATGAGCTAAAGAAGTGAATCACACATCCATTAGGTACCTTGTGTGCAGTTGTTTATACAATCCGGTTTCATTTCAACGTTGTGAGTGATAGCTGATATATATATCCTTGCTGAGTTTCAGACCCCTCTGACCTGCAGCTTAGAAAATACAAAATCAAACATACAAGTTATACTCTTTACTGTTACAATTGGATACACTTTGATTATTGTCTACAGCATTTTCAGTTGAGGATAGTAGGTACTAGGCTTTATCTAAGTGCTTTGTGAGCTTAGCTCAAAAATTTCTCTTGAGAAGGTGAATTGTATACTAATAGATTAGAAGTACAGTCACCAACTAGCTTCAAGGCTCAAAAATTCAAGCAGTACACATGTGTAGTAGTAGGAGACTACTATGAGATAGACGTCTATCCGTTGTCTTTTATTAGATGAACTCTGTGCCACAGCTCCAGATTCTAGGTCCAAGGCACTGGCTCTCCCCCATGCTGGAGACTGACTAAGTGTCATTCCTTCCTCTGCGCCCTTGGTCTTCATGTGCACGAGTGTGAGTTCCAGCTATGTTGGTGGAGGAAGGAGATGCCCAGTATGCCAGGCAGTTGCTGACCCTTTCAAGTTGGATGTGGTGGGAATGGGGACCGTATTCACTATCACAACTCTCTAAGGATGCACTTTGTTTGGCTGCCCAGTCTGCAGCCTTAGCACCATGGAGAGAAGTGGCATCACTCATTCCTGGATCTCGTTGCCGACATTTACCTCCCATGCTGGAGCCGGCTGTTCTGGATGTCACAGTCATCTCCAAAGATAGCTGCTTGGTAGGGGTTTCCTTCATTCTGCTAGTGATGGAGTTCTGCTCGTGAAAATATCCCACCTTACTCATCAAAACTTGCCTGCAGACATAACTGACCTTCATAAAGAAAATGAAGTAGATGTTGTAAAAATTAGCAAAGGATTCATTTGCAGAATCAGCAACCTTGGCTATGGTAGCCTGCATAACATCCATGAGAAATCTTGAACTATACTATTAGCCACCCCTCACACAATAAGACCGAGGGTCTGGTGACTCCAGCATACTAAATCAGTTCTTGTGGAATTCTATTATTATGTTGCGCATGCGTATTCCAAGTTACTTGAAGGTTACATGCAGGCTTTCAGTCTTGTATCCCTAAATGCTTATTTGTTTTCTCTCAGCCTTACTAGAGACATCTCGCCTACAGCTACAGCAATCCTCCATCACTCCTGCTAGATCTTTCTTGCTTATGCATTCTGATCGGCTATTATACTACATGCACAAGTTTAGTAATCAATTTAATGATATTCATACATACTATCAGGTGCATGCCTGAACTAATAGCGCGCTAACTTTCATAAGCTTATTCCCACCCACACTTTACGTATCAAACCACACCGCTATACAGCTCAAAGTATGTCCTCCAGAATCTGGAGGAGAATGAGTTTGATACGCGTGACACCAGACCCTCCAATTTTATTTTGGATGGACGGGGGTAGGCTTTCTTGTTCATGAAGTTTATGCACAGCTGGCCATTCCTACTTGTCTCTTTATTTAGAATAAAAGAAAAAATATTTGAAGGGAGTGAAGTAGGAATAGTTACCTCGTAGTTGGTGATGGGTAAGGGGTTACTTGACTGAACTTAGTTCACTCTCTTGTTGCTGAACTTTTTTGAAGTGCACACAGTCATCCCTACTTCTCTTTTTTTATTTAGAATAAATCACCTTTTTTGATCTAATGCTCTGCTGTGATCCTGCTATCAAAAGTTAAAGTTCACGTATTGTAGCTATGTAGTTCATTGGAGGTTTCATCATAATATTATATGAGCCGAAATGAATCTGATCTGGAAGATCTAAGCTTATAGTTCATAATAAGATTGCCATTGACCTAATTTTGTATATAATTTTTCTGATATGTACCTGATATACTGTTGCATTGAGGTTTTATTCTAGCCTCGGCCCCAGGCATTCTTTTGTGACCTGTCTAGATTCATAACCAGACTACGCTCTTAGCATCATGAGACCAACATCAAGTAGAGGTCAATCACATGTACGGGGTGGGGCATAAAAATGTCTGCCTCGTTGTAAGTTGAAAGCTAACAAGTTGGAAAATGACATGCTATTTTTGAACATGTTGAGTTAAAGGTAAAGGATTATAGTGCAGTCATTTCTGAGTAGATTGTAGCATTTGAATGAACCATTTCTAAAATAAGTTGTTTAATGATGATGATGATGATGAACGACCAGATGAAAACAGCGATTTTTGAAGTCGCTATAAAATGATACTGCTTTGTTCTCTGCTCTTCATACTTGAGTCCTAGCACATTGAAGGTGTTCTGTCTTCAAGTCAGGAGTTGTTGACTGCAGGAGGTAATTATGAAAGAAAATATTAAGTACTACTCCAATGGAGCATCTGTGCCATCCCTACTTAGAGAGTACTATCGTACTCTCTGATAAATATTTACGTAATACATGTATCCAAAATAATTATAGAGTCAGAGTACTAATTACTTTGTAACTATTATTTGGAACTGGATACTCGCTAGTGTCCTGCTTCATTCATACTTAAGACGAATCGTAATTAGTTTATCCCAAACATGTGTAGCTATGCAGTTCATTGGAGGTTTCATCATTGCACATTCCGAAATAATGATCTGATGCACAGTTTACTTATCATTGACAGTATTAGTATGAAGGCTTTTACCGGTGTTATGTATGTACCTGATATAATTAGTGATGTAGCAATCATTGATCAAGGCTTTATTTATAGATCAGTGCCTAGAGTTTTAGTGATCATTCATAATGCTTTGAGCGTTGAGATACCAACCTCAATTAATAGCTGTTCTTTGACCAATCACGACACGAACACCCTTAGTGCAATAGACTAGATTCGCTAGTCAGACACGAGGTCAAGGTCCAACAATCAAGAGGGTGGGGCATATTTCTCTATAGTGCAGTGCAAATATGTCTGCCATGTTGTAAGTTGAAAGCTAGCAGGTTGGAAGTGACACGCTATTTTTGAACATGTCAAGTTTAAGGTAAACGCAGTCAATTTCGAGTAGTCACGTGTGGTATAAATAATTATTATAAATTGTATTAGTGCAATGGGGCATCTGTGCCATCCCGACTTAGATACTATTGTACTGATTAGGAATGAGAGCTGAGGGCAAATAGATGAAATTATGAAAGGATGAAGTTATCTCACTCATCCATTCAACTTTTTTCTTTCATGAGGCAAGAGAGCCTCTTTCAATATTTTTTATACCAAGGTTGAAGTTGAATATTGAAATTCTTGCCACTATGAGAAATGCCAGTCTTGTCTTCTATTCTTCAGAGAATTTCATTGCAATAGCATCTTATAATGCATGCTCATACACATAGTTACATGCTGTGACATCACACACTGTCATAAAGTGTAATAGGTGGGAATTTTGTGTGTGCAAACAGTGGGTACCAGGCTCTATTTGCCGCCTCTGGGTACGAGGCTAGGTACTGCATGTACCCCAGGGCAGCCCTCAGATTAACCTTAGTCTCAGTATCTGTCTACTATTTAAAACCCTCAAGTTTACAACTTTTATTGGAGAACTCTTCCTTTTAAAGGTATACGTCATTCTCACTCTTATGAGAGTACTGGACAAGAATTATGTTATTTTTGCCATCAGAAGGATCAGAGAAATGTGTATGTGGATGTTTCTGACATAAAAAAAGAAAGAGAGCGTCAGTGTGAAAGAATATTAGAAGAATATCGTAGTCGAAGAGACAGATTAGCTATAGCTAGAGAATCTAAATCAAAGAGGACGATCGATTTATACAAAAAAGATGCTTCATCCTACAATCTTGATGCTACTCTTAAGAAGGTAACTGTTACACCTGAATTATTATTTTTTTTATTTTTATTTTTTGCAATTATGATTATAGCAATCATTGGCTTTGAAGAGAGATGAATTTCATGTGAGTTTTATACTACAGTGTAGCAATAGTAGTATGAACACGCTGTTTGTGCAGCCTTCTTACATATTTCAACTGCGTGGTGATACCCCTGATAAGCAACTCAAACAAATGGAATATTGTTCAAAGTTGGATGAACAACTCAAAATGGTACAAGAGCACCTTAAAGAAACCAAAGACAATAAAGAAAAGGCAGAAAGGGAAGAACGAAATGAATTGGCCAAAAGGTTGCTCTAAAATCATCATTTATGTATGAGCATTATACAGTGGACTCCTAATTTGGACTAGAGCCCTTTTTGGATTAGGATTGGTGAATCATTTAATGGGACTTGAAATAGCCATGAATATGGCTGTTAAAGGGGTTCGGATTAGTGAGGGTCCACTGTGATTAGTTTAGCGAAGTAAGCCCACTAGTAGGGGGGAAAGTATTGATCCAATATCACGTGATATGTTATATGGACTGATTATGAGCATATGAGTTGGGAAGCAAAGCATTTGGTACCTCATGCCCAGGCTGACAGAGATGGGCCCGAGAAGAGTTCACACACATAGTGATTGGAGAAGTTCTGCTGGTAAAATGATTAATTTTGAAGCTGGTATCCAAAATAACAGAAATGCAATATTTAAACAGTGCACCCTAGTCAGTAATATTTCATTTTAATACTGTAGCCTTGCAGCATCACAGGAAGCATATACCAAGGAAAAGGTTGAAAAGGTTGCTCACTATCAAAAAGCATTAGCAGAGCAGGTACGTATGTTAGTAAGAATCACAATGGCCTCAATATGCTATATGCTCAAAACTATAAGTCTACTTAGAGAGTAAACTGTACAATCATGTATCATGTCTGTTACTGAATAAAATATAGTTATGATACATTTCCAAGAAAAATAATATTTTATGCTGGCTTTTCCATAAAGTTCTCCACAAGTCTGTAGGCATGCAGAGTAAGTATGTTGAAATGTGTACTACTGTAGAAAATGAAGTGACTTGGTTCTACTTGTAATAAAGGAAATAAAACTAGCTGCTGTAGGGTTTGAGCAGCTACATGTCTTGCCATGTAGTCTAGGGCCAGCTATAATGATTAAGCATAGTGAGAATCCCGATAGGGCTCCATAGTTACAATGGAATTGTGGCAGCCAGCTTTTGTTCATCTTAAATTTATTTCAAACAGATAGCCATGAAATCTGAATTGTATACGAAGGATTCAAAAGAAACCAGTAGTGATGGTGATAGAGCAGGCAAGAAGCATCCAATATTTGGAGTACACGATACCTTCAAGGATAAAAAGGAAGTAAATCAAGGTATTTTGGCACAACAGCTTGCTGTCATTGCTGAAAAACGCAGAAATGCCAGAGAAGAATCATTGAGATCAAAGAAAGAAGATGCTGAAACATTAAAGAGATCAAGAAGAGAGTAAGAACTATATTATGTATTTCAAGATGGGACAGGGGACTATATCTTGAAGTATGCATGACTAATTGGCTAGCGAGTGAGCTGACTCTAGGTCTACACTCCAAAATGCCCCAGGCTATGTGGCATGTTCTGGAAACGATCTTTCAAGTTATTGTCCCACTTTGAGCTGCATACCCTCATAATAAGTGAATCCAGTAAATTTCACTCCACAATTTGGCCTATTATGAAAGGAATAGTAATTATAATTGCCACATAAATCTGACTGTCACCCTCTCACAAATTTAAGCAACATCTTGTCCATCTGCACTCTTGAAGGGGTAAATAGTCTCGCTAACTATAACAATTTGCTTCTGCAGGGGAGAGTGGGAAACCAGAAGCCTGCTAGAAATAACCCTGGCATCTCTCCTTACATGTCTGTAATGTGCATGAGATGGATAGTCACATGAAGAGAGTCATATAGTATTGTCAAAACAATAGCCTGCACGACCAAGCTTGAAGTCCTTAAAATCCATAAAAGGAATACTGTATTGGCTGAGATGTCTAACTTATTTAGACCTACATACACTTGTTGTCATGTTATCACTAAAGCTTCAGGAGCATATATAGAAAAATGGAACTTGTATGAAATAGAGCTCATTATGGCGTTTTTTTATATTTTTCCCGGTGACCTGATCTGCAGCGCTACTCCTGGCTTTGAGTTTGTGGCTACTATAGTAGATTCTAGTTATGTACAACCATAGCAATCAGAGTTTTATGAATCTCTACTGCAGCTACAATCGATCATACACTGGCTAGAAACCTACAGGTAAACATTTCCAGATGATAGAATGTACATATAGCCTTGAGCCCAGGTCCTCTTTTTAATTTTCTTTTAAAGGGCCTAGTACGCAAAGTCACAAGGGGGTAGAGGTGTGGGCAGTGCACGAGCTCACTGACTGGTGGTTAGCCAACAATAATTCTTGTATACAGTTCACATAGATAACTTGAAGTGCCTAGATAACATGTAGTGGTTATGAGTAGAGGCTAGTCGTTACTTTCCTTTTTCAGCCTAGCTATTAGGTGTGGAAAATTAGCTTGAAGAACTTTAATAATGTTATAATAAATGTTGGGCAATATGGGGAAATATTCAGTTCTTGGCTTCTGTATTGTCCCTCCCTGCAGTTGGACCAATACTGCCAGCCTTGAACTGAATATTTCCCTGGGAGACGTCATCGAAGAAAGAACAAGGACTCTCCTCCATGATGATTATATCACAGTGATGTAGTATCCAGTGGCCCTGAAATGGCAGGTTTGGCGCATATACAATCAGTGTATACCAGGCCTATTTTTCTTCACCCCCACTAAGTAGCCCTATGCCCTATGCTCTGAGCGAGGGCTACTAAGCTATATGCCCTATGCTCTGAGTGAGGGCTACTATGCTTAGTGCCTTTGATGAGGGCACTACAGTGAGGATTATAACTCTTTTGAAATGATTCGACAAAATGTCAGACCATGGGAAGAGTTAATCGGCCATATTATCAGAGAGAGAGAGCGGTAGCTCTCTCTATGTAGGGATGATGCGGACAGCTGCGTAGACCAATACAGAAGTGAAATTCTAGTTCCCCCACTTAGACTTAACAAAAGCTACTTTGAATGATTATCCAGCCTACTAGAGCCTACTACAAAGTGCAGACCAAGTTCAGGACCAGGGAGCTTACCGTTACAGAAATACGGCAAGCAGGAAGTTGCTAGATTCTCCTTCTCTATTGTTATTATTATTATAAGGGAAAAAACAGTTCCGTGAAATGTAAGGATGACCATTACTCGAAAAAAGTAAGGAAATAAGGGTAGGGAGTGGAAATGGGATCAATCTTTGTTCTGTATATCCAGCCAATAATCACTACATATACGTCGGGTAGCTTCAGATTATTAGGGATTGTTGGCTGGATATACAGAACAAAGATTGATCCCATTTCCACTCCCTACCCTTGTTTCCTTACTTTTTTGAGCAATCATGAAATGTTTTTTTCCCTTACTTGTTCCTGGTCTTTCTCTCTTTATGTATGTACGGATAAATGCAAGAGTTCATTCTTCTATGTGTATGCAGGGACAGAAGTTTCTTGAGATGCATAGTTCTCCGATAGCATAGCAGCCCAATGATTTATTAGTGAGTCAAGGCTTGAAATGTTGAGCTATACTTGGAGATCGAGGATGCTGATGAATCTGAAATAGAGTCTACCGGTAGATGGACTAAAATCCAGTAGATCTATGATCTAGAGCTTAGCTATAATTTCGAATAATTGGATATCAATACATGCGCATGCGTATTATAAAAAAATGGCTTCCAATAATTAAGTTAGTTGAGTACTGTGCTCCATAGTGTCTCCTTTTTACATCGACTCTTTCGAGGATTAAGACCGTAGTTAATCATTCGCAGTAATTTCACTTTTCTATTAGTCTATATGTGGCACGCGGTATCGTCCGCATCATCCCTACATAGCTATAGATAACAGGGTTTAATTCAGAATTTTACTTAAGGGGGGTCAAATGCCTAGTGAAAAAAATTAAGGACAAACCAGTACATGTATGTGGAATTCCATAATAATCTCATTATGAAAGCTAGCTAATTCCTAGGGGGGGGGGGGTAAGGCATCATTCAGGGCTCGGCCCCTTGAAATAAACCCTACCGCTCTCTCTGATTATTATTGTTCTTAGATAACCATATCTCTCAAACCACTCAAGCTACAGCTATGATTTCTGGATAAATCCACTCCAAATTCTACCAGCTACGATCTTTTGTACTCGTCAATCCTCAAAAGAGTTGATGTAAAAGGAGACACTACAGAGCACAGTATTCGACTAACTTAATTATTGGAAACCATTTTTTCGATAATACACTTGCGCATGTAAGGTAAAGGGGCCATATTTTGGACACTTAAGGTTTACGGAGTGGTATCGGAGACAGTATATCAAACTGAATTTACTCATTTTTTTGACTCCATTTACTTAAACCCATCCTTTTCTAGATAAACTACAAAAAAACCAATTATTGGATTTCAGGTGTCCAATCCCATCTATGATCCCGTTTTTTGCTTGCAATCAAATATTCTGTAAAAATTTTGACCTGTCCATTATTTGGTACAGAGCTACTCTTATATAAAAAATTATAAGAAATTTAAGAATAGAGTAAGCATATGAGGTTAAATTCTGATCGAAATAACTTTGTATTTGTGGTTGGTCTATTCTTATCATGGCTTAAAATAGCACTTTCTTAGCTATGTAAACAAAAGCTTACTTGTTTTTATGAGTAATTCTCTCTCACTCTTGAACTGATCTGATAGCACTACAAGAAGACGAGCTCTAATTAGAACTTAAACGTGGGCTGGCTCAGCGTTTTAATGATTATTAACATAATGAAGTTGCCATGGCCAATATTTGGTACTGTCCAAGCATGCATTGGACCCCTTGATATCCAATTGTTTGAAATTATAATATTACTCAGCTAGCTGAAGCTCTAGCTCTGTGCACAGTGCTAGATCAATCATAACTACTCTATCAACTTGGGGATTATAGATCACCAATCCTTCTACCAGTAGACTCTCATCTGCATCCTCGACCTCCAAGTATAGCTCAATACTTCAAGCCTTGACTTACTGATAAATACTCATTGGGCTGCTATTGGACTATGAAACTTCTGGCCCTGCATACACATAGAAAAATGAACTCTTGCATTTATGCGTATGAGAGAGAAAAAAAGACTAGGAACAAGTAAGGGAAAGAATATTTCTGTGAAATGAAAAAAAAAAAATGAAAAAAAGGTAGGGATGACCATGGCTTGAAAAAAATAAGGAAACAAGGGTAGGGAAATGGGATCAAAACTTTGTTCTGTATATCCAGCCAACAATCCCTAACATTACTGCACTATAATCTGAAGCTACCTGATGGGATTGTTGGCTGGATATACAGAACAAAGATTGATCCCATTTCCATCCTCATCCCTACCCTTGTTTCCTTACCTTTTCAAGTAATGGTCATCCCTACATTTTTCTTCATTTCACGGAAATGTTTTTTTTTCGATATGGCCTTTAAATGATACATTCCTAAGTGTATTATGCCAATATGATATCAGACCAGAGCAAATCTTGATCAAACGTTTGATTTTTGACCCTGTAAATGGCCTATGGTATATTATAATCCTCACTGCACTATAGCCCCGTTTACACGGGGGTTCTAACCCAGATTCGACCCGGATTCGCTTCACGTGCGAACGGTACCAACCCGGATTCCAATCCGGGTAGCCCAACCCATATCAATTAGGTGGATTGGAATCTGGATTGAATCTCAACCCGGGTTGGGCGCGCATGTAAACACGGCTTATGAGGCATAGTGCCCTGTAACAGATTACTCTATTCAGCATAGCTATATTCTAATGTAATTTTTCTTGTAATTCCTCTCTCCTCTCCCCTCAGATTGCTACAAGACATTAAGGATGGTGTTCATGATAAATTCATGCAAAGAAAGAAATTAGAGGAGTCATGGAATAAAAGAATTCACCAGTATAGGCAAGAACTCACTTCTTGTGATGGAGAATATGGTATCCATTTACTTCAGCAGTGTGATAAGTACAAACGGTACAAAGTTACAACTTTCATGAATGGTTAACTTATTTTTACTGGTATTACTATAAATAGGTGTCACCGGTGTCAGCGGCATAGAGACAATCGTGGTCAATCCACATTTAGCGTAACTATACCTTCAATATAGCCAAACTTGATTAATAATTATCTAATGTCAATTGTCTAACTACTACAGTTTTGCTCAGACTCTGGTATTTACAGGTATAACTAGCTTATAAATCAAGTGTATCACCATAATGTAAGAAGGCTGTTAGTGTACATTGCAGAATAACAGGCAATAATCCATGTAGGTACTTGGCAGACAGATATCTAATATCAGGTAAGGTATTTAGATGGGAGAGAGAGGATTAATTTTATGATGAATGATGAATGCAAAAATCCACCCAAAGTAACCTGGTGTGATCATCTCTAAAATATATTATTTGCATTAATTATTACGCTGCATGCATTAAGTTGTGTGCATTTTTTTTTGAACTTTGCAGCACAGTCAATTTTGAGTAGTGTGGTACAGAGCCTCATCAGTATTTTTATACTAAAAATACTGAAATTTAGTTAAACTTACTTTATATTACATTTGGCTGAAAATACTGAAATTCATGGTAAAATACTGAAAATGGGAGCATTTTATACTGAAATCAAAATTCGTAGGTTGGAGACACTGGTGGTATACATTTGAATGAACCATTAATTTGTTGTTTGATGATGATGATTGAACGAGATGAAAACGGCGATTTCAGAAGTCGCTGTGAAATGATATTGCTCATAGGCGGAGGAAGATGATTTGCGTATGGGGGCAATACTGACAAGGTTATCCGTAGTGCGCGGCCAGAGGCCGCTGTACATGTGATCGTGAGGGGAGAGTGCGGGAGGGGGATGTGCCCCCTCCCGCGCGAAGCACAAAGCTTTGAATACTGGATGCCCATTTCAGACTACAAAAGCCAAACAACAATTTTGGGGAAAAAAAAACATTTCCGTGAAATGAAAAAAAATATAGGGATGACCATTGCTCAAAAAAGTAAGGAAACAAGGGTAGGGAGTGGAAATGTGATCAATCTTTTTATTCTGCAACAATCACATCAGGTAGCTTATACATTTTTTTCATTTCATGGATGGAAATGTTTTTTCCCTTACTTGTTCCTGGTCTTTTTTCTCTCTCTCTCTTTATGTAGGTATGTATGCATAAATGTATTAATATGTCACACCTGTATTTTGTATGGGGGCAATGCCGTTAGTAACGCGCATGCGCAATAGAATCCACCGGCACAACTCGTACTGTATTGTATGTCACCAGACCACCTACTAAAGTCGGTGGGCGGTGCTGTGCCAGACTAAATGCCCCCATGGTTCCTCCGCCTATATATATACATATGCTGCTGATTTCGGCGCATGCGCAGCGCGTTTTCCTAGTTGACCCTTTGCACCCGGTACCCACTTCGATAGCAGCGCAGTAAAAGATGACATTTAGTAGCAAGGGTTATCTTGAGAAGAAGACTGGACTTTATGGAATCGGTAGATTCAAGTATTTACAGACTCTTGTAACTGAATTTCAGGATACTCATCAACAAGGTAAGGTCAATTCATCATGGTTGGCTTGAACAGTTGCCCCGCGTGCGGTCGGCCGGGGTGTCAGTATAAAGGCTAAACCAATTAAATTCCTGTTCCTCATTGCCATAATTAAAAAAACAACTTTTTCTTGCTGTGCCAGTCTAATCATAGATAATAGAAAGACTCATTGTGAGTAATTTGTGACGGCTGCTTAAGTTAGGCAACAAAAAATTTGCTCACATACTAGCTAGTTAGCAGCTTTAGGTAGGCTGGCTAGCTATTAAATGTATCTAGCTACATAGCTCAGTGCAGCTGTGTTTTTGTTTTTGTTTTCGCATGGAAAAAAAGTTCTTCAGATACCCACTTTTAAATTACTGCGATAGAAGACTATCCATTTATCAAATGTTCATGGCATCAAATACTGTAAACTCTAATGCCAGCCACATTTCCTCCTACTTCTTCTGACCAAGCCTGCCTACCACTGCAGCATATAGCTATGGCCATGCCTATTTTCCATAAGCAGGTGTTATACTGAACTTTTTGTGAAGGAAGAGTTACTAGATACATAGCAATGATTTATAGAGTACCCTGGTGGTAGTGTAATCTTACAATGTGGGTTCTTTTAGCTGTATTCTCCTTCTGAGAAGTAGCACTTGTTGAGTTTTCTGCTGTAATGCTGCAAGAGTTTGAAAACCCGATTCATAGCAGGCTGCTGTATTCATAGACACCCCTCCCCACTGCACTCCAAGATGACAACGAGATCACGCCATGTGATGTCATGTGCAATATAGGGATATGAAACTGTACATTTCCTTTGCACATAGTAACATAATTCATGTTCTGATCATAGAGTGATGGTTTGAACAACAGTTTCTCTATGCAGTAAAAATCAAATTAAATCCCTACTAAAGTACATATCTATATAAATTTATAGAAAGTGTTGAGGAGATTAGCTCTACTAGGGGGCAAGGGAGTATTGACCTGCCGAAGGCAGGGAGAGTGCATGCAACTGCCAATGCTCTATTATAGAGGGCATAGTGTAAAAATAGCTTAGCACGTGGTAGGCTCTGTCCCCTTATGTCTGTTTACTGCAGTAAACTGTAGCTAAATATAGTAACAATTTACATTTCGTCGTCTATACTAGTTGCATCCCCTCTTCTTGTAGAGTCTATAAGCCCTTGGTTGAGGACTGCCATTCTTAAAGGGATTTCTGTTGTAGAGTTCATTTTCTCCTCTTTTTAAAGGGCAACCACAGAAACAAGCTAACCTATGGAAAAATAGATTATCTTGTAATTGGTAAGGGGTTATCACTACTTGCAATGGTACCGTACATTGTATAAATCTGGTCTCTCCTCTATTATAACAAAGAACTGAGTTTTCCTGCTCTAGTTGACCAAACGAAGTTCAAACTTAGCACACAAATTCCAAAGTGTAATTAACATCAATGAAGCGAATAGGCAGTTATACAGTGAATTTGGCTATACCTGCAGCAGAAGTTATGATTCATTCATTATATGTTCCAGCTAGTTTCTAATATAATCCTTGGTACAAAAAGCCACTCCTAGCGTGACAAGAACTAGAGCATTTGTTTACTGCTTCTGTACAGAGCTGCTATATCAGCTGTACACCAGGAGGCGGGGTCAATCGATTGCACATACCTGTAACGTCAAATGAAAAAACTCTATTGCAGACATGGACTGATTATAGAGACCTATTCTGTTGTGTACATAACTAGGTTCATAGAATCAGGCTTGAGCTAGCTAGCTTGAGCTCTTGGTATGCATAAGCAGGGGTTCTATCTAGTCCAGTAATATCAAATAGTTGAATGGGGATAGTGGCTCCCCTCCATAGCCATCCAGCTTTGCTATAGAAGAAGTAACTAACAGCAGACAAGTTAACCATCATCTGAGAAGGTACTGGGAACAAAAAACAACAACAAACAAACAGCAAGAGCAGAGGCTAAAAAGCTCTGATCGTTTTGATGCAGTAGGTAAGTTTGCTTGGCTGTCTTTCAGTTTTCTCAGGACTTTTAGCTTACTTGTGACTGTTCTTGCTATTCATTCTTGTAGGCTCTCGCTGCCTTTAGATGATCATACAATTCTTGAGCTATTTAGTACTTTCTCAGATGGTCATTAACAAGTTAGACTAGGAATGCCTTGGCACTTCAGTATTTTTAAATAAAGAGCTGAGCAACATGGCAGGGTTAGTATTTACACAGCTAGTATTCTTGCTATTCAACGCTATCGAACTGCCGTTTTGAGTGGTTATTCTCATGCATAGCTTGATTGAAGTACTGTGTATCTGGATTCTCTCATTGTTTGGAAGCCTCAAAGTCTTAGTTCTGAGATTCTCCTTCACCATGGCACTCTCTCTTTGGCACTTCAAATGATCACTAGTTCGCAATCTCTGTTGTTTTTGTTCACTGCTGTCTTTTAGTCAGTTCTCTGCATATCATAATGGGCTTGATTTGTTGGCAAAAACGGCCAAGAAGCATCAGCACTTTCTTCACTGTGTAGAGTTACCACGTAGTGACTGCAAGCCTGAGTCTGTCTGTTTGTCCTTTAGTACTGTAGTAGAGCTTTGTGTCTACACAGCGAAAAATCTACAACTTGTACTGGCCCACATAGCAGTTATGACCTGTACACAGGTCTGTAATGGGTCCAACTCTGTAACAGGTCCGTATTTTTGGACTGTATCAGACCTGCTGCCTCACGAGATCAAAAATTAGTACTTCCGGTGCCTAGGGTTTAATTTTTGTTCCTGTTACAGGCTGCTTACAAGTTGTAGATTTTTTGCTGTGATAGCTTGCTAGCTCATCGCACAACCATGCATCATGCATACAGCGGCACTTCGGTGCCGAGGCAAAAATAGTCTTCAGTGTAACTTATTTACATACCTGCAAAAAGAAATAAACCAAATGATGATGCATTAGCTGTAGCCAAGTCCACTACATGCCAAGGTATCCAGTCTTTGTTGACTATTGTGCATTATAATTTAGCCTCGAGGCTAATGTATTATCTTGGGTCCATTGAATTTTTTTCTTCTTCTTCATTAACCTTGTTTTTTTTTTTTTTGTTTTTTTTTTTTTTCAACAGTTGACCACATACCAAGTAGAAAAACAGGCAATATATATATACATATTTACATTACAGATGTGTCACTGAGAGAAGCTGTCAAGGCAATAATTATTTTGATCATTTATTTTGTAGGTGAAAGGTCAGGGAGCTCTCACTAGTGTCCCAAGTCACAGATTATTGAAGCTGGAAGGCCATAACCTGATAAAAGATAGGAAACATTTCCATAATACAAGCAGTTGATTATGACCTAACTCTTTTTGTCAGCTATTAATACAGATGATAGTTAAAGCTGACTAGATACTCACCTGAACCTGTAGACAAGTCTCATTTCTGTCTACAATCAAGGCTTGCCGCTACAGGAGAAAGCTAAAGAACTCTGCTTGCATGTGTTCTTAGATTGCATGGTAAAGATCGTCAATATAGAGACAGTAGTACAATACCGCGTACCGATGATATGATAGTATAGTACGTAGGCCTAAAGCTGACTAGATACTTACCTGAACCACATAATGCCTGTACACACTGCTGCTTAGCAGAGTCTCATCTCTGTCTGCAATCAAGGCTTGCTGCTACTACAGGATAAAGAACTCTGCTCTTAAATTGTATGGTAAGAGTGAAGTTGCTTTACAGATCCGTGATGGCAACGAAGCGCTGAGGCAGGGAAGGATCGCGCTTTGATTATTTACGTATTTTCTTTTTCTTTTTCCTACTTGGTATGTAATTTATTTATTTATTTTTTATTTTTTGCAGAGTACAAAAGACAAATTTTGGCAAATCTGGCAAATTTTGCTTATGATCCAATAAATTATGAGCACTTTAGGAAGTTGAACATTCTTGATTTATTTTTGGATGTATTAGCAGAAGAAGTAGATGATGACATGATAGAGTTTGCTGTTGGTGGCATTTGTAACTGCTGTTTGGATAAATTGAATAAAGAGTTTCTAATAGAAAATGATGCTATCAAGATTATTAAAAAACACTTGCTAAGTGCTAATGAAGAAACAGTTTTTTCTGTCATAACTACCCTCATATTTCTCATAACGTCACAAACCAAGGAGGGTAAGTTTTCTAACAAGTAACTGGAAAAATCATGACTTTTAATTATAGAAATCACATCAGCCTCCACCACTACTATGATCAAATTTTCCAAGTCTTCTCAAAAACGGTTATCTAATCTTGCTACCATATTCTTAGAAGTGAGTTTAAAATTTTTTTTTCTCGCTTATGCTTTTAGTGTTGTGTTTATTAATGGTTCTGATACTCAACCTATCTACAAACTCAAAACTGAAGTCACCCATTTTGAATAAATAAAGAATGGACCATAACTCATCTGCACACAATTGGAGATCCATGGGTGTGAAAAAGTTGTACATGGTATTAAATTTCTGGGTCAGCCAAACTGAAGGCAAGAGAATGTCTGATGCAGCAAATCTATTATAATAGCGATCTCCTTCTTAGCAAGACTGCTTGTTCATATGAAATGTGATCACTCTTCTAGTATTCACTGATTATATTAATTCTTTTTATAGGACTACTGTGATATCACTTCTGAATCAAGAAAATAAATAATAAACAATCAATAAAAAACTTTGTTCTAATAGTTATTGTACCATAAAAGTCGGAAACAGGAGTAAAATTTGATTGAATCATACCATAAGCAAGTCATCAATTGATTTTGATCTAGAAAGATCTTCAACTGTGCTCTTATCACCTTCCCTCATCAGTTCCTTGACTTCATCTTGAGAAGTAGCTCTATTCAGGTGATCACCAATATCTAGTAAATGTGGGTTTGACCTAGCCTCTGCTAAATTGGTAAACTCTAGATCGAATTCATCTTCCATATGCAGATAATCCTAAAAGGAGTACAATATTATTATCATTGCTTTTAAACTAGCTCTGTTCATTACCAAACTAATAGCTTTAGTCATTGTTGGTTTCACATCAAGAAATCTACCAGTTGTAATTGTAGTGTCATCAGCAAATGGGTTCCTTGAAGTCTGAATAAAATTAAAGAAATTAAACCCTTTATCTTTATATGCTTTTATATCCTTGAATTTACCTGTTTGGGAACCTCAGCTGGGGTCACACCTATATTAATTTGAGCAATGGCTCCAGCAGCAGTTTCCACTTGAGGCACCACAACTTCAGGAACTTTAGAATGCAGTGCTTTCTTTACCGGACAATTTAATTCTGTTCCTATATTAAGGTCATTTTCTAGACTTCACAATGAGAAGATTATTTCTCATGCATGCCCACATGCTAGGTGGTTCTTGGTCAAATTATGGATTAGGAAACCAATTGAACTTGGCATTGATGCAGTGCTGAAAATTTCAAACAGAGCATAGCTATAGTACATACACAATTATACCAAGAGAGATATCTTTATCAGAAGAGGAGTGCCCATGTATTTTTCCCTGCTCAGCAGAAGCAGCCTGTTCCTGATTGTTTTGTGCTTTTCTTTCTTCCCTTTTCTTTTTTTGAGTTTGCCACCTTTCATATGCAATATTAAATGCTTGGGCTACAGTTAATGTAATAGCTTCAGCCTAAACAGCAGTGATGAAATCCACTGTGAATGAATGTATGCAAGTCATACAAAGTACCTTGGACTTCTTAGAACAGAGAAATGCATGGCATTCAAGTTTCTTAGTTTCTTGATTACGTGAAATGTAGCAGAAGACTTTATCATAATAGGGATCAACTGTACAGTAAGATACTCTGTGTAGAGAAATTATTTTAAAAATATCATGATTGTGTATCATTTTTTACCTGTAGAGAGGTATATCTTCCAATTTCATCTGAAAATGAAAATAAATCTGATATGAACTATAGGATAGAGTTGTGCATCAATACATCACCTCCTTGATCATATCCTGAATTTTTATGAATTTAGAGGACACAGTTATAGACACTTTTTGAAGCTTTCCTCCTCTGTGTTTAGCCTAAAATGATAACAAAGCAGTGAAAATTGTATTATGGTCCATTAAGCAAATGTTATGGATACTTGCATCTATGATATTTGTGTGTATTGGGCACTTAAATTTGGCAGTTGTATTAATATATTGGTGGTTCAAAGCAAACCTCCAAAAAATTAATTATCAAATTAATGTCTATACAGTGAACACTTACATGGTGAACAATAGCTTTCACAGCATCATCTGTAGATCCAGGACCATGAGTTTTTGTTACTGGAGCTGACCCAAGATACTGAGTACATACAGATACACTAACATCTCTGGCCAAGTGATTAAGCATATAAAGTACCTTGACATAAAAGGAAATGCCAGCATTTATAGGATCATCTGAATGATACCAGTCCTCATCTAGTTCTGTAGGTGTACACAAAAACAGAAGGAAAAAAATTACCACCACTCATGGAAAATGTGAGTTCTGGCTCTGGAAATAATGGTTAAAAGAGGTGTGTGTATATGTAACAGTGATGTTAAGATGTAGTCCAACGTACACTACCAGGAAATAAGTCGATCCTTGTCAGATGACACATCCAAGACACTAGACACTAATGCTTTCTACATTCTGCACCTAAACTATTATGCCCACATTCAGGAGTCTCTCCACAGGAGGAAGGAGAGCAAAGAACTCAAAGTGTCTTCCCTAACCTCTTTGAAGCTAGCCCTGCACTGCAGCAGCACTGGCGCCCTTACTGTCCAAAACAGGCATGGTCGGGTGGGTCTTGCTGAAATCTCATCACTTTTAAAGATTTTTTTTTCCATCAAAAAAGTTGGCTCACAGTTTACGACAAGTTGGCTATTGGGGCAAGTAATGACTGCTGCTAGGGTTGGGTGTGGCTGATACTGGTTCTATGTACTCACGTTCATGTTTCTTTACTTGCTCATGACCACCACCTAGCTTCCTCCTGATAGCCTTAGGGCTATTCATGATCGCTTTACCGGCAGCTTTCAAGTATGACATCGTTACCCTTATTCCGTTGGTTCGTTCACTTAGAAATTTAATGGCTTGTCGCTAATAAACCACGCCTACATGCAGGAAAAAAAAAATATGGTGAAATTACACATAAAAAGGGGAGATGACAGTATTTTCTTGTACGATACTACGGTAGAAGTGCTCATCGAAGACTTATTACCTGAATTAATAAAATTTTATAATGGAATTTTAAAGGTGCAGAGGCTTTGCCAAGGTAAACAGCTGTTTTATATATTAAATTTTAGCTACCCGTATTATTATACACTTCTAGAGATGGAGTCTCTATCTCAATATGGGGTGATGCTGCCTCCTAATATGATTGGCCTCACTGATGAGCAAGTGCAGGAACTTGGGCTTATTGATGAATATAAAGATGTATGCATTCCCAGTGGTGGGTTTGTAATCAATAAAGATCCTGTTGGGCGACGAAATGGCAAAGGTAGTTATATACTATGTGATAGGTAGGGTACTGGTAGTGACTGATCCATACCATTTTATGATCCCCAGTTGTTTTTGTTTGTTCGTTTGTTTTTTGCATTGTTTTTTAAGGAACAGGATGTTGCTGAGTACGTACCTGTGTTTGTAAATATTCTAAGAACTGTGTGTATATCTTTACTTTTGCCTGTGTGCATACGTAGCACCTAATGAAAAAATGAAAGATGTTTTGAAAAGAACAATAAGTGACTGTAAAGCTTCTGTTTCTAAGGTTAGTTCACAAATATCTCACAATGATGATTTGTGTATTGGCTACTACACTTTTACTCTGGTACATGTTTCCACTTGTCTCTTGTTGTACATGTGTATGACTTGATCAGTGAAAGTTGGAGACTAGAGGGTGTTGCAGAATCAGGGAAATATTAGCCGTTGCCCCCTCTCCCCCTGTAGCTCACCTCTCACCTTCTTTCCTGCCTACTTTATGCTCTAGACATTATATCCAGTATGTATAATTTGAATAAGCCGCAATTTAGTGAGACATCGCTTCCTACACCCATGTACTATACTAGCAGTAATTGTAATTATAATTATATATAACTAATCTAGAATCAAGTCAGCGCAGGAGTGTGTATGACTGGAAGCATCATCAGTGATGCTTTAGATAAGCTAAGAGGTGCTGTGACCATAGTATATCCTATGAATATACCACCCTATGACATCATCCGACAGGAATTCGAGTGTATTGAGAATTTATCTGGAACACAAGTACAGTAGCTGTGCATGTACATATTATTGAATTAGTACCTATGTTATAATATTATGTAGGCTGGATTACAAGTATTAGGAGAAACAGATACCCAATTGTGGTGGGCTGGTAATGAAATGATCAGTGGAAAGAAGTTGTTAGATTATGTAGGGAAAAATGAGAAAACAAAAATAATAGCCAAACTACAGAAGAAAGGACAAGGTGCCCCAGCAAGAGAGTCTGTTTTCACTGAAGATGAAAAAAAGCAAATGATGGCATATGCATATAGGAAGCAAGAAGAACTCAAGGTATATTTGTATACATATAAGTATAATAAGTATTTTAATTTTCGTTATAGCAATTAGAAGCTGATTCTGAAGATAGTTATCTTAATTCTGAATGGGCAGACCCAAAGTTTCTCAAGAAGCAGTTTACAGGTCTTGGCAATATCACATGGAAACCAAAATAATAAACTTTGAACATACCACAAACTGTGTATTACTCATCTTATCTGATCTGCTGTCAAGGCTACACTCAATAATAATGAACAGCTGCTTTCTTACAATCTATCAGGGGGGGGGGGGGGGGGGGGTGAGCAATAGCCTCGTAATTAATGTGCCTAGAGCACCTGGGATATCAGACATGCAAATTATGCTTTTTTTCTAACCTATAATGCTATGCTCCAATGCCAGAACCCCTGCCCTATTATGCTCAACAAAAATGCCTAAAAAAAATTAATAAGTGATACATAAGCTTCTTTTAGCCATCCATCATAATTTTATCAGCAGCAAGTTAGTTTGCTTTTTTTTAATATATATATATTTTTAGCTAAATCATTCAATGGAGACAGCAGACAGCATTAGGTACAACCAACTAGCTAGAAGCTATTATTGCTGGAACATTTAGTAAAGAAAACAGCAGCAGAAGACAGTTTTTTTTTGTTGTTTTTTTTGTTACCACCACCAATTAATTCAGCACCCGGACCCCGTATACGCAAGACTACGTGATCACGTGATTATGCACAACTAGCGCGCGGCGCGCGCACAATTTAACAGTGACGATACGACCCTTGCCAAAACCCAGTTTTTTTCGAACTCGTGAGGACATTTTGCTAGCGCTCTGATGGGTGAAAGAAAGGTACTGAACAAGTACTACCCTCCCGATTTTGACCCAGCAAAACTGCCCAAGTTAGAAATCCCTAAAGATCGTCAGTATGTCGTCCGATTGATGGCACCATTCACTATGAGGTGTCTTACTTGTGGAAATTATATTTACAAAGGCAAGAAGTTCAATTCCAGAAAGGAAACGGCTATTGGAGAGAAATACTTGGGAATCCAAATATACAGATTTTATATCCGCTGTCCTCAATGCTTATCTGAGATTTCGTTTAAAACTGATCCAAAAAATACTGATTATGTAGTAGATAATGGTGCCTATAGAACATTTCAGGCTGAACGACTGGCTGAGATGGAGGAAGAGAGGATCATTCAAGAAAAAGAAGAAGAAGAAGCTAATAACCCAATGCTTGCACTAGAGAATCGAACTAAGGAATCTAGGAGAGAAATGGATGTGTTGGATGCATTAGAGGAAATCAGAGATTGGAATGCCCGCAATGCGAAAGTTAAATTTGATGATTTGATGAAACAACATCTTGAGACTGAAATGAAAAGTGGAAGAGAAATAGAAAAGGCTGATGAAAAGTTTGCTGCCAAGGTTTTTCATAGACATGGAGAAACCATGGTGAAGCGTCTTCAAGATGACTTGCCATCTAGTTCCGAGGATAAAATAGCAGTCACCAAACGACTGAAGATTGAAAAACCCAAGTCCAGGACTAAATTATCCAATATTGTGAGAAAAAAAGTAAAGACTGGACCCAATGTCAGTGTATCAACTGCAAACTCTGACGGAAACACACCCAATTCAAATAGCACTACTAATAATCCTTTGCTCCTTCTAAGCACTTACAATAGCAGTGAAGATTCTGATTAAGTTTGATTTTGTATATTTTTAAAATGGCATAAAACCTGTGCAACATAGAATAAAAAAGAAAAAGAAAAAGATACTGCATGATGAAATATTAATTTTTATAAAAATAATATGTATAAATGAAATAATATATAAAAGAAGCATAGTTTGAAAATAGTGCATGTTAATACTGAATAAAATGGAGCAGTGAATAGAGGTATCTGAGATCAAAATGTTATGGCAATCTGTTGGCTATGCCAAATTGGCCAGAGCAGTAGCAAATGCTTGGATTGGTGAGAAGGGAGCTTGAAAGTCGAGAATGAAGCAGCCATTGTCAATTCTGCCAAATTGTAAAACCTGGAAAGGGAGGTAATGGGTTAATACATTGGGTTCAAAGGACAGAAAGTCATGCATATCAAAAGGATCCTGACTTCCTTTCAGGTATCTTAACTCACTAAAAAAGCTTAGCAACAAAATCCTTTGATCACTGGTTAGTGATGCAATCCACTACCACAATTTAATCTTTTCTAAGGATTTTGTTTTCACACTATAATGGCAAGTTCAGTACACCAGATAACACAATACCTGTTCATTGTCCATTTCCAATTGGAAGTTCTTGGCAGACTTTGTTGTTACTCTCCCGCCAAAGTCCAGTTGGTAGATCATGTGCTGTTCGTTCCATGTGGGTGTTTTGCTATGGATCTGTATGTGAGATTCTGACATACTCACTCTTTGTCCCTTTACATTTGTGCTAGTACAGCTGTATGTTCCATTGCTGCTACTTCCAGAACTTGTATTTGTATTCGATCCTGAAGGTTTAAGGTCTCTATTTTCCAAGTTTGTATCAACTAATCTGATTGGCTGTGTCTCTGGTTCAACCAATTTAGGTAATTGGAGCTCTTCCATAGACATTAAACTCTCGATGGAATGGCTCTCTGGTTCCATGAAGACATCAGCAGAGCACGAGCTGTCCACTCTTGAGGAAGTGATTCCCTCTTCCATTGAACTTTCATCAGAACTTGAGTCAGTGTCAATCCCTGAGTCAGCACTCAATTCTGGATGGGGCAAGTAGGCTATTACTTTTCTAGGTTGAATATGCAGAAATGATGTTTTTATCATAACACTGCCCATATCAGCTGGAACTTTATTGGATAAGCCTTGTATCTTAAACTTAGATGTCATAACATTTGAAGTCACCTCAGCTAACTGGCGAGAGTTGTCTAATGAAGAATTTATACTTCTATCGGGATTGACACCACAAGGTGGCACACTGTTAGGAATAGGTTGCGTACCAATAGGATGCCGAGGAGAATCTGAGTCATCTTCACGATAAGCCACTTGAATGCCTGACTCAGTGTTAAGAGAAAGATGAGCTTCATGACCAGGGATTCTTAGTTGACTTGAATTGGTAATGATAGTTCCTTCATTGCTAGGTGAGAGCGTATCATTCTCTGAAATTTCAGAGACAGTCTTCTGAGTGTGGTGTGAGAAAGTGCTAGTACCTAACTTGCTAGGTAAGGATATGCCGAAAGCTTGTCTAATCTTGTAATTCTTTTTTGTAGCTTCTAATACAGGAATAATGGTGCCTAAGTGTTCAACATAGAGAGTGTAGGATGTAGGGTGGCGGTAGCGTTGGTTTGATGTCGTAGATGTAGAAGATGAGCTGGTGGTCTCTTTTGATGGTTGATTTGGAATCACAACACAGTAGGTACGATTGGAAGCAGGGGGTGGCTTGCTCACATAATCCAAAAGATCACCATTTTGTGGGATATGTCCCTATAGATAGTTAAAATGAACACAACTGATAATATTATATGAAGCATAGAGCAGCATAATTATAAGAAAGGTACTTAATCCCAAATCCCATGCTAATCAAGCACCCAATAATATCATCTCCTAGTTTTCTAAGCTGCTGAGGGGCATTCAAATGAAGTAGTTTGCCTACATAACTTCCTGCAACAGAGTATATCCTTTTCCTTTTAGAGGTCATACTGCTTCCTGAGATTAACCACCAGTGGACCCTGTTTGCCTATTGTGGCAATGAAAGCAGCAGATGGGCACTAACAACTTGTAAGCCACAAATTATCCCTTATCTGATAGCCTCAGACATTCCACCCATGCACTTCAGATCATCAACTTTCAGTTACAGACAAATATATCTGGTTGGGAACACCTTCACTATCAACCCATCTTTCAGCCACATATAAAAGGGGAATCATTACTCATTCAATCTTTGGAATAGCTATGCTAAACCTCAAAGAGAAACTTCCTAACAATTTTAATGCCACTTCAAGGTAATAAATTCCCCAGAAAACACACAGACATTGACTAGAGACATGACATATGGAAACAGAAATATTGACGGCAAGTAGAGCCTAATTAAATATCAGGTACTGATAACACTACATACCTGCATTAGAGGATCGAAACATCCTGCCACAGCAACTTTTAACTTGGTTGGCAAGATCAAGTCAAAACTTTCTTCTCTACCTGGCAAAGACCCAGCTATCACAGCCTGGCAGAGAGTCTGGAGGGAAGGGATACCTTGACTGATGTTCACCAAGTGAAGCATGTTCTTTGTAGCAACAAAAAATTTTCGATCACAATGGCCCCAGGTGATTGCTGTGACTGACTCCTGCACAAGATCAAACATGTGACATTAGTAATGAATACACACAGATGATGGCAGGCTGAATTAGAACCACTGGTGCTATTAACAAGCATTCACATAAACACTATTATTGCAGTTTGTGGTAACCAGTGACAAGGCTCAGCTTCAATCGGAGCCAGACTCGACTTGAGAGATCAAAAGGTGTATTGGTGATGTCAGCATCACCTTTGTGACATTAACAAGAAGCCATTCCGAAGCTCATGGGAATGTAACTCAAATACACTACTATGAATTGGCATGGCTCAAAATTCCCACCAAAAAGAGGGAATAACTACTTTTACTAATGTGTAATAGTTATCTATTTACTATCAAGTTCATTATTTGTGAGTATTAGATTTTACCTTGGTTCGCAGTGGTAGCGTGAATAGCAGTTGACCAGATGGCCGAAAGAATCTTACTGTGGACATAGACTGTGATTTCCGGAATCCTGCTACAGCCAAAATAGAGCCATCACTGCTCCATTGCATCTTGCCATCAACAAGCCCAGTTCTAATAATGGTAGCCTGCTGATCTCCACATGAATTCATAAGTACAACTTTGCCGTTTCTAAGGTAGAGAGACAACCTCACACTTCCTCCTGATTTGGAGTCACTGCTTCCTTCATTGCCAGCAGATACACGATTATGTGTTGGAATTTGGCCAGGCCCTAAAGCCTGACTATGACCACTTTCAGGGGCTCCCACAGACAATGTGGTTGGCTTAGAATCTCCTGTTGAGGCTAACTTTGGGACCAACACCCACTGCAACCCGATGATACCAATACCAGGGAGAACTTCAGTGGTTGAGACTAGTGTGCCCCCATGAATGGCATCCAGTTCAATCAGCTCTCCTATAGAAGACCCTACTACTATTCTGGAGTCATCTGGACTCCATGTTGAGCTTAATAGTCTTGATGACTGTGAATGATTGGGGCTGGTTACAAATGAACCTAAGTTAAGCGGACGAGCCCAGATACGTCTCCCATAGGCAGTCCCAACTAAAACATAGCCATCCATGTATGCTATCAATACTTTGTTGCCATCATTGCTCCATTGAAAGTCACTTATAGCTACTCCTCGGTTGTTGACCAACTCCATGATAGAGCGACCACTATGATTTCGCCAAACTATGACTGTACCTGAAGAATCGCATGTGGCAATTTTATCAAGATGCTGATTCCAGCGTACTATAGTAACCTATGAAAGACAGAGAGAAAAAAATACTTATAGCTGATGAGCCCTGTATGTGTGTGGCATGGCAGGGCTTTTATACAAATTTAAAATGGGTGGATAGCAGATTAACAAGGCACATTTAAAAGCTTATAGCCAGCAAAATAGCCAGCTACAAAATTCACAGGTTGGGGCCGTTTTGCGATGTATTCATTGACCACAAAGCTAAAGCCTTGCGAGATTCACTGGCTTGTTTCTCGCGCCAATAGCATGATAGCCTTAGGTGCACATAAACAAAGCCATCGTGGCCGGTCATAGGCTTACCTCCTGTGAGTGCTCCCTGAAGTTGAAATTTTTTCTCATAGCTTGTTTCTCGAGCGCCCACATCTCTTCGGGATCGAAGTATCTATCAAGCGGTTGTGAAGGGTCTATATCGAACTCGTCTTCATCGAAGATCTCTGTGTAAGTAACACCGACAGTCTTTTTGGAGTTACCAGTGGCTAACCATCCTCTTCTTGCGTCTCCCTTCCACGACAGAGAGAGCACATCCCCAGATAGACTAATTGGACTATTCCTGGCAAACGAAGCGTACATCATAGTATGACTACATACAACAGAGGAATAAGATATAAGATGGTTTGACTTCTTCGATACTTCTCTCACTCGGGAATACAGGAACTAGACTTCATGTGTTATGTGTAGAAAGAATGAATTATTGTTGGCCGTGTACCGACCGCGATATGGATATGACGTCAGAAGAGATGAACCACAATCTAGATCTGCAGATATCTGTACCAGCTTGCAATATCTCCTCCCTTTATATCTTACCGCAGTACATTAGTTGCAATTTTCAGATAAGTGTTGATAGGTTCGTCATTCATGTCGTCTCGCACCTAATAGTGATAACTTAAAAGTAAAGTGCTAATCACAGAATGAAAACTTTAAAAAAAGTATTGAATGCCTGGACTGAACACACCATTTATCACCTAACCTGACTTAATTAAGCTACCTAGCTAGCTAGCTATGTTAATTTTGATGATACTTGTTTTCTGGCCAGCACATGCATATTCTACTGAAAACTGGGCCTCAACTTCAGCAGATTGTTGTGTATATGCTTGTCTGCAGAATGGAAGGATTGTAGGAAATGATTTTATTATAGCTAATAAAAAAAGACGAACAACAATAAAATAACCTCAAATAAATTGTCACTACTACAGTATTGTGCATTGGATTGTACAACAAACAGGTTCTTCCTCTTGTTCTTCTGTTATTGCTCCTTCAGCCTGATCTGGATGAATATTCTCCAGAGGGGATGCTGAATCATGTGGAAGAGGCTACAATGAAACAGATGTTCTGTAAATGACAATCAGAGCCTGCCATACGTTGATATAAAAGGGCTTGGATATAAAGTTTAGCCATTTTGAGCAAGTGCAATATTGATGAGGTATGATATCAAAATGCTATGTGTTATTTTTGTCAGGTTTACCAGCCCCTCTGCGAATCTCTCAGCTAGGTATATGGAAAGGGGTGAGAAAATAAGTTCAGAGCCTCCAACTATACTGATTTATCAGAAAAATTTAGGCAAATTCACTATACACATGGTGTTACTTAAAAGTGGCTGAAAATACTGAAATTCATGGTAAAAATACTGAAAATGAGACAATTTATACTGAAATCAAAGTTCAGAGGTTGGAGGCACTGTAAGTTTGCACTTTAACAAGCTGCTGTACATTTTGGACACCCTGCTCGTTACAAAAGAAATTAAACTTCCAAGCATGCTTTGTGGCCATTCTCTCTCTCTCTCTCTCTCTCTCTCTCTCTCTCTCTCCAGTCCACATCATCTTCCTCTGCATGAAATAGGCCAGTTTGTCTTGAGTTTATTACCTGTACTGCTAGTACCGGACCAGGATTCACATTAGAAGAGCCACTTTGTTGGGAAGGTGGACCAGTAGGTGGATACGGTGGTGGAGCAGTTGGCATATTCCTGGTAGCAGGGTATGGTGCTGGTGGTTGTAGATTGGACTGCAGAGGAGCAGTTGGTGGATAGCTGGTGGAAGGAGGTTGTTGCAATGGAGCTTCTACTTGTGAATTTGATCGTGGTTGAATAGGGTGTTCTAAATAATTGAAAAAAATGAGTGGCTAATTTCGGAATTTCTACTAGAGCATATGCCTTTTTTTTTATAAATGCAGGGTTTCAGTTTCATACAGAGGTAGGGGATTTCCCTACCCCAGAAAATTCAGTGACATTGTTATAATGCTATTCTTCTTTGTAGCTATATCTCTCATTTTTAACCAGCAGGAAAAAAATTTTTCAGCACACATTTGGTTTCCCCTCCCCACCAGTATGAAACCCTGAAATGTCTTGATCATAGGATACACATATCCTGAAAATAGAATGTCTTTCTACTCTCAGTATCCGGCATGTACCCACAAGATACATTTGAACATCCACCTTCCTACATCTGGTCCTTGTCAGTTAGCCAAACCTGGAATTTGATGTATGCATGGGGGTGTGGACTAATTAGGAGTTCATGTGCTCTCTTCTTTACAAGGTAGAGTCCTGATGAAGAGAGTATTCAGTCTTGCTGATCAAGAGAACATGTACGGTACTCAATCGTATCTGTGTATCTGTTCACATTTCCGTAGCGATCAAAATGCTTTAACCTCAGCCTCAATTATGTCTAGATGAGACTCTTTTAAAACATAGATTTGGGTTTATTCCACAAAGAAGACTACAAAACTGTTACATCGACTCTTATAGCCAGTAGCGATCAGAACACTTCAATTTCAGCCTCAACAATAATATACCTACCAGTGTTTGATTTACTCCAGAAAGAAGGCAAGATTGTAGCTAGCTTCTACACAACCTGTGCTACATACAAAGTGCTACTGTACATCATATTGCTAGTTCAATGAAAAGCACTAAGTGCTAACCTGCTATTGTCATACTTGCATGTTCTCCAAGCAGTATGTACAGACACCGCTAGCTAGGCTTAAGAATGCTTTATAGATGATTGAGAATAATGTCTACCTCTTGCTCATCGGTGATCTGCTCAATTATATTGAGGCTAGCTAATTAAATAGCTTGTCATGAGCAACACTGTCCTAGACTTATCACTTCTTTCCGGAATTTTTCCAGAAATCGGCTCAATTTAAACACACTGGAGAGTATCATCTTAGAGGCTTTCTAATCAATACTACTGGCAGTGAGGTGGATATAACACACACACAGAGCAATGGTACAAATGTGGTACGTATCAGAGCATGTGTGATAATTGTACGTGCACATGTGCAAAGGTTACTTCTAGGGGAAAAAAGTCCAGACATTTTCTTGGCTTTCAGATGCCTGTAACTTCAGGATTACAAGTCAAAATGGAGAACCATTATATAGTGAAAGTCAGAAGTACCATAAGCGACTAGATTACTTCTAGATACTGGAACCTAGCTTGTAGGCCATTCCGAACAATACAGGCCAAATTGCCAAGACTACAAAACCTAGCTATCAATGACTGAACTGTGGCATTTTCAAGCATACCAACTGTTTACTGAAATGAGTAGCTTGCCATGCTCCAGTCTAGAACAAAATAGAACATATCAAATAACAATCAAGGCTAATGGATGCCAAGGATCAAGGGAGCTATTGTAGGAGATGAAACGTCATAACCTATGTATCCACACCCATCACATCACAAATATAACATACAATGAAATTTTACTATACATGGTGATGATAACAAGATTTACTTGTTACTATTGGGCCATATGTGCGTAAGATTTATCTTACCAGAAGCTGCTCCAGCTACCACAGCAGCTGCAACACCAACTCTCCGTTGTCTAAATCGCAGTCTGATTAGAGGTCTTCTACCAAATCCAACTAAAGAAATATAAATAAGTGTAGTTTAAGGGTAACCAAAGTGGAAAAATCATTCCTCAGTTTATTGGCTTTTTGGAATATTTTGTATGCTTACATTACTGCATAACAGCCTAACACCCAACATTTTCTGGCCAATATTGGCATTGGTCTGGTCTGGTCATTATTTGTTTGTCAGGACAAAAGTACCAGTGTGTGTATGATCCCTTCCAGTATCCAGCAAGAAATCATTTTTTTCAGAGGTTTAATCAAGAAAAAAATTCTGGAGGATTTGATTTTCAATACCTTGAAATCACAAAAAAAAAAAAAAAAAAAAAAAAATTGCACCGATTACCTTAAGGTACACCAAATAGTGGCTAGTAAAAGTACTCGAGTTTATAAGTGCACTTGAATATTTTAGGTAAGGGTCATCACCGTTACTGGCCCTCTATTATATGGGTCATCAAAGCTACAAGAAAATGGTGTCTCCTGTGGTATGACTGACTGTAGCTATTATTCCTGTATAATTATGTAATTACTTATGATTATCACCATGGTATCATGTGATTCCTGCTTTGTGTGTCTATTCTCTAATCGTGGACTGTATACTTCAATCACATGGCTGCCAGTTACCAGGTAACCCCCAGAGGGATTCACTTTCTCCAGACCAGAGGAATGGGTAAAATGGATAAGACGATTCAAATGCTCTGGACAGCATTGGGACTGGCAGAAAAGGACCAGAAAATCAAATAAATACCACAATTGGGGATGAAGCAGACGCTCATTTGGCCTAACTGATGAGCAAATGTCAAATTATGACACTGTCAAAGGGTCCCATTTTATAAAATGAGAGGGCCATGTTTAATCGAAGGAAGCAGGAAGAAGGTGAATCTGTTGATGTTTTTTTTACCAGCATTATATGGGTTGTCTGAACATTGTGGTTATGGAAACCTACGGGGACCAAATGATACGAGATAGAATTGTTGTGGGTATACATTCAGCTTGACCCTAAGCTGACACTGGAAACCACAGTGCGCTAAGCAGAGACTGTGAAGAAACAACAATCTTCACTCAGAGGAGATATCTTGCTAACACTCCAATAGGAGCCGTTCGTGGCTCAGGCAACAGCTCTTATACCAGAATATGATCTCCAGAATTGTCCAGCAAGAAATGCTATATGCAGAAAATGTTCAAAGCAAGGACATTTTCAGGTAGTGTGCTGGTCATTAGGAAAAAAACTACAGAGCTCAATAAATCTTCAGTGATAATCCAGATAATATTTTCCTTGGAGCAGTGGGAGAGCACAACGAGCCAAATGGAAATTGGAAGGCAAGAATATTAGCCAACTCTCATCCAGTGGAATTTCAAATAGACACTGGTGCTGAAGTTGTATGATCCCACTCTCAATCCATGGAAGCCCCAAGCTGACATCATCCAAACGCAATCTGAAAGGTCCAGGTAATAACAATCTTCATGTTGAAGGCTACTTCAGAGGAACACTTGCATACCAAGATAAAGTTTATGGTGCATAGTTTATACACACCCTTGTTGGGTCAACCTGCTATTGAGGTAATCAAATGAGTAGCTGAAGTAATGAGTGGATCTCTATTACTCAACAGTTTCCCAAACTTTTCACAGGGCTGGGAAAGCTTGACGGAGCTTACACTATCAAATTAAAAGAACAACCATCAGCACTCACTACTCCTTGTAGAGTAGCCATCCCCTTAATGAAAGCTGTAAAAGAAGAGCTAGATCGAATGGAACGAATGGGTGTCATTTCAAGAGTAACAAAGCCAACCGATTGGGTGTTCAGGGATGGTAGTTGTTCTAAAGAAGAATGGCAAAGTACAAATCTGCGTTGACTTGACAAAGCTCAACCAGAGTGTTAAACGAGAACGACACAGTTGAACAAACAGTGGTGCACACTAGCCTCACTGAAATAGAAGATGGCGTATAATTTTTGGCTCTTCTATGAGTGTAGTAAATACTCATTATTGGAAGAGAGTGCGATTATTAGTTTTCTACTTATTAACTAAAGCACTATACTTGCATATCTACTAGAGTACTAGCCAACTAATTATGTAATCAAAGTAGATAGATCATTATAGCTACCTACATTTATATTGAAATGCCTGCAATAATTTGTATCCATCTTATTACAGCTCTCTATTCTAAGCAAAGCGAGGTCATACATCATTGTTGACCACAGCATACTTTGTGCTGCCACATAGCATAGTTGCGAAATAGAAATTTTCTCAACCATACCCACTTTTATTAAACGCACCCACTTTTATTAAACGCACCCATTTTGATTAGGGGAGGTGGGTGCACAGGCCCCCCCTCCCCCACCCCCTCCCAGCATCCACCCCTGCATTTATGCATTCAAGGACGATATGAATATTTGGCAACAACTAGCTGAGTAAGGATTTTGCATCCTAATAGATCCAATCCATAAACTCTGTTAAGTGTGAACATTATAGTTTCTCACAGTTCATATGTCCAAAGTGACGGTTTGGACCGTGGTGGTGGTGGTGATGGTGGTGAAATCCAGCGCCATGACGGTGGTGAAATCCAGCGCCATGACGGTGGTGGTGGTGGTGGTGGTGGCGTGCACGGCGTCTAGCCCTACGTCGCGGCATTTCAAGGGGAGTATATTATTATTGCGGAAGAAGAGGAGGGGCCAGGGACCGAGATCGAGGTCGAAGGGTTCAATTCACGATCACGCGGCCGGCTAGCTTGCGCGCGCATGCTATAGTCGATCCTTTACCAACCGCGAGTGAGTACGGATCGGTTACGCACGTGTACCAAGAAAGAAATGCAAAGAGTCATGTAAGCTAACCTAGCTCATAAGCAGTAGTGGTCAGTGATCACAAGCCTCCGAATTTCGAGACAGAACCAGACGCTGTTGGGTGCTGCATCTGAGTGTTGGACTTTTTCATAGGCACTGTGTTTAGTTTGGCATACCTGAATTCCATCTCATCACAAGCTTAATGTCATGGTGACATTAGCTCTCATTAGCTCTCGTATTACAAAATAGCAAACTACTGACCCGAGTATTTTGATACCCTCCTCCTCATAGATTGCATGTACTAGTCTTGAGCACAGTGAATTAAAATCACACATTAGTAATAATGTTACAGGAGTGTTCCAAAAAGTGTCACATTCCCTTTGGAAAGAGCATATCGGTACCAGTCTAAAATAGTAAGTTTCACCAGGTTGAAGTTATGTGGAGTAATGTGTTCAGAGATCATGCCTCTACTATTTTAGTGACTCGATGTAACTCAAGTGGTTGCTTTTAATATGTGAATCTGACCTTTGCATTTACTAAAATACCAAATCACCTTTGTGCCTCAAATGTGAAAAAAATAAGCAGATAGTTATTATTTATAATTAATTTACAGTAAGCCAAAGAATCAGCGTGTGAAACGAGCTTTGGAGCACAGGGCATCAAAGCTTATTGAAAATACTAAAAGAGCAATATTCATTCGAGGTGGAAATACTAGTGAAACTGTTACTCTGGCTCTGAAGGAAGTGGTAAGTAATTAGATGAGCTATTAAAGTGAACTGGAAATATAAGCTAACTAACGTACCTACACTACCTTTGGTACCTTGTTGCTCTTCTCTAGGCTTTAATTGGTGCTCTCTCTGATTCGATTCTAGTTTGAAACCCCACCCCTTGCATGGCATAGTGTGTACGTGTCTATGGTTTTACATTTTTCTACTTGGTATGTGGTTACCCTCAGAAGAAAAGAAGAAGAAGGGAAAAAAAGAAGCACTGCAAAATATCTAGCCTGCACCCGCAGATAATTTGGATTCTGGGCTGGTTTCTTCTAGCTAAGCTAAGCTGTGCTCATACTCTAACCAATGGTTCAACCTTCAACTACTACGTCAGCGCAAACAGGGTAGCTAGCTAGGGATGGTCAAGAGAGAAGCAAGGACCAGAGATAGCACTGCAGAAGCCTAGGGTAGCGAAGAGAGCAACAAGCATAGTGCCAAAGACTTCAGTAAGCCTAGACTGCAGAAAGCAAGCCAGTTCCAGACTAGCCTCACTGAAATAGCTGGTTGATCAGTTGATCTATCTATTGATTAATCATAATAGAGTGAATAGATAATTGTGTGCAGAATTCTAAAGAAAGTGCCCCATAATATTAATGGATCTGATAACATTGACATTGCGCATGTGCAAACTTTCATAGCAAGTAATACACTTAAGCATCAATGGATTAGCACACAAATCACAGATAGAAGTAAAAAAAACAAAAAAACAACACATGCACAAAATTAAATGTCACACCCAGAGCACATGATTCCTTCAAAAACAAGCATCAGTCAGTCACTAATTAAACACACAGGCCAACATCACTGATCTGTACATTGTGGGGCAAGCCTGATGATTCGGATCAATGTGGTTAGATGTTGTGCATGATGGATAGGTTCAATTTGATAATGTGCATCCGTTTTCATATTGAAAGCTGGAATGGTACCACCTTTTTTAAAAAAATAATTTATTTTATATTTTATAGTATGCACTAAAGAAACCTGAGGCAGTTCTGTTTAAAAGGTGTGTGTTGTCTGATTATTGATTTTTTGATAATCAATATTAATTTTTTTACAGAAAGAATATTGCAAGGCCTTTTGAAGATGCTTTATCAATTGTGAGTTCTGTACACAATTTCCTAAGACATTGAATTGCTCTCTTTTTACAGGAATTTTTCAGCCAAAAAAATGATGCCTCTCTTTTTTTGTTTGGTTCTCACAGCAAAAAACGTCCTCACAATTTAGTCATAGGTCAGTTAGCATGTAATGCTGTTTTGTATGCTTCCAAGTAGTCTGTAGGAACAGTGGAATAATATGGCAGGATGCTTGCCATAGCTGTGCTTGCACTTAAGTAGCATGATCATGGCATCCATGTGAACACTTCAGTTCTTCATAGTTTTATAGCCAAGATATCATGTTTTGCTTCCTGTATTGACCAAGGAAACACTGCTTTTTTGGCTCGTACTTTATCCATTTGATTTGGAGGGATCATTTGTTGGGGAGGGTGTTCATTATGTGTTTTTGTTGTTGTTTTCTTGTTTGTTTGTTTTTTGATGTTTCACTAACTGCTCTAAAGCTGGTACAAGGGCTGCAGAGTGAGAATACCATCACCCTAATTGTAAATTTTCACTACAATCATGTTATTAATTTTCAGGTTATCAAACATGACCACAAAAATAAAATTTATAGCATAAAAACCCATCAAAATTGTATTTACTTTGTGCAGGGAGACTATTTGATTTTCATTTACTGGATATGGTTGAGGTAGGAATACTCCAATTTCGAAGTCAGAGGGAGTTCAAAGTCAAAGGCTGTGTCTTGGGTTCCAAGCCTTGTATGATATTCAGTGGAGACTTATTTGAAACTGACTTAAATTACATTCGTTTGAAGAATTTGTTCATAGGTATGGCTTGAGTATGTTAATTATAGGACTCTCTCTCTCTCTCTCTCTCTCTCTCTCTCTCTCTCTCTCTCTCTTTCAAGGACAACTGCATACCAATTGGAAAAAAATGATATTGGTGTTTTACAAAAAGCTGAATAAGTAACATGAATGTTATTACCAGTCATGCCCGCACAAGGGGAACTAGAATCAGAGCTAGAGAGAAGCAGTTTCTTACCTAAAGCCTAGAGAAGAGCAACAAGGTACCAAAGGTAGCATAGTATAGCAAAATAATTATTTCCAAGTATATAAGCTGGAAATCCTCCCTTAGTTGGACTCTGCTGCTGGATTCTATATATACAAAACTTTCATGGCCGACTGTTTTCTATGCAATGGCTGAGTAATAGAGTTATTTAATTTTTGTGAAGGTAGTAAGTACTAAGATGGCAAAAATGAAGCTCTAAGTGCCTATTAGTCTACTTGGTGTGTATTCCTCCCCCCCCCCCCCAAAAAAATAATAATAATAAATATATATATGTGTATTCCCCCCCCCCCCCCCCCCCCCAAAAAAAAAAAAAATATATATATATATATATATATATATATATATATTATGCAATTGAAATTTTTTGCTAAGGATTGTCACTGTTGCTTACTTAGGTATGTGTCCTCCATATTAAATAGAGAAAATAAAATAAAATGGTGTCCTGCTGACCTCACTGATAATAGAAGATGAAATGGGGAAAAAAAGTTCTAGAGTGCCTGTGCTTAGTATATTTATTTTTTTCCTTACACAGATTTTTTTCATGGTATGGAAATAAATAAAATTTCATTGGGTGATTTGGACCATGTGATGTTATTCACAGCAAGTGAGGAAAAGATATACCTTCGAATATACAAGTATGCCAGACAGTAGTACATATGTTGTGTGATTGATTTAAATACTCACTGAGAGAGGAATATGATTTGCCCGAGTCCAATCAGCAATTTCAACAGACCCTCCTAGTTCCACAGGATGGAATGCATCGCAAAGCCCCATAAGGTCTATACTGATATTATGATCCAAATCTGTTCTGAACTAGGTTGTTAAACTTCAGGTTAAACTAGACATTGTATCTGAAGCTATAGCTACTGTTTCAGTCTACAGGGGAGAGAGGCCACACTTCAAGAGAGGCTACTACCATATAGCACTTGATTATTGTGATTTAGCTGTCATTTGACTTTTCACAGTTCAAAAACATTTCCATTGCTTGGGGGTCAAAGTTCAATTAATTTCCAGCAGAACCTCTCCACAGTATATATGATCTAGAAGTTAGAGATTGACAGAGAACAGTGGCTTCTTCATGAAACTCCATAAAATATAGCTATTTGTACATCTGCTCTAGTATTGAATTAATCTTGTCAACATTTCCAGACATATAATAACACAATAGTTGACTATTATTTGCAGAATTAATTTGAAAAAATCTGGTGGGCATTCACCAAGAGTGGAAGTTGAGGAAATGGGTCCTTCTTTCAACTTTGAAGTGAGACGATCGCATCTTGCATCAGCAGAAGACTTCAAAAAAGCTAGTCGACAGCCAAAATCATGCAAGGTGGATATTATAAATGGCATAAATTCTTAAGTTACAAGTAGTCAATGAAATTGAAAAACTATGAGTTTAATATATTTTTATCCCATCTTATGGTGTATAGGGCATGGTTTATAGGGCTCAATATAACATTTAGGAAATATGAGGACATTTTGTCAGACCAATTACAAAAGAACCCTCAAGTAAAGTAGAGATACTTTTCATCTGAGATTTTGTCCTGATGATCGCACATAGCAGTTGGATGTTATATTGAGCCAGGGCAAAATACGTATCATATAAGGGTACCATTTGGTACTTTGCTATTACTAGAATGGGAAATTAAACCAAATTGTACATTTCTTTGCCATTTTAGCAGTTTAAAGGATTGATTTTGCAAAAGTATGCAGGGTTTTATACAAAGGTAGGGACGCCCTGCATTTTTAAGATTATATAAAGTACTAAATCTTGTTCCTGCTTGAAATACAATTATGACTCGATCGTAAATATGTTGAATGGTGAAGTCATGAGCCTAGTATCGATACAGTGCTCACAATAACAGTCAGTCACAGGACATTTTCCAGTCAATTTCTTCATTTGTCCAGTCATTTTCTGCCTTTATCCGACTAATTTTTCTATTATAGCTATGCTCTTAAAATTGCTTTTAGATAATCATGTCCGGACAATACTAGAGTGTTACTGTGAGCCCTGCGATAGTGTATTTGAGAACTCTTTCCATAGCAGTTAATACAGTTACCTTAGTTAGCTTCTTTGTTTTTGTACAAGGTAATTCTATTTGGTACGCAGTTGCTCTTGTAATGATGGTTGAGCGTGTACTAAATTTTGCTATAATTGTAATAAGCTAGCAGTAACCATAGCCTCATAAATGAAACCATAGTGGACGTGGAAACTAACAATATTAAGAAGTGTAGTTGAATATAAAATATAATGCAGCATTTTTTGTTGTCTGGCACTCCATACAGTAGGGATTGTTACAGGCACTCTGGAGTTTTAGTCTTTCCGTTTTAGTACTACTTACCACCAAAAATTACATGCAATCTTCTATTTCATAGTTTGGTGAGAATTGCAGGACACTTCCTTTTCTCTACGTAACCTACGTAGATTGACATTATGCAACACACAATACCAAGAGCAGCAACAACATACCAAGTATGATGAAGACACTCTTCTCTGGGTTTAGTTGGCACTTTCATAGCAAGAAACTAGGTTCTGTCTGACTCTAGTTTGAAACTCTGCCTACTAATTTTATGCACGGATAATACTTAGTATGCAGTTGTCCTTACACACCAAATAGAACGATGTTTCTGCTCTCTAGAGCTTTTCTCTAAGAAGAGCCAAAATTCTCTCAACCATTGCTCATTCGGTGCTGCTAGCAGGATGCCATTTACGTAGCGCTATACTCTGACTGCATTTTTCTTTCAATGATGTTACAAGTGTAGAGCCTACCTTAGATTTTCCACATGACTCTCCATGCATGAAGCTTTCATGACTGACTAGCTAGCTTTAGCGCTATGTTTGAAGTTTTTCTACTGCTCTAAAACTTTGTTCAATTTGTGTAACAACAATTTACATTGCTACCTACAGAAAATGGCATCCTGTTTTGTTTTCTTAGCAATGGTTGAGAACTAGAAGATGACGATGTCATTGATGCTATAGGATTAACTAGCCTCACTAAACTAACCTGTGTTTCGCTGAGAAGTAGGAGATGTGGTTTAGTTTAAAATCAAAGTGTGAAAGTATTAAATGTGTAGAGGAGCAGTTACATTATACTCTTTCTTTATCTTGAAAACTTAGCATGTAATTTTAATCTCCAAACTTGCACCTGAAGGATTGCCAGCAGTTCTATAAATAGTGGGTCTAGTTTGATTGGAGAAATCTAAGTCACATTATATCTTACTACAGCTTTTTTTAGGGGTGGGGCTTATTTTTCTCATTACCACGAGTTTACATTTTTCATTATTTTATTGAGCTACAAGGGAAAAAATCTTTCTACAAGATTGTAAGTATTGACAAACTTTTCCAGTTCCTGTAAGGAAGTGATTGCTTAGGCTAAGAAGTGAAAGTAGGGCACTGCAGTTAAATTTATCTAATGAAGCTTTTTAGTCCAGCATAATTGTGATGTATGGATAACTCATTCAAACTAGTGTATAGCACCATGATAGGCTGGTGCTAATTAAGATGGCTGCTGGCTGCATCAGACATGGTCATAAGATTATTATTGAGGTACATGTCCCAACTACGGAGATTAGTAACAATAAGAATTGACTTCCATACATGTGGTATAGTGGGTACACATTATTCTACACCCTCTATTCAAAAATTGCATGTGTGTACAAGTGCCATGGTGCAGAGAAATATGACATGCTAGGGGGAGGTATATTATGTGGGAGGGGAGTTCAATGGAGTTGACTACCATTATCTTGTATGTAGGTGAAGAAATCAAAGAATGTTTCTCACGACTCATTTGGTACTAAGTTAGGAAGAATTCATATGGAAAGACAGGACTTCAACAAACTACAAACAAGGAAAATGAAAGGACTTAAGCGATTGATGGACAGAACTGATGACCATGGTCCACTGAATAAGAAGCATAAGACATAACAGTTCATGGTTGTTTTTTTTATAATCCCTCTTCCTAGATGATTTATGAATTTCCCCAGTCAATGATTTTTCTTTAAAAGTCGTAGTTCTGCCCAAAAGCTTCAGTACAATGGCTTTCAGTGTACAAGGTACATGCTGAGTAATTCTTATTGGGCAAATGAAATGAGCCAACACACCAATCATGTTGATGCAATATCATTAATTTATGTTAATTTTATCCAGATTTAGTTTTTTGAGAGTGCTGTGCTCATAACTAGCAACTGCACAACAACAATCAGTGGCAGCTACACTGTTCCTGCTAACTATAAAATACCAACACTATTATCTTAATTATCAACCAGGTAACTGAGATTCCACTGTACAAAGTTCTTTTGAAAGATGTAGCTGTGATCTACGGCAAAACAGGTTTGTCAATCACTGAAGACTCTGAGCCTGAACATGGAGCTTCTTCACTCACCCATCCATTTTGTTAATGAGCACATAATACCCAATTGAGGTTTAACCTAGTCTCTGTATGTAGCCCATGATACAACCACACCAATGGATGTCTATATCACTTGCTGGTAATACTATGCAGCAACTTTGGCAAAGAAATTAGTTGAACCTTTGAATAATGGACACACTTGACCCAGCCTATGTCCTTTGTAGAGAGGTCATCCCTTTTGGAGTTTATTCTGTAGAGTGTATATACAAAGATACTTTAGATTTAGATTGCGAGGGTTTGTCCTAGAGGTTCCACTATATCTTCACCCACTTATTGTACAAGTCAGTTCTTTTGTGGGAATTACTGTGCATTTAGACTAATTGGCTTTGCCTGGTGGACTAAATATTCATATGCTCCCATAATAATTATACTTCTCCCATAACGTTATATTATAGAAATGTTATACTGTTTCTTTAGTGCCAATATCTTTCTATGTATTCTAAGAGCTGGTCCAGCTTTGAGGTTCATCAATTTTACCATCATTTCAGGATTCAGTGACAAAAGAGACTCTCCATCCACCTCCTGCATGAATGTCAGTCAGTATGCGCTATAAATATAATTCTCATTGCATTGCTTACATGTTCTCTAAAGACTTCCATGTGATCACAGCGAGGAATGGTACTGATAAACTCGATGACTTCTTCTACACTCCATTCCATTGGATGACGGTTGTTCAAACTGTTACTCTTCTGGCAATCTGAAACTGGGTCAGCAGCAGCTGGTTCTAAAGTCCTAGTTCTCTTTGCTGGAGGTGGAAAATTAGGGGATGATTGGTTCTGCTTTTGTCTTGGACTACTTCTTGTAGGATTACTATTCTTTTCATTGTTAACACACTTTTTTGAAAATCTACTACTTCTACGAAGTTGCTTCTGATTTCCAGCACCACTGGTAATAGCACTGTTTGAAGAATTATTTCTAGCTGGAATTTGCTTTCTTTCTCTTTCCCCTGTAATTTGTGAAGTAGAAGGATTTCTTCTTTCACTGCGATTTCTACGGATTATCAGTGGTGCTATTTCATTTACAGGAGAGTGGCTAGGTGTCTGGGTGGAAGCGTCCATTAAAGCTGACTGTAAAGAGAGTTCATGGTTTAAGGTTGAATTGGTTGATGGATGATACATGTCCAAAAGTGATGTTTCAATCTGTTTATTATCTGGTGGTGCCTGTTTGGACATTGTACTTGCACTAACAGAACTGTCTATATCTGGTGTCTTCACTGTAGAGTCCTCCAAATTAGCATTTGTTTCAGATGAGAAGTTGATTTGTCCACTCTGAAGGACTTGTACCTCGACTTTTTGGTTTGTTTTTTCTTCTCGATTAGAGAATAATTGCTCATAATGTGTTGGGGTGGCCAATTCAGAAGAAATAGATTCATCTTTGATTTCCAGTGTCTTTACAACAGATTCTATCAATAGATTCATATTATTTGAGCATTGCAATTACAAAAATTAAAGTAGAGCTAACTGCTAGACAATGGTCATTTTTGACTATGGTTGATCTATATTTATTTCAAATTTGTTTCAATAATTTTCTCTACAGCTTACTTCTGAATTAACTTTAACACTAATAATTATGGACCATTTAGTCGTATGAAAACATGAATTACAGTTATCAATCATGAAGCAGTAAGAATAAATGACATACACATACCAAATGGATGGCATAGGAGACATGGAGCTGAAGGCTTTGTTGCTGATAAAAAATTCTCACAGCATTGTAATAATGATGCATAGTAGTATAATTTATTCCAGTATTCTGAGAGTTTTCCAGGGGAAGAAAACTTCTGGATTTTAATGATCCCTTCAGCATTTCTTGCAACTAAGTCTAATCCATTTCCAGAAGGTATAAGTTTCAGAGCGGCAGCTGGATCAATACACAAATCCAGCAAGAGCTGAAGGACAGTTTGCATGGTTTCTGCGAGGTAGCCTGGTCCTAGAGAGAATGGAAGGCTGGAGAGAACTTTAGCTGTATCAAATAAAGGGCTAGGCTTGCAGCAGGCATTGAAGTACACTTTTGTGCTATATCCCAAGGCTATATTAATTACAATGTAAAATTAATGTATAACAATAATATTTAACTTGCTTGCAAGTAGTTCCTTCCCAATAGGACTCACAGGGTCAGAGATTATGATTTTTGCCTCCTCTGGACTGCCATCAAATGGTTGAGGAGAAGGAACCTTTCCAAACGGGTGACCTAGAACATCTAAAACCAAAGCCGAATGTGACCATCTATACACACTACTATTACTGATTATGAATTTTTTCATCTACCTTTGCACTGGAAACCATTCTGATGGCAAGATGAACTTTAAAGAAGTGGGCCAGCCATTATTATAATGATCACATACTTACATTCCATGTAAAGGGGCTTGTTGATTGATGTAGTCAAATTCATGATGTGAGGGTTATTGGCTGCCAAAGATAAATCTTCTCGTAACATAGCCAAAGGACAGTCTTTCACTAACCTAAAATAAGTGGATATATAACTATATGAATTCACTGAAACCACATACTTTGTAAGAAGTTCATGTCTGTAAGCAGGAGCCCTTCCTTGAGGTTTTTTGGATGCCTGTGAAACAGATGGGTGTGGGTCACTCTCTACAATTTCTACTGTAGCTCCTGGAACATCAAGAGCTCCTTCAATAAAAACATCAGCATTCCCTGTACATGTTACTATCAGAGGTGGTTCTGAATCGCTGGGCTCAATGTTACTACTACTGGAGGCCTTCATAAATTCATGTTGGGTTTCACCAGTTGCTATAAAAAGAACACAATAATAGAAGTTACTGTTATTACCACACAAACACGTACTACTAAAGGTCTTCGCAAACTGAAGTTGGTATTTATTCACCAGTTGATAACATAAAAGACTTATTTTAGTTATACTCCTAACCCCAAAGCTTAGATAGGGCTAAGCTTTCAGAAATCTGTACTAAAAGCATGAAGTTATTTCATAATAATATACTGCCTTAAATGTCCTGGGAGGAACTTAGCAAAGGTAACACTTACCTTCAGATTCATAATCTTCTACACTACCACCAACTGATAAAATAGTATTCGACTTATCCTGCAATTAAAAGAATGTTAGTGATACAATAATGAATGTTTTGACTGACCTGCTGTTGTATATATTTCTTAGGACGGCCAGCATAAGTGCTTGGCTTCCTATCATGCACCATTCCTGTGGCTAAGAAACGTTCCCAAACCTTTTGAGCACCACTCACTGAAATATGGAGTTCCTTAGCTACCTCCATACACTTCTTTCCCTCCTTTCGCATGGCAATGATGCGTTTACGAAGTTCAATAGGAAATTTTATACACAATGGTTTCCGTTTCACTGAAGTGGGTACTTCAACAGTTGTTTCAACTCCTGAATCTCTAAGTTCAACTTCTTCATGATCAATAGTATCTTTGGGGTTAAACGCTAAATTATGTTCTTCATTTTCAGGATCAACCAAAGGGTGACGGGTACCACTAGAGTCTGTATCAGTACTAGAAATAGCGGTAGTGTTGTTACCAAACTGTGCAACTGCCGCAGCTAGAAGCTGTGCCACACAATCTGTTGTCCCGCTGGTATTTCCACCTTCTCCAGCCTGAATATTTGCTAATATGTTGCGTATGACTGCATTGTGATCCAGTTCTCCTTCACTAGTCATTTCACAAATATTTTACACTACACCGGAGGAAGAAGTCTTTGGATGGAGGCTCGGGCTAGCAATCGAGCACATAAAGGGTCATTCAACAAAACCTCGTAATCACGTGACCGCTCGATCGGGCACGCGATCGCGAGGGATATCCTAGGATCCTGCATGCATTGAGCATAATAACATTGATTTGTAAGGCAAGCATAATCAAGCATAAATATATTCATCTTGAACGGCCATTATACTCTAGCATGACACTCAATTCCACATAGTCTTGCAGCTTGTTTATCAGTAAAATGTCTTGTTAGCATTGAAAAAAACTCTTTGCACATGACCATGATAACATGATTTTTTGAGCATAGAAGAATAGCATAATAGCCAATTTTTTGAGCATAATGTGCCAAGGCCTAGTATCCTCTAGCTCTTTGTCACAAGTATAATTAATTCAACCTAAACCATTGTTCTATCCAAGAAGTGCTGCCTGCAGGCCATCAAGTTCTTGAGCAAGGCAGATAACTAGAATGCCTTTGATTAAGTCCTCTTCTCCTTGAAGATGGTTTCTTTTTATCTTCTTCCCTTTTCACTGCTTGTCTGCTGTGTCCTCAACATTTCAATTGGCAATATCTCAGGAAGACATGATATCACTTTCTGCCTCCTTGAATGCTTTAACTAGGGGGGATCCAATCTCACAAGGGGGGCCCTATTTTTCATAATTATGATATTAAGTCTGCCCCCCCTCCCCCGACACCGGTACAGCACACATAGCCACCCGGGGCCAGGTTCTGATTCTGACTGATCATTTTGACAAAAAAAAGAGATAATAATCATGTATCCAAGGGTAGATAACCGATGCAAACATTGGAGTCACAGGCACATGGTTTACTACCCAGTGGTACACTTTCACGTTTTTTCCCAAAATAACTGAAACACAGTTCCTCCCCAGCACTTACATTCTTACATGTGAAAAAGCAAAGTCTTGGTACAATGGAATTAGATCGAACAGGGACCACAGTTAAGTTTGGATCACATGAATGATTAATAAATCGAGTTATATTGCCTTTGTAGGAAGCATCAATGTTTGTTGTAATGGTATTGTTGCTTGGAAAATGTTCATGGAATTGAATTATGTAGCACTCCCTTGCACTACCTAATGATTTCAAACGTGCCTCAGTTAAAGAATTTGAAATAACTTCACCAACATATTCCCCAATAAATGATCCCACTGGAAAATCGACATCAGTTGTAACTCCATAACCTTTATTTTTAGTCTTATTGATAGATAGATGTTGACATAATCCACTTTGTGATTTCCTATTCTGACATTCAGGGTCACACGAACATCTCGAGTTGCATTCCATAAGTGGTGTAGAGATCTGTTCTAGATAGGCACTAGAGAGAAGTCCATTTTCATCATAAGCACAGGTACAACGGCATGTAACAGCTTGGTTTCCATATTCACACAAGCCAAGACAGGTGCATCCATCGTACAGGGAATCCACACCTAAATCTAGATTAACCCCCGGACCAGCAACACAGTGAGAAATTTCAACGAAGCTCTCAGATGCCATCATTTCCCTTGGGTTGGTAAAGGGTCAGCCCTTGACCCTTTACCATGTTGCTTGGCGCCTATATAGCTATACTAGCTAGCTAGCTGTAGGCTTCTCTACAATCGACCGCACGAGCGAGTGATGAAGCTCAGTACTCCAGAAATAGTGTGGCACGGTAAAGAGCCTATCTATACAGCTGATTTTCAGAAGAAAGGTTGTATTTGGAGATTAGCCACAGGAGGTGCAGACAACGATATTAAGGTATAGCTATTGAAATCGACCCAGGGGATTCTTTGAGAGGGGGTTATTGCGACAGGTGTGTGTGTGGGTGTGTGTGTGTGTGTGTGTGTTGTATGTGTGTGGTGGAGGTGGTGGTGGTTTTTTTTGGTTGTTTTTTTTGGAGGGGGGTTAGGAAAGAAATACACATGGTCTGGGTGAGCAGACCTTTCGACTTTTGGGGGCGGGGCAGGAGGGAGAGGAATTCGTTTGGAGACTCGACATGGTTATGTGTTCTCTGTAGGGATTTCAATAGGCCAATCAAATTTGAGTAGTCACATGACCAGACGTGGACATTAACTACATGATACATTATACAGCCATCTTCTTTTGCTAGATATGGATAAATCTACCAGAACTCGATCAATTGAGCTTCAGCTAGATGTAGCTAGCTATAGCGTGTATGTGTGAGTACGTGGGTACATGTGCATTCTTTGCATGTGATTAATTACATTCCAGAGTCTGGAACACAGAATCATGGATCAAGAGTCCCTTTCTCTTCTGTCCCCCCCAACAACACAAAAGGGAGTAAAAGCACAAGTTTCATCCATGCCACCCTCCTGAATTATTGCACTGATGCCTGACCAGAGTGTACTCCTGGATCATGATTTATGTCTGTGTGTCTGTTTAAGTTCCAGTTCTCTAATTATGGCTGTACTGGTTGGGCAATATATATGAAGGAACCATAGATGCAGACCGCGATTGGAGACTAGTGACCTCTATGTAGAAATGACAGTATTATGCTTGTTTCATGGGAAATTAGAAGTGTAGCAGCACAATAATTTGGTACAAACTGCCATCATAGATATAAGAGGTTTTACGGGATTGGAAACGCCCAATGAACTGCACAACCGTGTACACGCGCATGCAGCATTAATTATATTAATCGCTGTGAAAAGAGATCAATATTCACTCCTTTCAAGGCAGTTAAAGTGATATTCTGCCCCTACAGCTCACAGAATAGTACAAGTAAGCTAAGGGGAAGGTATTGAAGAAGTGAAGAGTCAGAGAGTTGAAGTTGGAGAGTCTGAGGAAGGAAGTTATTAATTATTCATAACTTTTTTCCTTGTAATTATAACTATGAGTACCTATCATTGCTCATTATACATTAATTTTATGTGATTGATTTGAAAGAAGGCCAGAATGACTTTTGGTATTAAAATTAGACATAAATTCATTATTATTATAGCTAGATAATTTTGCCCCAAAGTTATCCGCCAGTTTCTGCTCAGTTCTCCCATATCAACATTATTGCAATACTTCCAGCTTTTGGCTGTTGGGTTTTGACACCATCCACCTCAAGAATTCGGCTCAGTCAGCTGTCCTGTGGACCCTATGGATATTAGGGGGGAAATATAGTAAGCTTGCCATCTCCATAGGATGACTATTGTATAGAAAACGAATGCACCAATTCCATTTACTGTTCTATCCTTTCCCTGAAATAACTAATACAGTTTCAATATTGTTAATCTATTTCTTGGGAGAGGGATTACAGTTTTAACACCACTTGCAAATGCTAGAGACAATATAATATATGTCAGCTAATACAAAAACCAACATTACTATTCCATGTAGCTAAAGTTTACATGCCTTTTGATCAGAAAATGGGCAACAGCAATTGATTCCATCAAGCGTGAGAGGGATTACAGTCCCATTAACCACTACAGTAGTATTTGTAGGAATAAACTTGAAAATCTGAGCTGAAATTTATTTCATACAGTAAATCTATGCCCTAGTGTATTATAGTATCATTGGCATAAGTCTTACCTCACGGATCTTGTCAGAACAGCAACTTTGACAAAAGTGCTATGTCATTCAGCTGTCAACGCGCCTCGGTTGTTAGTTGCTAACGAGAGCACGTGATCCGTTTCCAATCCCGTAAACCTCATATCTATGCTGCCATCATTGACAGTTGCTTTGTGTTGGTAGTTTTAATGCGCAGCTGTCAACTACTCTAAAATAAAATTCTTCTAGTAATAATACCTGGCTATCAACAGCTGTTAGCTACAATGTTGATCTTGCGTTTAAAAAGAAGAAGTTAATTTTTAAGAAATAACAACAAATGAACACAGGTTACGCTGGGGCTTACTTTAAGCATGTACTTCTGTCATTGATCCAGATATGGAAGGTATTGAATGAACAGAGTGGTATTAAAATCATATTCTTATCAAGTCTTTCAAGGCATACAAAAGCAGTCAATGTTGTTCGATTTTCTCCATCTGGTAATAATGATTACAATTCATTTTTTAGATTAGGAAAAAAATTTTTTTTCTTTTTTGCAGGTGAATATCTAGCATCAGCAGGAGATGGTAATGAAGTATTCATTTTGAGTCCCTTATGTTTCCAGTGTATCATTCCAGTCTAACACTAATCTATAATTCTATTAGACAATATGATATGTCTCTGGAGTCAGGATATTGGGAATGAAGCTCAAGAAAACAACATGCTGACAGATGTCACAAACAAGGAGAATTGGAATGTGGTTAAAGTATTGCGTGGTCATTTGGAAGATATATATGACTTATGTTGGTCTCAGGACTCCAGTCAGATCGTTACTGGTTCTGTGGACAATTCAGCCATTATATGGGATGTTCAAAAAGGTATAAGACTGAATGTCAAAGTTTAATTATTATTGTTATTACCATGAAGGTCAGCAAATATGTATTCTTAAGGAGAGTAAGCAGTATGTCCAAGGAGTATCATGGGACCCTGTTGGCAAGTTTGTTGTTACACTGAGCAATGATAGGTATGTCCCCCTCTCTTCCCCCTTGAAAGAATTCATGATATAGAATTTATGAATTACAGAAATCTTCGTGTGTATGGGATAGAGAACAAATTCAAATGTTTGCACTCAGTCAGCAAGATGTCCTTGCCAGATCAGGTAACCCATAATTATTCCTCTCTATTATGTATGGCCCTGGAATATCATTGCTAACTGAAATTTTGCCTTTTTTCTCCTTAATTTCTTCTCATTATTGCCTGCTCATGTGACTTTAACAAAAATTGACTAGTTCCCTCCCCATAGATTAGAACTCTTTGCAAACTAGTTTAGTAATACAGCTGATTTGATAGGATGGTGAGCTAAAACAATGGAGAATGTGGATTGATGAGGGGTTAAATTCTTTCTTTCGCCGTCTAATGTTCACACCAGATGGATCATTGCTCATAGTCCCAGGTAGGCTTCTCTCCAACTTTTAACTTCAAGAAAATACAGAATCTGTGTTTTAAATTGGTGTGTTATAGATAGCTAGTATGTGCAGTTTATTGATCAGAAGATTTCTTGGGAGGAAGCTTTCCGCATGAGAGGTATTATAAGTCCATTCTAGCTTCAGTGGAGCAAACAGACTATATTGTCTCTCTGTGATTATTTGATTTGCAGAGGTAATGACTAGAGCTCACTATTCTGATGGTTGCAAAAATCCAGAGTGGAGATATGTGATTGAGCAATTTTTAAGCTAGATATCTGCTATATAATAGTGCTCTCATGACTAGAAGATATCCAACCCACAAAATGAAATAACTACAGAGTTATCCAGATACCTTTGGTAAAAATATCACATCAAACTTAGTACCTGCAATAAAGTCATTGATGAGGGTGGGGGGATGTCCATAATACGAAGAATTAAGACCTTATGAACGTATCTTTGTCTCATCTAGCTGGAAGATATGAAATTGAAAATAGATCTAAAAATGCTACATATATATTTGCCAGAAATAATTGGTCAAGGTAAATCACGTGATGATGTCACATAACTGGATTGAGTTGTAGCATTTCATGTAGACCAGTACTACAGCTCCCAGGTCCTGAGAAAGCCACGGTGGTGGTTAAATGCTGTCCGGTGCCATTTGAACTAAAGCTACAACCTGATCCTCCACTTACTTGGTATATAGATATAAAGTTACAATAATAAATGTACATTTTTAATCAAGGTTTTATACTCATAGCCTTTCACATCGTTATGTATATGCTGTGGCTAGCCTGGACTCATTATTTCTGTATGACACTCAACACCTGGCTCCATTTGCTTATGTATCCAACATTCACTACTCGGGCATAACTGACATGGCATGGCAAGTTGTTTTGTTTCTTAACCAATTCTGACCAATGATTTTTTATTATTATTCAGGTCCAGTGATGGACTCGTGTTAATAGTTACATCTTCTGATTGTTACTGTTCTATTATCACCTTTGAACCAGATGAGCTAGGTATACCAGTGCAGAAAAATCCTGTGTCATCTTTATCAAATGCAAGTGGTAATGGAACCAATGATGCACCTGTACCCATTAATGGTGCATCTCAAGAGGTGGCAAATTCTGACACTAAACCACGCCGCATACGACCAACCACAATATCTGATGTAACAACTTCACCTTCTACAATATCTCCAGTTAATGAAATTGATTTAGCTTCTAACAAGACTACTACTATAGCTGGGAAAACAGAGACAGAACTTATTCATTCTGATCCACTTAGTTTTCACGAGTCTGGTACTACTTCAGGTACTAAGGTAATTCCTCGTAGGGTCAATTTCATCACATTATCTTCCTTCAAAAAATCGAATTCCTCTGTATCCCAATCATCGAATGACAGAACATCTGTAGACCTGTAAAAAGTTACTGATTTGTATTTATAGTAGGACAGTAGATCTCTATCAAAATTTTAGAGAGTAATACTCTTTATTAACAAAAAAAATAAATAAAACAAAACAAAAAAACAACATGAAAATCAATGATTTGAATCACTTAGTTCGAAAACTAGTACCCTGGTGTATTCTATTCTTTGAAGTATCATTGAGTATTCTAGTTCTCCCAATGGAAGGATGAGGATTCCTTTTTGGTGGGGTAGATGGAGGGACAGGATGGTAGTATTGAGTTGCAGGCTGAGGATTATTATGTTGTGATGAAGCTCCTACATGATCTTTAAAGAATGGAAATAATCACAATAATTACGTAACTATAGTATACTGCTATACCTTTCAACTTTTGATTGATTCTTTCAATGGACTGTACTAACTGCTTTTCTTCAAGTGATAGAGCTGTTGTAGGTGTTACTGCTGTATGTGTTAGAGGTGGGATATCAAACAGCTTCTTTTTTTTTTTTTTTTTTTTTGTAATCCCCAATTTGAATCTTGATATGGGTAAAAACCTCTACACCCATTGTTGAATTTTTATCAGATCACCATACTACCTCTAAGACCACTCTGCCTTGTCCCAACAGCACATATCTGGTCAACTCCACTATTTATTGGGCTTCACAGTTATTTATTGTACTGTTATTAGTTATTCAACTAACCTTTATATCTATCATTCAATTCGGAATGCTGGGAGTGATTTTTAAATGGCTGCTGTCGCACAGGCAATACACGTGTAGTCTTTGGCAAGGACTGTAATTCATTATACTGCTTCAATAGCCGACTCCGGTTGGGTTGCCTGTATGCTAATTGCTTATGAGGTGAATGGTTCAAACCATTGCTTTGCACAGAAGAAGAATTTGATCTTACATTACCATATGTAGGAACTTCTATTCCAGCATTAGTACTCCCATAATTGTATGTAAGGGTCCGCCTTCCATTTTCAGTTGGTGGCTTAAAATTAAATACTCGAGGTGCAACAGACACTTTTCTGCTGTCTTGAAGACATTGGCGTATTTGATCCCACATATCATTTATCTCAGTATCAGTAGGTGTCTTTTGCAAAGATCTACACTGATCATTAATGCCGTCTATTGAATTGTCTTCATTTTCTACACTCAGATTGTCAGAATTAGTTTCTCCATTTTGATCCTGAAATGGTGGATCTTCTTGTGCGGCTGCTGGAATGTGTACTGCAACATCTGTAGTTGAGGCAAGGGGTTTCCTAATCACTCGAACATTTCCTTGTGGTGTACTAGCATTTGAGGATAATGAACACCTCATTTTGGGTGTGAATGCACTATTAGGAACTAACTGGGAAGAAAATTCATTTGGAAAAACTCTTTTCCAGAGTTCTATTTGAACCGAGTTAGTGATATCATCTGTTATTTGACTCTCCTGTTCATTAGTTTCAATCTGATCAGAAAAGTGAACTCTTCGTTGAGATTTGGAAGAGCTTTTTTGCCCTAGCTGGCAGCTGTTATCAAATGAAATCTTACGATGAACAAAATTCAATTTGGTAGAATTATTTTGTTTGGAAGGATTAGTTTTTTTTAATATTCCAACTATGAGCCGGCTAGAGTTGGAGATAGGTGGCTGAATTTCGGAAGATGTTATATTTAAGTGCTCTAGAGAATCAATGGATGAAGTGTCGCCATCTCCACAACAGAACACAGGTTGTTCAATTTCTCCTTTAAATGCCTGTTTCTCCTCACTATGAGACAATTTTTTAAATAGAGTTTCTGTAGTACTTCCCCCACTTTCTCTGAAAGGTTTAGCAGGACTGTTAGATCTAGATGGTATCATCTCATCAATGGATGTGTTCAGACTGTCTGGAATAGAGGGATTATCTTCTTCATGTAAATCAGGGCTCACCACTGTTAGGTCACATGGTGCATCTTCTTGATCAGTATAAGGTATTTTATTAACATGATGGAAAATCTTATCTTCATAATCTTTTATGCGCCCAGAATCATTATCTTGAGTTAATTGCATATGTATTGGTCTATTCACATCAGTCAAAGTAGTATCTGATGCACTCTTATTTCTATTAATATTAGTAATCGTAGATTTGTGCACATGCATTCCATCTTCATTCATCGTACCATCTGATAATGAATTTCCTATGCCAAGAGTAACTACTGATTATGGGTAAGTGTAATGCACTACATACCTAGGGTCCATCCCAATAATTGGCTATGGATAATAAATAATAGGCAAAAAAATTTTTTTCCCCAGTATTTGATAACAGGGCAGCATACTATCATGTACTAGCATGCTCTCCTGCATCTACATACCCAGCTCTGATAGGTGGGGAACTTTTAGGGATCACATGAAGATGAGATTGCACTCCAGAATCATGCTAGCTATGATACAATGCTGCATACCTTGTATTTGGTCAAGGACATCATCCATACTAGGTGTTTTTCTCCATGCAGCAACTGATTGAGAATACCCAGTTTCAGGAGTTAGTTCTACTTCTTTTCCAATGGCTAGCCTTTCTTCTGTACTGCCACCATTATTATTATTCCTAACTTGAAAGCCTGATGTAAACTTGACTGGAGTTTGGTGTATATGAGTACATCTTGAAGAAGTAATTTTAGCTAAATAAGATAAGAAATTATTATTTGTAATAATTACGCATAACTATCATTACCTTCTCTTATATTTCGTCCAATGACTAAGGAACTTTTAGGGGCTGATCTGACTCTACTGATTGCTAATCTAAACCTTTCTGTAGCTTGTTTTTGGGATTGTCTTCTATCTTCTAAAGCTTTTTTCCTTCTTTCTTCCTCTGCTATAATCATTGCACGTTTTTTGTCCTCAATAGCCCTGTATATTGTAGATAATTAATTAAATCAGTTAGCTAGTCACATGCAATCACTCACTTTTGTCTCTGTGCTGTTTGGAGAGAAAGAATGTAAGCTCTTTCCCTACCATTCTTTCTTTCTTTATCTTTCAGTTCTCTCATTCTCTCCCTTTCTACAGCTTGGTACTTCTTACTGGAAAACATTAGGTGAAGGAGAAAATCAATGTGTGTGCATATTAATTTTAGCTAGCTGTTCAGGTACTAGCTACCAAACCTGCGACTATGGAAACCATAGCAACAGATAAACAAAATGTAAGCTAGCTTCGATGAAAGGATACGAGTATGCTCCTGTGCTGATCATTTTGGTTGAAATGGAGCAGTCGAAACGTCATTGACTCCAGCTAAAGTTCCTAGCAGCTTGCTCTGCAGCGCAGCTAGCAGGCTAGGCTAGCGCTAGCTAGCTCGCTATCTAGCTATTAACCTAAGCTTGTGATCGTATAATTAGAAATGAAATTTCTAATAACGCACACCAAATCAAAGTGATGACTTTCTATGCTCAGCTGATCATCGGTCCACCAGGGTCAGGGAAGTCGACTTATTGCAAAGGAATGAAGGAATTCCTACGTGAAGTGGGGAGAGAAGTTTCTGTGGTTAATCTTGATCCAGCAAATGACATGTTGCCATATGAATGTGACCTCGACATATCGGAACTAATCACTTTGGAGGATACCATGGAAAAATTAAAATTAGGCCCGAATGGGAGTTTAGTATATTGCATGGAATTTTTAGAGAAAAATATAGAGTGGTTACATACAAAACTGAGATCTGTGAAGAGTCAATATTTTTTACTGGATTGTCCTGGTCAAGTTGAATTGTTCACTCACCATCATGCAGTGAAAAATATTGCAATGAAATTGCAGGAGTGGAATTTTAAAGTAGGTGCCACTTATATTATTCTGTTTTTCTTCACAGATTATGTGGCTGATTTGATTTACTTTCAGCTTGTCACTGTCCACTTGGTGGATGCTCATCTCTGCAGTGATCCTGGGAAATTCATTTCTGCCTTACTCACATCATTATCAACAATGATTCAAGTTGAACTTCCCCATATTAATGTCCTATCTAAAGTTGACCTCATAGAGCAATATGGGAAACTAGGTTACTGTTATAATAGGTTTTTAAATATGTTTTGGTCATTCATATATTCTGTTGATAGCTTTTGGCTTGGATTATTATACTGAAGTCTTGGATCTGAATTACTTGCTGGAGCATTTGTCAACTGACCCGATTTTTCAAAAATATAAGTCTCTGAATGAGTCTTTGATTGGAATAATTGAGGACTACAGTTTAGTGTCATTCATTCCTTTGGATGTACAGGTATGAAGTGTTGTAGTGTAACAGACTTCATAGGGACTTTGTTACACAGGATAAAGAGAGCATGTTCAATCTTATGAAGGCTGTGGATAAGGCAAGTGGATACATTTTTCATAGTGATCATCAACTGCTGTAGAGCAGACTTTGAATTCTTTAGGTAAGGTCATCCAGCAGCGTGTATGCTTATTATTTCCACAGAAACTCATCAATTTAATAATAATTGTCATCAGTTGGTAAGGATTTAAAAAAAATCTGATCAACTGATAGCGGTGAAGATAACATTTAAAAAAATACTTTCATGATTAGAAATAAGCTTACAGATACTGTGTTAATTGGGCTAAGGATGTTATGAAAGATCTTTTGGGAAGGTTTTTAACCTACAAAGTACAAGGTTTACAATAGATACCAAGGCATCATGATTTAAAGAAAATACCTCCTTAGCTTTGTCTCTGACTAGGAGCAAACTCTTCATGCCAGTTTTCTCAGCAGCTAGATAATCCAATTCCTGGAGCACTTTAGTAGAATTAAGGGTGCAACAACAACAACAAAAAAATCATTACATAGTTGTCTCCAACATGAATAGCATCAGATGATAAAACAGATGCTCTTTCAAGTGCTAATTCAAATATCCTATATTACAAAAGTTTTATGATTAATGGACCGGCTGTTATGAATCAGTGGACCATTCCACTGGAATGGAATGGTGGAATGGAATACTGGAACACTTTTTTGTTATTATTTGTATGTGAGCAAACAAATGTACCTATCCTTCACTCTCTCAGCCTATTCCCATGCCCTTCACTCCAGGTGTGTCCATTTCGTCATCCGCTCCCAGGGATAACTTTTTTCTCCTATGATTATGCTTCATATCTGGATTCTTGCAAAAATATTTCAAACCATTTTGCCCACCATAGGACAAGGAATTGAGTGCCAGTCTTGATTACCACATTATTTCCTGTGTACGGGACTGCACAATTTGGAGATACCTAAAATTAATATATCATTTCCCAGCTCAGTAATGCACACAAACAACTTCTTTTTTTACTGTGAAAGTCCAGCAACTCCTTTGGTCCCTTCCTTCTTGTATATTATAAATAAAAAACGCATTCCAGTATTCCATTCCAGTGGAATGGTCCACTGATTCATAACGGCCTAATGGACCTGCAAATAAGTCCTGCACATACTTGGCATCAGGTTTAGCACATGCAACATCATAAGATGCAAGAACAAAATCAAAATACTTCAATATGTCCAAATTTTTCAAAATACCACCTGTAGATACGCATTTTTACGACATGAAACTCGGCTTATGATGTACAATAACTTACATAATCTATCATCAAAGTTTGAAATTGCACCTAAAACAACTCCAACAGACTTAATCTCTTCTAATATTGGGATGACATCAGGAAATACATACCAATTTTGACCTAATGAAAAGTCTTCAAACAGCTGCTCACTTATAGTAGTAATCAATTCTGAATAATGTCACAAGTGCATGCATGCAAATATACATGGAGAGAATACCATTGTCTTTCATTCCAGCATTGATTAAAGTACCACCTACTACCTATGCATTAAAAAAAAAAAAGAAATAAGCTGCTCCTTTATAGTCAAAATGGGAAAGGTTTAAAGACCTGAGGTCAAAGTACAGTGAGAAAATCAAAATTTCATATAATATCATACAGTTGGTATACCTTATGCCACCATTGTTTCGATGTAAGATTGTGCATTTTACCAAAGCATGGAAATAATACACAGTTTTCCTTGAAAGAAGCCCTGTGAAAGTGTCAATGATTAAAGCTGTTCTAATACAACAAAGCGGACTACCTGAATCCTTTATTCAGACTTTCTTCATCCAAAAAGAGATTACGTTCACATTCACGAGCAATCCTAGCCTGAATGAATTACATATATACCAAGTATAAAATAAATGTTTCTGCTCTTATGGGCACTCTAAGAGCTTAGAACTTGGTAGAGACAATCATACCATCTTCTATTTGTAGCCAGAAAACACAGATAGTTCAGTGAGGCTATATAGCAGGACATTTTCTTTTTCTTTACAAGTTAACATACTTAGTAGCGCTATTTAATATTGACGACCCTCACCCATTACATGTATTGTACTTTTTTTTTACACTTCTTGATATTGCTACATATAGGTTAGTAAGGTGCTTTATCATTCATTTCCCAATTGGTATGTGGTTGGCCATAATAATAATAAATAATAATAATAAATGGGCAACCAAGGTCACTTTAATTACAGTCAGGGGCCCAGGAACTAATTACAGCGAACCATCGCATATCTAAACCTCAACCCCCCCCCAGATTATTAGTCTCATAGAGCCTGACCCTGGTTGGTAAAGGGTCGGGCTCTGCGAGACTACCAGGAAGTGTATATAACAGTAAGCTGTAAGGAGAAATTTTGTCCTGCATAATAAACACACATCTGAATTCTTGTCACATTTGAACAGGGCTAGGGGTCATAAATTAGACGCTCGGTTACAATTTGCATAAGGGTACTATCATCTATGCTTCATTCGTCCCTTCAATACAAAGTAGTCAAATTTCCATTGACTGTACTATTTTGGAGGGCACATTTCACTAGTTTGGCATCACCAGCCCAGCTTAAAGGCGACGCCAGACTAGAAAAGCACTGGAGTCGTTGGAGCTTTCATTGTGTCCTACCTTTTGCTGCTATGGAAAAACCAAGCAAGCACTTCTTAGTTCAATTCTTGGCTCATACATATACACAATACCTCTACCTACCTCGATCAATTTAGTACACTCACATAGTGGTAACCAACTGAGCGGGTGACTTTAATACAAGTGTTAGTCACATCTAATGTTATCAAGCGTGCCATCTCGATCCTTAATATCTGGACAACTACTCAATATCTGTGGATCGATCGACTAGCTAGCTAGCTAGCTATAGTGCTGTACATGTAACACACCTTACCAATCTAAGCGACCCCTTACCTAGACTTAAGCCAATCATGTCGACCAAGCTGGATAGATTTACTGGATTTTTGAGGTCTAGGGGAGAAGTGACCTCCAGCTCAGTTAATGTATCAGAGGAAACAGTTGCCCTTGACGTTGAGCTCATTTTGAAGAAGAGGAATAGAAAACAAACACAAACCCAAGAGGGAGAGAAAACAGTAGCAGACTTGATAAGTGACATTTCTTCCACATGTAGCAAACAAGAGAAACAGATGGTAAGGTTGCATGTAATATTTGCACTCTTTGAAATGATCCACACACTTGTATGATATAGTTATGTGTATGTATGTATGTATGTAAGGCCACTATTTATAGAATCCTAGTTTCCTGTCCAAGAAGACATCCACAAGTGCTGCTGGCGGGCGGTTATTATAATTATTTCGTTGTTTATCTCAAGGGTCCTGTCTTCATCATTCACCACGGGCTTTCCCAAAAAGAGCTGCATGTGAAGCCAAATGTGCGCATGAGCAATGGCAGGTGCTAGGCAGTAATAATATTTTTTGATGCGGTGACATTTTCAATACGCGGGCGGTGGACAGGAAACAATCATTCTATTAATAGTGGCCTAAGCAGGAGACCGTGAGTTTGAGTCCCACCAGTGACATATGGTGTTTATCCGTCCTTTTCACCAGCATTAATTTGCCATGCCACCAGTCCACCTAGCTGAAAATGGGTACCTGGAATTTCCAGGTGCAAATCAAACTGGCTATCTCTCCAATATCAGTTGTGGTCCAGGTGGGACTTCGGGTGCCCACACCACTTGCTGAGAAGAGATAGTCGGTCCTCCTGCGAGTTCCTAGCCCAGGCTCCAGGAGGTTGCCAACATTGGCTCATAGTGCCTGCTTAGTGCACAGGCATCCTGGCTTGACCAGGTGCATGTGATGATTTGCATTTTGCATGTATGTATGTATGTACTACTATAGTTACTATAATTTTGCAGTGGTACATGTTGAGTTCCTTGGTTTATGTGTTTATCTATGACTGTAGCTCAGTTTCTGCAGATATCTAAATAAAAATTGTATAACCTATTTTCGTACATGGAGTGATCCATTTTCAGTATCATATGTACCTCTCCTTTGCCAGCCTATTATAATCATAAAAATATGTAGATACTTCATGAATTTCATCTGCTCCAGCAGGCTTCTAGGGAAATAGGTACGTACATTATAATGTGTATGCTTAACTGCAGTTTGGCTATACAGGAAGAAGCAAAAGTCAGTAATTCAGATTATTGCTGAATCTTGTTTTACAGTGGGTGGTGATGTAGATCAGAAAGTGGTGGACTCAGCTTCTGTTTTCCTCTTCACTATGTTTATGAATGATCAAAACTGGTCTCGAAGTCATGCTGAAAGGATAAAAAAGGCTCTGGGTCCTTTTCCAGCATCTGCAGCCTCTAATGCTTGTAATATTATCAAGCGTATTAACAGCTTATTGCCTGAGGGTTTAACTTCCAAGACCTTCATTAAATCAGATAGTTCATCTGGTGAGCAGAAACCAAGAAAAGAATTTGGACACAAAATCGCCTTCAAGTATAATACTGAACCTCAATTTCTCATAAGAAAATTAGCGAATGAAAGTTCAGGATGTAGCAGTGGGTACGATTCACTATCTGATGATGAGCAAGTGTGTAGTGACTCCCTTAAAACTGAGTTGGTGTCTGGTATGTTTGAGGCTAGCCTACCACTGCCCCATTCCAACCCTTGTGTTGGTATTGAGATATCTGATTCTCCTTTGCCAGGAGTAGGCAAGTATACAGGTAGTTGGTTGAAGAAGGAATGCCAGATGTGTGCTAGAGAAAATGTTGGAGAACATTTGGAGTGGAATGATTTGTACTCAGCTATATTTGAACACCTCAGCTCTACTGGAGATAATTCCAGCATTGAAAATTATGTATGTGATTTAAAATTAATGTACTCCCTAGGTGGGTGGACCAGTATAATATAAGATTTATGTATAATTAATTATGTAAATTTAGTGTGTTTCTTTTTATAGTTGGCTGAACTTCTTGGATTCTCAAAGCTCGACTTAATTCAAGATCTACTTTCTAACCGCCATACTATTGTGGAATCTATTTTGCAGGATTCATCTAACCTTATAACAATAAAATCCGGTGCATGTAAGTGATACTCAGATTGCTCATGGACTTGTGGTATTATACTGTCATGTGCTCTATATTTTTTTATGGTGTAAGTATTTGAAGATTCGTTTATTTTTGAGTAGTGCTTGAGCTCAAGGTGTCACCATTTATCAGTACAGTAACCTACGTGTGTACTTTGACCCTCATGAAAACTCTCTCTCTCTCTCTCTCTCTCCCCCCCTTTAGCTGTCAGTCAGAAAATGAAGTCTCTGACATCAGTTGCCCCCAGTGGGCATGTACGTCCAGCTATCAGCAGCCAAGTCACCATTCAATCAGAGGAAGAAAAAAAACTGATCAAAAGGAATCGAAAGGAAGAGAGGAAGATAGCAAAGCAGGTGAAAGCACTCCAGTCATTTGGTGTGGAGGATCATGAGGCTCAGGTGGATTTGCTGGGATTTAATCCAGAAGAGCTACGGAAGGAGCGGTAAGTAACATGAGTAATGCTCTAAACTGTCCACTTGTATAATATAAGGTCTCAATGTGATAAAGTTTCCTTTCAGGGAAAGGTCATTGATGGAAGCATCAAGTAAACCTCTGCTGACTGGTCGACGTGTATATAATCCAATTGATCCAAGTGACCTTTATCCCCATGTGTATGACTCCTTGGCCAAGGCTAAGCTGACATCAGCCTTCATTGCAGATGCCAAGGTAAGCAAAGGTAAAAAAGGCTATTAGTTACAAGTAATTATGGTATATGCACCATATGATTTTTGTGTGTGTGTGTGTGTGTGTGTGTGTGTGTGTGTGTGTGTGTTGTTGTTTTTTGCAGATGCACCCATTTATTGTGCTACCATAGATTTGTATAATTATTGGAGATTGCAAATATTGCAAGCCAACAGAGTGCCAAGAATACAAGTCATAGGAAGAATAATAATAATAGGAATAATGGGAATGCAAGGAGCTCTTTAATTTCACATCTGTTGCAAACATTCTGTAATCTCCAGTAGTTTGAATGAAGCCTATATCAGAGTGGTGTCATTAATTTTACAAGGAAATCTCCTGCTCTTCATTGAGATATTTCATTATTGACCCTTCTTGATAGGTGATCATGTGTATTGTGTGTAGGTGCAGTTGTGTGTGGTGTGTAGGTGCAGTTAGAGATAATGTGTGTGGTGTGTAGGTGCAGTTAGTGATGATGTGTGTTGTGTAGGTGCAGATGTGTATTGTGTTTAGGTGCAGTTAGAGATAATGTGTGTTGTGTGTAGGTGCAGTTAGTGATGATGTGTGTTGTGTGTGGGTGCAGTTAGTGATGATGTGTGTTGTGTAGGTGCAGTTAGTGATGATGTGTGTTGTGTGTGGGTGCAGTTAATGATGATGTGTGTTGTGTTTAGGTGCAGTTAGAGATAATGTATGTTGTGTGTAGGTGCAGTTAGTGATGATGTGTGTTGTGTGTGGGTGCAGTTAGTGATGATGTGTGCAGTTAGTGATAGTGTATGGTGTACTAGGTTGTGATTCCAGAGGAGGCTCAGCGTAAGAATGATGAGATGAAGGAGGAAATCACCATTCCCCACACAGCCTTGGCTCCACCTCATGTGGGAGAAAACCATGTTCTGATCAAGGAACTGGATGAAGTAGCTCAAATGGCATTCAAAGGAACAAAGGCCCTCAACAGAATCCAGTCAGTTGTTTTTTATGCCGCATACTGCACTAATGAAAACCTGCTGATTTCTGCTCCAACTGGTGCTGGTAAGACTAACATTGCCATGTTGACAGTGCTGCGCGAGATCAAGAATAATATTGAGGCAGGAGTCATCAAAAGAGATAAGTTTAAGGTAAGTTGGAAGTGAGTGGGATAGATTTTAGCAAAAGGATGAGTATGTAATCTTATTCTGCAGATTATTTATGTGGCTCCCATGAAAGCCCTTGCAGCAGAGATGGTACGTAACTTTGGGACACGTCTAGCTCCCCTGGGAGTGTCTGTGAGGGAACTGACAGGTGACATGCAACTCACCAAGTCTGAGATACAGCAAACTCAGGTCTTTTGAATTGAAACATGACCAATTTTTATATATTAATTTCTGATGTTGATCAATTATTGGCCCTTAGCTATGCTTGAGCTACAGCATTCCAGAGCTTTTAGGCTTCTAAGTACTGAACGTAGCTCCATTTTTAATGCCATAAACCTATTTTCAGTATCGATAGGTAGAATACAAAGGAGACCTAAAATCCCCTGTGAGTATTAAACTGCCACATGTCCATAGTTGTGTGACAACAAAAATTACCAACAAATTGTGAGTAATTAAGGATCAACATCCTCAGATTCTTGTAAGTAACCTCCCAGTGGTATGCATGCAGATGATAGTGACTACTCCAGAGAAATGGGATGTGGTTACACGTAAGGCAACTGGAGATGTTCAACTTGCTCAAATAGTCCGCCTTCTCATCATCGATGAAGTCCATCTCTTGCATGAGGACAGAGGAGCTGTCATTGAATGTCTTGTGGCACGCACACTTCGTCAAGTAAGGAAAGAAGATTGTATTGTGTGCTGTACATAAGTATACTATACACATCCTGTAGAGTTAAAATTGTTGTATGCATATTAATTTGGTACATCATCCTCATGATATTGACTTCTGCAGGTTGAATCGAGTCAGAATATGATTAGAATAGTTGGCCTCTCAGCAACCCTTCCCAACTATCTTGATATTGCACATTTTCTTCGAGTTAATCCTTACCAAGGTCTCTTTTTCTTTGATGGAAGGTTTAGACCAGTCCCTCTCACTCAGAGTTTCATAGGAGTAAAGGCTGCCAACAGAATCCAGCTACTGAGTGATATGGATAAGGTCTGCTACGAAAAGGTGTTGAGCAATGTTCAGAAGGGGTATCAGGTGTGTATGTGTGTAGTATTGATTGGAGCAGTAGTGAATGTAATGTTGGATTGTGTGTAGGTGATGGTGTTTGTGCATGCTCGCAATGCTACTATTAAAACAGCTACAGCTCTGAGAGATTTATCTGTATCTGAAGGTGACCAATCTTATTTCTTGCCTGAACAGACACCACAGTTGGGTCAGGCTGAAAAACAGGTTCGGTGTGTGTGATGAGTTATGAGTAGAGGAGACTGAGTCATTTCCTCTACTCATATGTTATGTGTGATAATGATCACATTGTATGTTATAACTACCATACTGTTATGTCCATGCCTCAGAGTTACCATGCTTCTGTAACATTTCAGATTGAAAAGTCAAGAAACAAGGCTTTACGTGATCTATTTGCTGATGGGTTCAGTATCCATCATGCAGGGATGCTTAGACCTGATCGAAACTTAGTAGAACGACTTTTCTCTGATGGATTCATTAAAGTGCTGGTGTGCACTGCTACTTTAGCTTGGGGAGTCAACTTGCCAGCTCATGCTGTCATTATAAAGGTCAGAGTTTGAAGTGGTTCAGTTCTGGCTTGTACACTGGATTTCTCATGTTTGTATGTACGTAGATGCTAACTTTTATTTATTTCAGGGAACTCAAATCTACGATTCCAAAAAGGGATCTTTTGTGGACCTTGGTATTCTTGATGTGCTGCAAATCTTCGGTCGAGCTGGGCGTCCTCAGTTTGACAAGTTTGGTGAAGGAACCATCATCACTGCTCATGATAAGTTGGCTCACTACCTTTCTTTGCTCACACGACAGCAACCAATTGAAAGTCAATTTGTAGCCAGTCTCCATGACAACCTCAATGCTGAGGTATGTAGTAGTTAAAGAAGTGTTGGCTAATGGTGAAATGATAATTGTGCAGATTGCTTTGGGTACTGTGAGTAATGTGGATGAAGCTGTGCAATGGCTGAGTTACACATACCTTTTCATACGAATGAGAGCAAATCATTTGGTATATGGAATTCCTCACAACTACAGAGAAGTAAGTGTTAGCATTCACTGACTTTGAGATTTTGACAAATCAATTATGCAGTTTTGAAATGCATGCAATGAGTGATCATATAACTTGGTCTTGTGTGCTTGTGATCTGTAGACAGACCCTCAACTGGACAAGTACAGGACTGACTTGATCATAAGTGCTGCTAGGAAGTTGGATCAGGCCAAAATGATCCGCTTTGTAGGGCACACTGGAACTCTCCATGCCACAGACTTGGGAAGAACGGCCAGTCATTACTACATTAAATACGCTAGCATTGAGGTACACAGTCATACACACACACTTAATGTCTCTAATTGTCTCTAATTGTGCCAAGACATGTATTGTATGTGTGATTACCCATGGATGTTTATTCCTCTAGACTTTCAATGAGCTTCTAAATGCCTTCATGACTGAAAAGAAAATTCTTGCTATGATCTCAAAGTCTGATGAATTTGAACAACTAAAAGTACGTATCAAATGGATGAGAGTGATTTTGTGTGACCAGTTTCATGGTAAAGTATATTTAACTGTATAGCTATTGTTATTCCACAACACCCTGAAATGAATATTTCAAACATTTGGGAATGGTACATACATACATACATACATACATACATACACACACACACACACACACACACACACACACACACACACACACACACACACACACACACACACATGAACAACATCTCACACTTCTGATATGGTCACCATAATAGTTTTCTCTGTAGGTTCGTGATGATGAAGTCTCTGAGCTTGACCTGCTCCATAAGGCATGTCATTTGAAGGCAGAGGGTGGAGTGGAGAATTCTCATGGAAAGGCCAACATTCTCCTCCAGACATATATCTCACAGAGTATGCTCCAGAGCTTCTCCTTGACCTCTGACCTCTCTTATGTGGCACAGGTAGAGTAGGTGCTTTTCTGTAATATTTTAATAACCTGAGAGTTCCTCCTTATTTATATTTTTATTTTATGTAGAATGCTGGTCGTATAATGCGTGGGTTATTTGAGATCACTTTGAAGAAAGGCATGCCTGCCATAGCTGCTCGCATGCTTACACTTTGCAAGTGTGTGGATCACCGTCAATGGATGTTTGAACACCCTCTACGGCAGTTTGCAGGTGACAAGCTGACCCCTGAAATACTGGGTAAATTAGAGGAGAAGAAGGCTACACTTTCAAGGCTCAAGGATATGAGTCGAGATGAAATAGGTAATAAATGAAGGGATGTCATATCTACTTGAACACTGGAACCTATGTACCCTGTAACCATTGTTGATGTTCCTAGCCCATACAGTGGTGGACATACTGAATAAAATAGTCCAGTAAAAAATAGCTCATACTATTAACCTGAAAACTGCCACATAGTATTTATTTATAACATTGTAGTTTGTAGTACTGTAGGTTTTGCATTGTAGTATATAGGTATTTGCATTGTGTATTAGGTATCAACATCGTAGCAGGTATTTGGATTGTAGGTTTTGCATTATAGTTGCAGCAAGCGAGCTGACTCTCAGGTCATGATTCATTGAAAATGTAGACGTCTATACTCCAAAATGCCCCAGGCATACGGGTGGAGCTTCCTGGTTGGAACCACCACTAACAATTACATGACTCTTAGCAATATCAAGCATTGGAGCCTATCAGCTACTTTACTTGCTCACTTGGTATCTAAGTGATTGGGTGCCATGGTTTTTATGGGTTATAAACAACCCGAGTCCTGAAGGCGCAGCCCAAGGGCAAGGGTTGTTTATAATCCATAAAACCCATGGCACCCATTTTTATATCCCATGCGTGGGTGAGATCAAAGGGCCGTGGTGTGGTTTATAAGCCATAATGTCCGTCATCATGAACGACGGACATTATGAGCTTTGTTACATATAAATTCAGCAGCAAATCTTCTAAAGAGTTGTAGCACTAAAGAATATTTGCTTGTTCGCTTGCTGTTAACTTGCCCTAGTATATAGGTATTTGCATTGTGTATTAGGTATCAACATTGTAGCAGGTATTTGCATTGTAGTAGGTATTTGGGTATTAGGTATCAACATTGTAGCAGGTATTTGGATTGTAGTAGGTATTTGCATTGTAGTAGGTATTTATATCAACATTGTAGTAGGTGTTTGCATTATAGTAGGTATTAGGTATCAACATTGTAGTAGGTGTTTGCATTGTAGTAGGTATTTACATTGTAGCATTGTATTAGCATTGTAGTAGGCATTTACATTGTAGCAGGTATTTGCATTGTATTAGCATTGTAGTAGGCATTTACATTGTAGCAGGTATTTGCATTGTAAGTATTAGCATTGTAGTAGGCATTTACATTGTAGTAGGTATTTACATTGTAGCATTTTACATTGTAGTAGGTAGTAACTGTATGACTGTGCCAACTTGCTTTCCAGGTCATCTCATTTCACATGTGAGAATGGGGCGGGAAGTTCAGAAGATTGTCCAAGCTTTTCCTACAGTCTCCTTGGCTGCAAGTATTCAGCCCATAACTCGTACAGTGCTGAGAGTTCGTTTAACCATCACTCCTGACTTTGAGTGGAATGATCGAATGCATGGTTCCAACTCAGAGCCCTGGTGGGTATGGGTAGAAGATGCAGAAAACTCTCACATGTATCACTCTGAGTACTTTTTGCTCCAAAAAAAGCAGGTACATTACAATGAAAAGTGGCTGCTGGGGGCCTGCATGTGAATTAATTTTTTGAAACTGACAGGTACTAGCCAAAGAACCACAGGATTTGACCTTTACTATTCCAATCTTCGAGCCCCTTCCCCCACAATACTTTGTACGAGTCTTCTCTGATCGTTGGCTGCATGCAGAGTCAGTGGTGGCAATCTCATTCAATCATTTGATCCTACCGGAGCTCCACCCACCTCACACTAAGCTCCTCAACCTCCATCCCCTCCCTATCACTGCCCTCAACAATCCCAGTTATGAGCAGCTCTACAAGTTTCCATATTTTAACCCCATCCAAACTCAAGCCTTTCACACTCTCTACCACTCAGATAACAATGTGTTGCTTGGAGCTCCCACTGGTAGTGGGAAAACTGTGGCTGCTGAAATTGCTATCTTCAGGTGTGTCCTAAAAGGGTAGTCTGCTTATAATTATGGTTGACATAAATCACATTCAGTTACCTTTCCTCAAGTACCGTAGTGGGATGTTTTACTGTACTGTAGTGGGGGTTCTGCCCAGGATTCTTGAGTGGCGGCCGAAATTTATTTTGCCATGCCCACTTTATAGGAGTATGTTCATTTAGGGGGTGTCCCTTTGATATGTAGTACAAGTACAGTATAATGACTGGTGGCCAAAATAGCCAAGTGGTGGCCGAAATAGCCAAGTGGTGGCCAAAATGACCACTGTTGGGTCACCAGTGTGAGCAGAACCCTGGGTAATGGATTTTGTGGTTTTAATTTGTGTGGTTCACACTTCAATTATGTTAAAAGTTACTATGATTACAAACAGCTCATAAGTCACTTAAGTATCATCGATTGTGATTTTAGAGTGTTTAACTGCTATCCTGGAGGCAAGGCAGTGTACATTGCTCCCCTTAAGGCTCTAGTACGAGAGAGAATTCAAGACTGGAAAGTTCGTTTTGAGACTAAACTGAAACGTCGAGTGGTGGAGTTGACTGGGGACACATCCCCTGATATTCGTGCCATAGAGCAAGCTGATCTGATCGTTACCACACCTGAGAAGTGGGATGGTATCAGTAGGAGCTGGCAAAACAGGTTTGCCAATATACATCTCATCAGATATTTTTTTATATATACAAAGAATCTAACCTTCAGGAAGTATGTGCAAGCTATGCGGCTCCTTGTGATTGATGAGATCCATTTACTTGGAGATGAGAGAGGACCCGTACTTGAAGTCATTGTCTCTCGCACCAATTTCATTGCATCTCATACAGAACAGAAAGTTAGGGTGGTTGGGTTATCCACAGCTCTGGCTAATGCCAAGGATCTGGCTGACTGGCTGGCCATAAAACAGGTAATGTAGTTTGAATGATGCAATATGTATTTATGGTTTGTGTATATTCTCTATTTGAATTATATGCACAAGTTATATTTGTATTAGCTATGCTGTTGATATTTGGATCTAGGGTGGTCTGTTCAACTTCCATCCTGCTGTTAGACCAGTCCAATTGGAAGTGCACATTGAAGGCTTTCCTGGCAAGCATTATTGCCCTCGTATGGCTACCATGAACAAACCTTCCTACGCTGCCATCCAAACCTACTCTCCTGATAAACCAGTACTCATCTTTGTTTCTTCTCGCCGACAAACTCGTCTGACAGCATTTGACCTGGTGGCTTTTGTAGCGGCAGAAAATGACCCCAAACAGTGGCTCCACATGCCAGAAAGAGAGGTATGTGACCAAAACTCACCAAAAAAAATTACTACTTCTTGGAAAAGTGTGTAGTTTATATTTACACTAACAGATGGAGAACATTGTTCGTGGAGTCAGTGATCCCAATTTGCGCTTCACACTAGCCTTTGGAATAGGACTGCATCATGCTGGACTTCATGAGAGAGACAGAAAAGTTGTGGAGGAACTCTTTGTAAATCAGAAGATACATGTAAGTTGAATGCGGCTATAGGTAGTACTACTCATGCACAACAAAGGTTTACTACTTGGACATCTAAAAAAAAATCACTTCTTCAATATATCTCGGCACTTCAGTTTTATCAGACCAGTAATGTGCATCTAGTTATCGGATGAACCAAGCCTTATGTTCTTCAAGCCAGTTCCAGTGCTTATAATGAGCCGTGATGATGCTTATCTTGATTCATATGTATGTAGGTTCTGATTGCTACCAGCACTTTAGCATGGGGAGTCAATTTCCCTGCCCACCTTGTAGTAGTCAAGGGAACAGAGTACTTTGACGGAAAGACCCAGCGCTATGTGGACTACCCGATAACAGATGTGTTGCAGATGATGGGAAGGGCAGGCCGTCCACAGTATGATGACAAGGGTGTGGCAGTCATCTTAGTTCACGACATCAAGAAGCATTATTACAAAAAGTTCCTCTATGAACCTTTTCCTGTTGAGTCCAAGTATGTTTGGTATTATAGATCAGCAATTACATGTTAGGGTTACTAGGGAAATGCAAGCATTCTGGAGTGAGTATGCATGCCAAGTTCATGCAAAAAAAGAAACTGCATATATATGTACTCAGCCAACTTCTTTTCCTCTGAACAAAGCAGCCTCGTTGATCAATCACAAGAAAGACCCTATGCAGAGCTTGACTATCTGCTCACACATAATACATAATACATGTGTATGTGTTAACTCACCACTGGACTGTGCAGTCGACTCTTGACTTGGCAATAGGTGCTATCCTGGCTGTGTAATGCTCATTTTATGAAGTAGAGGCTATCTTTTAAGCATTTCTTTGTACAGAATTATTTTTTAAAGGTTATCCAACTACGTAGTTCTAAATCTCGTTGTGAATATTTGCCACATTCTTAAAGTAAAATACGTACATAAATACAAGACTTTAGTTGGTCAGTGATCATTAGGATCACCACCTAGAAATTCACTAGTGCAATCAGCTATATTTTAAACTCTACATAGTCTGCTGGAGGTTCTTGCTGATCATTTGAATGCCGAGATTGTGGCAGGCACCATCACTTCCAAACAAGATGCCATGGACTATGTCACATGGACCTACTTCTTCCGTCGTCTGATAATGAACCCCAGCTATTATCATCTGGATGAAACCACCACCAATGCTGTCAATAAGTTTCTGTCTGATGTGGTTACCAATGCACTTACCGACTTAAAGAATTCTTATTGTATATTTGTAGAGGAAGTAAGTACTCATCACTGTGTTCATGTCCACATAATAATGTATTCTGCTATCTGCAGGATGACCGCAATGTACATCCTTTGACATTGGGCTGTATTTCTTCCTACTACTACCTCCACCATATCACAGTTAGGCTCTTCAAAGATAAACTCTCACCTGATTCAACATTTGAAGAACTATTACAATTGCTGTGTGTGAGTTTGCATGACTGCAACTATACAATATCTAGGATGATACTTTATCCATCTTCGTTGTAGAACTCAACAGAGTATAATGAACTTCCAGTCAGACATAATGAGGATGGTTTGAACAGAACGCTTTCCTCTAAACTTCCTTTACCTGTGGAACCTCCGGAAAGTTTTGACAGTCCTCACACAAAGACACATCTTCTGTTGCAGGCTCACTTCTGTAGAGCAGAGCTCCCCATTGCAGACTATGTGACTGACACTAAATCTGTTCTAGACCAAGCACTAAGAATTTTACAGGTATGTAAGTACTTGATATCACAGCAGACTGCAGTGGTCATACTGTAGTGAAGTTCAGTGCTTTGTCACCTTTTACATTACACAGTACAGTAGATCATGTCAACTGAGTATTGTGGTATTTCACTAGGCATTAGTTGATATGGCAGCTAATGAAGGATGGCTGGCAACTACTCTGAGAGTGATGCACTTGGTTCAGATGTGTGTTCAAGGAAGGTGGATCTCTGGGTCATCCATTCTCACCCTCCCTCACCTCAAAGAGTCTCAAGTGTGCTCCTTGGGACAAGCATTGAAGAAATCACCTCTAGCACATGCTGTGGACATAAAGGAGGCTATGCATCTTCCTGAACTGCTTACCTTGTATCAAAGAGATGAAGCATTTGTTAGTTCAGTCATCTTAAGGCTCATCAAATCTCAGCAACAAAGTGAACAAGTTAGTTTCTGATTGCCAGCCACCCTTTGTCCTTTGTAGGAGATTGTTTTGTGTACAGTGGTACTTTAGATTATCCTTTGTTGAGAGGTTTGTCTTTTTGAGTGTCCTTTATCAGAGGTTCCACTGTTGCTAAGGTGTATGTACTAAAGTGTTTTATCAGAGGTTCCACTGTATGCAATGTTGCTAAGGTGTATGTACTAGAAGTTCTGTTTGTACTATCCATTTTGAAAAGTTGTGTTGCTAGGTATTGACATTATTGCTAGTGAAGTTACTATATCCATCTATCAGATTACTTCTGTGCTATCCAAGCTGCCACTTACATCAGTGAAATGGAGGATTAAGCAGGGATCTGGTAAATATGGAGAGTATATTCAAGGTGGCACATCTACAAATATCAAGGAGAGGAGGTGGATTGAAGTCACCACATCAGTGGAAGAAGAATGTGTAATACAAGTGGAACTCACCAGAATGTGCTTAGCTGTTGGAAAGGTACATATATCACTGCACTGTGATTAGTTAGCCCCTCCCCTCTCAGCATATTCTTCATTTCCAGCCCCTCCCTTCAAATCACTAGCTCTAAGTATCTGATATTACATGGTCTGATGTTGTGGCAGATTACTTCAAAGGCATACTGTCCCCACTTTCCTAAAGTCAAGGACGAAGGCTGGTGGGTGGTTTTGGGTGAAGTAGATGCTGCAGAACTCCTTGCTCTCAAACGTCTTGGCTTCATTCGTAATAGGACAAGAGTGTCTCTTGCTTTCAGTGCTCCATACCAGTCCTGCAGGAAGATCTACAGTCTGTATTTGATGAGTGACTGTTACTTAGGCCTTGACCAGCAGTGTGAACTGTACCTAGACTTTAAAATCACAGGTGAAAAGGAGAATGAATCTGAATAATAATCTTTTAGTCAAGTCCAAACTCATTCAATGATATTATTCCAGTAGCAAAAAGTTACAGAAATAAAATTTTATATGTAATTATTACTGGTTCTCTGTGCTGTATGATGGGATACAATAAGTTATACCCCAGTAGTTGGCTTCATACAGGCAATGCTGGATACAGATCTCTCACATATAATGGGGGTATCCATACATGTAGGCTTGCTGATGACCTCCCCCTTGAAAACTGAGACGCTACTACCTCCTCCATCCAGATTCTAGACAGGAAAACATGAACATGAGAGAAATTCTCCATTTTCCCTAATTCTCATTGTATGTGTAGGAGATACTCTTCGTTCAGTTGAACTACTATACTGCAACTCACAATAGCTTCCCATGCTCCGAATTGACGTAGTACTTCACTAAATTCAAATAAATCCAATCCAGCAGAAATATCCTCTTCACCATCGACCTAGTGCAGAAATTACATTATACTACAATGCAGTACCTTGACATGATATTAATTTTACCTGCATTAGACTCAGGGTGCCATTTTCATGAATTACAATGGCTGTCCGTGGAGCTTTCTCTTTCACAAATTTCTCCGGCAAATCTTCCATGGCCATACTTGTGTTAATGTACACAACACCTCTAAAGAATAATCAGCATAATCGCCCTGTCAATCTTCGGAGGCAAACTGGTGTGATTATGGAACATCTTGCTCACTTTCTGACTAGCCATCCAGCTCCTGAGATCATGTGCAAGAATTTCATATTGCTGATGGTTGTGTTTGAAAGGTAGCCCATGACATAGTTGTCTTGGTCAAGACCAATGTTAACACGATTAGTGGATGCTAACTGCATCAAAAGTGTACTATGTAAACTTCTATTCAAAAATTGTACTATGTAAACTGTGTACCAGCTATGTAAACTTATATTCATGAATTCACTGACCAGTTGTATGGTTGAGTTGATGATGAGGTTTCCAACACAACAGCCTTGCTTTGTGTCAAAGAAACCAGCATTAGTTGCATACACACAGTGATGGGAGTTTGCAGTGGCACTAACTTTAGCTGTATGACAACATCCTGCAAACAATGTCGAAACTAAGGATGACTGTAGAGTGCAATTTACTGCATGCCATTAATTGAAGAGTAGTTACCCATGACTAGCTATAGTCAGTGATCTTTGATGCCATGGACAGAGTCACCTCAAAATATTCAGAATGGATAGTTAAGTTGTGTTTACTGATCTCAGTACATTATTTATACCACAGTCATCACAGTTTATGGATCTGTTGGCATAACATAGTTATTGATTTTGGCTAGCTTCAAAAACATTACTAATTGTATCATATGACTGCACTAGGCTAGCTAGCTAGCTATTTAGCTAATCTGTTACAACCCGCAGTAGCTCCCTAAAGTTTACCTCCTTCAGGAAGCTGAAAACTAAAGCCACTGGGTAATTCAGTACTAAGTGAGCCAACATGAATTGTATAATTTCTGCCTGTGGAAGATACAGTCCCTGAGCAAGACCACTGCATAAAATCCACTGAACTTTGAGGGTACTTTACAGTTTCAAAATCATCTTTAATGGAGAAAGCTGAGGCCCATTTTAACTCAAGTGGATCTTCTGTACATTCAGCAATGGAGGAAAAGATCAGTATAATACCGTAACTAATAATCATCCTCTCGCTCGAAGGCCGGCCACTAGCAATTTCACGCGCGCATGCGCAGGTAACATGGTGTAATATTATTAAGTCATGAAGCAATACTTCTTAATACACAAATTAATAACAAAATAAGTTTCAAGCAAGTTACAATTTAAGTGCTTGACCAATCTTCTGCAAGATGACCTGAAAAGAGAATACAATAAAGTACCACATAAAACAAAATCCGTGCTGGTATTTGTCAATCATAAAATAGTTGTTCCAATCAAAATGGAGGTTAGCCAAAATGCCTCCTCAAAATAAAGAGGGTAGTGACAGTATCTAATTGCTTAATTAATCAACTAGCATAATTGTGAGTAAAACATGTACTTGGTATGGGCACCAGTCTTGGATTTGCACTTCGTCTTATCACAGCCCCTAGTGAGGCATTGAAACGTGCAGGTCAGAAGACACTAAGAAGTACATAAGCAACTAAAACCGAACAAGCTAGGTCATCCTACTCAGTGATCTTTCGTCGAGTAAGCTATGAACAGCGAAAGAACAGAATACAGGCCGAATTGTGCCAGTTTCCAGGTAGCTAGCTATCAACAACTGAACTGTACTACTACGCATTTTCAAGTGTGTGCCGACCCTTTACCAATTTCAATCCCCAGCCAAGAACACTTTAAGGTCAAAAACACTTGGAGTCAAATAACAATCAAGGCTAGCATGCAAGTATAAAAACTTCTCAACAGCCATTATATGATCTCCCATCACAAATATACCATACAATGACTATATAAATTTTTGATCCAATCTTTCATGGCGACTAAGCTGCTTGAGCTATTTTAGGCAACTAGCTACAGTTGAAAGGTTCTTCTGAATAATGGACAAGTTGGGACCAAGCATTTTGTCCATTGCAGAGAGGTTTCCTTATACATAGGTTTAGAGATGTAGATTTGCCTTGATAAGTAAGCGGGGTATCATTCAAAGAGCAGTAAAAGGATTGTGATGATCCAACTTCAACATGTTCTTTAATAACCTTGAATGATTATAGACTCCTACAGTTATGTTAACTTGTCCCAGGACCTAAAGGCTGGTCTGAACCTGTGCTACACAATTTGAAATTGATATGGTAATCTGCAGTGATTGATCTTTGAATTTTGATATCCAAGTACAATGTTTTGAATTGCACATGCTCAGATATGCACAACATACACATGTACAGTATGGCCATCTTATCTCACTAACATAATGGGGCAGTGATCTGGGGTATCAAGACAACCTTGAGGGTTAACTTACATCAACATGATCAATCAGTGTAATGCGAGGATCACTGTGATGAGAGTGACCAGTTCTGAGAGAGTCTCGATGATAAAAAAAGGTCAGAGATAATCCATTCTTTCCCTGTGATAGCTGCTTTATGAATGTTAAGGAGTCCTCCTTTGGAACATTGTATGCAAGGAGCAGCACTCTCACCAGATCTGAGCTACAAATTGCAGAGATGTATAACACTATCCTGCACATGCACCATGTGAAGGAACTACTAACATATTATCATGAAAATACACTATAATAGATCTCTGGCCAGAGGTTTTTAAAAAGTATGACCTTCTCTGATTCTGGTCATGGGCTTCTGTTTACTCCGCAAGTTGTAGTCATGTAGAAACTGACCAGTCAGATTTTCTTTTTCACAAAAAAGTGTACATACCAAATGTCTAGGTTGGGTTTCTCTTTTCTGGTGTTTGTCCAGAGTCCAATGCGATCAGCCTTTTTCCGACGTGATACAACTGCTCCATTGATATGATCGGATCGCTCCACAGTTCCACCAATCAGCAACAGCAGCTTATCGAATGAATGATGTACATTAAATCATTGGTGGATGAACAATAACTGACTTACCACTTCTAACCAAGATTTTGCCAGACTTTCAGTGTCACCTTTTACAGTGAAAACCCACTGACCTCCCTCTAGATTGGCAGAGTCTTCCCATGAAGGTTGGATTCCTTCCTTGAAAAAATGAAAGTTGGAACTCTGCTCCATTTTACGAGGCTCTAAAAAGTTATAGAGCCGCCAAAACTGCTCAATCTGTGATAACACAGGTCTCATAATGACTGATAACACCTGAATGCAGCATTGGCAGCCACTGTGTTGCTTATTTTAATGTCCATGCATACAGTGATGCGGTATGGTATTAACATACAGATGCCACCCTTGAAAGTTGTTTGAGTGATGCCTGGTAGTCAGCATAGTTATTCCGTTGCCCTCCAGTTGTCTTATCAAACCACATTACCCTGCATCGTAATAATTAAGTTAGTAGAACTAGGTCATGCATACTCTTTTGCAATTAACCATGTATCTTGTAGAGGGTGCTCTTCCACTTCACAGCTTGAAGCAAAGTCTTGGTTACTTGTATTTCCTTCTGCATACAGATCCTGTGTAACTAAAATTTGACAAATTTTGTGGATTGAGTAGTCAAATTTGGATATGAAGAGATAGCTCATTTATGTTGGATTTTTTCAAGATGTGGCAGTTTTAAATAAGGGCATAAGAAATATTTTAATGCCCCATGATAGAATGTTATGGTGAGCCCTAAAATAATTATTCTGGCACAATTACAATGTATGTTCAAAATAGAGGGTGCATCAATGTTACAGAACACACTCTATAGTAAGCATGCTTACCTATGTTGCAATGTATTGATGAAGTAGGTAGATAGGTCTGAACGGGTACAGGAGGAGGGGGTGGTGGAGGGGGAGGGTTAGATAAACAAGTTCTAATTTCAAGATTCATCTGTGAGTTCAGAGGAGGTAATTGGGGAAGGAACCGGACAGGTATAGGTGTAGAGGGAGAAAAAGGAGGTGGTTGGTGTTGAGGGGCTGGCATTAAGTGGGGAGGGTGAATCGTCATGGGATGAGGAGGGGGATCCACTGGATAAAATACCTGGTTGTCAGTCTGTTTTTCTTGCTGCTCCTGATGCTGTTGAATAAATACATTCAGTTGGTGGCTTTGCATCAAGAGGTACTGTTCTGGAGATAAGTGATGCTGGCTGGGAAGGATAGAGGAAGAGAGTGCATTATTCATCACCATAGGAAATGGTGTGGAATCAACTGTTTCTGGTTGCTGGTGCTTTGCTGTACTAAATGAAGACTCATTGGAACTACCAATACTCATGTTACAACCACTATCATCCTCCTCTGCTTTCGGGTCTAATAATGATTCTGTCATACCAGCTTCAATCTCCAAGTGTGAGTGGATTTCAGCAGGTTTTGGAGCTTTGGGAGAGATACTAAACTCCATCCCCAAGTCTGGCCATTCATCCTTCATTTGACTATCTTCCTTTGGTTTTTTCCTTAGATTGGTGGCCTTCGGTGCAAGGTCTTTATTGAAAGAGTTTATGGAGGAAGTGGGTGACGGTGAAAATGTCTGAGGAGAGTGGCTGCACACACTTGAAGCTGGGGATGCTGAAGAAATTGAACTAATCTCTACATCATTTTGCTCCATTGATTTGCATGGTTTATCACTGGTGTGGTTCAAGGAGAGATGCTTGTCACATGATTCTAGGGAGAGACTGTGCATTTTCTTTCCCTTGGGGTTGAAACTGACATTATCATTAGTCTTCTTATTTCTTCTGTTTCTGGATGATACAGCTTTCACATGTTCAGTATCCTTCCTTGCTGGAAGTTCTCCTTCAGGTGATACACTCAAATGATTATGATTGGCTTGGATGATACCATTCATTCTTTTCTTGGGTTGATTCTTCTCATCACTCTCACTGCCATTTAGGGTGCATGTGGTACAGGATGGACTACTGATGGTTTCAGGACCAGGTACTATAGCCACAGTGCCAGTGTGCATACCAGAACTTTCACAGTGTGGGTTGCAATGGCCGTCTGAGTTAGTTATACATCCATTCAAGGAGTTAGTTAGGCTGTAGATGAAATCTTCCTTAGAGTTGCATAGAGAGTCAAAATCAGCCAGAGGGAGGGATGGGGATTGAGAACGCGTGGAGAGGGGTGTGACGAATGCTGATGTGGAAGTGCTTGAGTTGCAATGCTCATCTTCAGAGGGTAGGTTACTGAAAATGATAAACTTGCTTAAAATATGAAATAGAGGTGAATTTACAAAGAGTAAGATTATTATAACAACACATAGACTTGTACACCCAAGGCCCAAGGCCATGGTAAGTGAAGCATCAAGTGATACGTTGAGTGGTTGGTTGCACATGGATCAATTTTACCATGTGCAGTTATTGCTAGGATACCAGGGTCATTACCAGCAGAAGTCTAGATGTTCAGTAGGCAGGCATATTCTGGTCATGCTGCTAAGATCTGTGGCCCATGCTACTTACTAAAGGTCCCCCCACAAGTGATATGCTCAAGAATGATGTAATCACCACTGAATCTGTGTATCAACAGCTATTTAAGGAGATTTAGAGATCCAAAAATGCACACACATAAAACCATAGTAGCAATAGACAGGAAATAGCATGCACATGATACCACTGGTGCCAGACACTAACTGGTCTCTCACCAAATAGGAGGGGGGGGGGGGGGGGGGGGGGGGGGAGGTAACATGGTGCAATTGTTTGTAGGGACAGTATTCCTGGGCACTAGCAATTAATGGTGCTTTGGAGGTGGGATATTAATACTTCCATATAAGGTGAGAATGATCTATTATGGTAGCAATCTGGTTCTAGTGGGGCAACAGCTGGCATGCATGAAATCACGTAACAACTTCTGTCATGTGACCTGCAATGCAGGCTGCTGGACTGTTTTTTACACAAGTTCCTATATTCATTGGCTACAGTACAGATTACAGCATAGGTATTAACTGTCATATCTGAGACCGAGCCTACACCAACAGAACTGTCTTTGCCAGCAATAATCCACAAGTGATCAACCTTTGTCCCCTAATCCAGCTGTATGGAAAAATTTTACTGGGTTTGGTTTACTAAGTTTAACATCAAGTAGGTACATGCCTACAAGCTAGGACCAATGTCATGACCCCCATGCAGCTTACTACTGTTGGCAATACTCCTAGCATTGCCAGGCAAATTGACACGTCACCTTGTTATTGATTCTAATTTCAGTAGTTAGCTGATGTTTTAGCACTTAAGGGTGGTCAGACATAGTTACTAACCATAAATTTCCAGTGTGATACATAGAGTTTCAATGGGACTATATGAAATGCATTATAGCTCTGGGCCAAATATTTGCATACAGCTATTATCTGAATAGGTGAATAAATCTACATTTGGATTTATTGATACCTATTCTAGAACTTTATTTAGTTTCTCCTTCATATTTGGTATGTGTTATAGTGTGTCTTAGTCATGTGGAGTTTCAAGTCCTTAGTTTTGGAGATTGGCTTCCTTAGGAACCATGTGTGGGCGGTATGTCTGACCACCATTAATTACTTTGTGAGCAGCCTCGGTGTAGTGTTTTTTCTTCCATGTAAGTACCATAATTTGGTATGTGTGCCACCTATGCTAGTAAAGACCTGCTAGTAATGCTGTGACAAAAAAAATCAGTTTGCAGGGTGCTAAGTCACATAAACTTAGTGTTGGGAAGCCAAAAAACTAAAATATGTGCCTTTCTGGAAAGATGAATACAGTGTGCCCGAGTTATAATTATCATTCATCATTTTCTTCACTTAGGTCCCATCACCCAATAGAGTCTTTTTCTGTGTCCTGTCTGTCTGTCTGTCTGTCTGTCTGTCTGTCTGTCTGTCTGTCTGTATGTCTATCTGGTAGTGCTAGTAGGGACTAAAAAATGATATCAATAATAGACTCTACACACTTCTTTGAAGAAGCAAATCAATACAGTATCCTGGCTAAAATAACCCTCTGGCATATGTATGTATGTTGTGAGTTAACAAGATGCCAACTGCTGTTATTCTGAGGATATAAAAAGATAAGTTTCTGCGGTACTTAACTATCAGTTTCACATCACTACTCTTAAGCATAACATGACAGTCTAAACTTAACTGGACTACTATGATTGTACTTAAGAGTACCTTAGAGCATCTTGAAATACATCATCTTCCACATCACTACTACTAGAAGTGTAGAGCTCACAGACCTTGCTCAGTGAATCTTCCTGACATACACTTGGCTAAATGTGTTAGAATATTAGAACATAATTATATGCAAGCTTGGTCTACAATGAGAGCTAGAGGGAAAATCATGTGCAGTAATATGCTCAGTACTGTATTGACTACTGGCTATGTATTGCCAAAAAAGGTAGAATTTCCAATAATATTGCACTGTGCTTTTCACATCAACAACTGTTCAGTTGTAAGGATACCTTGTGGATAATGGTACTTGCCTGTGAATGAAAGTCACTTTCACCACTGCTACTCAGCTCATCTCCATGGCCTGAATCCACAGCAGAGCTGCAAGAATAGTACATAACTCAATAATTAACACAATTATGAAAACAGGAAGGGGTTAATTCATTCAGTCTTTTTCTATAATTGGGTGAGCCCCACACTAGGTGTTGGCCACTGTATGTCCAAATAAATGGTGACTATTGGGAAAACTGAGACATATGCATGCAGCTTACCTCCTGAACACAGGTGATCATAACAGGGGCTGAGACACCACCAAAAAATTAGGGGCCCCACTCAAAATAAGGGGGGGGGGGGGGGGTCTCAGTCTCAGATATGTAATCATCATAGTCATAGTATAGTAAGTATCATGTGGACAGCCCAGCTGGGAATATCAATGAATATGCCTTAGTATTAATTGTACACCACAATACTGTATTCATAGCACTGAGAATAAGTTCCAGTGTACCTGTAACACTATAGCAACCCAAAATAAACAAGTGATCACAGGATATAGGAAGTCACATGTCTGAATAATATATACAATAAAGGTATTGTTGAATCAGAGGATTGCTTAACTATCCATTGATGACTTCATTATCATCTGATTCTATGTATGAATAGTTTTGGCATACATTAGATGATGTACCTGGTTTTGCGTTCACTTGGCAGTGTCCCATCAAGTGTCATGCTGTTCCCTCTAGCATGCTCTAATGTTGACAGCTTCTGTGATGGAAAGGTATAAATGGTGATGCAAGCATTGCTACTGATAAGATCTTAGTGGTATAGTACTATAAGAGCAGAAAATAGACAAAGAGGCATTGTATTGGAAATTATTTAGCGACAGTCACATAGTCCATTAGACTAAGAGCATTATAATCTTCCCTCCATAATAAGTGCCATTAACTGTAACATACAATAATGATCATAAGGGCATACCACTTTAGCAGGATGCAGTGATATTGAGCATCCATTTGGTGTTGTTGCAGACAATGATTCCCCAGCCTTTCCTCGTTTTCTGTTCAAATAAGACATTTATTAATTCATTAGAATTTGTGCTAACGATTACATCGCATTCTGCTAATTCATCAAATCCTCCAAGAAGCCTACGAAAATTGTGAACAGTGCATATGCTGGTCATGTGCTGAGGTAACAAAGACTATAATGTGGTCAGAGCATTTGATGTCCTCACACTTCTTAAAATCCCATCTCATCTAGTTCTCTGATACATTACTAACATAACTAAGAATCCCATACTTAATTTCATGATCATCAGACACCTGTAGCTGGTGTCTGTACAATCCCATTTCAAAACAACTATCTGACTGAGCTTGTGTCACTTTTTTTTTTTGAATGGGCAATAAGGATGTTTCGCTCTTTAAGTAGTCGCATGGAATTCCATATTTCACAATAATGTGCTTTCCCCAATCTAAAACTGATGCAATCATAACAAAATATGCAATAGTATCATGCAACTCTGACACCACCAACAGGTCACACTAAAACAAAAAGTGAATTTCCGGACTTTATAGTGGGTTATTCTTATGATGATAATGCTGTGATAAACACCATTACTGATAAATGGCCAGATGTACACTTCTACTGTTTAAACAGTACAAAGAGGGGAGGGGATGCAAAAAGAACCCAGTTTCTTACCTTGATGCTTTTATAGATGAATGTGGGGAAACGTTTCTGTGGTCACTTTTTTGACATGAACCCGAGCTAGAAAAACCTCTTCTAGGAACAGTTGTGGATTCTACACTGCCAGATGGGACAGTAGTGCTGGAATATGCCTCCGACTCCACTCTTGCATTGGGTGGAGTTTTATTGATGGAACCATTCTGCACAGGTCCTCTCTGGTGAGTTCTTTTGTTTCTCGAGTTTGCACATCTAGAATTGTTGTAAAATGACTGATTTCTGAGAGACGGTGATGGTACAGAAGTGCTTGGAGCATAGAGTACAGCCATAGCTTAGCTAGAGATAGAGCTGTAGATATCTCCACTGATATCCTCCACGTATTTGCTCGGCTACTGCTATGAAGAGTTGAATTTGTGTAGAGTCCTTCTAGCAGCTGAATTCATAAGGTACCGCGCGAATGGCAGTCAATTCCCGATCATGAACAAAGCGCCATTCTCTGCTGGCAAATTGTTTACATCCAATAACCTGTGACAGTCTCATGACCTAACGTCACATTTTTTATTTTTTGAGCAAAAAAAAAAAAAAAAAAAAAAACCCATTACGTCAGGGCATCCCACGAGCTTGTGCCATACCAGCTGGGGGACCGGGAGAGAAGAAGTAAATCTCTGTAGTGTAGCATATTGATAGTTTCGCGAGCCAGCCAGAATATTACGGCTGGCTAGTGGGACTACCTTTGGTAGACAAACTGTATGGTATTAGTCTAGTGTGAGTCCTCGCTTAGAGACAGAAAGCAAGCAGCAGTGTAAATGGATGAAGATACTCTCATATACAAGCAGGTTTCCAGCTGGGATACTGATGATGTGATAAGATGGATGACTGGTAAATTTAACTGTTATAAGGAACATTTTACATTTGTCTGTTGCACTAATAGTAGTGTGAGCCACTCCCAGAAATGAGAAATCCTATAAACACTAAAGTTGATAATATGTATTTTTGTTGTTTTCAGAGTAGCTGAGTGGTAGTAATGGGTGAATGGTAGTAATGTAGTACTGAATTTCTTAAATTATTTAGGCAGCTAGTTTCTGCTTCATTTTCAGAGCGGTCTACCGAGGGGTCTACCTATGTAAACCTGTTGAAGATCAATATGTGTATCTATCTGATTTCAGTACACATAATTATGTAGATTTTAGTCCTCATGAGTATGCATAAAGAAGCCACTGTTTTTCACTTTCATCACTAAGTAAACCTACTTATCGGCTTGATTTAAAAGTGCACTCTGTTATTATGTAGGGGACAAATGATGTACACTGATTTGCGTTCACTTGATACCTAATGTCTGCTCTGACTTTCTCTCGATTTTGATCAAATTTCACATTTAAATTTTCATGTTTAAAACGTGTAATTTGGTTAAAAAGGTATCAAGTGAACACGAATAGACTTTGACTCATTCCAAACATGAATAATGTAGGTCTGCACGAGTGTTTGGAGATGCACATACCTCAGTTCCAGGCACACTGCATATGTGGCTCTGATCTCCTGAAGATGAGCCACCAGCAGTTGGAATATCTCAAGGTTAATACATGTAGTACTGCACTATTAATATGTATAATGACTCCTACTTCTCTCTGTATAAGCAGTCCATTACCATACTCCCACCTCATACTCAAGGCGAGTCCAATATTTTCCATGTGCATTCAAAAAGGAATCTGTGACAGTTTGGTTTTAGATTAGGCTTACAGTCAGATTTGGTATTGGTTTCCAATCACTGATGTTTTGTTTATATTGAGTGTTAGTACATTGTTTCGTTATTGTAAACCACACCTGGTATTGGAGAACTGAAGAGCTATCACTCCAGTGCTGTTGTTGTCTGCCAAGAAGCTGCACTGGTTGCTACTTTACTGTCCTGAATACTTGTGGTGCTGTTTAATATAGAGAAAAAAATTTATGCAACTTGATCCTAGCTTTTCTGCCCGCAAATTATTCTTTGATTGAATCTGAATAATTTTAAATAGCTACCCCATCACACATGGAACTGATTTGTTTTATGATGACAATTCCTATATATATATATAACTTCCCCTTTGTTGCATATGGTGTGATGACTTGTGTATTCATAACACGATCATTGAGACTATTGATCCATTCATTGAGGGGAAAGATATGAGGAAACAGTGCCAAAAATGAAATCATTCCCTTATTGTGTATACAGGTGACTCCTGTTGGCCACCAAGAACTGTTACTAGAAGCTGTGGAACTCCTCTCTACTTTGGTAAGTTTATTGCAAATGAGCAACAAAATGTGTAAGCGATGAGAGATGGACCTCACTACTAAAGCTTTAGGAGTTAAGAAATAGAGCATTTCTTTCTCAAACTATAAAAGAAGTGTCAGTACAAGTATAGCACTGTGATCCAGCATGAACAGGAGGGTCTGATACCGGGTCCCTCGGTGGATGACCTTGCTACCATTACAGATTACACACCCATCGTAATTTTCGCATTTTTTTCTTCGAGAGTCAACCACAAGAAAAAAAACAGCTTATGCATATTTACACATTACAGATGTGTCACAGAGAGAAGCTGTTGAGGCAATAATTATATTTTGCTAGTAAGTAAACAGGTGAAAGGTCAGGAAGCACAACTCTACTCTCACTAGTGTTCCAAGTCACAGATTATTGAAGCTGGGGAAACATTTCCATAATGCAAGCAGACCTAGCTGCTTAATACCGATGACAGTTAAAGCTGACTAGTACTCACCTGAACCACATAATGGCTGTACACACTGGTTAGCAAAGTCTCATCTCTGTCAGCAATCAAGGCTTGCTGCTACAGGTGGGAAAGCTAAAGAACTCTGCTTGCACGTATTCTTAGATTGTATGGTAAAGATCGTCAATTTGGTGACTTGATTTGCAGTCCAAAACGAAGTAGAGTTAGGCGCTCTAAGTTAATAGCATGGAGAAGGATGAAGGTACTTTAGAGGCAGTGAAGCTCTGTGGTAACCGCAGGGAAGAAACATGTCTCTTTTTTTTTTGGTATGTTATTATTTTTTTGTGGAATTTCACACATGCCCATTTTGCACTTGTTAACTCCACCACAAAAGAATCATGCCAATGTTAGGCAATACTCAAATGTAGAATGTGCCTGGATATGAGGCCAGCATGTAAGCTATAATAGCTAGAATCACTTCTGCAAGATCTATAATATCACAGACTCTGCCATGCTAACTGTGGTGTAAGCCACACCCACTCTAGGGTGTATTATTGGCTGATAACCCTGTATGTATCAATCTCCATATAGGAAAAAGGTCGCACACATGACTTGACTTTATCCTTGGCCAGCAACCTCTCCAAAAAGACTTCTCAGCTAATCAATGCACTTAACACTTCTCGCAAAAAGAAGCAGTCTAGTGAAGATATGGAGACATCTGCAATTCTTACACGGATGGAAACTACATCAGGAGTAATGATGGCTGCAAAGCTGTTACTAAGCTGGCTGGATCGGAATCCTTCCAGCTTGGTGGACGACTATAATAGCTTCAGGACTAAGATGCTAAGTAGTGGACTGGACCTTGCCAGTATATTGGTGAGTGTGTGCATACTCAAGGGAACCTCTTTGTGTGTATTTCGAATTCTATCATAATGGCAGTGGAACATTTATAGGGACTTTACAGTACACTACCATTATACTTGCCATTAATGTTGTGTATTGCTTATGTATAGCAAGATGACTATGATAGTGCACAGATGCTGGATACGGTAAGTTACTGCTGTTATGTTGCACTCTCAACAATGTTTCTCTTTGCATGAGGAATAGATCTTTTTTTTTAAAAAGATCGAAGAAGAAAAAAAGTTGGTTGCCACATTTTACATATAATAATAGGAATATAGGAATATCCCCCTGGAAAGGGGTGAGGGAATCCTTGGTCACTCTCTGATCCTCTGATGAGTGTGTTTTGCATGAGCATTCATTGCCTGAAATAATGCTTGTATCATTTGATAGTGTCGTGCGATCCTCAATTGTACTGCGGTCATGATGCATCCTCAAAACATTTCTTCTATGGAGCCCATCCAATTGCTGACAGTGAAACTGCAACCAAAAGAAGACTTGGGGCTGGTAAGCACATGTGACACACACTATAGTTGTTCATCCATACCACATGAGTACTATAATGACCCAAACCACATAATGGGTTTGCTGATAGGTTTCCTTTGCATTGATGGGGGTTTAAGAGATCTTATGAAAGCTGTGGGATTAATTTTAAAATCTGACACCCATGAAAGGGCAGCTATGTTGCTATCCCATGCATTTCAAACTTGCGTGTGGTATAGTAAGATCCTCCACACCTTGTGGTACCAGCTATATAGGTCATGAACTGATAGTGTGTGGATTTTTGTGAAAGTGCTTTCATCACTTTTGTTACTGCTCATGATCACAAAATAAAGTACCAAGAATACTGATAATTTATGTATAATATCATTGTGTGTGTAGGGATTTTCCCTACAGAGGACCAGACAAGGGAATCTTGTGGTGAACAATGTTATTCTGAATGTAAGTGTCTTCCTAATATGCCTACATAGTTTGATGTCAAGTTTACTAATACGGATAATCTCACTGGCTTTAAGCCAGTCAAGTCATGGGAACCATATATTACCTAAATGCTATTTTGCTGCATGCAAAGCCTTTATACTAGGTCTATTGAGCTGCCTTTTTTTTTGTTTGTTTCAAGTGCAACCGCATACCAAGTAGAAAAAATTAATGACTGCGTGCAAGGGCAGGGTTTCCAACTAGGAGAGAAGCTAGTTCATGCTATGAAGTGCTAACTAAAGCCTAGGGAAGAGCAACAAGGTACAGCACAAGTCGTGCAGCAGGAATGAAGGGGTTGGCAAGAACTTGGCTAGACTAGAAGCTACAAAAGTTAATCTCCTGCTACAAAAAATCAGAGCTCCATGAGCTCCAAACATTACATTATTTTTCTACATGGTATAACTACTTGGTATATATTATGTATTGTGTGTGTGTGTGTGTGTGTTGTGTGTATTTTTATTTTCCAGAGTCCAGCCTCAAAGAGTGGGAAGCTTTATGTAGGAGTAGAGATAGTGCAAATCAATGACCAGAACGTGGTTAGTGAGTGAGAGATAGAGAGACTCTGAGATTGACAAGAGTGTTGTGTGCTGTGTTGTAGGTTGGATGGGAGATAAGTAAAGTTATGGAGACTCTCAAGGCAAGTGGCCATGAAATCACTTTGGTAATCAATGCTGGCACCTCACAAAACCATGGAGTCCTCAATGGAGATGAAACTCAGGACAGCAGGGAGGAGGATGCACTAGAGTCTTGTGAACAATCACATGATGAATCATGTGATTCTCATTCATTGACCAATCAGAATCATGAACACATAGCCAATAACAGCCAGTCATCAAATTACTCTGATGATCGGAGCTCCAGTCAAGACACACTGGATGACATAGCTGAGAGTCCGGGTTCTTTTGAAGGGGACACAGATTTTAGTGGGATGGAGAACTTGTTGAAGAATAGGAGAATACCATTGGACTTGCACAGGACGTCTAGTGCCCCTCTGACTGATAGGGAGAAGGCAGTGGCACTAGTGACCTCTAAGGACTCTGGTTCCTCTCATGTCTTATCTGATGAGAAAACCTCTTTGGAAGAGGACAGAGACTCTGAATCTTTGGATGCAGTGGATGGAAGTGAATCTGGTGGTCACGAAGCACGTGCAAAAAGAAGGACTTCAAGTGATGGCACTCCCAAAACAGTAAGTATAAAATGTATATGATAATCAAAGGGTTCTAAAAATATTTTATCACAGGGGAAAAATTTGAAGCACCAAATGCCTCAGTAAGTCCACTTTTTGTTGTATATCTTTGTGATGATCTTTACCATGTCAATGTATGAATGCAAATGATTGTGATGATCTTTACCATGTTTAGGGTTGCATATCGAACGCAAGTTATTGGTGGAGTGGTTGTAAGAATTCCTATTAAGGTATGAAAATTATGGTGCATACTAAAAATAAAAAAGTGTTATCGTTCAGTGAGCAATTGCACATGTCTTGGTTGCCTTAGCCAATAACCAAGAGTTATAGGTAGTTGCTACATGGTGTATTATTCTCTATTATTCATTTGGTGTAGCCAGAAGAGCAGGAAAGAAGTGAGTGATTATTATGACCTCTTATTCACATGGGTAAATCATGATAGTGTATGATTTAGCCAATCAAAAGAGGCAGCGCAATTCTCGGCAGAAGCATAGACATAAGAAGACAGGTTTAGTAGAGGGTGTGAGTGAAGAGTATGGACCAGGGGAAGGTGAAGTGAGTGAAGACCATTTACCAACTGGTAAGAAATCATCTTGTTTGTTAAGCTTTCAAGTATGTAGCTCTGTCTTGCACAAGTTATTAACCCTCAACGCATGCACAAGGGTTATAGAACTCAGTTGGTGTGTGTATCTGTCTGTGTTTGTGTGTATCTGTTACATAGACTATGCAGCCAGTAGCAATTCAATTTCAGCCATAACAATGTCTAGATGATACTCTTCAGTGTTTAAATTGAGCCGCTTTTTGTTATTCCTGAAAAAGAAGGCAAGATTTGCAGTCCTATAATACTCCACATAATGTGCACTCACTATTGTATGTTTGTTGGTCATTACCTACTCATCTACTAGCTATTGGTATTATATTTGCTTCTTACAGTAGTCTGTCAGGTTCCCCCAGCAATCAACAGTAGCTGGATGTGCATATAACAGCAGACACTGTGCCTTATGTGTGTGCTGAGGGTTATCACTTTAGTGCTTTTCATTAGAATGGTACTGCTGGTCATTATTGTTATTTAAATATTTATTCATATCCTGTGATATTGCAGTATTTAAATATATCCAGGGGATTGATCCTCTCTTAATTGGATGCCTAAAATTTAATAGGGTATATGATCCCCTGGGAAGGCCTTCGTGTTTATGAATGTAGTTACTCCTTGGTCTGTACCACCAGGACTCACTCTAAAAGTTCTTAGAGCACCAGCTATAGTCTCATTCATTCAGGATATATGAGGATATCGGCTACTTTTTGTAACAAGAAGTGTAACACCTATAGGACAATAAATTGATGATGAGCAAAAAATGGCTTCCTTAGTACAGAGTTCCTTTATAAGGTACTAAGGCTTGTTCTAAAAGGGGAACTTATTAAAGGATGGAAGCCTTAGTATCTATACCCACATTAGTTAACCCTTTCTGGTATGTGGATTATGAACATCTTAAAGCATCAAGCAAGACCATGAACATCTTAAAGCATTGAGCAAGACCATGAACATTTTTAATTGTTGTCTGTATTGAAGTAAATAACCTTCCATGTACACTGGATATTGATTATGTGCTTGGCTTATATGTTTTCATAGCTACCTACAGTGTGTAGCAACTAGAGGAAGTGTGTGTACATAATTGACTGCTTGTCTGATTATGATGTCATTTCCTGTGGTTACTATACTATTATATAAGCTGGCAATTATGCAGTCAGATCATAGTGAAGTTTAGTGGAGTGTTACTAGTAGCCATAGTTATCGATTCGCAAGAATGCAAGTACTTCAGAGTAGTCAACCTTTGAAGAAAGAGAAACTTTCCTATTATTCAGCTCAATTCGTAAGAAGTGGAGCAGCTGGTAAGAAGTTAACTGGCAGCATACTTGATAGATTATGTGGAGACTTAAAACTAAGGTGGAGATATCTTTATACTCTAAGCAAGCAAGAGCATGTATGTGCTCCTGCCAATGATGTTGCATATTAAAAATTTTCTCTCCTTGAGTTTACACTTTGTATTATGTCTGTTTTATGACTTGACTCTGAAGATGGTGGAGATGAGACAGTCGACAAGGTATGTCGAGTAATTATAAAGGCCATTTAGTTTATATTTAATTTATATCTCAAACCAACATTGAAAGTTCTTGCACATACAAATTAATGATTATTATTAGTTTCATAGTGATATGGGGTCATGTCAGGCCACTTGTACACAAGTGGATATTAGGGAAAGCTATATTGTGAAAACTGGAGTAACCAGAGACTTCCGTTGTTGGAAGATTGTCTATCAGTCTCCCTGAACATAGATAAAAAAGAATGAAGTAAACATAGTGTTTACAGAGAAAGCCCAACTTGGTCACCCCTAATCAATCTGCTGGACCTAATATAGTAATATCGAACATGCATGTTTCAAGTACCCATGGTGTAATTCATTTTGTAGTGTAGGAGTTGTCTTGCTCTATGTGGGTTTATACTTTGTACCCTTAGTGAGGTTTGTTATATATTAGGCCGAGTTTATGGCCCATAAAAGTTTGGTGATATTTGAAGGTTAATTTTATACTCTCTTTCTCTCTTTTTAGAACAAAGCTGTTTTCTCAGAATGTCAAGAAATCACAATAGGAGGTCAAAGTAAGTAATGTTACTGTGTTGAGTAAGGCATGGAGCATGGAGGTTGTTATTATGGGCAGACAGCACTTAACAAGTTCTCTTTCAAGGGTTGTGTACCAATCAAGTGCTGTTAATTGAATTTGGTGTTGTCAGGTTCTGTTGCACGCAAAATAGCTTTCAGGGTTGTGCCACTCACTGCCTATGGCCTCCTTCAATGTCTTAAATAGCAGTTATGATTCACCAGTCTCTGTGTACAGCGCATGGTGCCAGGAGAGAGCACTTTTATTATGTAGTGAAGGGTTGTGTATATGTCTCTTGACCAGCCAGTCCTGTCTAAATGTCTTTGTCAAGCAAGCATTATTATGGTTCAGCTTGTTTGCATTTACCCTGCTCAGTTATTATTTGGACATACAATGTCAACATTTTCATGACTAAGACACAACTGTAAAAGGGAATGTAGTGACTATTGTTGCTAGCTGGCTCACTATGGTAACTATTCTGTAGTCTTACATGACAATGATAATACAGTATTGCTAAACAAGTAGTTTTGCATTATGAGGTTATCACATGAACTATCTTGAAGACAAGTAAGTCTTAGATTTCAGAAATAGCCCCTT